>OY728134.1:1441070965-1442320965 GCA_963277665.1 Viscum album | reverse complement strand
CATCACAACCAGCAAACTTAGCTTGAATGGGTGACTCCCTATTATATTGAGGATCAAATGAATGTTTTTTTCATTGGGAGGAGAGATTGGGTTTAAATACTAATATCCCCCTATGATTATGGCCACCTATCTATATATAAAGATGATATTCCCTAAAAAACACATTGTGTCATCTTTCCTCCATTGATGTGGTCAATTGCCTTATACATCTTCACAAGTACCAGGTCAGCCATATTGACATTCTGCCCCACTGCCAACATCATTTCCATTACGAAGTTTTATAGACACATCCAATGTGGTATCCCTCACTAGGAGAATCCAATCATATAAAATCACTGAGATGATCCATTCTAATCATACTATAGGTTGATATTTATTATTGACACTATACCACCACATCTATAATTGGATTTTCATCAGAATGTTCCAATATGTGTTCTCCTATCCCCACTAGAATACTAGAGAGAATGTATCTATAATAATTGGGATCTTTTCCACATTCTCATTCAAGATGTACCCTTGCCATTTCATGTAAGGGATATCCTTCATTAACATCTTCTCATCCCTGGTTCCCTACACCAAATCCAGCATCACCTATTCCAAGCCAGATGTTGCTCTTGGATATCCCACACATAATATGTGTGGAGAGAATCATCATATATCACCCTCAAGATCAGGATCAATAAAATTTTATGAAGGTATAAAATAATTGTGTCGACCTACAATTGGTACAATAGAAGGTTTTTGTCAATGGATACCATAATCTCATCATCTCGGGCTAGATTTCCTTATGGAAATGGACATGAAACTGCAATTTTGATGTTCTATCCCAGAGTCGTACTTTCATCATCTATTCATCAAACATAGTGAATGTCTTTGATGATAAGTAGGGACCTCCCCACTAATTAATGATGTTTCTTCCCTAGAATAGATACAAACTATCCATCAATCCATTAAGTGGATTTCCAAAATACCCCTTGAGGATTCTCCCATACTGATGCAAGGAGGCCTCATACCCCATTTTCTCCCCATCAATTTGATTTATGTGGTTGTTGAGAAGTTATTAAGTAATTAGCACATAGTCCTTCTATATATTCCCTACAAATACTTTATTTTATTTGAAGTTCCATGATATATATCTTAACCTATAGTATAGTCTATCCCTTCTTACCACTAGGATAAAAAACTGACACTTAATCTAAAGTCATTGAGTGGAGGATTATTTCAAAGCAGGTACTCTCTCTTAGCCTCAATAAGTTGAGAATTCAACATTTTATGGATTGAGATTCTTCAAATTCTCTCCAATATCATGATGTTTACATTCATTTCTACCATTCGAGTAGCATGAGGGTTGACTCCCTGATCAGCTATTGGATTCAGGATTAATTTCTTATTCTAACGCTGGATCACATGGGTTGTTCCTGGAGATCATTTTAGGATCCCTAGATCATAGAGATATCTTCATGATGTTTTTTAGTGGGGTATACTTCACTAGGAAGTGTCTGTGGAGTCAATTTCAAGAATTCTGGTTTATTGAAAGTCATTTGTAGAGTGTGTTTCACGGATATATTTACATTCAAGAAAAGATAGTGAATTACTTTTCTCTTTGTGGATGTATACTATCATTTAAGGGTCCCCCTCCACGATTTATAGGCATAGAGATGTTTTGGAATTCACGATAGATTTCATAGAGTTGTCATCATGAACGAGCTTCTTGAATGATCTTCATGAATGGTTTTTGATTTCCATTTTTGGTAATTCTCCCTAATAATCCAAAAATATTTATCCCTTCCTACTCAAATTTTAAGGGGAGGGATTTTGTTGATGCATAAATATGTGCTTTAGAAGAATGTTTTATGAAGGCACAACGACTTTGGAGTGAATCCACGCCAAAACAGCTAAAAATTCATCTAATGGGACTGCTTTTTGAATCCTTTATCCTTAAAAAATGCATGGAACTCACTATTCTACATAGACAAGAAGTGGTATGTGTGAATGTGTGATGCTATGATGGGGTTACTATGTGGGTCTAATAATTGGATTCAAGGATCACACTACAAATGTTATTATACTTGAGGGTGTCTTCGCATGTTTGATTGTAGGTCTCACATATCTCTACCATTCATGAAGCCCCTCATTACTTATTAATTCTTCCAATAATCAAGAAAACTCCCTACTCTAAATACTTCTTCAGTCTGAATTTTTAGGGAGGTTTAATGACCTTTAAACTTCCAAATTTCCCAGAATTTTAAAACCACAAGGGCCTCATTAACCATTGTTAAAATGGTTCATCAAATGTATCATAGATTCTCAAAACCACCTCCAATTTTTTCTTTATTACCTATACCTATTGTGGGGATTCTTTGAATGAAGTCTTATTCACATCAAGAAGAAAGAAGTCCCTCTATGGTACATTATTTTTTGAAAAGCAATCAACCATTGTAATGAAAACTTTTCATGAATCGAGACATTCCATATAGTTTTGGTCACCCTATATTGAAAATAATTCCCCTTCATGAAGAACATGACCTCCATCAGGTGTATGAGACTCATAATGCACCTCTTAGTGAGGTCCCAATATTGTTGAATCCTCTCTCCTTATACTCCACATGGTTTTCCCCTCTACTAAACTAGCTTCATGAAGGCTGTGTGTTTAGATCCCCAACATCCATTTAGGATTCGTTCATCTACACATAAACTCCCCATATGACATTATCCATCCACTCATGTGTCCACCCACTTTACTAAAAGTTCATATTAAACCTACCACTTTCCTATTTCATCTTATAATGGCTAATCAACCCAAGGTTTTTTATTATAGGGAATCTAATATTGACCTAGTTAATGGACAGTCCTCCAATTCATTTAACTTGGTGGTTCCAACACCATGCCTCACCCAAAGAGTCATGACCAGTGGTCACATAAATGCATGTGGTAAGGATTTTCTCCACCACTTTATGAGATAATGATGTGAAACTATCTGGTTCCACATCCTAGTTTCATGACATTAAACTGTATTAAAATAGCCTCATCATGTGATGTTAAATTATAGTGTTACACTATAAAATAAGCACATGATGATCCATGTATAATTGGACAAAATAACCCCCATATATCAGCCAGTCACATGTAATGATTTCCTCTTAGCATCATAATGAATAAGCCCCACACCATCCATCAAATAACAGTCCTTTTATGAACCATAACTACAACTCATAATCCCCCCAATATACCTCCTAGACGATCTATTAATTACATGACCATCCTTATCATATGATGTTAAAATATAATGAGCAGTCCTTCCACATGTCATTATACTATGGCATTGAACTAGATGGGTTTTGATCCAAATATTATAACCATAGAACCTATGACACCTTCCTGAGTTTAAATCCTAACCAATAGTAATCATAGGTTCTCCCTCCAAAGGACTCATCTTCTGGATCGACATCATGGGGAACCCATATCATCCTTCCAAATCCATCTCAAGTGGCGTTATGATCCATCCACTCAGGTTCCACCTCAATGGGGTGTTCCCATCCACTGCTAAACCATACAGGAATGAAATATTATTATTAGGGACACCCCCTAATCCACCTTAAGGGGAATCCAAATAAACCATCCCAGATCCATCTCAAGAGGTGTTCTGAACCTCCTAATTGTGTTCCTCTCCACCAGTCATTCTCATCAAATGGTAAAAAATCAATGTGTGACATATTCCCTCCTATGGACACAATTTCTTGATCATCCTTATGATATATCATGGTATACTTTATTATATCCATGTTAAGGTGCCTTTTGATCCATCCACTCACATTCCACCACTATGGGGAGTTTCCATCCATTGGTAAACAATTCAGGTGTGATGTATTCTTTCATATGGACAAACCTCCCCAATCTACAATGTTGGATCCTGATCAGCCATATTAGATCCATATCGTGGGGAGTTATGATCCATCCACTCTGTTTCTACCTCCCTGGGGTGTTCCCATCCATTGGTAAGCCATATCGATGTGAAATTTTCCATCATTGGGACCCACCTCTCTGATCCACCTAAAGGTTCATTTTGGTTAACCTCTTTGATCCATATCAAGGGGGATTCTGAACAATTCATTATATCCTCACACGACACTATCCCTTCTCCTATCTCCACAATATGATAAACTCCATCCTCGATCTCTCTTGAGTCAGAATTTATGATACACCATCATAGGATTGGAAACATATTATCATACCCATAGTCTCTATCCCATGAAATTAACATGGGCTTCCAGAGGTGAAAATACATGTAGGAGCCATATAACCCAATGAAATGATCAATTTATGACTAAGGTACTTTTTAACATCCCAGCATGGGCTATACATAACATGTTCCCCAAGACAGTGGGTCCCATGGCCTCATCACACCTCCTCATACGCCAGAGGCCACTGACTAGTGATAAGGTTGTCAATATGGTATGGTGGGGAGACTATACCATCTAATAAGAGATGAAAAATGTAATATTAAAAATAAACATTCAATATATGAAAAATACTATTAGAACTAACCAAAAATAGATAATCAATGAATGAATGGATAAGTATAGAACAACTGATAAGATAATCAAAAGCCTCTAAGGTAGTTTTAGATAAATGGATGCATGGAATAATTTAATAAAAAATTGAAGTGTAAGATAAATGAGTTCTATACAATAATACATAAATAAAAAAGCTAAAAAACTTATCAAATAAACTCGAGATAAGCCCGATACTCTACTCCAATGGTCCATCTAAATTCATGCATATCATCAACCCGAAGAAGGGCACTTTCCCTTGTCTACACCTACAAACATATAATATAGTAATTTACCAAAGGAAGATCTTGTAGGATGTGAGATAAAAATATCTATAGGACACAACCAATGGTGTGTACATGTAATCTAAGTAATGATCATAACTAAACCCTGTCTGGGAAATATTAAATAATTTAAAATGCATTATAAATAAATTAAGAGCATGCTTAGGTTATTGAAGGACACCTGGTGGGTCTAACATCTTAGGCTCACTTCTAGGATGAATGTTCGGTTAGTCACTATATATAATGTAGTGATATATTTATAAATAACATTATTCTATATATATATATATATTTAATCAACCTATAAGAACCAATTTCATTCAGATTTAAGTGGCCATATATCAGGAATACTAGAGAGGGTCATACCGGGGCTAACTCAGACATCCATGAGAATGGTAACAAGCCTATGAGCTCAAGAAATAAGGAACATGCCCTACATCCCAAGAATAGTGTAAGATATCGTTAAACAATAATTGGTATGGTGAGTGAGACATCTTTAAAACACACTAATCATAGAACAAAGAGCATAAAGCACAATTCCCATATAAAATAACTAGTGTGAGACGTCATGATCAACCCCTAATATAAGAGAGTGTGATACATCAATTTCACACAATCCCCTACCATCAAATAACATCATCTATAATGAAAAATTATAATTATTTATTGAAATGGGATTTACCTCCCATCCATCATGTCCATTCATTCTATATACATGTAAAAGAGTGTTTGTCATATCTATAAATTAATACATGTGGAAGTACATCTAATGGACCATGCTAAACACGTTAAAATACATATAATGTATTACCTGTTATAATGAAAATTTATAATCCTAATAGAATAAGTGGTATTTCCACCCATTTAAAAAACACTAAGAATGAAAAATTATATTTATAAGATTTTATTTAATTTATGGTAATGAAAACCATTATTCATGTACTATCCCATCAAACTTCTAGACAATCCTTCTTCAAAGACATGAAGAATTAATTTATATTGATCAAGCTATCAACTGGAAGTAGTTATGGTAAAGTGGGAAAATTACAATTTGGTAAATTCCCAACAAAAGACTATCGAGACCCCTAATTGGTTCTTTAGGTCTTATAAACAACCGTATAACAATGGAAATTATATTGTATGTCCAAGTCAAAACCTAATGAGGAAATCCAGACATAATTGCATTCCATTTAATCCTTAAATTTCATTATTGAAGTTATTATAAGAAAGGACACCATCATTCATTATACATTCCACATAATTTAATCATTTAGAAACTTATATCAAGGAAATTTAAATTATAAAGCATGTTGGATCACATAAGAGGTGACATGGGCAACACGATAATTATCTTTTTAGTAAATTCCAATTACAAGAGGGAAAAACACCAAATAGGGGTCTTCGGTTCTCTTTATTAGTAATGTCTCAAGGGAAATTATGTTTAAAGTATCATATATTATCTATTTTAGGGGTTACTCCATTTATACCCATTAGACATAATGGTCAATCCTACTAGGCACACCTAGTGAATGATTATCTAAGGTATTTACCAACTAGAAATAACACAACATATATCAATAGGTACATCCAAAGGTTCATGGATCTTTTAGTCCTAAATAACTCAATATAACTAAGTTTTTCAGTCTAAGCATCGTCAAGTGGCACAATGAAATATATACAAAGAGTTCAAACTGGATGAAAAAACTATGTTAAACCTACATGAATTATGTGGATGGATCACCACTCAATATCAGAAATATATTTAGAGTTGTTTAGGAAAAATATTACAAATGGTCAAATTCCCTAAAAATATGGTAAATGATCAAGCACCAAAATTGCACAATGGGTCAGAAGGAAAGCCTTAATAAGGAGTATGAAACTAGGAAAGTTTACCAAGATGGAAATAATTCTTTAGATAGATGAAATATCAGACAACAATGTTAGGATATACCATGGAACTTATATTAGGGTGTTTGGGATATCATGGGGGAAGAATAGGGGGATGGACTATTAGAGGAAGAATGGGAAATATGGAAACAAGTATATTTTTATGTGACGGGAAAATTTTCATTTTACACCAAAAACTAAGTCGCATGGTTTGGAAGTATGGTTTGGAAATTCTATGCACTAACTATGTGGTTCATAATTCCTTAGTAACACAAATCATATGGTTTTTGCATATGGTTTTCCTAACCATGCACCAACTATGGGGTGAATAGTTCATAGGTATATCATAGGTGGAACTTGTTGAGTAGTTAGGTGCATGGTTTGGGGAAACAATGTGCAACCCATGTAGAGAATTTCTTCCCTTATGATACAAGTCACATGTTTTTCTACTAAGAGGTGCATGGTTCTAGAAAAACCATACGCCTCTGTCAGGAAACCCAAGAAGAAGATTTTAGAGCCCAACACACTGAAAACACTATGGGGGATCATTGGGGACCCCAAGAGCCTTTACCCAATTCCATAAACAACACATTGATGTTTTACAACTCTTCAAATTACATTCCAATTCATGATTCAAAGAACAGACCATCACATAAATGAAATATATTCAAATTTCAATGAATTTTACGTTGTTAAAAAACATTGTTCATTACATGAAAAACCTTGAATATCAATACTTCATAGCATAACTAAATTATGATCTACATGAGATTCATTAGGTTATTTCCCTAATTATACTTTCTTGAGATGCCTCAAAATCAAATAGGATAATTCCACTCCTAGAATTATTCACCTTATGATCGTCATGGGATTCATTCGGTTACACACCATATGATAAATCATATGAGATTTCATATCACAATGAAAAGTATAGCTGATCAATGTTCCCATCATCTAGACATGTCCAATTATTCCCAACACGACTACTCATCTAACCGAAGGATAGTTCCATGTATATGAAAAAGAATAATTTTAAGACAAAATTAACAAATATAACTAGAATTAACAAAAAGATGGTACAAAGAATTAGTTCCATGATAAGGAATCCAATATTCAAGGGAGACCCATACTAGGAAATGATATGCAATGAGGAATCCATGGTTGGATAAATCAATATTCCATAATATTCTTTTGAAAAAATATCATACCTCGCCATTGAAATTGATGAATGTGGCTCATATTTTGATACTGGTAATGTAGGGAATAGAATCTCACATCACACATGAACCTGATGAAATTGTAATAAAATAGCACTTCTTTAGACATTATGACCAAAAATAATAGGATAACTATTTTATCCGACAAACCCAACTCTTAATGAAAATGTGAGTATAATTAATAAAATGTTAGATGTTATTAAACTACTTGAACAAAAAAAAAACCTTATCTTGGGTAAAATAAAGATAAAAATATTAGATAGACTTCTGAAAAAATTAGTCTTTAGAAAAATATGTAAGAGGAGGGAAGAAGTAATAATAAATAAGAACAACGAGGTATTTTAAATAAATATCAAAGGAATCCATGAAAAGTTATTAAATGGATAAAACAATTTTCTACTTCCATTCCCCGGTAGAAAGTGTCTGTCAAGGAATGTTGAGGGGGAATAACTCCAAGAGAAATTATGGAAACCTTCTAGAAACATAAAATCAATGTCCTTATTTTATACAACGAATAAATGATCATGAAATATGAAAATTTTCACAAGGCCATTTTATCTAAGAGAATAATGTTTTTTTAGAATGAAAGGATCAACTCAGGGAGAAGTTTGCATGCAATTATACCACCACCAATGCTAATATAATTTCAAGATACATGGATATTATCTTATTACCTACACAACTGAATAGTTAACATTTTATAATTCATTTTTCATCGAGTTATTATAATAAATCTTATTCATAACTCTATGTTTTTATCGTTGTTAATATTATAATTAAAACTCATAAGAGTGGTGGCTATATTAGTTAATATATTCATTATTTTTCTAGTCAGTGGTTTAGAATATGTGATAGTAATATTTAAAAGTATAATATTTCCTTCTAGATTATATAAACCTACCACAGAGGAAGACAAAGGATGTGGACACTCACCGATTATTTTTTGAAGATAATTCTTGAATACAACCGTGATAGTAATGAATTTTCATGAACGAACCCTCGCAATAGTGCATAGGGAAAAAATAGTGTGCTTCAATATTCTTGACTATATAAGGAACAATTCATGCAACCATTCACTTTTTTTGAATTCCAGGATGATGAAAATTAATCCATTTAAGATCTAGGAATATTCCACGAATCATTTTCCTTAATAATGTAATTGTCAATTATAATACAATGGAAAAGGTGGATGTCCATGAAAAATAGAAATATTATATTAAATATTGAATAATATTAATATTATGTGTTATATAATTAAAATAATGATTTATTTAATGATGTGGATGTTGCTATATTTTATTTAATTTAGAAAATTCAATAATCAGAAATTGGTAATATCAATTCAATTTCATCTATTGAAAAGTACCACTAATTTGGATATATAAAATTCACCTTATGATTTAAAATATGTGTACTTAAAGGACTAAGAGGAATTACTAGTAATCATTTATAAATTATTTTTAGAAACCATGATAAAATGTTGATCAATTTTCAAAATGGGAATGTTCAAGCTATAGGGTGGAGCTATGGTGATATCACAAAAATATATCCCAAAAAATTATTACATAGAATTTTTCTATAGGGAGATTCTAGAACACATATACAACCACATAGCTAACAAAATCATACAATAATAGAAGTAGTAAACAAGTAAATATAGATGGTATTATAAATTGACATCATTTATTTTATATCGGACTCACAATGGGTCAACCCCATCCTTGTAGTTCCCATGAAAACAGGCTTGACCATTATGAGGTATGATCAGAATAAATTAAATCCCATGATATCTAAAAAAATTTGGAGTGGATTTTTTTATGTTTGGAACCTACATGTAGTCCCTAGAAAAGACCACTTACCCATTCCATTCATTGAAAAAATGCATCAATGGATGTCATGAAGAGCTCATTATTTTTTATCAGATGATGTTTTATGATATTTTCAAGTCCCTATTTCCAGAAATGACCAAGATAAGAAAATATTAACATGTATGTTTGGAACAATTTTCTATAATATTATTCCATTAATTTTGTAAAATTCCTCTAGTAAAATTCAAAGGTACAAGGTATGAGTTTTTAAAAATTTCATTAATGACTACTGAAAGTTATTCCTATATAACCTTAATATTTTTGGTAACACATTTAATCACTTTTGGGGAATTTCTGAAAATTTCATGATAACTTTTATGTAAAAGATTAATTTTCGGAATTTTAAACTGTTTCATTCCATGATCGGTAAATGGATAGTGTTAGAACACCTATTTTCAAAAAGTGGAACTAAGTTAGAAAAATACAAATTTGAAAGGATATATTCTTTCTATAACCATTATTATTGATACTTTTTAGAACAATTTTCGGCCATGTAAAAGATTCATAAAATATTTTAATAATATTTCTCTCTCAATTTCAATATTACTATTAAAATAAGATGTTTTTTATATTAAAATCTAATGTAATATATATTTTGATAATCGAAAGAAAACATTGATCAACCCACCAATAGTAAAACCACTAAATTTGGAGAATCCATTTGATATACTATGTAATACTCTCAATCAAGGGGTAGGTCATCTCTCTCTCAAAGAATTGAAGATAAATAATATGTCATTACTCCTTCATCATGAATATTATATTCTACTAAAATATAATACACCACCATGAAAAAGAATATACTTATAGTTTCTTTTACCTTATAAAATGTTATATCTCAATTTATTGGGGAAAATCTATTTTTGTTTGGAATTTATTTGTCCATATTTTTAATTTATATCACGTGAAATTTATTTTAGGGAATTTATTTGGTCCCTTTTTGGTAATCATTTAAAAAATGGATTTTTTAAGTATTTTTAAATATTTTATGGATTTACTTATATCGGTTGGATGATACTGGTGAGTGGGAATAAAAATCATTATATATATTGAAATCCCAAGAAACAAATTCTTTATTATATTGATAATATACCAGATGAGAGGTGGATTGTTTTTTAAAACATCATATTGAGAGACATTTATGAAATGGGAGCAGTAATTTCAACAATGAACCCCATCAAAAAAACATAACTAACCATTTTACCAAATGAAATTGATAATACTAATCTTGCGAGGGTGGGTGAATAAGTTGAAGCAGAATAATTATATGTATTGATAATAATGGAACCTGATAATTATATAACAAGACAATAATGTGATTTATGGGTTTTTATATATTAATATCTGTGAGATTATTTTTCATTTACAGTTTAATTTAATAAAAAACATATACTAATTTTTTATTTACTTTAAAGTTTAATTGGGGTAGTTATTCAATTCAGGTTATCAACATGTATGTTGTTTTAGAATTTGATCAATGATATAACCTAGTCTATATCTCTGGATCCTCATTCCTCCTTTGTGAAACTATACACACCTTATCACATACATTTGACAATTCTATTGTTTTATTTTTTCATATAAAAATATGATTTCTTCCATAGGAATGAATTATACTAATGATATCAGAGGATTTGAAAAAACTCCTAATATTTATATGTTTAGAAATATATCAAATAGCATATTACAAAAGATAAGTTCTTGGGGTTTCATAGTCATTGTTATATAATTTTTAATAAAATCTTAAATATTAAATTATTTATATGAACTTATTAATTAATATGTTAACTAGATAAAAATAATAATTGAAGAGAAACTAATGTCAATACTCAAGATGTTTGTTATTTAACTAGATTATAGATAGTTCATACATTAAATTACTAGGAATAACCATTGGGGATGTTTTTAAAACTTTTTGAGTAGTTACATTTCCATTTATAATGTTGTGAAATATCCCTCCCTATTCATTATTTAAATAAAGGAACACTCCATTTAATATAAACAAGGGATTATTTGATACACAAAAAATGTTATTATAGTTGTTATGTATTTACTTAATATTTTGACAATCTATAGGGTTTTTGGTATTTTAATATTATTATTTTTTATTTTGACATGCTCTATGTAATCTAAATTCCATTGGACTTAAAAAAAATTATAAAATAGTTGGGAATCATTCAGGTGTGTTTTGTGGCATGAATTCAATGACATACCTCTATGAATTTCTAAAATATATTAGATGTTCCCAAAGGGATTTCCAAATTACCAATGTAAAGCACATTTTTTCCACCATACTTCCAATAAACATTAGATTATTTGTTAATAGAATGTGTATTTAGAGCGATGTCTGAATAAAATTTAATGTATTATTGATATATAATTTTATTAGGTGCTTTGTATAATATTATCTAAAAATCATGGAAGTAAAGTGATTCCCATCATTTTTAGGTCAATGAGTCTCTCAGGGATATGATGTGTAAAGGATACATTAGATTTATTAATATATATATATTTATATTTAAAACAATGTTCAATTAAATTAGTGTATTAATATAATATCTTGGTATTTTTTATAAATTAGAAAATGATGGAGATCATTCTGTTATAAAGATACAAATGTGGTTTTATAAAACTTGAAATGGTAATTATTTCAATGAAAATGTCAAAACATTTGGAAAACCTATTAATTAATAGCTTGCATTATTAAATTTTGTTAGATATTTAAATTATTAAATTTATTGTTTAAATTCATTGAAATGTAGTATTTTACCCCCTCCACATTTGTTTTAGTGTCCTCATAGATGTCTATGGATTGATTTCTTGAAAAGGATAATTATCTTCATAGGGGGTATATTTCTTGGGTAAAGTCTTTATTTCATGTCTTTGATAGGTCACACACATCTTATTTATTGATGTTTATAGTTTGTGTTTTATATGTTATTGTGATACAAGGTTCAAAATGTAAATTAATACAACCAAAAATAATGTTAGAGATCAAAAATGCCTTATTAAAATTAAAAAATATTTGGAATAAACAATGGAGGGTGAATCTGATACTGAGTTTCAAGGAATACATTTTGTAAAACATAAAGTGTAGAATCACTAATATGGTATTCAATATTTGAAAATTTCATAAATTTACAATTAGGTTTCTAATTTTAGTAGTTAGTTTATTTATTTTAATTATATAAAATGATTCTTAATTCACATATCTATTGTCAAAAATAATATATTCGAAACATTTTAGTCAAATCCATTATTATTTTATGTTTCGAAGTAATTTTATGGGTTATAATGAAAATATTGATATTTAATTTCACAAAATAAATTCATGTATGTTAATGTATCACACTATGTTCTTTCATAATGTTATTTATAGTAACCATTGTGATGGATTACTTCTCCCATTAGTTGATGGATATCATATCTCATAACGGTGTAATGTAGTTTTGGAATGTTTATACCACTGAGAGGATCTAATATTGCAGATGTTCTGAGTCATGGGTGGGTTAGTTTTATTATTGAATCTTGATTACTGTATAGACTACATAAAGTGTCAATTGTTCGGAAATTTGTATCTCTTGAATTGAAGAGTGAGTCTCTTGAAACCAACATTGGATCATAAGCTATTTTGGGAACACACACAAAAACTAATGGTTGAATATTATAAAATTAGGTGAAATATGTTTTAATTAGATAAAATATTTTTCATCATGTAATTTAGAGACAATGTTCTACATGTTGGTTTTCATTGAAATTCTATAGGTGAATTCTTTCAATTTACTCATGATGTGACCAATCCCATGATATTATTTCTTTTTAGATGAATGTCACAGTATTTTCATTATTTTTCATTTCAAATACTTTGAACCATTTTAGAAATGATTGGTCCTTTATTTTGGATATTATATATTGGAATCATTCTCATGTATTTAAAAGATATAATTATACAATTTAACTATCAAATGAACAATCCTTTAGTAATATCTCATGATTTTATTGTATTTTGAAATTCTTATATAGTTTACATAGTCCACATAAAAAAATATTGAAACCAATGTTAAATTATTCTAATTCCGAATTACATAATACATTACTTTAAATTTTTGTATATAATTTATAAATTCAGTACTATTTGTATTTTTTAATAATTAAGGGGTATGAATAGTCCAATGCATAATAATTAATTTATAATTTATGGAATTTTTTCCTTATTAATGGGATGTTAAATACATTAAATACATGAACTAGAGAAAGTAATTAGGGAAGGAGTTGAGGAGAAGTAGCATTTACCAATAGTATAGAGATCAGGGAATCATTTTTATATTGTATTAATGTCAGTACTGATTAATTTGTTGTCATTTTGAAATTTTAATGCTATCAACATATGTTATATAATGTATGATGTTACCTATTGATGTATTGTAAAAAATATATTTATTATAACAAGATATATAATATATATATATAGTGTATATTGTTTATTTATTTTTTAGAATTTAATTTATTACGTTAAATTTTTAATGGAATTTTTATCATTGATTTTGGGTGCTTCTAAATATATAATAGTGGTAAATTCCTTGGATAATCTAGATAAAACTAACTTAAAATTCCTAGAGACATTGTAAACAAATATTAATGTGCAATATATAGAATTGGTTTCTAAAATAGCATGTAGATTAATTATATGTAGTTCAAAACCCCTTTAATTATACCAATCTAATTATAAGTTAATATTAAAGTAATTTCATTAATTTTTTTTCTTAAAGAAAAAGTTGTTAATTCTATTAAATATAATTATTATTTATACCAAATCTAAGAAAATAATAGCCTCTAAATATAATATCCTATAATATAAAAAATTATAAAAATAATAATATATTTAAAAATAATAATTACACACCATATCATAAAATATTTTCATAAAGATCCTGAAATGATTTAGTAAGGCTTAAAATGGCCGTGAAACTAAAAAAATCATAAATTACATATTTTTGGATTATGTATCCTTCTATTATAGATAATAAAATTAATTTAGTTGTAAAAAATATTAATCATGGCTCTCTATTTGAGTTCAAGATTCAAAAAAACAATCATTGAAATTTTATTTTTTTTACTTTTATTCTGTTTAGTTAGTATCTATTACTTTTTCAATATTGGTCTCTCCATAAATTCATTATATTCACACTTCATAAATTCTACTAATTATCATCCATTAAATTACCTACTTTTTATTCCATATAATTAAGATACTAGTTCACCATGATTTTCTAACATGGAACACTTGACAGACAACCATTCATTCCGTCTTCATATTACAAGTCCTATAGAATAACCCCATTCCATAAATATATATTATTCACCTAAAAAATATTAGATTCCATCCAAAAATATATATTATAATATTATTCAATAATTTACTAACATTATTTTATCTATAATGGTAAATTTAAAAAATTAATTTGACTTAAATATGATAAATAAATCATAATTAAAAAATCATTAATATAAATATTGATGATTATGTGTGTTTTTTCATGGATTTTGGTGTTGTGGTTATGTTATCCTTGTACTAGAAGAACAATATCCTACATCTTCAGAGATTATGAAAACATATTATGAAATTCAGTTGAGCCCTATGAAACTCCAATATATTATCCCCTTGAATAATATTCTAAATGGATTTATCCTTTTGAAATTTATGATGAAGCATGTCATGTTGAGAGTATAACCATGTGAATTTACCCTCCAGATGTGGGATGTTTTCCTTTGATAAAAAACCCATTTTATTTCAATAAGAACCCTTCCATATATCATGATGAATCATATAATGTTCACAAACAAAATTATGAAAGTCATAAGGAACCATACAAGAACCATTATAAACCTTAGGATGTCATGAATGTATCTTAATATTTTAAATTTATTCACATGAATTCTAAATTCATATTTACAACAACATCATTTTCCATATCATTATGCATATGGACAATTATGAATCATGAATTCCTTTACCACATTTCAATTAAAGGTAACTTTCATCCTTTTGAAATGATAATGTCCCTTATGTGAATAGGCTGGTACCATTGTACTTACCCATTTCTCATACCGTTGTTGGGTGAAGTTCATTCCTTTTTTTATATAATTATACATATGTATAAAAAAATTACATCCAATTGTTAGTAAAACTACCATATATTCTCAAACAATATCCTTCTGTCATAATTCAATATCATTGAATAATTTATACAATGCAATTTAATGATGATACAAATACATACTAATTGAAAATAAATCAAAATATAACAAATTTTCAATATATAAAATCAAATTCCACCATTCTCCCCCTTCATATTTGTTTTTTAATTTTCATTCTCCATTTTACAGAAATGTACACACCTATACAATCCCCTATTATGTTTTTCCCCCTTAACAATTCAACCTCCACCACATTACAATTACCCATCGAATAAGTAATTTTTCAATTTATGAAAATAAAAATCATTGGTTCACTAGTAAAAATATTATTTTTTAATGTTAAGGTTATATGGTATGTTTTTAAAATCTGATATTATTAATGTTTTTCTTACATCAGTTATTTTTTACATGATGAAAAAAATATTTTTTTATTTAATATCAGTTATTATATAAATAATATGAAATATATATTTTTTGTTGGTTAATAAGTTAACATAGGTAGAAAAAAAGTTGTAACATTAGTTTTTAAACAACAATGTAATATTAAATAAATTGTCATATTTTGTGTCATGTGTTCTATTAAAACCTTATAGAAATCATTTTGTTTTATAGAACTATAGGATTCTATATTTTCACGCATTTTTACTTAATATCCCAACCCTAATTCATGGACACTCTCATCATTGTCTCTCTTTTAATCATCTTCTCATTCTTTAACATCATCTGCTGCATATTATATTTTCATATCTCTTTGAGGATTGTATTTATAATCCCACATTTCTTATAATATATAGATTATATGATTTAATTAATTTTTTTGTCATGTTTTTTCCCTAAATAATCACTTATGTAACTTCACATTGATCTCTCTTCATGATTTATATTTTAATTCTTATTATTCATTAATTTATGGAATTTTAAACTGATAATTTAATGTTTTGAGAGTATGGTATGATTAAATGATTATGTGATAATTTTTTTTATAAATAATTTTAATTTCATGACACATTTTCATTTAATTTTTCTAGTTTTCATGATTTTTGAATATTTCTTAAGGTATATTGTATTCAAGTGTATTCATTATATGTATTTATATTATCATGTTTCTACCACAATCAAATTATTATCAAGAAACATTATAACTTTTACACAATGATGCCACAATTACAATATTTATTAAAAGAACATATCACTAATAAGTAGATAATCTTATTTTAATAATATATGTTTTAATCCTCGTAGAATGAATTTAAATTAACTTAGGTTCAATATCGTATTTTTTTGTGCATGAAAAAATCTACAAATAATCTTATAATACCGAGATGAATTTTTAACAACCAAAAACATTAATGGGTATGTAATTCAGGTATTTTAAAATTGTAAAAGTAATCATGACATACAAAGAATCAATTTCTTCTTGAATAGTGCACAATAAATGTTTGATCACCGATCTTCATGGCACTACCGCAAAAGAAAATAAATTGATAATGGAAAAAAATGATGAAATAACATACCCCGCAAAATATGTTTTTTTCAGTGGGAGAGGATGGTGATTTAACAATCCTCTTCAATGAGCTTTTTAATTTTTTGGAGTAGGTAGTGATTTAAAACCAACAAAAAATATTTTTCATGGGTGAAGGTAGTAATTTTACTACAAAATAAATGAAACAATTATAGTATCGATGATTATTTTATCACTTGAATGCATGGAACCAGGTATGCTATGTGGAAATTTTTTTATCATAGGAAAATGGATATTTACAACCCCTATGAATACCCTGTCTTCATAGGATTGAAAAAAGGTACAGATAGAGTCATATGAGAGCATTTATAGAAGATAAGACATGAGATGACCTATAAAATTAATTCACCTATCACATTTCATGAAGTAGACATGAATACAATGATCCTTTGTGAGAGGACCTTACAAGATACCCATAAAAAATTCTCCAGTGGACACAAAATCTCATGTTAACTTATCAACCTTAATGGGACACTTCATGATTCCCCATTTCATATAGTAAATTCCATTACAAATAATGGGGAATCTTGAGGGTCTTTTTTTCTTATGTCTTTACCTTTCTATTTATGTATAGAGTTTTTCACTATATTGGACCCATCAAAATTTGTCCAAATTTCTCCACATATCTCCCATCAAATTATAGGACTGATTTCATTAAGACATGCACCAATGGATCCATAATTGTATGATTAGATCACAGGTAACCTCATTTTGTCTTCTATATTATACATTATCATGGGGAAAGGAGACCAAACTTTTTCACACGTAATATATAGGACCCCTGAAATGTTTGTAAATATAAATTCCTTTGGTATAAAGGGTATTTCCATTTAAGATGGTTGAAAATTCTTTCTCAGATCAAGCATCTACATCTGGAGGCTAGAACACAATATTCATATGGATATATAATCACTTAGCCCTGATGTTCAAAAATAATATAGGATTCAAAATCTAATTTTCCTTGTATCTTCTATAAAAACTCCCCTATCAACCAAAGGGTGAAGAAAAATATTAAATTTTATGTCTCTTCATATTTTTCTTATTTTTGACACAAATAATGGATCCCATCGGATTTTAGGTTAGTGAAAATCATATAATACATAGGATCAAATTTATAACTTAGTAGGGGATCATTTATAAATATTGTTCTCACTATTCCTTGGTCCTCCTACATAGGTGTATTCCACAACCATTCAGACCATATGGTGTTTGATTCTTGTCCAAACAGGATACATAACATTCCTTATTAAGGTTCAATCCCAACACCCAAAAATCACACTAATTTTCTCTTGTTCATATCAAAAGTAGGGTCATATCATACATAAGAGGATATATCCCTTCTAGGCCCCTTGGGATTCACCGTCGTAATCCCCACACCGACATTCGATGGGAAACAATCATCAATATTTCCTTGAATCACAATTATAATCATCATGTTTCGGTCCTCATCGCATGACCATAAAGGGTATGTTGTGTCCCATTAATTGGCATGACACTACATCTTTACATATTCCATTTTTAAGGATATATAGGAATCCCATTTTATGGGGGATAATCCTAACAACAATGAAACTCTTTTCTTCCTGGATAACGATAAATTCTAGAGCTCACCACTATGTTGATTAAAACCAACAATGTGATAATAAATGATATAATAATCACTAATCCATATAAAAATGGATTTCATCAATGCATAAACTCAATAACATATTGATGTAACCAATGATGATGAACTTAAAATATATATAGATGATTCTAAATTTGATACATGCTATCAATTATATTTTAAATTAAGGGTGACTCAGTCCATATTTGGGATTTCAAAAAGGTTTCAAAAATATGTCCAAAATCTATAAGGGAGTCTCGATGTAGGCAATAGTCCCCCCAAAGGTGTGATGAGCCCGACCTAGCATCATTTCCAAAAATTTGAGTCCATAATTGTTGTTGTATCCATTATCCATTGACCACATGTCATTTTAATTTAGGTTCACGAGACAAAATGAATAAGGGAACCATTAGGTGTTTTCGATTCCACAAAAAATACTGATTCTAAACGACCTGGAAAATATTCATAAATTAAATGCTCATGTTTTACATAAAGTGTTGTGACACCACACCTAAAAAAATACCAATTAATTTCTAATACATTTCTTGAATAAATAAATATAAATTTTATTGTGAAAATAGAGTGAACCCAACCAGATACCTTAACCAAAATGACTATATCTCCCACAAGTTTGGTCCCTTTCATATTCTCAAAAAACTATTGTAGACAAATCATGGATATAAAAAATATATTACACATGTGTTAATTTATTAAGATGATGGTTTGTAATGGTATCATTGTTTGTGATTTTCATGTATATACAATCAATTTCAACAACAACTCCATTCAATCCATTTGTATCATTTTAGATAACAAGATCATATGAATCTGATTCCACCAAAGATAGGTCTTTTGAAATCCTAAAGACACCACTACCAACCCATCATATTCAATGGTGGTTCTAGAATGTTCTAATTTTGGAGTACCATCTCTATGGTACTTTTCCGAATTAAGAGTCTCCTCAGCAATCCCTCCAACACATGAAGCCCCACCAACATTGTACATAGTGATGGATGGTGGACCAAAAGTAAAAGGAACAATGTTTCATTTTAAATTGATTTTGGAGCCTTTACCACCAAATATTTCAATATATTTCACCATTATCTTTGGTTGACAGATAAGGAGGTCGCCAATAGCCTCTTATTGACAACATTGGGGTCCCACTAAGGGGCTTCAACAAGAATCCCCAACTGTCAAGGCATCATGCCACACATACATCATCTTTAGAAGGATGTTGTCCTACGAACCCTGATATAGGTCATAAATAATTGATAACCTTGGATATTACACTAAAATAGGTGATAAAAAATAACCTTTAGTAGGCTCACATTCCAATTTCTATTGGAGAATCCCACCAACAAGAAGTTGTGTTAGCTTACGATCAAATGATAATTTTTTCTTATACCCCTTCTGACTGACAATAGAGTTTCCTGGACACTAATAAATCCCTCCCAAAAAACATATCAAAAACATAATAGTAGATATAACTTCATGTTTTTTTATTTCATGATTGACATCATGATCTAGAAACACATAATGAAACGAGATATAAAATACTAGTATAAAATAGGTGGTAGACCCAAACCTCTACACCAAACTTGATCAATTTAGGTATATACCTAGAGGAAATGGAGAACATGAGAATGACTATACGCCTACCCCAAAAATTTAATAAGAATATATCCCTATTATGGATTTTGAAATCACTCAACATGTCTTGATAATAATGAAAAGAATGACATAAATTCATTGCAACATCTTAGAAACCAGTCAAGATCTAATGACTATATAAACATTGGTTGAAAGGTGGATGCAAAACACCTTCCCCCAAATTTGGAGTGACTCATCCGCATAATTAGAGTGTCACTCTAGAGAAGACTCATATATATACTTCTATATAGGATTGTTGTGTTCAAAATCCAACGATAAATGGAAAATCGGCTCAGTCCCATATCCTTGTTCCATGTGGAACAAAATATTCTATCCAAGTTCCCATTTTAGAAAATACATATACATCAGTCAAAATTCAAATAAATATATTGGAATTTTAAAACAAAAACATGAGGGATACTCAAAAAATCCCTATACATGAAATACAAAATCCATAGAAAGAGGCCCCAATTGACCATAAGGGATCATACAAAAGAATCATTTATAATGGTGATTGGAAAACGAAGAGCATGTTTATGAACATGATGTAATCAATTCTCATGTACTTGATTCCATACAGAGTTTATATTTGTAGGTCTAGGAGCCTACTCATACATTACCAAATTACAAAGTTAGTAGTTGAAATTGTTAGGTTCCTCCCTCTAATTTTTCTATTAGCTATTCCTAAGGTCATACCTTAATATCCTACCATGAAGACATACATAATGTCCTAAATATTATTGATAATGAGAACCAATGTCATCATGAGAACCATATAAACCCTCCACATTTATATATTATCAAACAAAAGTGAGACCCACTAAGCTATTGTTTTCCTAGAAGGTTTACCCAAGTGTGTAAAATATAGACATTCCCCCAGAAATTGGACATCGAGTATTGATGGTAGTCCTACCCATAATATCATTCACTATGAATACCCTTACTATAGTGATTATTCATTTCATCAAGGAGTCCCCCCCATTCTAACCCCATTTTTGAGAAATACCACTTATCGTGAGGTACTCTGGAAATTGTGTTTTATTATATATTATGCATCATCATTGACAACTAAAATTCATTATAAACTAGAATGAATACTATGGAAAGGGTAATTTTTTGAATCATTCTTTGAAATCATTCCATCAATGTAATGGCCTGGGGTTTGGGGTCCATTACTTGGTGAAAATCTGATGTTTGGGGTGTTCCGGTTGGTCTGGAAGGCCATCCCAGCTTCTCGATTAAGACTCCTAACGGCAGCTCGGCCTACCGGTAGCTCGACCTACCGGTAGCTCAGCCTACCGTTCTCTCGGCCTACCGGTAGCTCAGACTACTGGTGGCCTCGGCCTACCGGTAGCTCGTCATACCGGTGGCTCGGCCTCCCGGTAGCTCAGCTTACTAGATGCTTGGTCTACCGGTGGCCTCGACCTACCGGTAGCTCGGCCTACCGGTCGCTCAGCCTACCTGTGGCTCGGCCTACCGGTGGCTTGGCCTACCTGTAGCTCAGCCTACCGGTGGCCTCGGCCTACCGGTAGCTCGGTGTACTGGTGGCCTCAGCCTACTGGTAGCTTGATCTACCGGTAGTCCAAGCCTACCAGTGACATCTCCATGGGTTTTCCAGTAGCACCTCTTTTTTCGAGAATGGTTTGTAAACCATGTTTTGACCTCTTTAACCATGTTTTAAAGCCCATTATTGGTATTTTAATAAATTTGGAGTCCTGTTTCAGGTGGTTTACGTCGGTTTTTACCATCTCGAAGGGCGGGGACCTTTTAAGTTGGACGAGTTGGGTGGTCTAGCCGCATGGTCAACCCACGACCCCGCTTCTTCCGTGGTTTCGAGTTTTTCTCTCTATATCTTAACTGTCCTGGAAATGATAACCTAAATCTCCTCTTCTCCATAGGTTCCTTTTCTCTCAACCTATGCTCAGAATACCCTTCCTTTGGACGAGTGGTACCTATGTGAAGTTTTCCTTGATCACGTTCTGTGGAGTTCCTCCTACCCCTATTAATTTTTTCTGGTTTCCACACGAGGACTTAACATCGATCCTTGATCAATCAACTAGGTATTTTCTCCTTCGTCTCTCCTTTTTGTGCATCATCCTGGGTGGGTATTCTTTTGTCTCTATGTAAGTTTATGAAACCACACTTAATAAAGATAATGAACAGACCTCTAAAGAAGGAAAGGGGGCGTGTGATCGATGTTCTACTATACTCTTTTATGTTGATATGTGTTGTTAATTATACGGGACTATGCTCAATGATAATCATGGATGTTGGTGGTCTTTCTATGTGTACTAATGAACCTAGGTGCTCCTAAATGTTTAAATAAACATAAAATGGAATTGGTTAATTACGTATACTCATTAAAATTAATTGAATGCACTAGGATCAACCCTTTTCGGTGATAACTTCTTGTTAAAGCCCAATGGAATTGAAACCATGTAGTGTTTTAAATGTTTTAAATCTAAAAATACCTGCAAGGGCCTACTTGGTGTTTGTGGTAGTGGTTTTTTTGTTTTCTTTCACAGACTTATATTGATGGGGTGATGTGGGTGGGGATGGGATCCCCTGTTTTCATAATATCACTGGTTGTGAATCTGAGGCAGTGTGGTTGCTCTACTATGAAACGAATTCAGGTGGGATCCTATGTTGTTGAGAATCCATTGGATCATATTTTATTGGGGACATGGGGTTGTGCCTCGGGGATTGTTTTGTTTCCAATACTTTTAGGGATCACACTTGATCCCTAGTTGTTGTGACATTACAAGAGAACCAAGTGTGAATGATTAATTTACCTAATTTATTTACTTCCGGATTTATTGTTGTTTCATCTATGATTGTGACTTTTAGTTTCCCAGTAGTGAAGGGATTAACTCATACTGAACGGTTATGAATTATAACTTGAACAAGGAAACTGGGAACTGTTTGTTGTGTGCCTATTTTCTGAGGCAGCAGTGCTTCTGCACCTGCTAGTATCTGTTTGAGGAGAAATAGGTTGGGTCATTTGTTGGTATATATATATATATATATATATATATATATATAACTGTATGTTTTGTGTTTAGTCACACCCCACCCATGTTGGGCATTTAGTGTTAGACACCCCATTTCATGGGGAAGGGTGTTTCCCCATAGTTACTCTCCTTCCTACTCCCTCTTCCCTCGGCTGTGATGCCTGGAGGTGACCATAAACCCAAGATACTTCGGGTAGGTTTTGATTGGTCTGTTGTTAGCCCTGGACTCTTCAAGTAGGTTGTTTTCCAAAGAATCTTCAGGATGAGGCCCAGGTGTTTTCGGACAGGGGTTCTGGTTATGGTTGGTTTTCCTAGGTGTCTTAACAATGAGGCACAGGTGTGTGCAGGCAGGGATAGATGGTTGTGAGGCCTAGGTGTGTGAGGGAAGGGATGTGGATGGTGGTGAGGCCCAGGTGTGTGTGGGCAGGAATAGCGTGGTAGCATCAGGACGTTTGGTGTTAGGGATGAGCAACTAGCTTGTGGGGGAAATGGTGGTGCGGGGTACCCAAATGTTTTGTTCTTACTATTACCTTACTGCTTGTGTTATTTGATGAGTGTTTCTAGTGAGGTGGTATGGATAGTCTCCTTGATAGATGATGATTCTTCAGATTCTAACGGGACTTTAGGATTTCTCCCCACTTATGCATGAGGGATTTAGGTTTTCCTACTAAGTATACTTTGTATTCTCACCCTACGTTTACTTTCCGGTTTCCAGGAGGGTTTCGTAGTCCAAGAAAGATATTAGTAGTTTGGATGTTAGAGTTGCTGTTGGTCTCTATTGGATTCTGCTTAGCCTTTTCATTTCCTATTGGGTATCATACTTTGAATTCCTTGTACCTTTTTATGTATTATTATTAATCACGGATGTAGTTTTGGATTTTACTTGAGTTCTCTATACATGGTGGTGTTTGGTGTTGACTCATTGTTTCTCCTAATCCTGATTTACAAAAATAAGGCAATTCCTCCCATATCGTGAAAATGTTATACCCTTGGTGCTAGTCGCCACCCCGTGGCCTACTAGAGGCATTATTTGGGGGTCATTATCTCTCCTTAAACTTAAAGAAGATCTTGGAAATCTGTTGTCCCTTCCCTCATTTCATTCAAAGAGGGTCATAACAGAATGGTATCAGAGTGAGGATGAGGGATAGGAAGTGGTATAAAGTTATGCATAGTGATGATTTCATGGGATGGTAGGGCAACATTTTTAGGTGATCTTGGTTCGTGAAATAGACCAGGGAGGACCAGCTAGAACGCGGTATTTTAGGGCCCCTCGTGATCTGATGCAAGGACTCTGAGCCTATAAAACGGCCAAGTGAGACTACATTTCTTGCAGGGTAGAGACCTAGGGAAGGTACATGCATCATACTGATTGTGTTTTAATTTATTTGGGGCACCTTAGGGAGAAATAAATTTAATAATAATAATAATAATTTCCATTGCTACTCGGGCATAGGCATTCTCTGTTTACCTTGCAGCTATGGCACCAGGACGTTATCCACCAGCGAATCGGGCAGCTGAGGCCCAGCGGATCGAGGCAGTTGAACATCCGAGGATTGATCGAGATGGGGAAGGTGACTTTTGGTAGAGGTCTCTGCGCTCCTTCCAGTGAAAAACCCTTAAGAAGTACGAGGGAAGCGTTTCTGACTCAGTAACGGAGGGATGGATTGAGGAGCTATCCATCACCTTCTCTTTGATCCGTGATCCGATGGAGTACTGGTTTCTATTGTCCAGCACTCATCTGAGAGGAGCAACGCGTCAGTGGTGGACTCTTTTACTGGGAGAGAAGATAGAGGGAGAGGTTTCATGGGCCGGTTTCGATAAGGAATTTCGTGAAGAGTTCCTCTCCTCTACAGTGAAGGCTGAGAAGAGACAAGAGTTTCTCTCCCTTCAGTAGGGAAGCATGTCAGTGAGGGAGCTGGCGATCAAGTTCAATGATCTCTTGTGCTTTTCCCCGGATCTCTTTACGAATGAGGAGTCTTGGGAAAGACGGTTATAGGAGGCACTACGTCCTTCTATTTAGTACATTGTCACTCCCTTAACCCTTCTGACATACATAGCAGTACAGAAGAAGGCCGAGATTGTAGAGAGGATGCACTAAAAGGGAGGCACACCACGAGAGGGGAACCAGTTGAGTTCATAAAAATGGAAAGCGGTCAACAGTAGGTCTCTAGTGACGGGGCCTTCCAGGTTTCGACAAGCAGTGATTAGGCCTCATTAGTTACAGTTCTGAGCTTCTGGACCTCGCCCATTTTCCACAGGTCCAGGACCAAATTGTTTTTCTTATGGAGTTTTCATGCATGTCTAGAGGAGGTGTCCGACTCGAGATCCACATGTTGTAGGTGGGTAGTTTCAGCACCCACCTCAGCAGCATCTGTTGCCAGCGAGGCCCTTCCAGCAGCAGCATCAGGGCCTTGGCCCTCCGAGGGACGACCTTGCGGGAGGAGACCGACACCATGGTGCTCTTCAGAGACCTCAACTAGGGCGTGGTCACGGAGGGGGTCTACAGCAGTGAGTTAAAGGAGCTGTGCGTGGATAGTTGCATGCCGCAAAGTTAGTAGCTCATGTGGGACCAGAGGTCGTTCGAGGTATGATCAGTTTATTTATCACTCTTGTTTCTTCCTTGTTTGATTTGGGAGATTTGCACTTCTTTGTTATGCCCAAATTATCCCATGCTCTGGGTCTCGATGCTGAGATAATTTTTGTGCCCCTAGTGTTGAGAATGCCAGTTGGGGGGTCAGACCAACGTATTTTACTTTTTCCGGGGATGCAGACTGATGTTGGGACCGCATCAGTCTAGCGGAGAACTTCGTTCATTATAGATGCAGCAATACGATGTCATTCTAGGCATCTACTGGTTATTATCCATGCATGCCATCAACGACTTCTATCGGAGAAGGATCTAATTCTCCAACGAGGATGGACGGCGTGTGGATTTTTTTGGGGAGCGGAGTTATCAGGTGGGGAGTCGACATATGGAGCCCACCCTTTATATGCTGGACGGGGTGTCATTAGAGTCGGAGAACACAAGAATTATGGATGTCCCAAAGGTCGTAAGTGAATTCCCTGATGTCTTTCCCAATGAGGTTGTGATTCTACCCCATCAACGTGGCGTTGAGTTTGGGATAGACGTACAGCATGGTGCCCGCCTGATCTCGATGGCTCCTTATCGGATGTCACCTTTTGAGTTGTAGGAGATGCAGATTCAGATTGATGATCTGATGGAGAAGGGCATTGTTCCACCCAGCATGTCGCCATGGGGTGCTTCAGTTTTGTTCGTAAAGAAAGATGATAGAGGTCTACGACTGTGCATAGACTACCGGAGGTTGAATCAAGTGACGGTCAAGAATCGTTACCCCTCCCGAGGATAGATGATCTTTTCGACCAGCTGAGGGTATAAGGTTGGTTCTCTACGATCGATCTACAGTCTGGATACCTCCAGTTGAGAGTGAAAGTAGGTGACATCCTAAATATGACTTTAAGATGTAGATATGGCCACTTTGAGTTCGTGGTCATGTCGTTTGGCATCACAAACATACCAGCTATGTTCATGAACCGGATAAACTCTGTCTTCCAAGAGTTTCTGGACCATTTCGTTGTGGTTTTCATTGACGAAATATTTATCTACTCAAGATCACAGGAAGAGCATGTGGGGCATCTTAGGGCAGTTTTGGGAGTCCTTCGACACCACCATATTTCTGGGAAACTATCTAAGTGAATGTTCTTAATGCGATAAGTAAATTTCGTTAGACATGTAGTGTCTCAGAAGGGAATAGCAGTAGACCCGTCGAAGATTGAGGTAGTTTTTTCACAGGTAGAACCCAAGAATGTGGTATAAGTTCATAGTTTCTAGGGTTTTCCAGGCTATTACAAGAGTTTTGTGCCTGACTTCTCTTGAGTTGCATCTTAGTTGACAGCTTTGACTAGGAAGGACTAGGCCTTCGTGTAGAGCGACCAGTGCTATATAGATTTTGGCTACCTAATGGAGAAGCTGGTTAGTGCTCTAGTACTCAGATTACCAGAGGAAGGGGTGTTGTTTGAAGTGTTCTGTGATGCTTCTGGCCTTGGGTTGGGATGTGTGCTGATGCAATAGCAAGTAGTGATCTCTAATGAGTCTATGTGGTTACGTCCTCATGAACGTAACTATGCCACCCACGATCAAGAGCTTGCGGACATGGTGTTTTTATTGAATTTGTGGCGGCATTATCTCATCAGAGAGAACATTGTGGTCTTCTGAATTCAAAAGATTTTGTGTTATGTCTTTTCCCTATGGGATTTGAACTTGCGGCATCAGATATGGGTTTAGTTCCTCCTAGACTATGACTTAGAGATCTCTTATAATGAGGGAAAGGGTAATGTTGTGGCTGATGCCCTGAGCTGGAAATCACAGAAGGAAGTAGTTCAGGAATCTACAGATGCTTGGAGAGCGATGGAAGAGTTAGCGGCCTTGCATTTGGATTCTAGGGTGGAAGGTGGAAGAGGCTGTCTGTTTCAGATGACTATAGTTTCCTATTTAGTGGTGTAGGTGGAAGTGTCTCAGTGGGGGGACTCAGAGGTGGATGTGATGTGAGAACATGTTTATCACAGAAATGATCCTGAGGGATGGTCAGAGGATGGTCAGCATCTAATTCTTTTCTGTGGAAGGCCTTTTTTTCTGAAGATGATGCATAAAGGTGTTCTCCATGAGTTCCATGGCTTGGCTTTATCAGTAAATCCTAGTGTATCAAACATGTACCAAGTACTGAGGGGACAGTTTTGGGGACCCAGTGTAAAGCGGGCAGTGGCATAGTTTGTGGATAAGTGCCTAGTGTGTCAGCAAGTAAAGGCTGAACACCGTTTTCCTGGGGGAATTGTTATAGCCTTTAGATGTTCTCGAGTGGAAGTGGGATTAAATCTCGATGGATATCATCACAGGGATAACTAGGGCTCAGGGAGGCTACGATGCCATCTGGGAAGTGTTAGATCATTTGACAAAATCTGCTCACTTCTTAGAGATTAAGGAGTCGAGCCTGGTGGGTACCTTAGCCCAGATGTACGTTGATGATGTGGTGAGGTTGAACGGGATTTCGAGATCTATTTTCTCTAATTGAGACACACGATTGAACTCATGAGTTTGGAGGGGATTATAGCATGCCTTTGGCACCCAGCTACACCTTAGCACTACTTTCCACCCTCAGATAGATGGGAAAACCAATCAAACGATCCAGATGTTGGAAGACATGTTGCAGGCATGTGTTTTGGATATAGGGGGATCATGAGTATGACACTTGCCTCTGGTAGAGTTTTCTTATAACAATATCTTCCACTCCACTATTGGTATGACTCTATTTGAAGCCTTGGATTGAAGTCTGTGTCGTTCACCCGTTTGTTGGACAAAGATTGGGGAAGCAGCTATTCATGGGCCAGAAGTAGTACAGGGAACTACTAAGAAGGTTTAGCTCATGCGTGAGAGGATTAAGGCATCCCAGGACTGGCATAAGTCTTATGTTGATTGTAGGATGAGGCCCTTGGAGTTCAAGGGTGGTAATCATGTGTTCTTGAAGGTTTACCCTCGATGTAGGCATAGAATGTTTTGGAAGGGGAGTAATATATCCCCTAGGTTCATCAGACCTTTCGTGGTGTTGGGACAAGTTGGTGAGGTGGCATATCAGCTGGCATTGCTACCTCAGTTGGAGAAAGATCACAACGCCTTTCACGTCTCCCAGCTTCATCGATATCTACAAGACAACCTCCACGTCATCGATTGGGGAGAGTTAGATGTCGAAAATGATGAGACCTTCATAGAGCGACTGATCAAGATCGAGGATCATAAGGAGAAAGTGCTTCGTGGATGAACCATCCACTTGGTTCATGTGTTTTGGTGGAATGGTGGCCTCGAGGGGAGAACCTGGGAGCGGGAGACCCAGTTATGAGTTCAGTACCCAGAGTTGTATTGACTTTCTTGTGGTTTTTGTTCTGACCTTCATGGATATGTTTTACCATGTGCTTTAATATATGAAATGATTGTTTTTCATAGCTATTAGATGATATGTTCCATATTATCTATGTGTCTGAATGTGTGATGATGGAAAAATATGACTGCTAATTAGGACGCATTAATGTGGATGTGATTAAACACATGCGGGCGAGACAGTGCCGCCCAAAGCGGATAATATCCTGGCATGTAGGAAGGGAATCCCTAACTCAGGTGTTGGACAGTGTGATCCTTGTGATTTTTGTGAATGTGTGTATTCTTGGATGTAGGGGGAGTTCTGTTCCTGCTTTCGAACAACTCAGGGGTCTCCCCCTGAGAAGTATCTTTAGAGGGTGGTTGTTTGAACCCCACTTACCTACTTTCTGGTTTGTCCTTATATTCTCGGGGAAGGGAATAGTTTGATATGTATCTCATGTAATGTCCCAGTGTTTGGCGTCTATTACATGGTGAAAATATGATGTTTGGGGTGTTCTGGGTGGTCTGGAAGGACATCTCTGCTTCTCGGTTAAGACTCCTAACGGTAGCTCAGCATACTGGTAGCTCGGCCTACCGGTGGGATCAGCCTACCAGTCGCTCGACCTACTAGTAGCTCGGCCTACCGTTAGCTCGGCCTATCGGTAGCTCAGCCTACCGGTAGCTCGGGCAACCGGTAGCTTAGCCCACCGTTAGCTTGGGCTACGGGTGGCCTCTGCCTACCGGTAGCTCGACCTACCGGTATCTCAGCCTACCGGTAGCTCGGCCTACCGGCAGCTCAGCCTATAATTGGATAGGCCTACCGGTGGCCTCGACCTACATGTGGATCGGCCTACCGGTAGCTCGGCCTACCAGTGGCTCGACCTACTAGTGACCTCTCCACGGGTTTTCCGGTAGAGACTCTTTTTGCACGAATTTGTTTGTAAACCATGTTTTGACCCCTTCATCCCCATTTTAAAGTCGATTAATGGTATTTAATTAAATTTTGAGTTCTGGTTAAGGATGTGTGTGTCAGTTTTAACCGCCCAGAAGGGTGGGGACCTTTTAAGTTGGACATTTGGGGTTTCCCAGCCGCGTGGTATACCCACGATCTCGCTTCTTCTATGGTTTCACGTTTTTATCTCCGTATCTTAACCATCCCAGGAATGATGTATCTCAGTCCTTATAACCTAAAGCTTCTCTTCTCCCTAGGATCCTTTTCTCTCACCCTGCACTCAGAATACCCTTCCTCCGGACGAGTTGTAACCCTGTGAAGTTTTCCTTGTTCGTGTTCTGTGGAGTTACTGCTACCCCTATTTTTTTTGGTTTCCACGTGAGGACTTAACATCGATCCTTGATCAATCAAGTAGGTATTTTCTCCTTCATCTCTCCTTTAAAAGCATCATGCGGGGTGGGTATGTTTTTGTCTCTAGGGAAGTTGATGAAACAAATCTTAATGAAGATAATGAACGTACATCTTAAGAAGGAAAGGGGGGGTGTGAGCGATGTTCTGCTGTACTCTTTTATGTTGATATGTGTTGTGAATTCTACGGGCCTATGATCATAGAAAATCATGGTCGGTGGTGGTATTTATCTATGTACTAATGAACCTAGGTTCTCCTGGATGTTTAAAAAAATGTAACATGGAATTGGTTAATTACGTATACTCGGTTAAGTAAATTGAAAGCCCCAGGATCAAACCTTTTCTTTGATAACTCCGGTTAAATCCCAGTGGAATTAAAACAATGGAGTGTATAAAATATTTTAAATTTTAAAATACCTGCATGGTCTTGCTTTTTTTTTTTGTGGTAGTGGTTTGGTTGTTTTATTTCACGAGCATAGATTGCTGGGGTGATATGTGTGGGGATGGGATCCCCTATTGTCATACATTCGCTGGTTGTGAATCTAAGGCTATGTGGTTGCTCTGATATGACACGTATTCTGGTGGGTTCCACTGTTGTTGACAAACCATTGGCTCCTATTTTTTGGTACATGGGGCTGTGTCTCGGGGTTTGTTTTGTTTCTTGTACTTTGAGGGATCTCACTTGATCCCTAGTTTTTGTGACATTACAAGAGAACCAGGTGTGAATGCTTAATTTACCTGATGGATTTCCCTCCATCTTTATTTTGGTTTCATCTGTGATTGTGAATGTTAGTTCCCCAGTAGTGAAGGGATGAACTCATACTGAATTGTTATGAATGATAAATTTAACCGGGAAAATGGGAACTGTTTGTTGTGTGCCTGTTTTCTGAGGCAGCAATGCTTGTGAACCTACTTGTATCTATTTGAGGAGGCATAGGTTGGGCCATGTGTTGTTATATATATATAACTGTTTGTTTCATTTTTAGTTGCACCCCTCCCAAGTTGGGCACTTAGTGTTGTACACCCCATTTCATGGGGAAGGGTGTTTCCCCCTAGTAACTCTCCTTCCTGCTCCCTCTTCCTTCGGTTGTGAATTTTGGAGGTGACCATACACCCAAGATTCTTCGGGTAGGTTTTGATTTGTGTGTTGTTATACTAGGGATCTTTGGGAATATTGTTTTCCCATGAATCTTCGAGATGAGGCGCATGTGTTTTCGGGCAGGGTTTATGGTTATGGTTGGTTTTTTTAGGTTTCTCCGGGATGAGGCCTAGGTGTGTGCAGGCAGGGATAGATGGTTGTGAGGCCCATGTGTGTGCGGGCAGCGATGTGGATGGTTTAAAGGCCCAGGTGTGTGCGGGTAGGAAGAGCGTGGTAGCGTCAGGACGTTTTCCGTTAGGGATGAGCAGCTAGCTAGTGGGGGAAATGGTGGTGCAGGTTAGCCAAATGTTTTGTTCATACTATTACCTTACTACTTGTGTTATATGGTGAGCATGGCAAGTGAGGTGGGATGGATAGACTCCTTGATAAATGATTTTTCTTCTGATTCTCATGGGACATTAGGATTTTTTCCCATTTGTTTACGAGTTTTTTAGGTTTTCCTACAGAGAATACATTGTATTCTCACCCTATGTTTACTTTTAGGTTTCCACGAGGGCTTCAAAGGCCGTGTGAGAACTTACTAGTTTGGACATTGGAGTTTCTGTTGGTCGTTTTTGGATTATGCTTTTCCTTTTTCATTTCTTGATGGTTATTTTAGTTTGGAGTCCTTGTACTTTGTTCAGTTTTATTATTAAACATGAATGTAGTTTTGGTTTTTACTTGAGTTCACTATACATGGTGGTGTTTAGTGTTAACTCATTATTTCACCCAATCCTGGTTAACAAAAAAGGGTAATGCCTCCCATATCGTGACAATTTTATACTCTTGGTGCTAGTCGCCACCCTGGGGCCTACTGGAGGTGGGACTCGGTGGGGGGGGCATTATCTCTCCATCAACATAAAGAAGGATAACCTTGGCAATCTGTTGTCCCTTCCCTCCTTTCGTTGAAGGCGGGCAATGACAATCCATTACAGTAGAGGAAACCTAAACCAACCATACCATTTAAAATAAATATAATGGAGAACAACCACATTGGATAGGTAAAGTAGGATATTTACTAGCTCAAGAATAAGATAATTCATTACATATATGATAAGAACACGCTAAGGAAAATATAACAATAATATTTTATCACCTAGGAACATTAAAATTTCAAATCTAGATGTAATATCAAATGAATTCATGCATGAAAAATTTCAAATCCATTGGATAAATATTTTCTACCTAAAATTATCATTTTACCTTAAAAAGGCTATACGGACCAGGTTAAGTTAACATAAGAACACCATCAATGTATCAACTTAGTGGCGCTTCCAGTTTCATAAAACCCAAAATTAAGAGAATGGAGGGAGGATAGTCAACTTTCAGTCCTAAATATATCTAGTGAGTTATGTTGATTGATCTTCATTACCCCATATAGTGTTTATATTGGGGGATGGGTGAACATGGAATTTATTATTTCACGTCAGTCATTGATTAGAAAAATTCACCAAATTTGGAATCACCAAATTTTATTTCTACGATTCAAATCATGGATATAGAACATAGTCATCAAATATTGTTTGCTCAGAAATATTATACCCTAAAAGAATGTAAATGTCATCATCCCAGACTAGAGAAATCTATAAAAAGGATCTTTTACCATGTGTCCAAGAACACTTATAACTCTTCTTATTTAAGGGAAACCAATCATAATATAATAGTAATTCCTTCAGAAGTAAGTTTCTCATATGGAGACCATGAATTAAAACCATTTAATTCTCAAATAAGAGCTTTAAATATAACAAGATTTATCATGATATCATCCATTACATCCATATAGAACAATCCATAGCCAATAGGGCCTATATAATTTTTAATCAATATTCACCTTCATGGGAAACTAATGGGCTGAGGGAATTTTTACCTTAACATAATCACTATTAGAAACCAGTATTTTCCAATTTAGTAGTTACATAATGAAATTATTGCAACAAGTTCATCCAACCTTGTAACCCTGTGTTTGTTGTAATAGATCATATGATGAAGTTTTGTGGTGGTTCCTTTCGATTCAACCATTATCAAGTAGCTCCAAATGAATACCAAAAGGGACATAAGAGGCTCTGTATTAATCAACAAAAGTGATATTTATCAGGACTATGACTACTCTTTAATATCTATGTACATTCACTACATATCTCAAGGCTAGTAAGCCCTTCTTTGGTTCGACATCAAATATAACACATTCAATTCAATATAAATTAATAAATATCATTGTTAAAAATACTATAGATACCATAGAGGGAGACACCACCATATGTGAGCAAGAATATTATATCAACATTCATCCCATGGACCAAAATGAAATATAAAACTAACGTGTGTGTACCAGGAATAAAAAACTCAACATATAACCATGCGTTCTGTAATTATTCTATCAAAACCCCCTTGATGATATATTCACATGGTAAATTTAAATGGAGATATTACATCCAATCATACATTGGAATGTGTTTGATCACTCTCCATAGAATATAGGCTCATGTAATATGAGATGGAAATATACTACATAAGGAATATGAATGCATAACTACTCATAGTAAATGTCCCCATTGTTTATATCCTTCAACAAGATCATCATCTCACCCTCCCAACTTGTGACACCCTAAAATTATAAATTGAATATTTTTATTCAATAGAGGATATGGAACACATCACCAAACACATAACAAAATATAAAATCTTGACACTCTACTAAATATTTACTACTTTAAATAAATTCAATGAATTATATATCTTTTAATTAATTAATGACTGATTTATCTTTCCTTAAATGTTTGAAATAGCTTCTTCAATATCATGTGTAGCAGAAAATAGTGACATTTAACAATATCTTTCATTACACAAAATACTGAGTTTCACTGAATAACAATGTATTATTAAAATATAATTATTTAATACTATACGATATAAAATATCTATTATGATACCATTTATGAATATTATTAAATATTTTCTGAAATTTTAATGTTTATATAAATATAAAATTAATTCATTGGCTACAAATTAATAAGAAACAAAAATAAGAACCAATTGTAAATTAAAAGAAATATTATAATTTTTTGTGCTTCCAAATGATTTTTATATTAGTTAAATTTATTAATGAATCATAGTTACTTATTTTAATGAAGTATGTATATTATATATTAATTCATATTTTTTTATATTCACCCATGTGGTTACAAATTCATAATATAATAACAGCCATAAATATACACAAAAAAATTATTTTTATAAAGGAAATTTTACCCCCTTTCAATGGAGAAACGATTTTAAGTATGGATTTTGAGACATTAATTGATTTAATATGTTAAAATATTTTCAACTTTTATAGTGAGAATTAATAATTAGTTTGGTATTAATTTTTGATAATTTTATGAAACATGTCATTTTTTAAGAAATATTTTAGAATGTTGAATTTTAGTTTAAAAATGTATTTTCATCTAATTTATTTATAAATTTAAAAAATATATTTAAATATGTTTAATGATTAATTATATCCTATTTTTATAAATTAATCTAATTTAGGTCATTATAATAAATTTCAAATTGAAAATGATAATAAAAATATTTCCAATATTCGGATGGTTTTACATAAAAAATAGTCATTGTCGTCCCATATATGGGATTAAATTTATATTATTTTCCATGAAATATATTGTTGGAATATTTAAAATATGGATTAAATATTTGGGAGAATAATAATTTATAATATCAAATAATATAAATAATTTTTTGACGAAAAATATTTGTGAAATTGGTTTAAATTAATTACAATGATTCAGGTTAAATTATGCTTAATCTGGGACAAAACCATACCCTTAAGGACCCCAATGACTTATACACATGTCTAAGATATATTTAATTGACATATATATACCATATAGTCTTTTTTATAATTTAATACTTTTATATATCTAAAGGAAACATGAAAATTTTGTATATAATTATTTTCCAAAATATTATAGGTGTATCACTCCTCTACTATAAAAGGCCACCACTTATTCCCATTCCCCACACCTATCAAACCACATATGTTTAGAAAATATATTAACAAATACCTTACAATAATCCCTCACATATTCCTTCAATACTAACTTTTCCCAAATATCGTACCATGTATTCTATTTGGTATACACAAAAAGGAGTATCTCGATTTTTAAGGTTATGCCTTCCAACAATAAAATTTATTTCATTTAATCTCCACCTCATCAAATACTCTTATTACATGATCGTATAATAAAAAAAGTATCCTCAACATTATTTGATTTTGTTTTATTAATGGATAATCCTACACTAACACACACTACCATTTAATTGGTAATGAACATATTGTTTCTGTGTATGGTGAATTATCACCTCACAAAATGATGATTGTTCATTTTTCTTTTACCAAATATAATAATTTAACATTATTATATAATATTGGATTATATATGTTATATATGATATTTATTATTTATTTATAATTCTTTAATTATTTTATGAAACATAAATTTAATACATTATATTTTATGTTAATACGATAACATCGTTTAAGGAACTGTAGATAACCGCCACCACAAACTAACGTGATTCGTTCATTCTAATCATTGAATGTATTAAGGATAATTTTGATAAAAATAAATGAAATATATTAAATAAATATTGTACTAGAATTATAATGTAAATGTATATACATATAATTTACTTTCCATTCACTTAAAATACAAAAATAAAATGAATGAAATGTTCATGCGTATGTATGGACTACTGTCTACAAGAACAATGCATTTCATTTCTTATCTCCAAACACAATAGATTTTTATCGATAAATATATATGGTATATATATAATATAAAAAACAGTTTTTAAATTTTGGATATTATTAATCCATGATATATTTAATAATTACAACTAATAACATGCTAAATCTTACTAGACAAACTAGGTAGTGAACACCAAAAAAACATAAAATAATAAGTAGTTATAAACAAATAGGTAATAAGATATTAAAATATGATCAAATATGATATTAAAAATATATATATGGTTATTTTATAAGTTATTGACCTATTTAAACACCTTATACTAGAGGTTAAATAATGTTCACCCGAATGGAAACACAAAGTAAGGGTTTGTCATGTCACTTTTTAAATCTGTGATATAAATGTCATGTTCACCACATAAATCTTTTGTGGTGTGTATCTATAGAATATTTTATTATATTATTTAATAAAATAATTTAATCTTAATTATATTTTAATATTTTAATTAATGATATACCTTGACGAGGTTTATAATTTTTAATTGTTTTAAAGATTTATGGTACAATTTCAAAAGTTTAAATACTATTTTCCCTAATAATAAATTTTTGGATCATTCAAGGGTATTTCCATTTTTGAAAATTATATGATAATTATTAAATAAAACCATTAGTTTTGACTCCTCTAGTAATTCATGACCATTTTTAGTTATTTATAACATGGTTGTCGGCTTTATCACTCAAGGCATTTCAGATATTTTTTTTAATCATGAATTTATTTATCATTTTAGTTGGAGAAACAAAAATTTCTAAAAAAGAATTTTTATTAAAAGATTTTGAAATATTTTTTTAAAATTATTTTTTAAACAATGATTTATACTTTTGGGTATTACCTATGTTTAAATAGTAATATTATTTTAGATTTCCCAACAATGTATTTTCCAAACTTGTTTACTGTGAAAAAGGATTGTTATTTTACATCGTACAATTTGGATAGATTTACACAATGTCATTTATTTGAGGCTTCCTTTTCATTTATTAAAAGTTACTTTTTAATGAAAATGTATTAAAAAGCTAATTTAATTGTAAAGGTTTTTTAAAAGGTTTTACAAAAAATATATTTTCATCAAGAATGGTTAAAAAATATATTTTTGTAGTATTCATATACACAAACAAAAACCACTTATTTTAACTCCACATGGTATTTTTTGTTTATACACCATAATTTATCTTCCCATGGATGGTTTATTATTTTTTTTGAGAAGGAATTATTCAAAATCACTTCCTTGAATAATTTTTTCTTCCCCTTGAAATATTCAATCTACTTTGGTCAATAAACATTGAATTTCTCCCTAATAATCCATTTCATTAATCCTGGATATTACTATATCCTAAACCATATATCATTCTACAAACATTTTCTACGTTTATAGTTATTTGATTATTATTTAAAATATTGATAATTATGTATTATTTATTCATTAAGGATATTTGTTAAAAAATATAATTGATTTCAATAATTTGATATGTGGAATTATTTCGAATGTTAATGGCAGGTGGGGCCTAGAAATTATATACCCCATCGATATGTTGATCTGTTCTCATGAGAAAAAATATGTTTTGCAGAATAAATGGGTTTTCATTCATTGTTTTAAACCATATTTTCAATGGTCTTGAAATTATTGGTTTTTATTTTTCATAAACATGATGTCAATTAAAAAGCATTTCATTCAAATTATTTTTATTTTTGATTCACCCATGAGTTTTTTGTTGACATATTAATCGATATATTTCATATTCATTTCATTTATTAAATGGAATATGATTTAGTTTCTTATATTTACATTTTTTTACCTATTTATTTGAATGATATGTGTTTTATGTTATTACATTTCCCTATTTTTAGGCACTTCCTTCTATATTTATTGATTTCAAGGTATGTGTGTTTAGTTATTTCCAATGATATAATTATTAGTGTCATCGATTTATTATATACTCAGCTATATTTTACCCTTATTGAGCATTTTATCCCACGCATATTATTTTTCATTCCCCATGAATCCGTTAATAATAATCTGAATGATATATAAGGATCTACAAGATGCATTAGAGTTATCATCAATGTTATTTTCTAGAAATAAAAAAAAAATTGTAATTAGTGTATAAATTTGTAATGAATGGATCATTTATGTATCTGGATTACAAATACTAGGAAACTAATCGGGCCCTCATGGCTTGAGTCCTTGTAATAATGCCAATGTAATTAATAAAAGATATCAAATATAGGATATCTTGGGCGTGGTCAATACATTTGGTATCAAAGGAATTTTAGTAGCAACCTGTGGTATTGGATTTAAAAAATCATCAGTTAGAGAACATAACCTTATGATATAATTCGATGATAAATATAGAAGAACGCCTCAGACGTTTTGTAAGGTAGATATTATGAGTGTGTTACTAGATATAAATCCATGCCACGATAATAAAAGTAGATGTGGTTGTAGAACAGATATAAATAGGAGTAAAAACACCAACAATGTGTTCTAATACCGACTCAGGGTAACCTAGTACATGATAATGGGCCTTACTGTGCACTAGATTGACACACCCAAGGTATATTCTTTGGATAATCCACTTTATCATTAAAAATAATTATTATGAATATTAATTGATAATGAAAATTAATAATCATGTATAAACCAAATGTGTTATTAGATTTCAAAATAAAGTATTTTGATTTATATATATTAAAATAATAATATGATTTTTGATCTATGACTATTGTTTTCTTACACTATTCTTTCTTATTTTATTCAACGGATATAAGGATAAGTGTTAATGTTAACATCGAACATAAAGGAAAATGTGGTTACAATATGAAACCAAATGATGTGTTTATATGATTCAAGGATATCTTATGTATGCCGAATCAGTTTTCCCTAAATATGACTTACAATTACACTATTACCATCTCCTAGGCACACCAAATATGAGAAGGATAGATGTTTATATGATTTCGAGCGATTTCAATTGTAAAGAAAAGAAGGATAAATTTTTTACATGTGAGAAGTGTGGAAAGAGTCACCTAGGAAATTTTCTCATTGGAACAATGAAATAGTTTAACTATGGGAAATAGAGACATAAGGAAAATAATTACATGAAAAAAAACAGCATTAATAAAATGAAATTAAACTCATCCTAATAAATCCTTTATAGATCAATGTTTTATATGTTGGGATCATGGAAATTTACCAAATAAAATCTCATTTCTAGAGGATAATGAATTGACATTGGAAGGATCTATGTGAACATATTTGGATGGAGTATTTATGTATTAAGTTTGTATTAAAATTTTTATTAAATGTCTATCTAGTGATGAACATAAATTTAAGGATTTACATCATATAAATTTTTTATTATTTTTTAATATAGTTTTATAAATGTAAATCCTATAATCTGGGTGACAACCAATCATATCTAAAAAGGTTACGTGTCTTGAACCCATAACCTATGGAAAATAAGTGTTTCACACCAATAACTGCCTTATGAAATGTTCGGGTTAATTTTAACTTTTTTTAGTTAAATAATTCTAAAAAATATGTTAATGGTGAACATGTAGTACAAATTTTGATGATTAATTATTAATCTATTAATCATATTGGTTTTGGAAGATAGTTAAGGAAAATATGTTAGACTTGTCATTCATTGATTGGCCTTATAATCCATTAAAATTTTATTTTCTTTCATTGAGCATAAAAAAATTCATAACTAGTAATTAATTTCTAGGAGTAAAAATAAGAACTATATTTTTTTCAAATCACAACCAAAATTTAGGATTTTTTTCCTTTGAAATTGAAACCTTCAATGTCAATTTTTTTGGTTATATTCTTGGTCAGTAATAGAATTATCCAACATTACTAAAAGGAATTTGACATAAATTGCTATCGTTATACCTTAATTTTTGATAAAACAATGGTTTTTTAAATCATCACAGATTTATGGATTTGAGGACCTAAACTTTATATTGATCATTCACTTTTTTTTGACGAACTCATTCACAACATATAAATAATTACACTTTTCCTCCAAACAGGTGCCTCTACTTTCCACTAATGTTATTCTACATAGAGACCTATTTAAATGGTATTTCATGTGATATTTTACACCTATTATCACTTTTATTGATGATGTTTTACAATCCCTTCTATCGATAAGGGATTACCATATAGAAAATATCAAACAATATATCACCAAGATCATGTTTAAATTTTGATACTCTACAAGATATTTCATATTTTAAATAAATTGGACACCTGATATAGATTGATATCATGACACACTAGGGTATATTTCATTACATGAATGATAGGCTATACACAAAATCTTGTGTTGCAAATAGTAGATAAATTCCTCTATTTCTTGTATTACATGCAAGCCTCAGTTTCCCCAAATAACAATGTATTATTAAAATAATATGATTTTCTATAATATGATATAAGATAGGGGTTATATTATAATTTATGAATAATGTTATATAAATTATAAATGTCTATCATATGTATAATTATTAGAAGATTTCATTTGATTCAAATTTATTAGGAAAAAAAGAACCAATTGGATATAAAATGAATTATTTTTATTTTTATGAATCCAAATGATATTTAACTTATAAAACATAATTTTAATTAATTAATGAATTATTTTAATGAAATATATATGTTATATATTATGTATATAATTTTTATATTAATATTTTTCTTTTGATTTTCATAGGAATAGAAAAAACTCTGTTTTTCACATAAAACCAAATATTGTCATAAAGGAAATTCATCGCCTTTTAATAGAGAACACATTTTATTTCGTAATATTGAAAAATTAATTTTTTTAATATGTAAATACTAACTTATTATTTTAAATATATAAAAATAATAAGGTTTGGGTGAAATTTTAATATTTTTATGAAACATTTAATTTTTTTAATGAATAGTTTAAAATACAGAATTTTTTTACAAAACTACTTTTTAATATGATTTATTTAAAATGTTATATTATATATTTAATTTGTTTTAATTTATATTTTTGTCCTATTATAAAAAATTAATCCAATTTAGGTCATTATATTCAATTTCAAATTGAAATTGACTATTAAAATATAACTGACTTTGGGTCGTTTTTACTTTAAAAACCAGCATTACTGTCCATTCTATGGGATTAAAATTAAATTAATTTCATGAAATTCTCTCATATTAATTTGAAAAAATGGATTCAATATTTTTATTCATCATAATTTAAAATTTATAATAAAATTATCATTTTTTTGTGAATAAAGTATTAGTGAAAGCGATTAAAATTAATTAAAACGATATTTTTGAAATTAAGCATAATAGGGTACTAAACCATATCTGTAATGAACAAATGACCTATAAACTTTTCCAATAGTAATTTGATGTTCATATATCGACCATAGACTCCGATGGTTAGATGGTTTTCCTTCATTGGGGCCACATGAAACATGAAAATGTGTATATAATTCCTTATCCAAAATATTACAAGAGTTCCACTCCTCTTCCACTATAAAAGGCCACCACATATACCCATTCCTCACACAACTCAATGAAAATTGGTTCAGTAAAGATCTAACTAAATATCTTCCTTAAATTCCTCTCATATATAATCAAGCCTGCCATTTGGAAAAAAAGCTTTCCAAGGTAACCCTTTTGGTATACACCAAAAGGATTTGGCTGATTTTTAAGGAAATGCATTCCAACGATCACTTTTCATTCATTTACATAGACACCACATAAAATATTAATATTTAATTTTAATATAATAAATAAATAATAACAAATATAATATAATGTTTTTCATTAATATTTATACAAAAAAATATAAATTTCTATCTACTGGTTAACAAACATATTGTTTCTGTGTATGGGGAACTACCACCTCACGAAATGATGACTGTTCATTCTTTCATTACAAACATTATTTATTGAAAATGATGATGGATAATTTTTTTATATATTTTATATATGATATTTATTATGTATTTATTTTTATTTTATCCATTTATAACACATATATTCAATCATTTATATTTAACCTTAATACGATATTATCATTTGAAGAAGTTTGGACTACCACCCCACAAACCGATGTGACTTGTTCAAACAAAACATTAAATGTATGAAGGGTAATATTTAGAAAAATATATAAAATATATTACATAAATATGGTAATATAATTAAAAATTAAATTTATATTAACATAATTTAATTTTCATTCTATTAAAATATGATGATGAAATGAATGTAGCATTCATTCCTATGTACGGACTATCGTCTCCATGGGCGGTGATTTTTTTTCATATCTCCAAATATTATTTATTATTTTATATAAATATATACTATATATATTTCATATTAAAATCATGGTTTACATTTTTCATATTATTAAACCATTATTTATTTAATAATAATAATATTTCACATGTTTAAACATACTCAACAAAGTAGTAATTACCACCTGAAATAGTTAAACTAATGAACATATTTTAAGACATGAGTAATAAGATATTATATTCTGATCATATATGAAATGATAAATATTAATATGGTTCTGTTATAAGTTATTAATATGTTTAAAATCTATGTAAATGATTCTAATTTAGGTTTTCCCAAAAGTAATCACAATGTAAGAGATTATCATCTCACTTTTTAAATTCGTGAGATAAATGTATTATTCAGAACATACATTATTTGTGTGATGTCACTACTACCCCTTTTTGTATTTTATTATTAAATAATTTTTTCATCATGGTATTTTAAACTTCTAATTAATTTTATTTCTTCAAGATGATTATTATTTAAAAAAAATCAAAGTCTTATGGGAAACTTTGGAATTTTAAGGATTATTTTCCATAATAGTATCATTAATAATCATTCAATGGTATTTGAATTGAAGGAAATTATATGAGAATTTTTCAATAAAAAATAGTCATTATCAATAATCTACTTATCCATGACCATTTTCAATTATTATTTTGATTTCTACACTCTTTGGTACTCATGCTATTTTATAATATGTTGTTTTTCGAAAAGACCTAACATTATTTATTTCTTTAGTCGGAGAACCTGTTTTATTTTTTTTAAAATGTTTTATTTAAAAAAACCAATTTTTTTAAAAATGATTTGGTAAGTTGTTTTACCGTTTCAATAATTTTTTCAAAATAATCTTCTTATACCTTTCCCCTGAAACCATTTTCCAAACCTTTTTACCATGAAAAATGTGTATTATTTTTCCTCGTATGAAAAGTCAATATTTTGTCATCATCATCTAATTAAAACATCCTTTTCTTTTCTAAAAGGTTAATCTTTAAATAAAATATTATTCAAAAAAAAATTTCCAGGAAATGATTTTTAGTTTTTTTTAAAAACAAAAGGATATTATCTTTAAGAAATATTTTAATAGATATTTTTATAGTATTCCTACTCATAAACAACAACAACCCTTTATATTTCATCTTCATGGGATTTGATGTATTAAAACTATCATTATTATTCCTCTTAATGGTTTATTATAGATTTGGACAAGTATAATATTACCAATACTTCCATGAATACTATTTTATACCCCCTGAAATATTGAATATTCTATGGTCAATGAACATTGAATTTCCCAACAGTTATCCATGTAGTTTTCATGGATATTAGTATTTCCTAATCTATATACCATTATACATTTGGTGTCAACTTTGAAAGCTATTTTAGTATTTGGGTAAATATTTATAATTCCATATTCATTATTCAAAATGTATTTAGGATAATTCCTATTAATTATTTTGGTTAAATTTTATGTATAATGATTTGGACACGTAATGAAGGGTGGGGCATTAACATTATATATCCCCTCTATGAATCAATAGGTTCTCATGATACAAATTAGTTACACAAATTAAATAGTTTTCTCTCCATGGTTTTAATCCATCTTCTGAAATGTCTTGATGGTATAATATTTCATATGCATTAAACATGTTATCCATTAAGAAATAGTTAACTTCATATTATATTTAGTTATTCTTCATTAATGTGATTCTGCATCATCATATCTATGAATTAAATCTTCTTCATTTTATTTATTAAATAGAATTTTTATTTCAGTTTCATACCTCTCCAAATTTATTTTTCCATGTCTTTTTATTTGAATGGAATGTGTTTCTAGTTATTACCTTGAAATATTTTTTATGCACTTCCTTATATGTTTATTGATTACATGGTATGTGTTTTATATTATTTACCATTCCATAATTATTACACTCGTTGATTTATTATTTGTTTCACTACATTTAGAACTTATATAGAATTTGAGCTCACCCTTGTTATGTTTCTTTACCAAGAATACAAAAGCGTACTATGAATGATATAAAAGGATATATTACATAGATAAGAGTTATACTATAAGTTATTTATTTAGAAATAAGGAAAAAATATGTTATAATTAGTGTAGTCATTTATAATACAAGGCTAATTTATTTATCAGTTTTACCAATACTACTAAATAGATCATTACATCAAGGCTTGATTCCTTATAATAATGAAACTTTAATTGACAAAAGGAATCAGATTTTGGCTATCTAGGGTCGGGTAGAAAAATGAATAATACCCCCTCCCCATAACAGGGGAAATTAATATCAGCGATAGAGGTTATGAAGGAATATATTAACACATTTCCTATAAAACTTGTTTTTAGACCCAAATGTAGTAGGGTATTATGAATTACATACATTAAGAAAAAAACCATAATTGAACTTGAAAAACCATCTAATATTAACCCATGATAGGTGTTAGCTGAATTTATTATTGGGGATATAACATTAGGACAGAACATTTGATGTCCATATTCATACACTTATTTACCCAAAAAATATCTAGGGGGTTATAAACACTATTATGAAATTGGTATCTCAATTGGAATTTGTGGAGAAATTACACAAACTAATATAGCTGGAATGGAAGCATTACCCTAAATGGGTGGATCTAAACATTCCTACACCAAACATTAGAAGCCCCTAATATCAATATCTAATATATTGAGGGAACCAAAGAAATATCTAATGAATTTCATGACTTTTGAGATCCCATAATGGGAACCCAAACAAAACAAGATGAATTAAAACTCATGTTCTTCTTACAATCATTTAATGGTTAATTGTTTTCATGTAATACCAGTTTTATTTCTCTGTCAATCATGGGATGGGAGGATTTCCTTATATAGTTTATATATTAGATTAAATCAATTCTTCTGAATACAAAAATTAATTAAAAATCTAGAAATAGTGGAATAATTTTAGAGTTTTTGAATTCATTACTTGGTTCAAGGGGTTGTCTTACTCCCTTAACCTACAAATTCCCCATGAAGAATTTTTATACATTAGTATATTGAGTCATCATGATGAGTTGTGAAAACTAATCATCCCTGAAAAATAAGGATGTTGGTTATAGATCAATAAAAGTTTTTTTACAGATTGGAAGGTTCCATCATGTGATCCAATGATAATTCTAGACTAATTTCATCCGCTCAAGGGAAGAGAACATGGAGTAAAGATCCTACCTGTATTATACATAAGCCACATTTAAGATAATTCCATCTAAACGGTTCACACCTTTCTGTTTGGTACCCCTATAAGAATCTAAAATAGTTCCCTTATCATTATGATGAGTATAAGATACATAAAAAATCAGTCTAAGAAACACTATAAATATATTTATTTTTTATGAGATGAGAAGGTACCTATTACATAAAAGAGAATTTGGAAAAAAATACCGAAATTCCCAAATACCAAGAGGCACTATCAGGTTGGACATGATTATCTCAGAATTTATTTGTCCTTTCATCATAAACTTGGTAACACTATCAAAAAATTAGTTGTATTCAATGATATCCTATAAAAATAGTTGACTATAGGATAGTGAAGTTTAGAAAACCACCAAACCAAGTTGAATGCATTTCCACTACAACCCTATAGAAGAAAGGTGAGTGGAAAAAAAATTTATAAAAGGTTTACAGAAGTAAAATATTGTATTACTAGAAAAAATTATAAATTAAACTTATTTTATGATCATGTAATAATTTAATGGGACAAATATGCCACTAGTTTCTTATTCATAGGTAAGTCCAACCTCGTTGGTACATTATACCTTTATAAACTAGTCTTTGAAAAAGTATTGTGACTAGATAATAAAGAAAATTATAAGAATACATGCCAATATTGAAGCTAAAACAATCTATAACACTGATAAAAATTATTCCTCTAGCCTAAAAGATATGGTCCCCACCACCAAATGGTTCCACAATAGTTGACTCATGAAATAAAATACCCATCAAATGAAGAATTAATATATGGCTCCATTAATATCATTAAACAAATATATCACTTCTCTAATATTTTGTATAATCATGAACCGAAGAAACCAGAATCATACTGGGAAACTAGAGGAAGAAGCCATTGGAATCGAGGATAAATTTGAAGATGCTGTCAGAACCGCACATAATATATCATCCATATCACTTCATGTAATATATATTCTTATGACATGTATAGGATATCCCTATAAATGGATTAAAAAGATAAAGTAAGTATCCCCCACACATAACAGGATTCACCCTAACTTAATTTATCCATATGAATCATTATAGAGGTTGTAATTGTCTGGTTGACTAAGGAAGGATGTAAAATCTATTTTTCCCCACCCACTAAGGACTACATAAAAATAAGCTTCTATATTAAGGGACAATATACTTACATCTTGTAATTATTCCATCAAATATCATATGACAGAGTATCCTCATGTTGGGAGGTCAAATCAGGTATCCCATATGTAGTACACATTAATGAAATTGGCCTTGTGTTCGGAAAGGATACCTATCTTGGATACAAGAATTCAATTGAATGTTTTTTGGGATGCACTCATAGATTCTTTTCAAGCCCTGGGAGTTTTAATATTAGTCTGTCACAACTAAACTATATATTGAACAGATAGTAATTTTAGAAAAGAATACAATCATATATTTTTGGAATATTTTTTTATTATATAGGTACACATCAGACCCTTAAATTGTCTTGAAGGTTAAATAATATTTATATCAGAATGTATATTAATGATTATAGCTCAAGATTTAACCCTATTTCATTCATAATACTTTATAAATTGGGAAACAATTAGGCCAAAATTTCCCGTTACGATCCAATGCATAGTGTTGTAGAAAAAAATAATCTAATCTAATTTGGAAGAATAATTATTTGAGATATGTTTAGGGAACATGTATATTACATTGAAATTTTGTTTGTTTGGAATGATATATAATTCCACCCTATGCTAAAAAGGCCTTGGTTGCATCAATACACTAAATTCCACTCATCATATAACCAAAGCAGCAAGTATTTAGTTAATGAGAATGTTGGGATGTTTAATGGTGATAAAGATGAATTTTAAACACGAAAATATAAATATATTGATATAGGATTATATGATAGGTAAGGGAAATAGCCCATGCATGATGATGTCTCTCGCTTCACTGCCTTAACTAGTCAAGGAATGACCCCATCCAATCCATTCACACATCTCAGAGGGAGTAGATGTTACCCATCAATCAAATAAAATATATGAGTCCAAATTATTATACAAATTGAATATTTGTCATGATAAATTTAAGGAAGACAAAGCTTGAATTTTCTGAAAAATATAATTTCCCCTCAAAATAGGGGTAACAAATAATGTAAAATATCACTCATTCTATACCCTCGGCTTTAATATATAACAACATCATCAACTGATTCATCGAAAACTATCATGTCACTAGGAGAGAGTGGAGAAACTTCTTCTCTATCTATCATATCCCCTTCTATAGAAACCCAACCCTAGCATGAATGGAGATGATGTTGTGCTACCATTACATTTTTAGGTGATACATGTAAATCGCATCCTAAAGTACCAAACAGATTAGTAGTCTTGTTATAAAAAAACACCCATGAGTATTACTTTGTAAATTAATACACTTATTATGACATATTATTTTGTTCGATGTTAACTACATTATTATATAAAGAATATAATTAAATATATTTTTTGTAAATTTTTTGGGATCTTGAATAATGGATTCAAAATAATTTGGATATCAAATTCTCTACAAGGGTAAAGTACGGTAGACGATGTAATGAATCAATGGATAATATTGAAAGTTAATGTCTTCAAAAATATTTCATGAAATCAATAAACAGATAATGTTGTACATAAAAAATATTAAAGTTAAATAAATGGAAACACAATCCATTCAGATAAGATGATAAGGAAAAATCATTATGTAATGTTATAAAACTAAATAACATGAAATTTAATCAGTGAACAAATAATCAAATGAATTTATATATATGTCGATGAAAAATCTCATGGATAAATAATAACTGAATCAAAAAATAAAGGAAAACCATAGTTATTGAATGTCAAGTCTCAGGAACATGAACACATATACCATAAAGACCCTTAAAATATGATTTAATTTTATAATTTGGAACATGCATAATTTTTTATAATAATATTTCTTCTAAGAACCTATTGATGCAATGAGAGGATATATAAAGACTTTTCTTCCCAATCATTTCTTATCTAAATATTTACTCATAATAGATAATCATGTAATTAATATGCCTTATTAAATATTCATACTGGGTAGAAGAAACATATTTATCTATATTATCTAAAATAATCATAAAACTATCTATGTAGACATATTATGAAAGAATGTGAATATGATTAGGAAATAGTAATAATCGTGGTAAATTTTATAGATAATTAGGGTTAATTCAATGTTCAATTATCATATGAAATTAAATATATCAAGGGGACTAAAAATTGAATCAATGAAGTGGATTTCATTAATATATTTAGAAAAATAAATCAAAATTTATCCAAAGGAAGAATAAAGATGGTATGAATATGAAATAACCCAATTTGAAAAAAATAATGGTTTTTTGTTGTCAATGAAGTTATGTTCCATAAAACTTTTATTAAAAAAAATTATTGAGGAAAATATTATTTTATTTTCAGAAAAAATTATGAAATAATATATTTTTTAAAAAAAAATTTAACAAATAGTTTTTTCAATTTTTTTTTAAAACTGATAATAGCCATCAGAAATATGATATCAGGAAAATTATTACATTCCGTAAAAGGTAAAAAAACATTCATTTTTCATGTTAAAAATTTAAGAAAATTTCATTGTTTGAAATGAGATAATATGATTCCTCTAAAAAATAATTAAGACAAAAAGATTAAAAATTTCGTTAATAAATACTTTTTGAAATGGTAAAAACATTTTTAAAGTCCTTTTTATAAAATTTGGTATTTGAAGAAAATTGGTTCACTAAAAAAAGAGAAAACTGAAGATGGGTTTTGTTAAAAACATTTTCTAAAACATATTATGTACCAAATATAGGAAAATGATATTATTATCTAAAATGATCATGAATAAATAGTGAAGAATATTATTAAATTTTATATTATCAAATTATAATATAATTTCCACTAATTCAAATTCATGTGTAATCATTCCATAATAAAATGATATTACGAAGCAAACCCTTGAAAAGACCATAATGTTGTTGTGAGAATAAAGTAAGGGATAAATTATGTATGTCAAATGTAAATCCACCGAAAATAAGTGTAAATAATATAATATATTATAAAAAAATATCAAACATAATCATATAATTTTAACAATAAATAGTAAATAATATAACACAATGAAATGGAATCGGGTTATGAAATTCATTACCACTTTGTTAATTTAAACTCTAATACCCATAGAAAAATATTTCAAATGGAAAATCATGATACCATTATGGTAAAATATTCAATGATATAATATATCAATGTAAGTATTATGTGAACCACACAAAAATGGTTTTTGACATTGATGAATGTAAATACCATTAATATATCATTAAAACATTCTAGAGGAAAATAATCATTAAACATTCCAAAGTGTCTCATACCACATTGAAATTTTTGAATCAATGTCATAATAATGTAATGAAATTATGTTAAACATATATTATCATGAGAATAATAAGATTCATTATATAACATTTAAAATTTTATTATATACACCATATAAATGAAACTAGGTTCATAACAATACAATATGTCTCAATGAAATGAAATTGAGACGAAATCCTTTAACTTGAAATTACTTTTAGGTGAAAAAACATTGACATATATTATATTCTGTTAAATCATATTTATAACTTATACAAGAACCATACTAATATCTATGATATCATATATTATCTTTTTATAATATTTTATTACATGTTTGTTAACAATCATTTATTATATCAACTGTTTTGGGTGTTTATTACCATGTTTATTTGTATGTTTTAATTTTTTATTTGTTTTTACTATTTATTAGTTCTTGATTTTATAATATATATAATTAAAATCATGATATATATATCAAATATATCACATTTATATATGTTGATAATATTCTATAATATTTGGAGATATGAATTCACATGTGTCATTCATGGAAATCGTAGGCTGTGTGTTTGCAAGAATTCTAATTCCATTTTTTCATATAAAAATAACAAAAATTAAATGATAAATATTGACATTATAATTTCAGTATAATATTAATGTCATATACTTCTCATATTTTAATTAAAATAATCTAAAATTTATTCTAGGTATAGTTTGAATGTATCACATCTTTTTGAGTAGGCGGTAGTCCACTTGTCCACAAATGACGTTATCGTAATTACAAAACCTAGAAAAAAGAACATATGGGTAGTATAATAAATCTAAAATTATAAGGTAATTATTAATATCATATATATATATATTATATAAAAATATTTTTCACATGATAGTTACCAAACATGTTATGTTGTAATGGAAAAATGAATTGCATCATTTTGTGAGGATATAGTTCACCGTACAAAATAATTGTGGGTTTGTAACAAATTATATTGAAGTGTGTGTAAGTTTAGTTATAAACCATATAATAAAAAATTTAATAATTTATATAATACAATTTTTATTATGTAATAATGTAAAAAAAATATCTTAGGGGTTTGAGATTGAAAATAAAACAAAAGATCTTGAGGGAGTATGTTACCTCTTCTCTAGGTATCCCATTTTTGATTGAACCAAAATGATACCTTGGATTACATTATTCCCAAGGATATTTTTCTAATATTAGGTGAGGGATGATTAAGTGATATTATTGATTATTTAAGTCTATAAATATTGAGTTAGAGGTGTGAGGAAGTTGGAGGGTCGAGTGCCATTTTATAGTAGTGGGGGAGTGACACTCCTCTGAATTTTTTGGATGGGAATTCCACCCCTATATTTCCATGTAATGTAAATCTAGTAACTGTAAAAACAACTTATAAGGGATTATAGTGTCAAAATACGTCCATACAATTGATTTTCTACACATTTATTGGTAATTTGGTCCCTTATACTTAAGGTTTGGTCATTGGTTTCGATAATTTCTCTCTTAATTGTTTTATTAAATTTTAATCAATTTCACTAATATTTTATGTATAAAACTAATTTGAACCTATTTTAAATTTTTATGTATGCCTATTCTTAATATGTAATCTATTTTTATAAATTACAGTCACATAAGTGGTAGAAAATAATTTAAATTCAATCCCACAGACGAGATAACAAATAGAGTTTTTAAAAGTATGAATGTGAAAATGTTTGAAATGTTTTTATATTCAATTTCAATGTGAATTTTTATCCAAAAACTAAATTTTGATTACAGGATATAAAATTAATCAATGAGACTCCTAAAAGAGTAAAAATCCAAAATAATCCATATAAATAAATTAGCTAAAAAGGTAGTTTTGAACTATTCCAAATGATTTTATTCATTTTCTAAATAAACTGAATTTTGGATTAGTGGGAAACTAAAATCCACAATTCCTACAAAAGACAAAATCACACCCAATGAAAACAGATGACCAGATCATTGTGGCACAACATAACAATAATGATTCAAAATTCAGAGTTCAATCCAATAATTTACTCACCACCTCGGGAGAAAACATCCTATGGGAAGATTAAACCTTGTAGTTTCCTCGAACCCACTAAAACCCATCAATATTACGTTAGCCATAATTGTCTTTTAAAGAATAAAATTTCAAAATGTGATTGCCATCTTCATCATCACATTCCAAAAATAAACAGATGACCATAACCAATGCCTCCACTAGAAATGAAATCAAATTGCCTTGCCAGCCTTGAGTCGGTATACTGGGCATCATGAAACAACACCGTGATCCCAGAAACACCTTTTCAATGATGAAAAACACATAACAAACATCCATCAATATAGAACCAGAACAAAGAAAAGGGATACAAACAATAAAGTTGATCTTTTGAGAACCCCATCAACCGCTCAATGGTCACCTAAATGAACTTATTGAAAACCACAACTCTAAACTGATTGGAGTGAAGCTATGAAATTCTAAAGCTAGGGAAGATCATATGTATTCGGGTCCTCAATTGTGATCCATCACGCCTGCTATGAATCATTCTCCTCCAATCTAGATCGATTCATGAAAGTCGAGTAATGACTCACCTCGATCCATACTAATAACCGTCATCAACTACACCATCTACACTATCTATAAAGAACGCACCATCAATTGTCCCATCGAACATAAAACTACAACACCAAAGACACTATTAATCTTTTCATCACCATTTCAATATCAAATTGAACCAGAATCCTGATCTATTATTGAGGAATGAGCATGTCGCAAGAACAAGAGCTCTAGAAGTAAAACCCACACATAGATCATAGGAAAATGAGATCATAAAGATGGTGAAGGAACCACCCAATTCCATCTTCAACACAACCCCAAAAAATTTAATCCCTGTGGTTACAAACTAACAAGGGGTTTCGAAATAATGGTTTATGCGATAAGAGTAACCAAGATAGAATTCGAATCCTGAAAAAACAACAAGAAAAAGATAAAACAATCCAAAAAACACCAACAAAAAAAATCCAAATCTTCCTAAGAACCATATTATAAAACCAAAATGGAGTTAAAACGTGAAGTATATAATGATAAAAGCATAAATGCAGTGTTTGATGTCGTCGAAACACAAGAAAAACAGAGCCGCCAATAATAACGGTGAGGGAAAGAGGGTGGAGAAGAAGTATATGAAATCACTTTCCATTATAGGGACAATGACGAGGTAAAAATGGAAAGAATTGAAATAAAGAAACACCATAATCTAGAGGAAACCCTATAAGATTCCGGGCAGTTTTGAATTAAGATTCAATATTTTTCACAATTCATAAACACTGAAAATTCCTTGAAAAATACCAACAAATTTCCCATATTCCATTGTTACTATTCCTATTAATATGTTTATTTTAACATATCAAATCTATAAAAATTCCAAAAAATTGATTCAAAATTTTTTCTCCATTATAATTCAATAAAAATAAATAAATAAAAATATAGTCTTTTATGGGTAAAATTTGATTTTTTCTTATCTTACTCCGATAAAATATATTGTATTAATATCAAAATTATTGGATTGAATATATAACATATATTTTTCATTAATATCAGAAAATAATATAAATTTATTTTTTATTATGATAAAACACCCCCGGGTGAATAAAAATAAAAAAATAATTTATATTCAATTGGTATAGGATTTGATTTCTAATTAATTTGGAAAAAAAATTATTTCATATTATATTTTTATAAAACAAATATTATCACAAGTTAGTAAATACTATTTATTACTAGTAATTTAACAACTAAGTCATTTTTTATTGTAATAGAAAATAATTTTGTAATAATATATAGTTGTTTGGTAAAACTCGGTCTTCTGTGTAACGTAATCCATCAATGAAACTCATTGTTTCATGAAACACAATGTAAATATGTGTTGGATAAATTTTAATATATATAACACGTCAATTATATTTAATATATTAAATATACTATAATGTATCATGATATTTTATTCACATACATGATTGGTATTAAATGTTATACACACTATCTAATATAATGTTCTTATTGTTTCCGATGCTTTCTCTGGGGCGCACGCATCCATCCGTCCGTGGAGGAGGATGCGCTGCACTGTTGCCCCGCATTCCCACTTTCCAATGGTGGGCGGCATTCACACCTTATTCAGGGACGTCTGCTCCTTGATCGAAACAGGATGATGGGATGTCGGTTCTTCCTTCTGCAGATTCCTCCTCAGAACTAATCACCTAGTCTAGGTCTCCCTCATAGATTTAATATGTTGTTCGTGAAACTTTTCCCAGTGCCATGTTTCCATGGACACCGGTTAATTACACTACTTCTGTCGGGACATTCCAAAGGGTCCGGTCAGGGCAGCAACCTTCATTCGGGGGAGTAGTCACGTTGAGGCATCAGTAGAATGTCTGGATGCTGGGGAACCGGCATGTCTGTCTACTATCCCTGGTCATAGGGCTTCTCGAGGGCGTGGAAGCCTGAGGCATCCCACATCGAGCACGTGGAATTATATGCCATAGACAAATATCTGAGGTTTTCCTCAGCTTAATGTGTTTAACATAGGGTATTCCGCGAGTTTAACGTCCAACGGAGACAGCTCAGCCCGACCAGAGCATTAGCTAGAATGGATCGGATTGAGGGATTTCCCTTGATGGGGTGTTGGTACCGAGACCATCCCATGGGCGGTTGTGAAGAGGAGCGTACCGACATGGTCTCACCGGGATATGACGGTCCGGACGAGAATCAGGGTGGATGATGGATGGATGAATGAAGTGGAGGGGGGAATGGAAAGGGAACATCGCAAGGGCGGCGATGAATTTGGGATTGATACTCGAAGAGACCTCCTACGTATCCCCGTGGTAGGGAATCAAAGTCCACGTAGTTTGTAATGGTGACGGTGAACCGGCATGTAGGTGGACCTTGGTCCGATGGATGTCGTCAGCAAACCAACGTGAATGTGGGCCTTTGTCCGGTACGTCAGCGAACCGATGCGATGGTGGACCTTGGTCCAGATGGTGTGGGGCTTACACACTAGGTTGCCTGGGTGTGGATGAACCGATGTGAAGAAGGTCAGAGTGACCAACAGATGGTGGGTTTGAACCTCTGAGAGGCTTCTTATATACCATGCCATGACATGGATCAAAGACCACGTAGTTCAGGTTGGACATCGGAAGGACGACGTGAATGTGGAGGACCAGGAGGGTCCTAGTGGTGGTGGGCTTGGACCTCATGGAGGCTTCCTATGATCCATGTCGTGACATGGATCAAAGACCACGTAGTTCAGAGGGGCTTTGTCGGCGAACCGACGTGAAGGTGGAACTTGGTCCGATGGGTGGTGGGCTTGAAACTCGGGGAGGCTTCCTATGTAACATGCCTTAACATGGATCAAAGACCTCATAGTTCAAATGGTTTCATCGGTGAACCAACGTGAAAGTAGACCGAGGGGTCCACTAGTGGTGGGCTTGAACCTCGTGAAGGCTTCCTACGTACCATGCCTTGACATGGATCAAAGACCATGTAGTTCAGGTGATGGGTGTCTGCAAACCGACGTGCGTATGGAGGGACCTTGGTCCAACAGGGGATGGGCTTGAACCTTAGAGAGGCTTCTTACGTACCATTCCTTGACATGGATCAAAGTCCTCGCAGTTCGGGTGGTGACAACGGCTTGCCGTTGGACTGCAATGTTGTTTAACGTCATGCTGGATGAGAATGAACTCGACGTGAATAAATGATGGGTGGGCTTCAACCTCGTGGAAGCTTCCTACGTACCATGCCTTGACATGGATCAACGACCACATAGTTCAAATGGGAGTATAGTTTAATGTCATGCTGGACGGGGGAATACAGTTTAACGTCATTCTGGACGAGGGATGTAGTTTAACTTCATGCTGGACGGAGGCATGCAGTTTAACGTCATGTTGGACGAGGTATTTTCATGGCCAATGCCAACTCTAAGCCCACGTGAGTCATGCTCGGTGTGAGAAAAAAGAGGTAGCAAGGACCTGATGATTGCATCGTGAAGTGTGCGTCCGTGAGAAGCGAAGAGGGTATTACGTGTTAGGCGTCCCGTGGTGTTGGGACTTACTCCAGGATGGAGGCCCGAAGTGCGTCAAAGTGCAGCGAAAGAGGTATTTGGTACCAATGACGGAAGGTTCCTCGTTCCCTATCACGCCCTCCACTGACCTTGGTAGTGGGGAAGAACAGAGATGCCAGGGTGCTGCCTTCCGCAAGAGGGTCTAAGGGCTTACACCAAAGTGGTTGCCCTTCTCCCATGGACATACGCAACTCCTAAAAGGAGGATATCATCCCTTGTGGAGGGGGTGACCCCGTCTCTGTGGAGACGGGTGGCATAATAAATGTCCAAGCTGGGGGACCCTTCGTGGGAAGCACGAGGTCGGGTCACAGTTTAACGTCATGTGTTGAGGATGGGGTGCTTGGCAGTTCAACGTCCTGCGGCTCGGACGAGGTGGGTTCACTCCACACCCCTATGGCTTACATAACTGGTACCCTTTGCTCCTTGGGGGAGGGAAGGTACCAGTAAGGCCATGGTCAAGGGTGGTTGTGGAATGAACCATCGAGGGGTCCACGTTAGCGTGGCTATGTGAATAAGCAATAGCCTTTAGCGTGCCTATGCGAAGAAGCATTAGGCGAAGCAACACTACGAGTAGTATTGTCTGTGGGACTTTGAAATCACATCGTGCATACCTGGAGGGTCACACGGGAAGCAAAATTGCCAAGAAAAGGAGTGTGCTTCGCGAAGCGGTGTGCCTTGGCCTTAGCATGAGGCATAGGTGTGAGGGTAGGGTGCATCATGAAGTAGAACAGTATTCGCTGAGCACTGCCTCGCGAAGAAGAGGTGCTTCGTGAAGTAGGGTGCTGTGAAGCAATGTGCTTCGTGATGTGTAGCGATCCTGCCTTAGCATAGGGATCACTAGTACAGGTTGGGTGTTTCGCAAAGCATAAACGCTCCGCGACTGCCCGGGTCCCCTTGGGAATCCCCCTCCTTCGCAAATGCCCTTGAGTTTCGTGAAGGGCATCCCTCTCGGAAGAGGGGCTCAAAACGAGCCAAAGCGAAGGCGTCACCTGAAGTAGAAGTACCTTGCAGAGATCATGATTCCCGGGGGAAAAGGGTGCTTTGCGATTCGGAAGAGGAGAAGCTGAAAGGTCAGATTGTCCGTCCCCAGGACTCAGGGGGAGCCCAGTATTTATAGGTGAGGGGCACTGCGAAGTAGAACTCATGCGGAGTGAAATGGTGGCAGTTGCTTCGCGGCGGGGTCACGAACGTTAAATTCGTTCGCGGAGAGGCACCGCCTCCGGTCCTTCACGGCGCGCTCGCGAACGTCAAATTCGTTCGCGGAGAGTTACCTCCTCCGTAGCTTCGCGGCGGGCTCGCGAACGTCAAATTCATTTGCGGAGAGGTACTGCCTCTGGAGCTTTGTAGGACCGCGATGCTCGGGGTGCTTTGCGTCGGTGCTTCACAAGGCAGTGTGCGGGACATCTTTTTCGTACCTTCCTTTCGTGCAATATTTTGGTCCCAATAAATGCCCCCCCTCAGACTTGGAGCCACGGAAGGCTGAATGGTCGAAGTCTGAGGAAAAATCGCCAAAATTGTCGGAGGTGCGCGAAGCGACTTCGTGAAGAGGGCCCGCAGTGCTGACCGGGGCCACGGATCCGGATGCGCCACGATGCTCCGCATAGGCGGGGCGCGCCGCGATACTCCGGGGATTCCACATATAAATAGGGTGTCGACCTCTTTTGTCTTCACGTGATTTTCTTGTCTTTTTTTGCTCTCGATTTCGCGAAGCTCCACGTACTATGCGTCTGCTCTCCGTGAATCGAGCTTCGTGGCGAACCGCAGGTCTCCGACTCCGCGACCGCATCAAGTGACCTTCTATTTTCCGTCCTAGGTCAGACTCCACAGATTGGTCTCGCAAACGACCTTCGCGAGCCGGCTTTGCGATCCAGCTTCACGATCCGTTCTGAAAAAAATCATTTCTTGAGTGCCAGAACTGAAATGGCCCATCGAGAAGTTGTATTGGGGGTGCTTGCAGATGCAGCCCGTCAGGATGAGATGACCAACTGTCCAGGCCTTGGGGAGATGGTCTGAAGCCACTCGGACCATTCTTATTTGACAGATCTGCTATCGGAGGGTCATAAGAATTATCCGCTGTGTAAGAAGGTTCCATTGTACGACTTCAGGTTGAGGGATGACGTCTTCATCCCTGAGGAGAGTAGATATGAACTGGTTTTCTGGTTTAGGAGCCCTCCATGTTAGCACCAATGGTTCTAGGCGGATGATGGTCATGCGCAAGAGGACTTCACACCCGTTACTGCCGACTATCTCTTCAACCACGTGAACAATATTGACGGGAAGCCACTGCAACTGGAGACATCCCCTCCTCTCTACTGTACCATGCTGAAGGCGGCTTTGCAGGATTCGAAGAAAGGATGGTTCGATGAGTGGGACCTGTGCCAGGGAGGTAACTTTACTGATGACTGGGCCTGGGCCTACTGGGTAGGTGCCTCATGCGAGGAGTTTGGGGCCGAGATAAGGATAGTGGGGTTATTTGAGGCGGCATGGGCCTCCCAATTCCACATTTACCAACCGAAGAAACTGATGTCGAAATTGCTGAGCAGATGGTCGTCTAGGACGAATACCTTTCACCTGCATCACGGGGAGGTGGACATCAGCCTGTGGGATGTCCAACAGATTTCTGGGGTTCTAATCTTTGGGGCCATGTATGATGAGTTCCTCCCCGTCATGAGCACCTGGGAGGATACAGAGAAAATGCCGCGACTGGCATCAATTCTGATGGAACTCGTCCCTGGAGAGGCCAAGCAGGCAGTGAGGGATGTCCACTTTAAGAGATGGTTCAAGTGCATCCTGAATTTCCCAGAGAATCGAGAGTTCCCTCCGAGGCCTCGAACGTGTTTGAGGGCGGTGCAACGGGGGTACGGGGCACATGTATTGGTGGGTCTTGGAGGACAGCCAATGGAAGACTTGGGGTTTCAGTGTCATCACTGAACAACAGCCAATAGTCAGGCTGGTGGCGTTCATCACGGCTCTCATCTGCGGTTGGATCCTACTGGTGAGGGATACAAGCTTGCGGTGTGGCCTAGCTCATTTATTATGGCGTCCATGTTGGCCATGGGGCAGCGAGTCAATCTGAGGATTCCAATGCTCGCCAAGATGTACAGAATGTTGTGGCATATTAGCGAGGGTAAGAAGCCGCCAAGGATATGCAGTCACTTCCACCTCCTATATGGGTGGATTGCGGCATAAATTAGGGGGATATATGAGTATCCAAACCCTATTTCACCGCCAGGATCAAACTTCCACCCCTCCATCCTGAATGTGTTCGGGAGATTCCCATTCAAACTAACCATGCCAATGGTGCTGAATCAGGTGTGGAGGGCAGATGAGTTTAATTTCTACCCCTTCCCATTGCCGACGGGGATACTTACTGATGACTGGCGGGGAACGAAAGAACATATGGCTTACCTCCTCACCTTTCGAGGTGGAGTTTTGGTGGCATGAGTAGATCGTGAGCCACTTTGCGAACTATACACCCCGCATCGGTTTGCGAGGCAGTTCCGATGCCTCCAGCAGCTAACCCCGCAGGTCTACTGGGAGGTGCGTCACGAGGATCACCTGTGTGTCATGAGGCAGTTGTGGCTCATGTACACACGGGATGATGGTAAGATGCGAATTGCATTTACACCATGCACCACCTCTTTTGGATTGGTGAGGGAGTATGCCATTAGTTGGGAAGCTGATTACCCAGGGGAGATGCTGAAGCAGCCAACTATTAGGGTCGGTGACGGTGGGCCTCCTTTATCTCGAGGTCGGGGTCGGAGGGCAGCTAGGGCCTCTCACAGTAGAGGGGATGCCATGGCGGCGAGACCCGCACCGACCAAGGGTGTGGCCGCAGTGGCGGATCCGGTGATTCTGGAAGAGCATGGCCATCCAGAGGGGCAACCACCAGGGGGATTTATTAGGATATTCACTCAGGCTCCAGGGAAGCGGCTGCGTCATATCAATATGGAAGAGGATTCCATTTTCCCGGAAGCCTGGGACATTTGGGATGTCAACCGGCAATTCTTCAGCCCACCCGAGATATGGGTGCACTTGAATCGCCTCAGGATAGTGTTACCGAGAATAGGCCTAGTCCGGGATAGTTTCATGGCGTCTCCAGTGGAGGCAGAGAAATACTTGGACAAGATGGAGGATTACGTTCACTCCAGTGGTGTCCCTCGCCCAATGACAGATCGGGTGAGGGTACTACGGAATCAAACTGTCCCCCACAGTTGTTAGCCGCGGATCTGAGGGAGCGCTTCCCCCTGCTGGAAGAGTTGGAAGACTCCTCTCGGGAGGACGAGGCTGGAGGAGGGAGCCCGTTGGAGGAGGGAGAGGTCGGAGATCAAGGCTCATATTCTGATGATTTCGCAGAGTCTCTCGAGGTAGCATTCCGAGATTCCTTCCTCATGGTCCATTCTTGGGTCATTATGAACTTCTCACCGACATTTGAGCCATGTAGGATGAACTTGTTCGCATGCCTCGTTCTCGCCCCTCGACGGGTGATGATGCGGGACCTTCAGAACCCGCGCCTATGACTACGTCCAGTTCTGCATTTGGTGGGACCAGAGCACCCAAGGTGGCTCCTCCAGAATCTCTGGACCTTCCAAAAGTATATAGAGGGCCTCGCCTCGGGGTCCCATCAGTACCATCTCAAGAGCAGCACCAGGAGGTCGATCTCTGTATGTTTCCTCTACCGGTTTCTGTGTCTTCATATGTAGACTATGCCAACTAACGTTTATGTCCCTCACTGTCGTACAGTTCATCAACTAGCGTGGGCTGCTGCGGCAAGACTAGTCGGGATTTCTAGTGGCGTCCCTCCTAGGGGCATGCTGGTGATGGTGGCGATAGTCCCCCCATCTCCCCGAGCTGCAACACACATCATCACCGGTCGGACCACCACCAGGGTCGTGCCTAAGGTCATTGAGGTGGACTCCGATGAAGAGGATCGGCCAGCCGGTCCCACTCCTGTCGCGCCTGCCTTGGCGCCAGATGTCGTGCCGAATTCAATGCCAGATGCAGATCCCACCGAGGACTTCCTGCATGCATATCCTGTGTACGAGCCTGCCAATCGCGCAGACTGGGATGCAACGACCTCCAACGAGGAAGACAGTAGCATAGTCCACCGCCGGTTGTGGAATCTAATCACACGCTTCATCAAGGACACCCCCAAGCACTATGGCTGACCGAAATGGACAGAATCCGCTCGCGGTTGCGCGAAATGTGCACTGGGGGAGTGGATGCCCAACGTCCTCATGCGCTCATCCAAGATCTTATGGCTGAGAAGATCCGGGAGCATGATCGTGGGCTTGGCGTGGACTGGCAGCGGAGGAAGGTGACAAACATCAAGAAGCTCCAGGAGGCTGAAAGAGAGGTCCAATAGCTGCAGACCCGGGCGGATGAGCACTCAGCCTCTCTTAATGCACAATCTGAGCTGATCCCCCTGTTGAAGACCCAGCTGGCAGAGGCAGAGGAGCTTATGAGGAAGGCTTCCAGAAAGATGGATTCTATTTAGGCTAAGGTAGAGAGGGCCAGAGCCAAGGCTGACGAACTGCACCCCGCCGCTACTGAGGATGAGTGGGAGCTGAGTCAACGGCAACAACCCTTGGACGCCATAAGCTGATGGGTGGCGGAGCTGCAATGCTCTTTTGATGGGGTCAACCCGTCCATGGGGGGAGTCGACCCCCCAGGTACTATAACAAACTAAAAACCTTTTGTTGGTACTTTCGTGCTTCAATTTCTTCCTTCATTGTTTTTAATGCCGTAGCGCGCACGATTTCCACTGTTTGAATCACTTCGTTACATCCCTACAATGTTTGTTGGACGTTCAGTGATAATTCCCCAAGCCCACGTGGGTCGAGCCTGATGTGAGAAACAGGAGATAGTTGCCTTCTCATACCACCTAACATAGGAGTGGAGACCATGCTCTAGGCATCCAGGATTTGGATTACAAATCTGGATTTCTGAAATATGGGAGAGGCCTAACCAGAGGAGGAACTTTTCAGAACATCCGAATTACCGTTTCTTCATCGTGCCCTCATGCACGAACGGTGAAACACCAGGGGCACTGGAATCAGTCCGAATAGAAGGAAACATGAAGCGTGAATTACGATGCCCAAGATTCGGAGCACTGTGAGGATGGCGTGACAATAAAGGACAACCATTAACCATGGAAGAGAAGTGGTATCCTTACTGCGTTAGCCTGTATGGGGACAAAAATGATGGTCAACTTTTGACCATGTTCGAAACACGGGACCATGTCACAAATATTGTCGGTCAATCTTTTAGGGCATTGACCCATGACAGTTGGCGGACCATAGGCCAGACATCCATACTTTTAGGGGGTCCTTCCAAACATGACCAGTCTTCCGGAATGTTCGCCCAGGATAGTAGGTGAGCCGATGCGGCATGAGACCAGGCCATTAGGGGATCCCGTCAAACATGAAAGGGGACGAGGGTCCGAATAAGGGGCACACAAAGCGTGGAATATGGAGTGATGGTTTGTCCGAACAGAATCCAACACTTAGGTAGTTACACCACTGTGGTGGGAGTACGCCAGATGGGCGCATTGGTTTGGTCATGGATCCGTCCTTCTTTGGGACAGGGCCTCTCTAGCGAGGTGTCCGACCAGGGGGCCGGAAAGGGGAAAGATGGGATTGATGATTTCTATGGGCTGGACCCTAGGAAAAATACTAGGGTGTCTCTACGTATCCCATGCGGATAGGAATCAAGCCAGACATAGTTTTGGAAGCATAGTTTAACATCATGCGGGACGATGAGAAGCCTGGCCTTGTTGGTACACATCCCGTCAAAACTACTAAGCCCGTGTGAGTTAAGCTCGGTGTGGGAAACAAGTTGTGGTGGGGCTTTCCCGACAGAGAAAAGGGTAGGTTAGGGTGGAAAGACGCTTGGTGAATACCAACCCCATGATACTAATACTCCCATGTGGCACACTTGGATGCGTGAAGAGATAAAGCCGAATATGTTGGAATCCCACTTGAATATGAGGAAGTGGAAATGTGTGAATCATGACGCTTGAGATTGGGATCACAATGACGGAGGCGTGACGATAGAGGGAAACTGTTAACCGTGGTGGAAACGCATCGTCCATATCACGTTAGCCTAAAATGGGGACAAACAAATGAGGTTTGACCGCTGACCATGTTCGAAACACGGGACCATGTTACAAATGTTGTCAAAGATCCTTAGGGGCATTGGCCCGAAACGATTGGAGGGCCCTTAGGTCCAGCATTCATGGAGCGCCCTTAAGCCTAGTATCCATGTCGTCAGAGGGTCCTTTTGGATGTGGAAGAGGATGAGGATCGAAATAGCGAGCTCACTAAGCTTTGTCATGGGACGAAGGGAATGTCCCCATGAAAATTTCACTCTTCGGGCTTTGTCAAAACACATCTAAGTACGACAATGAGACGTATTAGATAGAGGGAGAAAACATAAGAGGCGCCTGGTGGAGTAACTCAAACACCTAGAATGAATAGGAATAGGGGGTGTTTTATGTGTAGTGAACAACCCGACGCGAATGAGGACAGAATCCCATATCACACCGCACGACCTCCTTGGGAGAGGTTTTTTGTTAAGGGACCAAAAGCGAAAGTTAGGCTGGGCCCGTAGGGAAGTGCCCGGGGGCTTCTACGTATCTCATAAGGATGAGAATCATGCCTCACATAGTTCATGATGGATCTTAGACCATAAATGGGTAAAGGGATCAGGGGACACTTGGCAACAAAACACGACGTGAATGAGAACCTAATCCCTACATACCGTGCGTTCTCTGGGGAAATGCTCGAGTCGAGGGACCGAACACAAAGGTTAGGCTGGGCCGGCGGGGAAGTTCCCAAGCGCTCCTACGTATCTCATGAGGATGAGAATCAAGCCATACGTAGTTCGGAAGGGTGACATGGTAAGATACCAGTTCCAGGGGAAAAGGGGAGTGCAGGCGTGGCCCTTGTACTAAAAGAAGTGGAATTTGATAAATCTTGTTTGTCCTTTAAGCTGAGTGGTTTTTTTTGTGAAGCGACAGACCTAGAGTATTAGGTCTTGGTGTCTCCACAAGAATCAAGCCATGATAGGCATTGAAAAATGGCATGGCACGTGACCAATACCTAACGTGATGTCCTCTACAACGAGGTCATCACAATGTAGTGCCGTTTTTCGTCAAGCGGCTAGGAAGATAATGTCATAGTTTAGGGTCATGTGACAGGACCAAGCGTGCATTTTATCATCATGCAGCGCAGACATAGCAGAGACGATGCTAGGCGGGGAATTTGCGCAGTGTTATATAACACAATTAATGGAGACATGATCCCACATCACACTATACGCCACTCCGAAATGGAGACCTTAGGCTGAGGGGCCTATATAGGGGAAAGAGGTGAAAAGAGGGAGGGAGAGACTAGCACCCTAAATGGGTTGAACCCAAAGACAAGGCGTTCGGGAGGTCTTATGTATCCAATGAGGATGGAAATCAAGCTGAACGTAGTTCTAGATGGATCTTAGTTTATGGTCTTAGAGCTCGGACCATGAATGGTGAAAACTTCACAAGTTAGCGCAGATGTCAACCTGATCCCTAAGACCACGTGAGTTAAACTCGGTGTGGGATACAAGGGGGGGAATCCCTATCATAATACTTGTGGTTCCCATCAAAGGGGAGTTGGAAGAGAGCCCCAAAGGACACCTTTGACGCAGCTTGTTTCCCCAACATGCAGACGTGCACGGAGGAAAAGTACCAAGAGTTACGAGACTCTACTTGGACACGATGAAGTGATGAAGGGTGTGAATTGTGTACCCGACATTTTGGGCGTAATGGGTTGTCATGGAGATAGAGGAAAACTGTTAACCATGGTGGAAACACAGCACCCATATTGTGTTAGCCTGAGGTGGGAAAAACAAACGAGCATCGACCGCTGACCATATTCGCAACGCGGGATTTTGTCGATTTTTTGTCCGAAACCATCAGGGGCGTTGGCCCGTAACGGTAGAAGAGCCCTTGGGAGTAGTATCCTGGCCATTCTTGGGGGTCCCTCCGGGTGTGAAAGATGATGGAAGCCCTGATGCAGGGATACACAATTCCTGGAAAGCAGGTGCGGACGTGTCCGAGTAAAGTTTGGCATTCGAGGTAATAGACCAGAGTCCCCTTGGGCACATTGGTGAACCGCCGAAAAGGGGTCAACAAAACAGCTCAGGAGGGAGAGGTATATGGCGTGGTCATTACGAGGCCAACATGAATGAGGACATAATACCACACCACACCATATAATCCTCTCATGGAGGAAGGTTAGACCAAGGGGCCAAGGTGGGACGAAGATTCACGAGAGATGGGGCTGGACCCGAATCCTAGACATTCAGGTGGTCCTACGTATCCCATGAGGATGGGAATCAAGCCATATGTAGTTCTCTAGATGTAGTTTAACGTCATACTGGACGAGGGGTGGGGGAGTAACATACCCCCAAACAAGGGAGGTGTACAGTACGATGAATAAACCGACATGAATGAGAAAATAATCTCACGCCACACCGTACACTCCTATAAGAGAGGACCTGGGCCGGGTCTCGAAAAGGCCAAGGGGCCTGATGGTTAGGCATTGGTCAGGAAGGCCTGACCTACTTGCAGTTTAACATCTTGCAGTGAGGAAGAGGGCCGGGGACCCGAGGAGGCCACGGGGCCTGAGGTTGGGCCTCGTAAGGGAATGCGTATGGCATGGTACATGATCCCGACGTGAATGGGGACATATTACCACACCACACCGTACACCCCGGGTAAGAGTTTGGGCGGAGGGGGCCGAGAAGGCCAAGGGGCCTAAGGTCATGCATCCGTTAGGAAGGCCTGACTGATTTTCAGTTTAACATCTTACATGAGGACGGGTAAAGAGATAACTGTATCTAATCCGTGGGGGTGTGCGGCATGGAAATTAACCTAACGTGAATGAGGACGTAATCCTACACCACATCGTACATTACATATAGGGGAATTTGGGCCGTGGGCCTAACCACTAGCACCACCCGGAGGGAAGTTTGTCACTTCGGGATGGGGTAGAACGAATCACTGCACTCGATGTTTGGGACATCTCGGGGTGGACCCGAAGATCCAGGACACTGTTGACCATGTTCGAAACACAGTGTTCCTATGGTTACCTGATATGGGAGCAACAAATGAGCGTCGACCGTTGACCAAATTCGCAATGTGGGACTTGTATCGGCATGTTACTTGAAAACCCTCGGGGGCATTGGCCCATATCGGTAGGAGAGACCGTGGGCGTAGTATCCAGGCCGTTCTTGGGGGTCCCTCCAGGTGTGAAAAAATGATGGAATCCCAGTCAAGGAGTGGGTGAAGCATAGTTGTATCCTTCATAGAAAGAGGAAACATCTCCAGGGGGTATGTGCAACCGGGTCGAGGCTTTCTTGATGTGAGTTGGGGCAAAAGTGTGAATCCTGCCATATATCTTGACCAGAATGGAAGATTTTGGCTTTTGGGCAGGGGCAATGGATGAAATTCCCAGGCATTCCTACGTATCCCATTAGGATGGGAATAAAGCCATACGTAGTTATTGAAGGGCATGCAGTTTAACATCTTGCGGTGACGACGTGGGAGGTTATAAGAACAGGAGTGGGCACATGGTTCAACCCTTACAATCCGTGTATGAGCGGGGTTGTATGGGAGGGGATACGGAAGCCTACTCCTCGCTACACAAGGATCCTCCAAGGAAACTATTCCCAGGGGGGATAGTGGAAGAGAAAAAGCGTGGGGCTGGGCTCAAGACGAGGCATCCGAGCGTTCATACGTATCCCATTAAGATGGGAATCAAGCCACATGTAGTTCCTGAAGCACGGTTTAGCGTTTTTCTGGACGAGAAATGTGTCTCAACTGGGTATATGTATGGTACGACGGGTAACCCGGCGTGGATGAGGATGTAATCCCACACCACACTGTACAATCCCATTAGAGAGCCAGAGTCGACGCAGGCCAAGGGGCCAGAGGCTGATCCTTGGTCATGAAGGCCTTACTGGCTTGCAGTTTAACGTCCTACATTAAGGACGGGGGCCTGAGGAGGCCAAGGGGCCTGAGGCTGAGCCTCGGTCAGGAAGGCCGGACTGGCTTGCAGTTTAACATCTTACAGTAAGGACGGGGGCCGGGGGCCTGAGGAGGCCAAGGGGCCTGAGGCTGAGCCTCGGTCAGGAAGGCCTGACCGGCTTGCAGTTATACGTCTTACAGTAAGGACAGGGGGAGATCTTAGTTTAAGGTCATAGAGCTTGGACCATTTTGCAGTTTATCGTCTTGCAAGACGAAGATGCAGTTTAAGGTCGTTTATGACCCTTTTTCCCTAGTCAATGTATCACTTGAGTAACTTGGCATTGGTGGGAGGTGTTATGTGCTCTCCATCCATGGTCACCAAGGAGTATGCTCCGTTGGGGTAAAACTTATGGATAATATAAGTCCCTTCCCATTTGGGTTCAAACTTGGGCGGTTTCCTACCAGGGGTCATTGGTGCTCGAAGGGCCAGTATTAGGTCACCCTGTAGAAAAGAACGGAGACGAACCTTCTTGTTGAAGTCCCTCACTATCTTATCCTGATGCCTTTACAGATTGTGCAGGGCACGAAGCCGGTTCTCGTTCCGTGCTTCTAATTCGGCTAGAAGGATTTCGGCTACCTCATCTGATGTCTGGTGATCATAGACTGCAGTGCGTAACAATGGCAGCTAGATCTCAATGGGTAGGACGACCTCAGCTCCATACACCAGAGAATATGGGGTCACCTGGGTAGAGTTGCGAGTCGTCCTCTAATAAGACCAGAGGGCATTGGGGATCTTGTCCGGCAAACTTTTCATGTTCTGACCAACCGTCTTCTGCAGAATGTTAGAGAGGGTTTTGTTGAACACCTCGATATGTCTGTTTGCCAGTGCGTGGTAGCGGGAGGTACGGTTTGATTAGATGTCGTACTTGGCATACAATTTCTTCCGTTCAGCTGCTCAGATGTTAGTGTCGTTATCGGTCAGGACGGCGTGAGGGACCCCAAACCGGTGGATAATATTGGAGCTCACAAAGTCGGTGATGGAACGGGCCTTTACCTCTTTGAGTGGAACTCCCTCTGCCCACTTGGAGAAGAAATCTGTAGCAGTCAGGATGAACCTACACTGGTGGGCTGTGGCTGGTGGATATGGTCCCACTACATCAAGTCCCCATACCGCAAATGGCCAAGAGTGCTTTGTGGGGTGGAGGGGCTCCGGTGGCCGATGAAGGAAGTTGGCATGAACATGGCACATGTGGCATCTCTTGGCATACCCAATACAATCGTGGATCATAGAGGGCCAGAAGTACCCCAACCTCCGGATTTGATGGGACAGCTTCAGCCCAGCTTGATGGGCGCCACAGGAACCAGCATGAACCTCTTTCATAACATGAGGAATCTACTACTCCTTGAACGCAATGGAGGAGGACGCCATCGAAGCTCCTCTTATAAAGGACATGTTCAAGACTGGGGCCACTCTGGAGAGTAAATTGCAGCGCGCGGAGTCGGATTCGCTCGCGCTCGGCTCGGTCATCCGGGAGGCGACCAATTTGGAGATACTCGACAAAAGGTTCCCTCCAGTTGGGAGTGGCTTCAACCACTGTATCTGATGAACCCGGGACCCCTGACATAGAGGTTCCAGGGGTGAGATGACTTACCCATAGGCCATCATTGTCCTCTTGGGTGATGGGGGAAATGACTCTCTGGTGTGCCACATGTATGACCAAATCATCTTGCTCGGGTTCTATGAGCGACGCAGCTAAGCCAGCCAAGGCGTCTTCTTGACCATTCTGTGACCGTGGGACTTGGGTAATCTCTAGTTGAGAAGAGAACTAGGCCATTAGGCGGAGGATGTACTCTAGCGACGGTACAAGCTCTGGCTTCCTGACGACGTAGTCGCCATTAACCTGTTTGATTATCAGTTCAGAATCTCCATTCACATGTAGATGGGGCACATTGATCTCAAGGGACAACTCGAGGCCGGTGATGAGAGCCTAGTACTCTGCCTCGTTGTTCGTACAGCCTTCTGACAACAGGAATGAGTATGGCAGGATGGCTTGCACCGGGGTAATGAAGTCAATACCCAGGCCCACTCTGTTGAGCTTAGGATCGTTGAGCCTCCTACCGGTGGGGCTCCGGGAGGCACCATCGAAATGCATTTGCCATCACGGGATGACATGATCGACTGAGAGGATCGTCTCATCAAGAAAATCGAGGTCCAGGGATTGATCCGTGGACGTTGTATGGGCAGCTAAAAAGTCTGCCAACGCCTTTCCCTTAGTGGCCTTCTGAGGTACGAACCTGATATCAAACTGCTGGAGTATCACCGCCCATCGTGCTAGTCAGCCAGTCAGTACGGGGCGGTTCAGGATGTACTTCAGTGGGTCTACCCGGGAGACTAATTGTACCTCATGGTGCTGAAACTAATTCCGCAACTTCTGTACGGCAAAGACGAGTGGAAGGAAACTTTTTTCAATAGGGGAGTATCTAACCACCGTATCGAGAAGCATGCTGCTGAGATAGTAGAGAATTTTCTCGGTACCCTTGTTATTCTTCTGGGCGAGCAGTGCACCAATGGATCTTTCCAGGGCGGTCAAGTAAAGGACCAGCGACTTTCCGGAGACGAGTGGCATCAAAACCGGAGGTTGGAGCAGATACTGTTTGATTTCCTTGAGGGCGGTCCGACAATCCTCATCCCATTCGTAGGCGGAGCCCTTCTTCATGAGCCACGAAAAGGGATTACATTTTCCGGCCAGATTCGCGATGAATCGGCGTATATAGGCTATGTGGCCTTGGAGGCCTCGAAGTTCCCGAATGTTGCTCAGGGAAGGCATTTGGATGATGGCCTTGATCTTCTCTGGGTCGATCTCAATGCCTCAATATCTAAGAACAAAGCCCAGAAACTTCCCAGAGGTGACCCCGAAGGCACACTTCAACTGGTTCATATTCAGGTGGCTGGAACAGAGGAAACCGAACACCTTATCAAGGTCTTTGAGATGGTCCTGGCTCTGACATGATTTGACCACTAAGTCATCCACATACCATTCCACCAGCGTCCCAAGAATCGTCTTGAATATGCGGTGCATGGCCCTCTGATAACTGGAAACTACATTTTTCAAGCCGAATGGGATAACCTGGTAGCAAAAGGTACCTTGGGGAGCCCTGAAGGCGGTGGACTCCTCGTCCTCGGGGGCCATCTGGATCTGGTTGTACCCGGAATACCCATCCATGAAAGAGAGACCTTGGAACCCGGCCATGGCATCAATCAATAACTCTGTCACCCGGAGTGGGAAGGCATCCTTTGGACAGTGGCAATTAAGGTCGCGGAAGTCGATGTAGACTTTGATCTGCCCATTCTTCTTCCTAACTATCACAATGTTGGAAAGCCACTTGGGGTACTGGAATTCCTTAACGAAGTTGGCTTTGATAAGCTTGTCAACTTTGGCCTCAACCATAGCACCATGAGAGGGGTGAATCTTCCTGGGAGCCTGTTTAAACCCACAATGGTTTTCCGGGAGGCCCAGACGGTGAGAGACCACCTGGGGATCCACTCTTGGCATCTCGTTGTAACTCCAGGAAAACATGTCACGATGTTTTTTGTGAAAGTCTACGTACTACTGCCACTCCTCAGGGGACATGGCTGCACTGATCAATGTGGGTTTCGGATCTGCCTCACTACCAAGGTTTACCTATACCAGTTCATCAAACGTGGTAGAGAAGCCTTCCTCAAAGGCGGGGGGAGCATCCTCCAGGTCTTCCTCTCCACCCGTGGGGGGATTTCCCGCGACGGGAGATACTTCATGGATATCAAATCCTGAGGGGTAGCTGGTGCCGGCTTGGGCAGATGTGGTCATCATATGAGGAGACTCACTCTCCATTGAGACCATAGCAATGAAGGTATTCGACCATATCCCATCTGGCCTTCGGCCTAAGGTTCCACGTTTGATGATATCAAAGTAGTGGTGACGTGTCGACCTGAGTCTGTTGATTCCAGCCCGGCGGAAGAGATGCGTATGGCGTACCGCGGTTGTCATAAGCTTGACATTCCGGTACCATACAGGGGTAGGAGGTTCCGGGATCACCTGAGCCTGGTTTATATAGGAGTACGAGGTGATTTGTTTCCGTCGCTTGGACATGGGAACATGCCTTCCTTGTGTACCTGAAACAACAAAACATTGCCCCATATTGGGGGTCATGGCCTCCAATCGGTGGATCGAGAGGATGTAGGCGTCATCCATGCTTGCCCATGGATCACTTGTGATAGGGGCGGGTTCATCCTCACTTACTAGGATTTTCTTATCCTTACTCTTGTAATAATCAGCATCCTGATAGCAGGCCTCACATGAGGCGAAAGGAGACGCATCTCCTTGGAGCATGCCTACTCGACCGTTGAGTGAGTATTTGAGGAACTGGTGATACGACGAAGGGACCGCTGCATGCAGATGGAGCCATGGGCTACCAATCAATGCGTTGTAGGCTGTGTCCTGAGAGACGACCATGGACTCGATGCTGGAAATAAAGCCACCGAACTGTGTCTTCAGGCGGATCTTGCTGACTGGGGCTTGCTGGGTCCTGTCATACCCCTAGATTCTTAGGTCAGAGGGAGTTAAATAAACTTCAGACAGACACAACTTTTGCAATTTCTGAGTCAGAATTAGGTTTATTCCGGAACCCGTGTCAACGAGGCAGCGGCGGACTTCCACACCATTGAAGTGGACAGTGATGTACAATGAGAGAATATGCCCCTATATAGGAGGGTCCTCATCTTCACTGTAGAACGAGATAACCGACTGACATTCGGCGTTCTCAATTGTCTCGGTGTGAATGGCTTCTACAGCTGCTACCTCCGTCTCAAACTGGAGGGGGCTCCTTAGGGCCTCAGCAAGTGCCTCTCACAATTCAGATGAAAAGAAGAGGGCCTCAAGGATAGAAAGCCTTGCAGGAATGCCGGCTAGGTGCCTCAGGACATCATACTTTCGTGCCAAACGCGAACCTCTGCTTACAGGAGGTCGTTCGGCAGTTGGAGGCATAGCGGGTCCTACCGGTTGAACCGGCGGTCGGATAGTACTGGGTACATCCTGCTGCCTACTAATTGAAGCCTGAAGAGTAGTTTCTGGAATAGGATCGGACAGCGGAGACTGGCCTGTATCCAGGAAAGACTGACTGTGTTACGAATGAGGCAGCTCTCCCTGATCTAGTAGCAGAAATGGCGGTGGAGGTGGAGCTGAGGGCGTTAGATGGGGTTGTGCGTGCTGAGATCTGTGTTGAGCCTACTGTCTGGTCTCAGTAGTGTTCACGTCTTGGCTGAATGTTCCTACTAAAGTGCCTCAACGACCATCATGGTTGTGGTTCCGCTAATGTTGACGTCGGCTGGGGACGTTGGGGAGGCTCGCCTGGTGTTCCCCTTAGTCGGGAGTCATATAGGGCTTTACCAGCTCCACGGTGTTAACCAAAGCATACCCCTGGCTGTCGCTCGACAAGTCATCCACTACTGGGTGAATTCTAGGAGGAATCCCCATTTCAGGGGGCATAAAGTCGCCGAGAGTGTGGGATGATGACGACACTGGAGGAGCAGGTTGTTTCTTCTTGCGTCGTCGCTGCTTGCCCTTTTGGGAAGAGGTCCACTGTGAAGGCGATGCAGAGGTGCTGGCTACTTCTTCTGAAGGTTCCAGATGCTTCAGGCGTGCTTGGATGATACCATGGTCATAGACTATTTTTCTTCGAGCCATCCAGTCATCGTATTTTTGGGACCCGTAGCTGGGAACCTACTGCCACTCGCCTTCGCTGTCGCTACCGATCTCTGACCCTGCAAAGACACCCGCCACTTGTGTTGGTGTCGGGCCCAACCTGACTATGTTGTTGTTGACCTAGTCTTGAATCCAGTCTTTAAAAACATATCATTTCTTGAGGGTATGCCCCAGAATTTGATGATAAGGATAGTAGTTGGGGTGATCAGTGAGATTAGCCTCTGTCGGCCTTTTGAACTCAGGAAAGCGCACAATCCCTTGCTCAAGAGCACTTCGGAAGTAGACAAGGACCTGATTTTCGTTGAACAAATAATTCTGGTGCCTTCTTTCCGGATAGGGGGCCCTGGGGGCCTGGCCCTGACGAGGGGCTGGAGGGGCCTGCTGAGGAGGCGACACCTAATTTTCTCGCCTAGGTGGAGGTGGCGCATTGCGTGGGGGAACCTGTCGATTCTGCTGGGTAGGAGCCTGTGCTTGAGGTAGAGGACCTCCGTGGGGTTGCAGGGATGGTGCCACTCGTAGTAATTCCAGCTGCTCAGGGGCTTCTATTTGGGCCACCGCGGTGGGTTCGGCTCTGGCGGTCCTCCTGGCCGGGATCATAGGGGGCTACGACCGTGCTTGACTAGCCTGTTGCAGAGTCTCCTCAAGGCGCTGAGCCTTATCTGAGATATCTATGAACCCTCCAAGGTAGTTCTGGGTAATCAGGGAGGGTACCAGCTCTGTTTTGATGTTTCCCACACACAGCGTTATTAATTGCTCCTGAGTCAGTGGCATATCGAGGGAATACGTAAGTCCCTTCCACCGGGCGATGAAATCTGCGACTCACTCATTAAGCCTTTGCTTTCAATTGAAGTGGTCTATAATGCCAGTCTTCCACGCGGTGGAGCTGAACTGGTATAGGAACTACCAGTGGAGATCCCCCCAACCGGTCACCGATCCTATAGGGAGCTCGCTGTACCAGACGAATGCTGGACCTTCCAATGTCTGTACGAAACATCATAGCATGGCGGCTTCTTACTGGGCCGGGGTCCCCAACATGGGGCCACACCTGGAAGGAAAATGAGAAAAGTGATGCGTCGGGTCCCCTGTCCCATTGAAGGGAAAGAATGTGGGGTTCCCAACTGGGGGTGCAGGCATATCATCTACCCACGCGGGATACGGCTTGCCATCCGGTGGGACAGCCACCTGCCGCGTTTCCAATGCTTCGAGGTGGGATGTGAGTGCCGCTATAAGATCATCTGGGTGGGGGTACCTGTCTTGACGGGGATCCCTAATCACAAGTGCGTTTCTAGGTTCTTCAACACGGTATATGGCTTCGGCGGTTCATGGATCGACTAGCGGAACGGCCTATGGGGTAACTGGGGGAACCCGGACATGATTCCTTAGATTTCTCCGTCGTTCAGGAGGGTTTGGCGAGATGTATCGCGCCCTCTTGTCGTAGGTTCCGACTTCTACCATGTCTGCAGAAGTAGCATGATCAGGGTTTCCTGGAGGCATCTCACCTGGGGGAAATTGTTCCTGCCCCTGCTGCCCCGACCTGGGATTACCATAGTCGGGTCACCGCTCTATAGAGTGCTCAACCAAGATTTCATCAACCAGCCTCTTCTGCTCAGCAAGCTGATGGCGTAACGTGGCCTTCTCGGGATCTTCGTCCGTTTTCATCACAGAGGCAGACAGGTCGGAGTGCTTGACAGTTCCGACGTGCTCCTTACCCTTTATGGTATTTCGATCAAGTACCAGCGACTCGGTGGGTACAGGGAGGCCTAGCAGGTTCCTCTGCTGATGGGTAACCCTCCCTGATGGGTCCAGCAGTGGCATTACACCCTCGGGGGTAAGTCTCCATCAAGAAATTCAAGCTCGTCTTCCTTGTCCACTACGTCAGCCATGTGGACCGCGACCCCTCTCGAGGGCATGTCCTCAATGTCAAATAACGAATCGGGATGTCGTCGGATAGGGTCGAAGAGGAGAGTGGAATAGTGTCCCCAACCACGGACTTGCACATGGGGGGTTGCATCCTTGATGAATCTACGGAGTACTTTGAAACTCTGAACACATTTCTTTTGAAGGGCCCTCTGACGGCCTGGCGACTCAGGGTGCTGGGCCACAAGGAGTGCGGCCAAATCGATCAGGCGACATTTCTTGCTGATTTCTTCAAAGTGCCCTCGACTTCTGAGGTACACCACCCACTCGTAACGAAGGAGGAAGTGTGTTGCCCATAGGTTTCGAAAAAAGCACCCTACTTCTTCAGGGGTAAGGGACTCTAGTGCACGAAAGTTCAGCACCGCCGTCGGCCATAACTTCTCCAGTAAGTAATCCACTACGAGAATTCTCCAGAACCTCCTGGGTTCGGACTCGGGGTCTGGCCCTATATTTCCCCACTCGTCAACCAGGGGTGGCTGAGGGACCAGTAGCGGTATCGAGGCGGACCTCTGGGATAGTAAACTCGGTGGTGGAGAATATAGTGAATGAGCTGACTGGCCGTCGAATTCAAGGCCATCCTCTGAAGAGTGAGGTGACCTGGCCAAGAAATCGCAATACAATGGGTTGATAGCCACAGCTTCCAGCACAGGAGTCGCGGCTACCGGTGATAGGTCATGTATTTTATCTACCTCTGTTGGCCCCCAAAATAGCTCTCTGTGATCTCTAGTAGAGGTAGAGGGCGCTTCTGGTGACAATGGTGGTGATTGTACGGTCGAGACCTGCGGAATTTCCACGATTTCTTCCTCCTGGATGTACTTGCGGAGAGAGATTGGAATCTGGGGTACCTCAAATTTCGGGAGACTGAGGCTAACATTCCTGGTTCCTGACCCAGTCTTTGATACAGAGGAGTGGGGAGAAGGTTCCATCACTGAGTCGCATTCCGCTTCAGAATCCGAGAAACGGGCCGGTTTGATGTCCACCCGGGCCTTCCCATGACTCTTCTTGTGGCAGCGACGACTCGCTCTCCTGCCCCGGGGTGGCTCTTCGGGATAGGGTTGATCCTTAAAAAGTAATATTGGGGCGGAGATGGCACCGTGGCGGAGAGGGCCCCCGCACGAGGTGGCCGGGGTGCGATGGGCACCAGGGCAAATGTCGAAGGGTACATGGGGAGGACCTCCATGGACGGTGCGGGCGGAGCGAGGCTGACCATCACTCCCCATGTTTCCAGGGCGAGGACCTTCGTCGGTTGTAGAGAGTATGTAGGGAGGTCCCCCACGTTGGAGAAGGGCCGGATGGAATGTGCCTTCAGATCGGCGGTCGAGGCAGGAGGATGGACTCCATACCCTGTATAGTGGGCGCGGGAAAGGTTTCCGCGCCGAGCGTCACTGCCGCGGGGCAGGTCTTCCTTCGGGATAGGGGTAGCACGAGGCATACCTCCATGACAAGCTTCGGAGTGGGGAAGGCCCACGCTCTATGGAGTAGTGGTACAAGGAGGGCCTCCGTACAGGGTGACATCACCGTGGGTTAGTTCGCGGCGATCACCACTCAGGCCTGCAACCCGGAGAGTCAACCCAGCCTGCCCATGGGGCGGTTGGGGTCTCGATCCTGGTTGGGAGATGGAGTGCCCCTGCTCAGTGTATGAAGGGACTCCATGATGCACTTCGGTGGTTGCTCGAGCCACTGTAGCTATTGATGTCGACGCATCTAGGCGAGCGTCCTCAGCCCGGGCCTGGTGCTGACGTCGGGTCAGACGAGCTGGCGCAGGTGGTGTAAAGGCATGGCCTGCCTGCTCTTCCAGCGGAGTCAGACGGTGGCGCTGATGCGGCCGAATGGGAGCCCCTTCCTGGAGCCCTTGGGTCGGGTCCCTGACCGGGCCGAGCCGGACATCACCCACCTCATTCGCGTAAGGCGATAAGTCGTCGAGGCGTTCTGGGGATAGGCTCCCGAAACGATTGAACGTTGGGGTGGGGAGAAAGGGCTCCCTGTGCGGCCTGTTAGGGCGGCATTGATGGCTGGTCCTGGATGCCTCCAGGTCCAGGCGGGCCATATCCCAAGTTGGGATGACCCCTTCCTCCTCGTACCTGCGTACAAGGTTGTTCATCACCCTTCGCTGGATGATCTATGATGGGGAGAGGGGACGTGGGCGCCCCTTATTCTGAGATGTAGATGCCGTCGTGGCGGTAGCGGAGCCATATGGGGTGGTTTTTCCGGTGTTTCCCCTGCCCCTGCGTAGGCGAGCGGGCAGTGATCGTGTCTCCGCAACAGCAACCTGGTTCTTGGGAAACGAAGGGATCAACTCATCAGCACTGCAAGGAAAAGGATTGACAATCAGTGCCCCATCATCCTTCCATTCTCCACGTATGTAAGAAGGATCCATGCCAACATGTTGCAGAAAGGAGTTCCCCACGTTCTACTACCCCGACTTCCGGTGAGTTTCACGATAGGCCCGCTATTTGCTTGGCTGGACCAGGTTCCGGATATCTGGATCCGGTGACATGTCAATCTATTGGTGTCTCGAACACTACTAATCTCTACATTGAGGAGAATAATTTCACGTCGGGTTCACCATTTCTATTTCCGACGCTTTCACCGGTACACGCGCATCCATCTGTTTGCGGAGGAGGATGCGCTGCACTATTACCCCGAATTCCCACTTTCCAAAGGCGGGCAGCATTCGCTCCTTATTCAGGGATGTCTGCTCCTTGATTGAAACGGGATGATGGGATGTCGGTTCTTCCTTCTGTGGATAACTCCTTAGAACTCGTCACCTAGTCCGGGTCTCCCTCATTGATTTAATACATTGTTCGTGAAACTCTTCCCAGTTCCATGTTTCCATGGACGCCAGTTAATTACACTACTTCTGTTGGGACATTCAAAAGGGTCTGGTCAGGGCAACAACCTTCAGTCGGGGGAGTAGTCACATTGAGGCATCAGTAGCGTGTCTGGATGCTGGGGAACCAACATTTCTATCTACTATCCCTGGTCATAGGGCTTCTCGAGGGTGTGAAAGCCCGAGGCATCCCACATAGATTGCGGGGAATTATATGCCATAGACACATATATGAGGTTTTCCTCAGCTTCCTGTGTTTAGCACAGGGTATGCCGCGATTTTAGCATCCATCAGAGACGTATCATCCCGATTAGAGCATTATCTAGAATGGATCGGATTGAGGGATATCTCTTGAAGGGGTGCCAATACTGGGACCAGCCCATGGGCGGCTGTGAAGAGGAGCGTACCGACATGGTCTTGCTGGGATATGATGGTCTGGATGAGAATCTGGGTGGATGATGGATGGATGAATGAAGTGGAGGGGGGATGGCAAGGGACCATCACAAGGGCATCAGTGAAGTTGGGCTTGAGCCTCGAAGAGACCTCCTACGTATCCCCGTGGCAGGGAATCAAAGTCCACGTAGTTTGGGATGGTGCCGGTGAACTGGTATGAAGGTGGACCTTGGTCCGATGGATGTCTTCAGTGAACCAACGTGAAGGTTGGCCTTGGTCTGGTGCGTCAGCGAACCGACACGATGCTGGACCTTGGTACAAATAGTGTGGGGATTACACACTAGGCTGCCCGGGTGTGGATGAACTGACGTGAAGAAGGTCGGAGTGACCAACAGGTGGTGGGATTGAACCTCCAAGAGGCTTCATACGTACCATGTCATGACATGGATCAAAGACCATGTAGTTCAGGTTGGACATCGGAAGGCCGACGTGAATGGGGAGGACCAGGAGGGTCCTAGTGGTGGTGGGCTTGGACATCATGGATGCTTCCTACGTACCATGTCGTGACATGGATCAAAGACCACGTAGTTCATAGGGGCTTCATCGGTGAACCGACATGAAGGTGGACCTTGGTCCGATGGGTGGTGGCCTTGAACCTCGGGGATGCTTCCTATGTAGGATGCCTTGACATGGATCAAAGACCTCATAGTTCAAATGGTTTCATCGGTGAACTGATGTGAAAGTAGACCCAGGGGTCCACTAGTGGTGGGCTTGAACCTCGTGAAGGCTTCCTACGTACCATGCCTTGACATGGATCAAATACCACGTAGTTCAGGTGATGGGTGTCTGCAATCCGATATGCGGAAAGAGGGACCTTGGTCCAAAGGGTGATGGGCTTGAACCTCGGAAAGGCTTCCTACGTACCATGCCTTGACATGGATCAAAGTCCTTGCAGTTCGGGTGGTGACGATGGCTTTCCATCGGACTAGAATTCAGTTTAGCGTCATGCTGGATGAGGATGAACTCGAAGTGAATAAATGATGGGTGGGATTGAACCTCTTGGAGGATTCCTACATACCATGCCTTGACATGGATCAAAGACCACGTAGTTCAAATGGGTGTGCAGTTTAATGCCAAGCTGGATGGGGGAATATAGTTTAATGTCATGCGGGACGAGGGATGTAGTTTAACGTCATTCTGGCCGCGGGCATGCAGTTTAACGCCATGTTGGATGAGGTATTGTCTTTTCCAATTCCAACTCTAAGCCCACGTGAGTCATGCTCGGTGTGAGAAACAAGAGGTAACAAGGACTTGACGATCACGTTGCGAAGGGTGCGTCCGTGAGAAGCGAAGAGGTGCTTACACGTTAGGCGGCCCGTGGTGTTGGGACTTACTCCAGGATGGAGGCCCGAAGTGTGTCAAAGTGCAGCGAAAGAGGGATTTGGTACCAATGACGGAAGGTGCCTCGTTCCCTATCGCGCCCTCCACTGACCTTGGTAGTGGGGAAGTGTGGAGATGTAGGGGTGCAGCCTTCCGCAAGAGGGGCAAGGTGCTTACACCAAAGTGGTTTCCCTTCTCCCATGGACATACGCTACTCCGAGAAGGAGGATATCATCCCTTGTGGAGGGGGTGGCCCCGTCTATGTGGAGACGGGTGGCGTAAAAAATTCCCAAGCTGGGGGGACCCTTCATGCGTAGCATGGGGTCGGGTCACATTTTAACGTCATGTGTTGAGGACGGGGTGATTGGCAGTTTAACATCATGCGGGTCGGACGAGGTGGGTTCACTCCACACCCCTAGGGCTTACATAACTGGTACCCTTTGCTCCATGGGGGAGGGAAGGTACCAGTAAGGCCTTGGTCAGGGGGGGGGGGGGGGGGGTTCTGGAGCGAACCATCGAGGGGTCCACGTTAGCAAGGCTATGTGAAGAAGCAATAGCCATTAGAGTGCCCATGCGAAGAAGCATTAAGCAAAGCAACACTATGAGTAGTATTGTCCGAGGGACTTTGAAATCACATCGTGCATACTTGGAGGGTTGCACGGGAAGCGAAATTGCCAAGCAAAGGAGTGTTCTTCACGAAGCGGAGTGCCTTGGCCTTAGCATGGGGCATATGTGTGAGTGGATAGTGCTTCGCGAAGTAGAATAGTATTCACAGAGCACTGACTCGCGAAGAACAGTTGCCTCGCGAATTAGGGTGCTGTGAAGCAGTGTGCTTCGCGATGTGTAGCGATCCTGCCTTAGCATAGGGATCAATAGTATAGGTTGGGTGTTTCGCAATGCATAAATGCTCCGCGACTGCCCGGGTTCCCTTGGGAATCCCCTTCCTTTGCGAATGCCCTTGAGCTTCGCGAAGGGAATCCCTATCAGAAGAGGGGATCAAAGAGAGTCAAAGCGAAGGCGTCACGCGAAGTACAAGTACCTCGCAGAGCTCATGATTCCCGGGGGCAAAGGGTGCTCCGCGATTCGGGAGAGGAGAAGCTGAAAGGTCGGATTTTCCGTCTCCGGGACTCAGGGGGAGCTCAGTATTTATAGGCGAGGGACGCCGCGAAGTAAAACTCATGCGGCGCGAAAGGGCGGCAGTAGCTTCGCAGTGGGGTCGCGAACGTCAATTTCATTCACGGAGAGGTACTGCCTCCGGTCCTTCACGGCGCACTCGCGAACGTCAAATTCGTTCGCAGAGAGTTACCACCTCCGAAGCTTCGTGGCGGGCTTGCGAACGTCAAATTCGTTCGCAGAGAGGTACCGCCTCCGGAGCTTTGCAGGACCGTGATGGTCGGGGTGCTTCGCGTCGGTGCTTCGCGAGGCAGCGTGCGGGACATCTTTTTTGTCCCTTCCTTTCGTGCAATACTTTGGCGCTAACACATATATTAAAATTTTGGGGGTGTTATATTCTCCCCATCTAAAATAAATTGTATTTTAAGAATATAGACTAAATATTGTTTTTAATGTTCAATGTTTAAATTTTACATCACAATAAGGGTTTGAAAAAAATAATCTGGAAATAAAAAATGGGAAGTACAAAAGTCACATGAACTAAAATAGAACAGAGTCTCTATGTAAGAGACTATTAGTGAAAATTTAGGATATATACATGGAGTAAAAGTGTTAATATTTATAGGGAGTGATTGATTTCATTGATAAAAAACAATTTAATGGTCAATGGAAATGTAAGGGCACCAAATCCAAAAATATTCAATTATTTAGAGGACTTCCGGTTCAACAAAAAATAATATATTAAGAAATCATTTTTTTGTTCTTTTTTGTAATGATGAGTCACTCATTTACATCATAAGAATATAAGTAAATATACGTAAGTGATTTATTTTTATTTTATAATCTCAATTTTTAAACTTTATTGCGCTTTGATGTAATTTATCCCTTACTTCATGAAATGGATATACATGAATGGAACCCTTTTTTGATGCAGTAAATTTTAATTTTAAAAAATCACAAGGCCCAGAAAAGAGTGATGTGTTAAAGAATTAGTGTCTAAATATTCTCCAAATATAATATGGTAATGTCATTAATCTATAATCCTACTAATAAACAATACAATTTCATTATTAATATTTATTCAACATATTATCCAACACGATATAATTACTAATTTGTTAGGACTTTTCATAGATTAGTTGTCGGTGTGAAAACCTTATTGTCCTTCATTAATGGTTTCATGTCCCACGATCATTCCCAAAATTATGGGTTATCTCCAATAAAATGGGTTTTCCATGTTCTAAATCCATTTTACTATTATTTTCAAAATCACTATGATAGACAAAATTAAAATATGGTCAATCACTAAATATCATTTTAACAATGATTTTCAACACACACCCAACACATAAATACATTATCCATATAAATTTCAAATAACCCAATACATTTTCAATAGATTATATTATATATGGTATAATTTACTAACACCAAAATATATAATATGAGCATCAATTCTTATATTTGAAAACCCATATAATCATTTTGAGGATGTAAAAATCCTCAGACATTATTTTCAAACAAAAACACCTCATCTTTAACAATGGCCAATAGTTGACCGTATATACTAAAATATATCATACCAATTTCAAAATTTTGTGAATTATCCTATGAATATCATTCAATAGTATAAAAAATTGTTCTTAGTAATTCATTTTTTAATGTACTAGGTTACCTCATGTTAATATTGACATGCCTTGTTAAAGTGGTTGCCACTAGTTATATCTTTTCTAGAACCACGTCCCGTGGTAGTATCCAGACAATGTTGTATTTATAGGATAAATACATAATATCTATCTAACTATAACCTTATAATGATATTTTTTATATATCATCAACGTTTTTCTTACAGCTATGCTCCCATTGATATGTTTTCGTAATCTAGATGCTAGGGTTCCTACAAAACATTCTCTAATATGAACTGTAGTGACCAAAACCAAGCATGCCTGAATTCGGTGTAGTCCTATAATTACATTTTCATAGGATACAAGTAAATCATATCACAAAAGAAAGAACAATTTAGTATTCTTGGTAAAATATTTACATACATGAGTCTTTCTTTATAAATGAAAACACTAATTACAACATAATTTTTCCCATTAGATTATAATTTTTTTCCCATCTGTATTATCCTTGGATATATTTCTTTTCAAACATATTATGATCATAGGGAATGGAAAAAATAATAAGGGTGATGTAAAATGCTCAGTAAGGGTAATTCATATTAGAATAAATAATGAATCAATGAGAACTATAGAAATGTAATAACTAGAGACACAATTCATGTAATGAATAAACATTGAAATATTTTAATATGAAAAGGAAAATAAAATAAAATTGATAAAACTATATAAGGAAAAATAAATATGGAAATTTAATTTACTGAATAACAATCCATTTAATCGATGATCTGTGAATTAAATTTATCCATAGATATGTCAACAAGAAATTTCATCAAAAAATAATAACTGAATCAAAATGATGATAATGCTTAATTATTGGACGTCATGTATCAGGAAAATGAATACCTAAACAGTCAAGACTGTTCAAATGATGATTTAAAACTAAAGGTACAAAACTAGTTAATTTGTTAAAATAACTTGTCTCATGAGAACCTGTCGATATATTATGGTTCTATATATGGTCAATTACCCACCTATCTTTATCTCTTCATATCATTCTCAATATTGAATAAGCGAGTAAATAATATTTGATATTACATATCCACACTAAATAAAAGTTAAGGATTTATCAATATTTCACTAAATAATTAAATGAAAATCATTGTACACATTGTATGTAAAAAATATATATGGTTCAAAAATATTAATATCCCAGATAAATGATATCGATAATTAAAGGAATTAAATGTTCAATGATCATATGAAATTAAATATTTAAAGGGAAAAAAAGAAAGTGATTGTCAACAAAATTCGTGTACAAATAAATGAAAAATCTTAGAACACATAAATAATTATTGTAACAATACAACATAGACCATGTGGAATAATTTTAAGGGTTGTTATCATAGATGAATAGAAATTATATAAAAATATATTTTAAAAAATTGTTGTGGAAAATATCCTATGATGTTTTAAAAGTAATATAAAAATAATTTTATCTAAAAATAAATATTAAATACTTTTTATTTAAATGTAATCCTTTTTAAGATATTAAATGAATCATAGAAGGAATGAATGTGGTTAAATTTGTGCATTTTGTACAATGATGTAATAACATTCCTTTTTTCATGGTAAAAATGTTATAAAGGTTCTTTGTTCAAAAAATGAAAATATGATTCATTTTGAGACATTTACAAAATAAAAGGGTAAATCTCTCTTTATAAATCATTTTATGAAGTATAAAAAACTTTTGGAAAAACCATTTTTAGAAAAATATGTTTTTAGAAGAAAGTAGGTTCTTATACAAAATAAAGAAATGAAGTTGGGTATTCATAATAACATTTTCTAAATCATTTTATGTTACAAAATGTGATAAATAGTAAAATTGCCTGCAAAATTTAATTAACATAAATATTAGAATAAAATAAAATGTATTATTTAACAATTAAAAAACTCTTATGATATAATTCAGGTGTAAATAATCCAAAACAAAATAAGATTGTGATTAAAATCTTTGAAAATACCATAACATTGATGTTACAATGAATAAATGATTATATTATTGGATTCGAAGGTAAATCCACATAAAATAATTTTAAATACAACAATATATTATAAAATTATTTTCAAAACATTAATTTATAATATTAACAACAATGAGGACGTAATATATCCCAATGAAAAGGAATCAAGTTATGAAATTCATTACCACTTGTAACTTTAAATTAACTACCCATAGAATGTATAATTGAAATTGATACTTAAAATAAAAGATAGATAAACTAATTCATTGTATAATATATAAACTTTTTCATTACATATTACTCATAAAATTTGTTTTTGACATTGGTGAATTGAAATACCATTTAAATATCAACAAACTATTCTTGACAAAAATAATCTTTAATCATTTCAAAGTGTCCCACACCACATTGAAATATTTGAATCAAAATACCACTGAAAAAATAACATTAAATGAATCATATAGTATTCTTATATTAAATATATTAATTTTTTAACATTTTAAATGGTTTTATATATATAATATAAATGAAACTAGGTGCATTATATTGTAATACATCTCCATGAAATGAAATTGAGATGAAATCCTTTACCTTGTGTTTCTTTTTGGGTGAACCACCATTAAAATCTTGTATAAGGTGATTAATAATCTTACTAACTTATTAAAAAACCATAATAATATCTATGATATCATATATTAATGTCTTATAATATCATATTACCTATTTTAAGAATATTTTAATATATCAACTATTTCTGGTGTTTATCGCCTATTATTTCAAATATGGTTTACCTTGTTACTTTTGCACTTAATTTGACAGTGATTACTTAATCTACATAATGTAATATGTTATTTAAATTTACTATATATCCATTATATATGTATTTATAATTATGTATGAAAATTGTAAAATAGAAATAAAATTCATCATTCATGGAGATAGTAGGTCATACATACACATGAACACTACTTTCATTTCTTTATTGTGCTAAAAGAATAAAATTTAAATGATAAATATATAAATATAAAAATTATAAATTAATAAAATATTAAATTTATATATTTGACATAGTTTTATTAAAATAAACCTCATTACCTTCCCTTTATTGTGTGAAAGAATCACATCATTTTGAGGAGGTGATAATACACACTTCTACAAACGATGTTATTGTATTAACAAAAAATATAAGTTATCAACATATGGGTCCTATAAGTATTATATATGAAAAAAAATTATAAATATCTTATATATATATAATAATAATTTATATATATTTTCCATCATATTTCCAAACCATGAGAGGTGGTGAAGGAAAAAAATGACAACATTTCATGAGGTAGTAGTTTGTCGTACACATAAATTGTAAGATTGTTAGTGATTAGATGGAAGATTGTGTAAATGTATTTCTGAACCTTATAATAATAAAAGAAAATTATATATGTAATACTAGTTTTATTATTTAAATCATGTAATAATCATTTTTTATGTTGTTGAAAATGAAAATAAAACTAAAGATCTTATGGATGGGGGTTTCCTTTTCTTTGGTAAATCTATTGGGTTCGCACCAAAGGGCTTACATTAATGGATTTTTACCCAAGGAAATGATTGAAGGATTATTTCAAGGATATTAGGGATATTTTTTGGCGGATTTTGGATGATCCACTATTTCTAGAGATGTGTGACATAGTTGGAGGGGTGAGTGGCCTATTATAGTAGAGGAGTGGAACTCTTGTAAAATTTTTGGAAGGGAATTCTACCAAGATTTCCCCATCTCAGATGGATCCAATAAAAGTAATAATTCGATAAACTAGATTATATTATTGGAATATCAATGTAAAATTTATTTTTTACATTTTTAAATGTTATTTGGGGCCTAGGGTTAATGTTTGGTCCGTTGTTAGGAAAACGTTTCTCTTAATCATTGTAATTAATTTTAATCATATTCAAAATAATTTTGGGTAAAAACTAATTTGACCATATTATACATTATAAATTACTGATATTTAATAAATGAAATATTTATTTTTCTAAATTCTAATTAATGAAGTTCCTATATTTATTTTAAATTCAGTCATGCAGATGGGATGACAAAGTGGGGTTTTAAAGTAATAATAGACAACATATTGAAATATTTTTTAAATTCAAATTTAATGTGATTTTTTTAAAATTCATAAATTTTATTGAATTTTATAAATTTTTATCTTATTATACATTAAATCCAACTAAATTATTTTTCCTATATAAATAAATTAGATGAAAATGCAGTTTTGAATTAAAATTTTGTATTTTCACTATTCATTGAAAAAGGAAACTTCATAAATTTACCTCAAATTCTACATAACATAATTATTTTTTCTTATTTAAACTATTAAGCTTACATTGATATATAATATCATAAAAAATTCAAGAAACCAGATTTAATATAGGCTCTCCATTAAAAGGTGGTAAAAGTGACTTAATAAAATTATAGGTTTTTAGGTTTCATATTCAGTTTGATATTATCTTAGTTCTATAAAATCTATAATAGGAATATGAAAAATATTTGATTGAATATATAATATATATATATATATAGTTTATATTATTCAATAATAGTTATTAATTTATCTTATTTAGATAAAATACCTTGGTGCGCATAACAATAAAAATATGTCTTTTAAATTCAATTTGTTTATATATTAATTTACAATTAATTGAAAACCAATTACATCATCTTATATTTTTATAAATAAATATATTTTCCTTGTTTATTTAATACTTTTCAAAAAATCTAGTTTAACATACAGTTTTTATGTAATTATGTAAAATAATATTATTTTGATAGTATATTATTGTTCTGTAGAACATGGTCTTTTGTGTATTGCATGACATCAAAGAAACTCATATTTTTGTGTGATGAAATGTGAATAGGATATGAGTTCAATAACTTATATAGAATATATCAAATCTATTTAAAATAGTTAATATATTTTCATATCCTAGTATATTGTAATCGATTGTGAGTTTGGTGTTGTGTGTCATACACACTATCAAATACAATTTTATTACTTCAAATAGTAGGGTTCTACACTTTAAAAGTTTTAGAGGAACCATACTTCTTCATTAGGGTTAGAAGAAGCTACATTATATTATAAAATTTTAAAAAATAACTCATATATTAGATTTTAAATTTTTCTATTATAACTTTATATATCTAAGATTAAGGGAGATGTGGAAGATGAAAAAGGAGGAGGACCTGACAGATTCCACGTTAGTATTCAAGAAAGGTGTCACTACCACTCTTGATTTAGTCATAAATATAAACATGGGTTCATAGGAGTACAAATTACCCACATTTATTATCATAGGTATGTCTTTTGAAGAGAATGAGCTATATACCAAATATTTATAGAAAGACTGGGATATTTTTTATTATAATTATATTTAAATATTAAACCTCAATCCCAAGGTTCCCACACACTATTTTGTCTTTCTTGAAAATGGATGGAGTATCAGAAAGGCAGATAAATTTACACACCCAATTCATTTCATAAAAATCGAAGCTATATATGAAAATAACATCAATGAAAATTTTATTGATTTTGTCCGTCATTCAAAATAACTAACCAATATAGTCAAGATAATGAAGAAGAACCATCAAATTTGATTCTACTTAAAATTTAGAGATCTAAAATGGTATTTTCTGAATGAGTATTTCGACCTTCTCGATCAAAAAACCATTTATTGATGTTATCGTCTGATAGCATATCATTTTCTTCATGGATGTCCATTTAGGGTACAGCTAAATTTATGTGGGATCTACAGATGAAGATTCCACCACATGTATATCACCTCAATGGATATATGTCTATCAGGTAATTCATTTTTGATGGAATAATATTAATTCTACATATGAACATTACATGTATCACATATTCAAACTTTATTTTATTAAAGACTATCAATTTTATGTCAATTAACTGGTTGTTAGTTATCACTAATGTTCAATACACATTGTTTATCATTATAAAATATTTATTAAAACATGATAGTAAACCTTGAGGATAATCCACTTGAAATTTTATTTCAGATATACCATGGGGACTTTTCTTAGATTCATGGTTTCTCATCGTGGAATAAAATTCAACAAAAAACATATATCCTAGATATTTCGTCTCCCTAAAACATCAAAGTGGTTAGATTATTATAGATACACATAGATTATATTCATTTCTATATAGAAAACATCATGGGAAATTGATTTCCCTTATCATGTTTGATGAAAAATGTGGTCACATATTTGCGGATGGATGGAAGTTCAGAAGCATTCAAAAGGCTCAACAAATATCTTTGATTTCTACTATTGTTGATACTTCCTATTGACATGAAAATTATCATTTTCTATGTGTACACATTAGAATAACCATTAGGTGCATTTTTTGAATAAACTAATGATATTTGGGAATGAAAAAAATTCATTATTGTCTCATTATAACCATTTATGATACCAAGACTCATTATACTAATGTTGAGAAGAGTTTTCTAGTATTAATAATAGAGGTTAAAAATATGAGGAAATTCCAATAAGACCCTGAAATCCACTTGGTATCCTATAATAACCTGCTGAATTATATTCCCAATAGTCAAATATTTGAAAGATAACTGTAATATTGGGTGGTCATAATGCATTAGATTTAAATCTAATTTTTGGTTCAGAAAAAAGTAAATTTGCAAGAATTAATATAATTTATTGCATAAAATCCAAATAAAAAAATATTTTTGAATTCGATATTTTCTTATGACGATATATTCTATATTTAATAGGGTCCTCGGATTTTATATATGTGTTATCATGATTATTCTAGAATCAAAATTGGGAAAACTTTTGAGGACCCAAACCATAATAAAGTAAGTCTTAGAGTTGGTATCACCTCCCAATCAAAGTCAGTCTTACCATACTCTTTCATTTTTCCAGCAGTTCGTACAAACAATGATGTATAATATATAGAAATAATTGCAGGGCTAGACCTGGAACATTAATTCCAGTGGAAAACATGAAGGTTAGTGGAAATTCATAATTTTTAATGAAGTAGATGAAAATTGATTATGAAATTTGAAAGGAATATTTTATCCCATTTATTGACTATTTCTATTAAATAATATCATAATTCCCCTCAGATCCAATATTGAATCAAAACCCCTGATCATAGAATTCCCTAGAATATGCATTGCAATGTGCGATATGTCACTGAAATATCTAAATCCTAAAGAAACAATCATCAAAATTTTCAGTTTCAAATGGTCTCATTGTTTTATATTGTCAACGTAGAAGAAATAAATGGGGTTAATTCCATTGAGGAACCTGAAGGTCCTATAACTGGTTGGATGATTCCTAGCATGGACTACCTTCAAAACCGAGTTCTCCCATTAGAAAAATAAATAATAGGAAAAATAAAACAATGAGTATCCATCATTTCACTTTGTAAAACCCCAAATCAAAAAATATACATTGTAAATGGGTAATTGACAGGGTCTTTCATAGGTGGATCAGTGTAAAAGAGATGTTCTCTATCATTATGTAAGTACATATTAGAGCCTACGGTACCCTCAATCCAAGGATCATAATTTCCCATCAAATCTAGTATCTTTGAAACTTAAACCTTTCAATAATATAACATTAAACAATATTCACCAAAAAGTATCATTCTTATAAAGTGCATGTAAACTTCATCCATAGACCCCAAAATATCCATCACACTACCAAATAATCCAAGCAATTTTATTTGTGGGTAATGGATGTTGTGGGTTTGTATCTTACAATAATGGCCAATCAATTCAAATATGTCCTCCCTGCTACTGAAATTTTCTCTACTTGGGTGGAGGTTATTCCTATCAATTATGTTTGCACAAAAATCATTATTAATATTATGAAATAAAATACAATTAGTAGAATTGGTGTCCATCAAACAATACTAATGAAAAATGGAACTAATTTTTGATCTTATGAGCATGGAAGGCTTTATCAAGAGTACACTATCTTATCGAACAATTTATCAGGATATAATGAATTGGATAATGGAAATATACTATCCATAAAGAAGTAATTATCTATCAAACTCAAAAAAAAACTAGTTCATTAAGATGAAAAGTCAGTTCCTTCAAATATATTACAAACATTGTGAGATTACTGCACTAAAACCCACACTACCTCACAAGATACCCAGTATTCACTATTTTATGGTACAAATGCATTCAATCCCTATTGAGCTCTAATTTACTTAACATCAGGTTACCAAAGTTGATCAATTATCCATATAATTTCATTCCCAAAAAATTCAATATGAATTGTAGTGACTTGATGAGATAGACTATATTTATTTATTATGACAACCCTTCCCTTTATTACACACATAAACATGATTTATTACATAAAAATGACTTGATACAACATAGGAGATCGAGTGGAATAATGTATTTGGGTATTAGGATCATTATATAACAACATAAAACATTAAATACACCATCATTATTGAAAACATCCTTTACATGACCCCTACATTCCCACATACTTAGCATTGTGTGGGTTTAACTAAGGAAATGAATAAGAAAAGTATGAACTATAAAGCCCAGTAACGAAATTAACATAGATTAACACGTGGAATACAATACATGTTAGACAATAGGAATATCAAGGGATAAAAAGGGAAACATGAACATAAATTAATCATAAATCATGATAATCATAACATGGAGATGTGACAACAACATTTAACATGATATTAGAATGAGTCATGGCTCATTGCACATAGAGCTTGAGTAAAGACTCATTGTACATGAAGCACGAGTAAACCATAGTTTCATATAAATTATAATGATTCAACACTAATTTCACATGATGTATCATGATACTATACTTTACCCAATGCATTGGAGTGCAATCCAGGCGCACCCTTCTTAATCACTTCGTTTCATGCATATGTGTGCCAAATGAATCATACAACATTGAATCATTCATCATAATTTATTCCAAGATAAAAGGTATTTTGAATACATACATGAATATTTATAATCAATAAGTAAATTTTTGCATAGATGAATAACTGTGATAAGGAAAAGGGCATGGTATTCACCACACAATGACATTGGCTTGGAAAATTGGGGTATAATTTTTGCTGTATAGCACAGTGACATAAGAAATTTTAAAAACAATTTATGAGAGGTAAATTGGTTTCTCAAAATAAGTACATGAAATGGAAATTAAGTGGGTTATATAGATACATATCCCCATATACGTAATGTAATTTAGATTCATAATACAAAAAGATTACTTGGATGTAAATGAGGAGTGAGAAATTTGTCACGGAATTTTTTCATGGTAATAGGTGTACATGGGAGGCATTAATGAGAGATAAAGGGGTATACCATCATACAAACATAAATAGGCATGTATAGGGGAGGTGTCAATTCATACCCTAACATTTGTAATTGGAAAAAATGACATAATAACTAAAAGATACTTGAAAAAAATGAGAAAGGAAGAAATACCATACGGAATTTCAGCATTGTAACATGTTTTATTAAAAGATAATAGGGATATTTATGAGAGGGATATGAATATCTCATAATATATAAATAATATGGACATTATGTGGGTTGTGGAACATCCTAAACAGACATATAAATTTGTAACCTAAGAATCACAATGTAAATTAGTAGCTTGAATTTAAATGATAAGTTTGATTTCACTTACATGGAAGTGTGATCCCAAAGGCTTGGTAGAGTCATGAGAAAGGAGTCATGGGAGCTTGGGTGACTTGGTAGGAATCTAGTTAAAGGATGGCAGAGGTTCGATGAGCACAAAGGTCTTTGAGTGATGGGGATGTGTGGGATTGGGTGGGTTGATTTAGTAAATGAGAAGGAATTCTTTATTATTTAGGGTTGGGACACCTCGCATTAAACTAATCAAAACCACAAACCATCCCATGGATTTTTCCAATAGTTTTTCCCAAAGGATAGTGGTAAAAAAATATTTTATATGGCCAATGGCCTCAATTATAAAAATAATAGGGTTTTTAATGTGGAGTAGATTCACACTCTCTAGGAAAACAATTTAAAAAGATATCATGTTTTATAATTCATGGAGGATCTACTAATGCATAATAAAATTTGTCAAAAAAATCTAAAATGACATTATATTAATGATAAAATAATATATTCATAGAACATATCATTCATATAATTTTATTACATCACAATTAGGTCATTATGATGTCATGAACACATTATGATTTAAACAGTATTGAATTTTTACCCAAACAATTTATTGTCCTAGAAAATTATGAAAAATTCACTATTAGGTAATTTAGCTTCTAGAATAAAAAATAATATTCATTTTATATAAATAATTCTACAAATATGAGGATTTTCAGTTTTAAAATAAAAACTGACACTTATCGAAAAATCATGGTTTTTTTACAAAAAGAACTTTCCAACCTTAAAAAAAATTTACAATTACATTCCTAAAATTATATGATCATTTAGGTTTAATAAAAATTAATTTTATAATAATAATAATATATTATTACAGTATTATTTAATTCAAAAATACATTAATTAATCAAAATATATTTCTTAGATGAATATTAACTAAAATACTATTAACTCTTTAAAAACTATTTACAAAGTAACATTAAAAAAATGAATTTATATTAATTATTATTTACAATAATAATGCACATATTCATAGTGCTAATGTCTTGTTACATAACCCATTCTAACACCAGCATATGACCAAAGGGCAAGGTGTGCAATGGTGACAGACTCTTGGGTTGGCTCAGATAACATCGCTCGGGTGGTAATATTTGTTAACTTTCTCTTATCCCGTTGTTGGTTCTGCTCAGAGCATAACGTTTTAATTCTCATCTTGGGATTGGTCAAGAGTGATTACCAGTGACTCCAGCTTCTTTCGAAGCTCTAAAAAATGGGCAATGTGTGGGGAAAGTCTACTAGATGAGGCCATTGCTTCCTTTTTCTGAGTAAATTTGATTTCATGAATCCCTATATTTATACTAATCATTTGATAACTGTTCAACAGAAATATTAGCAACAATCATAATTCTAAACAGTATTTTAAAATCCAAAACACAAAACCAAATAAGTTTATACATTTTACATAACTATAAGAATACATTTAAATAAATCAAGATGAATTTTCATCAATGAATTTTTGAGTCGTTACAATCTTCCCTCCTTATGAAATTTATCCCTCAAAATTTACTTTTCCAACACTAAAACAGATTCGGGTAACTCGGCTTTATCATTTCCTCTGATTCCCACATCACTTCTTCAAACTTGTGGTTTTTTCACAACACCTTGATGAGGGGCATAGTATTATTTCATATAACTTTTTCTCAACGATCTAGGATCTTCACTGGTTGCTCCACATAAGGAAAATCATCCTCCAGTTGTATAACCTCTAAGTAGAGTACATGTGGGAGGGCCGACATGTTCTCCATTAAGAGGTATTCGTGAATGAAATCATGTAATTTGGACAGGGTATGTGTAAGTTCTAGTTTATAGTCCACATCCCCAACATGATCATGAATATCGAAGTGGTCGATGTACCTATGACTTAACTTCCTTTTCTTTCCAAACATCATGACCTTCTTCTATGGAGATATGCGTAGAAACACCATGTCTCCAAATTTTAACTGAAGGTCTCGTCGATAGTTATACGCGTAACTCTTCGGCCAATATTGGGCTACCTTGATATTTTGCAGAATGGTTTTCTCATTCTCCCCCATTTCTTTGACCATTTCATGTCCTAGCATCTTACTCTCACCGACTTCATCCAAACATGTCGGCGTTCTTCAGCTTTTCCCATAAAGGGCTTCATATGGTGACATTCAGATGCTCAAGTGGAAACTATTATTGTAGGAGATTTCAACTAGTGGAAGATGCTTGTCCCATCCTCCTTTAAATTCCACAAAACATGATATTAAAATATCGTCCAGTGTCTAAATAAATCGATCAGATTGGACATCAGTTTGAGGATGATAGGCCATACTGAAGTTGAGTTCAGTGCTCAGATCATGTTAGAGACTTTTCCAAAAAATCATGGTGAATATCAGATCACGATCAGATACAATAGATATTGGTACATCATGAAGCCTTACCACATAATTGATGTAAATCTATACAAGTTGATCCAATGAGAATTTATTTCAAATTGAGATATAGTGAGGTGTCTTCGTAAGATGATCCATAATAACCCATATAGCATTGTCTCATCTAGATGTCCTTGGTAGTCCCGTGATAAAGTCTAGGGTAATGTTTTCCCACATCCATGATAGAATTGGTAGTGGTTGCATCATACCCTTATACCTTTTCCTATCACCCTTCACTAACTGACATACGAGGCACTTTGATGTATATTCACCAATCTCCATCTTCATATTGTCCCACCAAAAGTTTTCTCAGAGATATTGATACATTTTTGCGCTCACCAGGTGAATAGAAATTGTTGAGCTATGTGTTTTATTTAGATTCTCCATCTTTATCATTGGATCAAATGGTACACATAATCGCGAATCGAATCTCATGATTCCATCCTTTTCGACCACGAACTATGTGGATTTACCATCTCCGATAACATCCACCCATTTTAGAATTTCCACATCCTTTATTTGAGCATCCTTTATTTTATCCATGTGGGATGGTTGAGAATCCATTTGAGGAAAGATGATCATGTTCCTCCCTTAACTATTCCCATGTACATCCTCATCAAGTTTGAGAAGATTGTATCCCTCTCAATTCTCATCAATGACAGAATCGATGGATCCTTTCTATATAGAGCATCTTCTACCTTGTTCGCTTTCCTATGGTGGTAATGGATTTAGTAGTCGTAATCATTAATGAGTTCTATCCATCTTCATTGGATAATATTAATATCTTTTTTTTCAATATATATTTGAGGCTCTTTTGACGAGTATATACCTCACACTTCTCTGAATAGAGATAATGCCGCCATATTTTCAACGCAAATATCGTAGTCAAAAACTCCATCCATGCATGGGATAGGTTTTCTCATGTATTTTCAGTTTCCTTGAGGCGTAGTCCATCACATTATCGTTATTAATCAATACAAAACCCATGATTTTTTTAAAAGCATTACAAAATACCAGAAAAAGTTCACCACTCGTGGGTAATGTGAGAATGGTCTTAGTGATAAGCCGCCCTTTCAACTCGTTGAATCTATATTCACATTCATCACTCCAAGAAAACTTTACTCCCTTCATGTTATCTTGGTAAGAGGGTTTTACAATGGTGAAAAATTTCTAAAAAATTGATTATAATATCCATCTTACCCCACGAAGCTATAGATTTTTTTTCCAATAATGGCCTTAGTCACCCTTGAATTTCTGCTATGATGGTGGGATCCATAGATATCCCATTGCTTGTGATGATATGGCCTAATAATGAGACCTCCTTCAACAAGTTCTCACATTTGTTGTTCTTTTAATAGAGATTCCCCTTTTTCAAGGTCTCTAGTATAGTTTTTATATGTTCTTCATGATCCTCCTTGGTTTTGGAGTATATAGAATATCATCTATGAATACTACCAAAAATGTGTCTAGGAAATCCCTAAAGACTCTATTCATCATGTCCATGAATATTGATGGAGAATTACTGAGTCCAAAAGGCATTACTATGAATTCATAGTGTCTGTATCTTGTACGAAAAAACAGTTTTGGGAATATCTTCTTTCTTCACCCTTACATGATAATATCCAGACTGAAAACTAAACATGGAGATGTATTGTGCTCCATGTAGCTGATCGAGAAAGTCGTCAATTTGTGGAAGATGATACTTTTTCTTTATCATGATTTTCTTCAGCTCCCGATAATCAATGAAAATATGGATTGACCCATCCTTCTTCTTGACAATGTAGACTAGTTCACCCCATGGTGAAGCACTTGGGCGTATAAACCCTTTATCCATATTATCCTATTGATGTTTATTCAGCTCCTCAATCTCCAAAAAAACCATTCTATACAGAGTCTTGGATATTGGAAAAATGCCTGGTATAATGTCAATTGAGAATTCAACATCTCTTCTAGGAGGAAGAGTAGGCAAATCCAATGGAAACACTTCAGTTAATTCCTTCGCAGTAGGCATGTCTTCATGGATGGTTTCTTCCTTGGACTCAATCATCTGAGCCAGATACACATGGTCATTGGGAAGTGATATCATTGATTGATATTATGTAACTAAAGATGACTCATTCTCCTCCTTGCGCTTTTATAGAATCGAGGGTATATTCTCCAAATGGAGACTGATTTCCCTCTCACATAAATTTATGTTGGCTCTATATAAGTAAAGTCAATATTGGTTGAGAATTGCCTCAAATTCCACCAGAGGGTGTATGTGAAGATTCTCCGAGAAGTTCAATCTATAGATTATGACAGAGGAGGAGTTATATTCATGGGATGAAATGATTTCCCATTTTCCGTACTCACTGACATCATTACTTCTATGATTTGTGGTGGTGTTGGGATTGTTCTACTAAACATTTAGGTTATAAAATATTGCGTAGAACCATGAAAGATAAAATTACCATTCACTTTTTGATTCTAGTTCTACTCTATCCAATACAGACTTTTGGATGAGTACTCTTAAATAGGTTAACACATAAAGGGGAATCCAATGACAAAAATGGATGAATTATAAATAAATTTTAATTCTTTAACTTATAAATCTATAGGCTTTAATCTATGATATCTATGATCTACAATTCCAACATATATTCTTAGGGGGATTTTTTCCCATAATAATGGATCACACTGAGCTTGTAAATTTACCAAACCATATCCCATGGGAGTTTCACAAAAAAGAGTTCAACAAGGATCGTTGTATTTTACCAGGATACCCCCGATCAAGCCAGAAACTCCTGGTCGGAGTTTTCACTCCTAGGTACATCTGTGCAGAGTCGTCTCCACTTGCTCGTATCTAGACAAGGATGTGTTTTCTTGATAAAAAATTAACTCAATACTCACCAAAACTAAGGGATGTTTTTATTATACTTAGTCTTACCCCTAAGGCTTTCTCTAGGGTTTTATAATCCTAATCCCAAAAAAACCAAACCAATCATCTGATAACAACAATGAAAACACTACTCTTTATTACACAATTAAACATGATTTAGTACATAAAAATCACTTGATATAACATAGGCGATCGATAGGTATAGTGTATTTGGGGCTTAGGATCATTACAAAACATCCTAAAACATATAATACAACATCTTTATTGAAAACATACTTCACATAACCACTATATTCGTTCACAAGTAACATTGCATGGGATAACCTGAGGACATAAAAAAGGAAAAGATGAGCTATAAAGCCCAGTAAGGGAATAAACATGGAGTAACCTGAGGAATACAATTCATGTTAGACAATAGGCATGTCAATGGAGCACAAGAGAAAACTGAACATAAACGAATGACAAACCATGATAATAATAACATGGAGATGTGGAAACAACATTTATCATGATATTAGCATGATCCAAGGATTAATGAACATGGAGAATGAGTAAACCGTCATTGTATATGAAGCACTAGTAAACCCTTGTATCATTTGAATTATCATATATCAACAAAAATTTCACATGACGTATCATGATATTATACATTACCCATTGCGTTGGAGCACTATCAAGGAACACCCTTATTAAACATTTCATTTCATGCATAAGTGTGCAACATGGATCATAGAACATTGAATCATTCATCATCATTTATTCCACGATAAAGTGATGTGGAATACATACATGAAGCTTTATAATCTATAGGTAAATGTGTATGTAGGTGAATAGCTTTGATAGAGAAATGGGCATGATATTCACTACACAATGACATTGGATTGGAATATTGCAATGCTATTTCGGTGACGTAACAACATGACATAAGAATTCTTAAAAATGGTTAACGATAGAGAAAGGGGTGACTCCTCATATGAAATTGAAATGGAAATTAAGGGGGTCATATAGATATATTTCCTAACATAATTAATGGAATTTAGATTCATAATACAAAAGGATTACTTGGATGTAAAGGAGGAGAGATAAATCCCTCATAGAGTTATGGAATGGTAATGAGTGTACGTGAGAATAAATAATGACAGAGAAAGGGGTCTCCAATCATCTAAACATAAAGAGGGTGGTATGGGGGAGATGTGAAATCATACCCCAAATTTTTTAATTGAAAACAATAGGGTATACCAACATAATGAATATTAAAAAAAATGTGAAAGGAAGAAATCCCATATGGAATCTCAGCATGGTAACTGGTGTTATTAAAAGATCATACGAGAGATTTATGTAACACCCCATGATTTCATAGAACATTATCTCATTAAAGTAATTCAATTTCTTGTGCTATACACAACACCGAGTTCGAGTGCACCAAAACATACCAAACTAGTTATTATAAAGTGGTTATGAATAATATTAACTAAAATATGAATTTTATATAATCCTAATAATTTTAGAATACATATTATGAGTTTCTTAGACATAATGTAAGAATAAAATATTTTTTTTAGAGAAAAGATGTATTTTTCAAAAAATTCAATTTTACCGCCTTTTAATGGAGAACCCTTTTTAAATCCAATATTAGACGCTTTTATATATTTAATTTGACAAAATAAACTCCTTCTTTATAATCAAGACATAAATATTTAGTTTTGATAATATTTGTTTCTGTTTTTCTGATAACTTTCATATTTTGGTGAATAGTTATAAATACTATATTTTAACTAAAAAAAACTTTTTTATTCGAAATAATTTGTAGTGTAAAATTATACATTTGAATGGTTTGGAAGTATAATTAGATTATATTTTTATCAGTGAATACAGTCTTGGTCATTATAAGTAATTTCACATTTAAATTTTACATAAACAGATGTCAATATTTTGATACGTTTTACTTTTTTTAAACCATTTTTTTGGTTTTGACAACGGGAATTAATTTTAAGTTAATAAATAAAACTTATATGTATTTAATTTGGTAAAATAGACTTCATTTTTGAATTTGGAATATAAAAATTAGCTTATGGTATGTTTTTGATATTTTTCTGAAAACATTCAATTTTTGATGAATAATGAAAAACATTGCGTTATTATTTAAAACTGACATTTTATTTAAATAATTTGTTATTATATTTTAATTTATTCTAATTCAAAAAATATATATAATACCAATATATGTTCAATGTAATTTATTAGAGTCATTTTACAATATGTTTATATATATAATTTTATTGAACATTCTACAGTCTTTTTCCCACCTCCTAGGAGCATTTGAAAATTTGTATAAAACATAATTTTACCACTTCTATGAGTTGAATTTAAAAAATCTAAGAAAATATATAATATCAGTAAGTAAAATTTGGTTTAATAAGCTGAAAATAATTTTCGTGAATAGTAACTTTTGACTTTTATTTACCTCGGTTAAATTTAATAGGGTAATTAAGGGTAAAAATGTTATGAAATTTACCCTAACATGTGTACTAATTATATTGGATAAGTATAATTCAACAAAAAACAACTGTATGAATAATATATGATCCTTTAGGTCCACTTGGATTAGATTATTGCATTTATTATTATTTAATTTAAAGAAGAGTTAAAAGTGTTAAATTCATGTTTTAATTACTAAAACATTTTTAATATAGGGTTATACATAAGCTAAATAGGAAAATATTTATTAATTTGAAAGATAAAACAATTTACTATGTAATGTTATTTTATTTATAGTTTTTAGATATTAAATAATAAAATTAAATTATGACACAATGATGATGTAGTAATTAAATTATTAATAAAAGATTAAAATAATTGTTATTATAAATACTCAAATAAATGTAATTTGAGACTTTCAATAAATTCTATTAATTTTATAATTTAATATGACATGTAAAGGTTGATTCAATCAATTTTTATGAATTAATCATGCTATTATGATTTTAACAAAAAACAAATACCAAATAGTGTCAAAATTGACATAAAATAGTTTTAAAAACAAATAATATACTATTGGTGGATATATTATTCTGAAAAATCTAAGGTTCTGCCAAAGATCATAAATATTATTATATATGTCATTAATGAACCTCTTTTTGTTCTCTTGGATGTTTAGAGTATGTTTATCAACCATGTAGTGTAAGAATACAACAAGACACAGTAAATGTTAAACTATTTCACTCAGAGTTAAATCTAAAAGATAAGGTTATAATGGTAACCTAAAATTGTCTAAAACCTATTGGTTGAGAGGATTTAAACCCATAACCCTATATGGATTTAAATAAAGTCACTTGGAGCCATTACAAAACGAATATGATTGTATAATAAATTAATAATTTAATCATTTCTAAAAGTGACCCTCACCACTCTTAAAAAAGGGCACTTACCCTCCTCTCAAAATCACACCACCATGGACATTTGGATCGGCCAAAACCTACCCAAATATCCTCAACAAATTCCTTCATTTATCTTATATGGCTTCCTTTGTTCATAAATCTAACCTACGGAGCCCTTTTAATAAAGTCAAAAAGAAGGACCCAAATAAGAGGTAAATATTTCATCACCTCTTTATTGTTTTTTCCTTCTCCCATTTCCTCTTTCATTATTGTTCTCATTCTAAAATAATTAATCCAGTATCTTCTATATACATTTATGTCATTATAAAAATGTTACAACCATATTCATTATTATATCCATCCTATAAATGACAAAGTCATCACATGTGTGTACGTACGGATCACCATCTCCATGTCGTGTTGTAGTTTGTTATTCAAACATTCATTATTTGGATGGGTATAATAATGAGTATAACTGATGTAAATAATAAATATAACATTTTAATTATTCTTTATATATGATATACCATCCAATTACATATGATTTTTCCATTAATATAATGATATTTTCCCTCATGTGTATGTACGTATTACCATCTCCACGACGCGATGAGATTCATTTCCATGTTCACCATTCACCAATGATAATAAAATATATATATTACTAATAAGTATGTAATATATGACATAATAATGCAACTGAATATATATATATATATATGTACTTAAATATAACTTATTAACATACTTCTGTTCAATACGATATGAAAACAGAAACACCGTTTATGCGTACGTATGGACTACCGTCTCCATAAATGGTTCCCTCCATTTCATATATACATATATTATAAATATTTCTATTCTAAATATATAGGATATACAAATCATGGTTTATATTTTGGAATCATTTAAATCATGATCTAAATGATACGATCAAGAATAACATGTTAAAACACATACACTAAAGAAAGAGAGTATTAGCCAAAATGTTAATTTAACAAGGAAATAATTGTGAAATGCATAGTATAAAGTCATAAATGAATCATGTATGATATAATAAGTATGAATATGATTCAGGTATAATTTAATAATAAACTTTGGTCATTATATAGGAGGTTAAATGTACACTCGACCCAAGGAAATTGCAAGGTAAGGGTTAATTTCACAATCTCATTACATTTCGAGGATTCTTTTACGTAAGTATATACTAGGAAGTATTTATTATCCATGTACATTTTTCATAAAAATGTTCTTAAAGGGATTAATTTTATGGTAATTTTTACTAAAACATCATTTTAAATATTTTAAATAATATTTCTTCTAAATCATTCTCAACAATCTCCATTTTTTCAAATTAGTTTTTACGGATTTATTTATATAGACATGAATATTTTAAAAATGTTAATACCATTAAAAAATTTCAAATTGTTATGGGACACTTTGATTCAAAAATGTATTGAAATTTCATCCTTCTTAAATTGTGTGACTTTTAAATGTTTTCATGAAAAAGGGGTAATTCTCTCAAAGAGTTTTACAAATCATTTTCATCTATGCCAACATCCTTTGATGGATTTTAAACTTGTTGAAATTGGGTTTTTATGATACAAATCGTCCATATTGTATTGAAGGATTCATGATATGTTTGATGGAGGAAGTGTTATTTTTATATCATTCACTGTTTATGGTAAATGTATTGAAATTTTGTATGCTAGTTTTAATATGAATGTTTATGTTATATTTCATCCTTTTCTTATGGGGAATTTATTGGACTAGGTATGTGATGGGTGGAGCCCTCTATAGCTCCCTGATGCATCAGTAGGAGTCATGAGACAATTAGATGTGGAATTTTTTGAGGCCTTTCCCAAATTTATATATGGTTTTGGCCAAGGCCTAAATCATTTTTAGATGTCTTGTTCGAGGCCTTGACATAATGTTTCAGAATGTACAACAATATACATTCCCTCATTTTGAAAAAAATATTGATGGTTCATGTGGTTAATCAACTAGTAGAATACCCATGACTATGTTTTATTATGGAATTATTTACTTAGCTCAGATTCCTTCCATAAAAGTGTTCATGTTTATTATTTGTAAAGGAATGTGTTTTCAATTATTCACCATGTATTATATTTATGTTATCTTCTGCTACATTGCTTACCCTTACTGAGAATTTGATCTCACCCTTTTCTTATGTTTTATTTTCCGAGGATTCCAAGAAGTGTTTTATGATTGATAAGCAGGGTTAAGATAGGGGATTAATGGTGGTATCAAAGGATCATTTACATTTTTTATCTTATGATGTGTAATGTAACGTTCATGTATTTAATCTATTTTCAAAGACTGCTAAACTGATCAGTTATTCAGGACTTTATTCCTTGTAATCATGATAATGTATTAAAATAATGTACCGACACTGTGCTTCTGGGGTTGGGGCATTGGATTTGGTATCAAAGGAAGTTTATCAACAACCTTGAAAATAGATTTATATGAACTCTGATTAGAGAACACTACCATAAGATATAATTTGAGGATTAATATATAAGATCTTCCTAGCATTTTGGTAAGGTCTAGATTTTGTGAGTGTTCCATGAAATACATCCCTTTTTGTATATGAGTAGGTAGAGGTGACTCTGGCACAGATGTAATTAGGGGTAAAACCCAAAAACACTGCTTTGACCTATACTTGAATAGGGATTGGTGCACGACAACGGGCCTTGTTGTACTCTTAGTTACGACACTCCCGGGTGATTTTCATAGGATAATTAACATTTTCAATGCAAGACATTATGAACAATTTAGGACTAAATACTACCTCAAAGAAAACTTTTTTATTATTATGAATTATATCCATAAATTGTTCAATTTATGTTAGGTATTTTACATGATTGGAATTATTCATTGTGATTTATAAACTATCCTATTTTATTCCATTGTTTAGATATGGTTCCTAGTAGAAGGAATGAGAACTACAACAATACGTATGATCCAAAGGGTAAGAAGAATCATTTCTTTCATGCTATTAAGACCACATTTAGAAGGTAAATAGTCTTCCATATATTCTCAACATATGAAGAAAAAATATAATGTGTTAATAAAATATGTAATGAATTCTCTGGGTCCTATGTTTTTGAAGGGAAGAAAGAGAAGAAAAGGATGGTAGAGAGAAATATGGATAAAGAGAAGAGGGGAAAAAGGATTTTCTCATACGTAATAAATGTGGAAAGAAACACCTTGGTATGTTCATGAAGGGGATGGGAGTTTTTTATAAGTGTGGAGAAAAAGGATACAATATACATGATTGAAAGGGTAAGAAAAAGGTTTCAAATGTAAAATTATTCATCTACAAGGTGTTGAGACACTTCGCGAATCAATGTCCCAGTCATAAGAGTATACCACAAATGATGGAATTGGATAATAATCATGTTATGATACTATCTTAGATGAAGAGGAATGACTAGTGTTCTTATTTTGTTATTATAGAATCATTTAATTTGAGTTTTGTATCAAAAATTTACTGGTTACATGAATTATGGAGTTAAATAAGGATTGTACTGTAGTGCTATTTTATTGAGGATTTGAGATTATATGGTTCTAAGAAAACTGAATTAATTGTAAGATACAAATTTTGTAAATTAAATGTTTGAAGGAAAGGTAATCCTTAATATTTTCCTGTTAATGAGGTAGTGATTTTTGAATAAGAGATGGTTGAGTTGGATAAATTATATTGAATATTGTTGACTTCCATGGAACCGATTAATAGTTTGTTTATTTCATCAATGTTGGATTATTCAAAATTATTGGATATAAGGAATATGTCCAGTATTATATAAAGAATAAGGGATTATGAATGTAATCAATAATATTTTATGGTAATTCAGGATGTTACTATGCTTTAAAAAAATACATAATGAAGGTGTTCACATGTTATTATGTGGCAAAAAAATCTTCACTATATTTAACTTCCTTATAAATTTTGGAATGTGGGTTTGGATTGAATTATCTTAGATAAGTCTAATGGTTGAAATGTTTTAAGTTTGAAATTAGATACAATTGCTATGGTTATTTTGGATTGTTATAAAAAGGACAACCTTGAGTTCGTGTGACAACCAGTCATGTCTGGCAATGCCGCAAGACTTGAACCCGCAACTGAAGGGTGACAAAGCTGCATCCCCTACCACTAGCCTATGTGATTTACTGGATTGTATAATTTCATTTCTTTTTTAAAAGGTCTGATATGTGAATTATAAATTCATTATTTTTGGAACCCAATAGGATTAGGATAAATAAAATATATATTTTGAAATTTTTTGGAGTGAAATATGAGTTTGTGGTAGGAATTAGTAAAGGATGTAACTCTACTTGTCAAGTTTTTATATATATATATATATATATATATGTCTGTATATGTATATGTTTTCCCTCTTATTATATGACTATATTAATCCATAAACTTTATTTATGGGGCATAGTCTAAATATTATTCCATTTAGGAACCCTTTTATTTCTAAAAGACTTTCTTTTATATGGTGTATAAAACACTTTGACATTTCCTTTCAAGGGGAATCTTTTTCAACGAATCGTTTTACTAAAAAACCAAAACATGACTTTTTTTACATAAGTGGTGAGAATTACCTTTCTACCACAATTAGTTTTATTTGATATTTGGCCTCTTTAACAAGACAAATTATTTTTTTAAAAGAAAATAAATACCATATACTCTTTTTACGTATTCTGGTATTGAAGATGGTTTTGATAATGTATTTGTTTTGTCAATATATTTAAATTATATATTGTGATTTATGACCTCAATCACTCCCTAAAAATATTTATATTTCCCTCAAATTATGTGTCTCTAATTCCCACCATTTTTCTTCTAATGGAGATCATAATTTGGTGGTAACTTTTTATTTTCCATTTCCCTCTTATTAAGACTAAATTTTATTAACCCAATTTTTGATGCGAGTTTTACACAAATGTATTTTTCTATTTTTAACCATTTATTTTCAAAGAAAAATTTCAAATTTTGAGGATGCAATTTATTAAATGAGGGTATAATGTAACACCCAATGTTTTCCTAGAATATTATCTCATTAAAGTAATTCAATAGCTTGCACTACACGCAACACCGAGTTCGAGAGCACAATGACATACCAAACTAGCAGTTCAAAGCGATTATGAATAGTATTAACTAAATTTTGAATTTTATATAATCTTTATAGTTTTATAATTAATATTATGAGTTTCTTAGACATAATTTAAGAAGAGATTAATTTTTCAGAAAAAAGAAGTATTTTTCAAAAAATGAAATTTTACCACCTTTTAGTGGAGAACCCTTCATAAATATAATATATGACTCTTTTATATATTAAATTTTAAAAAAACTTCTTAATTATAATCAGTATATAAAAATTTAGTTTTGATAAATTTTTTGTGTTTTTCTAATATCAGTCATTTTTAGGTGAATAGTGAAAAATACTAAATTTTAACTGAAAATCACATTTTTATTCAAAATAATTTATAGTGATTAATTATAAATTTCAATGTTTTAGAAGTATAATTATTTTATATTTTTATTATTTAATACAATGTTGGTCATTATATGTAATTTCACATTTAAATTTGATATAAACACATGTCAATCTTTTGATAAGTTTTACTTATTTTTAACCCACTTTTTGGTTTTGACAACGGAAATAAATTTTAAATTAATAAATGTAACTTCTATGTGTTTGCATTGGTAAAATAGACTTCTTTTTTGAATTTGGAATATCAAAATTTGGTTACAGTAAATTTTTGGTATTTTTCTGAAAACATTCATTTTTTGATGAATAGTGAAAAACAATGCGTTGTTATTTAAAACAGAATTTTTATTTAAATAATTAGTTATATTATTTTAATTTATTTTAATTAAAAATAGTAATTTAATATCTATATATGTTCAATGTAATTCATTGATGTCATTTTAGAATATGTTTTCATATATAAAATTTTATCGAACATTTTATCGCCATTCACCCACCTCCTAAGAGCATTTGAAAATATGCATAAAACAATAATTTTATTGCTTATGTGAGTTTAATTTAAAAAATATGAGAGACAAAGTTAATATTAGTAAGTAAAATTTGGATCAATAAGATGAAAATAATTTTTTCTAAATAGTAACTTTTGACTTTTATTTTCCATGGTTAAAGGTCAATAGGGTAATTAAGAGTAAAAATGATATCTCAATTACTCTAACACATGTCCTAATGATATAAGATAATTATTATTTACCAAAAACAACTTATAAATAATATATTATCCTTTAGGTCCACTATTATTAGATTAGGACATTTATTATTATTTAATTTAAAGAAGAGTTAAAAGTGTTAAATTCATGTTTTCATAACTAAATTATTTTTAATATAGGTTTATACATAAGATAAATTCGACTATAAGTATTAATTAGAAATATAAAACGATTTAATACATAAGGGTATTTTATTTATAATTTTATTCATTAAATAATGAAAATAATTTATGACACAATGATGATGCTGTAATTACCTTATTAAAAAAGGTAAAAATAATTGATATTATAAATACAAAATAAATGTAATTTGAGACTTTTGAAAAATTGTACTAATTTTATAGGTCAATATGACATGTTATGGAAGATTCAACCAATTTTTTTTTTGAATTATCATGCTGTTATGATTTTAAATAAAATCAAATAGAAAATAGTGTCAAAAATGACATAAAATAGTTTTTAAAACAAAAACAATATTATTGGTTGATATATTATTCATAAAAATATAAGGTTAATAAAAAAGTCTTAATTAATATTATATATGTCATTAATGAACCACTTGATGTTCACATGGATGTTTAGAGTATGTTTATTAACCATATAGTGTAAGAATACAAGAAGACACGGTATACGTTAAACTATTTAACTAAGAGTTAAATCTAAAAGATAAGGTTAAAATGGTAACCTAAACCTATCTAAAACCTATTTATTGAAAATATTTATACCCATAACCATCTACGGCTTGAAATAAATTTATTTGGATCCATTATAAACCGAATAAGATTGTATAATAAAATAATACATTAATGTTTTCCTAAAGTGACCCTCACCCCTATTATAAAAGGGAACATCCCCTTCTCTCAAAATCACACCTCCAAACCCATTTGGATTGACAAAAACCTACCCAAATATCCCCCAAAATTTTATCCATTTATCCTAGAGGCCTTAATTTGGTCATAAAGCCAATATATAGAGCCCTTTTGATCAATTCAAAAGGAAGAACCCAAAGAAGAGGTAAATATTTCACCACCTCTTTGAAGTTCTTTTCTTTTCCACTTCCTCTTTCTTTATTATTACCAATTTGAAACAATAAATCCAATATCATATATATCGTATGATGTTATTAAATAAATTTACAAATTTATTCATTATTCCATCTATCCTATAAATGACAAAGTCATCATACGTGCGTACGTACAAATTACCATCTCCACGCCGTGGAGTATTTTGTTATTCAAACATTTCATTTCATAGATGGGTAAAATAATGAGTATAAATGATGTAAATAATAAATATAACATTTTTAGGATTATTTATATATGATATATAATACAATTACATATGATTTATCCATCATTATAATGATATTGTCGCTCGTGCATCCGTACGGATTATCGTCTCCATGACGCGATGAGATTTATTTCCACATTCACCATTCAACGATGATTATAAAAATATATATATTATTGATAAATATGTAATATATGAAATATTAATTCTCTTAAATATATATATATATATATATATATATGTTTTTAGTTACATATATCTTATTCACTTACATCCGTTCAATATGACATGTAAACGGAAACAGCGTTTATACATACGTACGACTTACCGTCTCCATAAATGGTGCCTTCCATTTCATATATACATATACTATAAATATTTATATTCTAAATTTATATGATATATAAATCAACATTTATATTCTGGATTCCTTAAAATAATGATCTAAATAATACGATCAAGAATAACAAGTTAAGACATGTATGACAAAGAAAGAGAGTATTACACAAAATGTTCATTTTACATTGAAATCATTATTAAATGGGAAGTAAAAATTCATAAATGAATAATGTATAATATAATAAATAGGAATATGGTTCAGGTATAATTTAATAACATACAATGTTCATTGTACATGAGTTTAAATGTACCTTCTACGCTAGGAAAGTGCATGTTAAGGGTTTATTTCACTATCTCATTATTATATAAGGATGTTGTCATGTATGTATCTACAAAGAAATATTTATTATCAATGTAAATTTTTCATAAAAGAGTTTTCAAAGGGATTGTTTTTATGTAAGTTTTTACAAAAACATCATTTTAAATGTTTTAAATAATTATTCTTCTAAATCATTCTCATAAATTTCCATGTTTTCAAAATGGGTTTTAAGTATTTATGTATATAGATATGAATGTTTTAAAAATGTAAATTCCAATAAATAGTTTCAAATTTATATGGGACACTTTGATTTAAAAATATTTTTAAATTACTACCTTTCTAAATTTTGTGACTTTTAAATGTTTCCATGAAAAAGGTATATTTATCTAAAAGAGTTTTACAAATAATTTTCATCTATGTCAACATCATGTGATGGATTTTCAACTTGTTTGATGTTGACATATTATGATACAAATCATCAATATTGTATTAAAGTATTTGTGATATGTTTGATTGTGGATGTGTTATTTTTATACCATTCATGGTTTAGGGTTAATGTATTGACATTTCGTATGCTAGTTTTAATACGAGTTTTTATGTTATGTTTCAACCTTTTAATATAAGGAATGTTTTGGAATTATCATGTGATGGGTGGAGCCTGCTATAACTCTTCTATGCATTGGTAGCTCTCATGATACAATTAGACATGGAATTTGCTGAGGCCATTTCCAATTTGATATATGGTTTTGGCCGAGGCCTAAATCATTTTTAGATTTGTTGGCCGAGGCCTTGACATAATGTTTCAGAATGTCCATCATTATACATTCCCTCATTATCAAAATAATATTGATGGTTCATGTTGTTATTCGACTAGTAGAATACACCTGACCATGTTTTATTATGGCATTATTTTCTCAAATCATATTCCTGCCACATTAGTGTTCATGTTTATTATTTTTAAAGGCATGTGTTTTAAATTATTCACCATGACTAATATTTATGTTATCTTCCGCTGTATTTCATACCATTACTGAGTGTTTGAGATCATCCATTTTTAATGTTTTATTTTCCCTGGATTCCAAGAAGTGTTTTATTATTGATAATCAAGGTTAAGTTGTGGTATTAAAGGAGGTCTCAAAGGTTCATTTATGTTGTGTTTTATCTTCTAATGTGCAATGTAACATTCATTTATGTAATCTATTTTTCGAGACTGCTAAATCAATCGGTCATTCGGGACTTGATTCCTTGTTAACATGATAATGTATTATAATAATGCACTGACTCTAGGCTTCTGGGGTCGAGGTGTTACAATTGGTGAGAGGAAAACTAATATATCATCATATATAAATAAAATGGAATGTATGGGGGTCATGGAACATCATAACCCAATATATAAATTTGGAACTGAAGAAGAATAATGTAAAAAAGTATCATGAATTGAAATGAGAAGAGTGTGATCCTTTACTTGGAAATGTTATCCCAAAGGCTTGGGAGAGGCTTTAGAATGTCTTCTTGCGAACTTGGGGCACATTGGGAGGATTCTAGAAAGAGGAGGGAAGATTTTTTACGAACTCCAAGGGCATTGAGTGGAGAGGAAGTGGGAGTTGGGTGGGTTCATATAGGAAATGATAAGGAATTCTTAATTATCTATGTTTGGGACACCTCCCATTAAACTAATCAAAAACACAAACCGTACCATGGTTTTTACCAAATGGGAGTTGAAAAAAATATTTTTTATGGAAAATGGCTGAACTTCTTAAAATAATAGGGTTCTTTATGTGGAGGTGAGTCACACTCTCAAAGAATTCAATTTAAAAGGATAAATTGTTTTATAAGTCATAGAGGTTCTACTAAGGCATTATAAAATTATTCAAAAAAATCTAAAATCCAATTATTTTAAGTATAAAGAATATATTGTCCGAACATATCATTTATAGGATTTTATTACATCACTATTGTGTCATTATTATGTCATAAAACACATTTTATATTAAACGGTATTAATTTTTTACCCAAAAATTTGACTGTCTGTGAAAATTATGAAAAATTAACCATTTGGTAATTTCGTCTTCCTGATTCCAAAAATAATATTCATTTTATCTAAATAATTTTCTAAATTTATGAATTTTTTGTTTTGAAATAAAACTGACTTTTATCAAAAAAATCATGGGTTTTGACAAAAACTACATTAAAAATTAATAAAAAATTACAATTTCATTAATAAAATTATGCAATAATTTATATTCAATTAAAATTAATTTAATAATAATTTTTTTTATTAAAATATTATTTAACTAAAAAATTCATTAATTCATCAAAATGGATTTCTTAGTTGAATATTAACTATAGATACTATTTTCTCATTAAAAACTATTTCCAAAGAAACATTAATAATGTGAATGTATATTCAATATTATATACAAAAATAATAAACATATTCATTGTTATATGGTATTGTTAAATAACCCCTAATAACACCTACATATGAACATAGGGTAAGGTGTGCGATGGTGTCAACCTTTTGGGGTGGCTCTGATAACATCGCTCGGGTGGTAATCTCTATAAACTTCCAATTCTCCAATAGTCAGTTCCAATCAAGCTTAACGTGTTCAATATCAAATTGGGATTGGTCAAGGGTGAAGACCAATGATGCCACCTCCTTTTTGAGCTCTAAAAATGGGCTTCATACGGGGAATGTCTACTGGATGAGGCCATCACTTCCTTCGTCTGTGTAAATTGGATTTGTTAAATCCCTATTTTTATACTAAACATGTGATCACTGTTCAATGAATATATTAGAAACATTCACAGTTCATAACTTTATTTCAAAATCAAAAACATAAAACCAAATATGTGCATACGTTTTACATAACCATAAGAAGACATTTAAATAGACCAATTGGATTGTTGATTAATTAATTTTTGAGTCGTTAAATGTATCATATGAAGGCCACCCAAAATAAGATATCATGGTATTTTAACATGAAATTTATCATCCTCTCTTTCCTCTAATTAAAATTGGTTTTGATCTTTAGGAAACTGATGATACTTGGTATGAAACCTTTAATGTGTGATTCAAATTGGGAGGGACATTATTCCATACCCAGGGCCCACTATAACATATCTTATTCCGTGATCTCAAGGTATAGAGTGATTTTTATGACTCCTACTAATTCAATGTTTTTCAATATTTACTTTTAGTAATCATGACATATGGTCATCATTTCACGAATTTAAAGATATGAAATATGGTCATAGTTATTTGACATAAAATGATAGTACACTATATTCCGAGCTATAAAACATTCAAATGTACAAACAAAATTCCTAGTTAAAACATGTTTAAACATATGATGAAATAGTTTATTAATGACATAAAAATTCATGGTTCACAACCTTTTTTTATGATGTAAAACTGAAAAATATTTTACACTATTCTGGAACAAATCAAAATTCATTGTGTTGGCCTCCCACCACACCTCCATTCCAGAACTACATGTTCATTGATTCTCATATAATTGTAATGCATTCTGATTACTGGACATTTAATCGTAGGACCATATAAAATTTAATTATAAATCTCCCTCTCATTCAAATAAAATAATATATTGAGTAAAATTTAAATCCTATATCCAATTCTAGTAAAAATGATTCTTTTGTGCTAAAACATTTTTGATCCAAAAATCATAAAACATTTCTTGGAAAAATATAAATCTCTATATGATTTATTTGGTAATTTATTTTCTTATACTGGTGGACAGAATTATTTTTCATATGCATAATATTCCATTTTCTCAGCTTTGAATGAGTAAACCCCAAATGTCCTTTCAACAAGAAGAATTTTGTTAATATGGATAAACTTGTTGAATATTCATTAGCCCCAATGAAATAATGATATAAATACATTTTAAAACATTCTACATGATCAATAATTCTATACATATCCCATATCAATTTTCCAAATCATTGAACCCACATGATCATGGTATACAATTTAATTCCTTATATATGAAGAGTTCCAGATCATCCAGGGCTCGTTAATCCCTAGTCATTTCATCCTTTCCATATTTCTAGTCCCAACCATATGTCCTAAAATTACAAGACACAATTCTTCCTTCCATCATGATGTTAAACTAAAAGGATAACATCCCTTTCATTCGAATTTAATATAATACTATAACTATGTATGGATTGATTTTAATTTCAATGATATATGTAGGGATTCTGAAATCCATATCCTGGTAGAGCCACAAAATGATAAAAAAAATCTTCATTTCTTCTATTATATATGAACTATTAGGTCAATGATACATGTTCCATTCTTTTTTATCACAGCAAGAACAGATCATGTGGGCATAGGAATTCTTGTATTGAAATCTCCGCATGATTTAGATGTATCAGTTCATTTTGAGGATAACAATGTCCTAGATATAGTACTCTAAAATCAACACCAAAAATCATTACCACTTGAAATTAAATTTCATGGTTAATTTCTCTTACATGATTTAAAATTTTTCACCCATATATTTCATACCTATGAGGACTACACTCCTGGGTTTTGGTCTCCAAACACACCTCCCTCAAAGGAACTACTTGTGGAGAGATTCTTATTTTAGTGAAATATGTAGTGATTCACATTTACTATAAGTTGTTTCCTAATAAATATTAAATTAACTTATCTTCATTTTATGTGTCAAATATTTATTGGACCGTCAAATAAAGGTTCTCACCCAGATCATCATTATTTCTTCAAAAAAATATTTCACCCTGAATGTGGGTTATTCCAATAAAAGGAATGCTTATTCCAGAACTACATATGGGTTTATTCTCACATTAATGATAAATGTTGTGATGATTGGATACTATGTCTTTTACAGGCATAAATTTATAAAAAAAATTAATGCTTTCCCACCATAAGTGTGGTTCAAGCCTTCACAGTAAATATTTTCCACTTTCTAGGTTGATTTCTGTATAAAATTATCCTCCACATTCAGAAAAGTTTTTTACGAAAATCAAACCCTACAAAAGAGGAAATCCAAATTTCCATAATCTTTCCCCAACAATATGTAATTTGTAGAGACCCAAGATTGACGTACATGGAAATTACATTAATTTTGTGCAATACTAAATACATAACAAAAACAGACACCCAAGGACCGTAATTGTTTAGTGTCTTTGGAAACTCGGAACATAATCTTCTAATCATGGTGAATGATCTTAAACATATCCCATAAAGATCATCAAATTTTGTTTTCTTACCTAATGAAATTATTTATATCCTGGGGAAAAGAAAACATATAAAGGGTGAGCACCAATTCTCAGTAATGGTAATCATGGATAATATAATACAGACCATATACATTTGAACTTAAAAACATGAACATAATGTTTTAACATCAAAATCTTGAGTTGTGAAACAAATCTTGGCAGTAAGTAAAGAATATATCATAATGAAACATTAATAATGATAAAATATCATGTGGATAAAACATGTACTTGTGGAAAACCACTAAGCAGATGATATGATTTCCATAGTATCCAAGGCATTGCTGCCAAGACCATCATAGCGGACAAAGTCCATTACCGAACCAGGTTTACTTGTCGTTCCAGCCCTGTATTACTAAAATGGATTTACTTTTCATTTCAATCATGTGTATCTCATGACATATAAATATTTAACGAATGCATTAGGGGGAGATATATGTCCCACCCATCTCATATTGAAATCATTCTTACGTGTGCCACGAAAGAATCATAAATCATTCATCATAACCCAAAGAATAAAATGGGTTTCTTAAACATCATCCCATCATAACATAATCCATATAAAATAAGTGGATATCATTTCATCATAAACAACATCAAAACATGTACATGAAACATACCCATATTAATGAATGACATCTAAGGTGGAAAATACTTTGATAAAACACTTGAAATAAATTCTAGAGGAAAATATATTTTCTTCTTAAAAATAATTTTCTTTTCTCAAAATGCCATTAAAATTTTCAGAAAAATAATTTTGTTGAAAATAATCATAAAATCATATAGAAGAAGATTCATGTAAATATGTTGTTTTGAAACCGTAAAAACTCAATTCATACTGTATAATTGAAAAAAACATTCTCCTTGTACTTTTGCCGGAAAGTCAAAAAGTACCTCACATGTTAATCAAAATAAAGATTCCTTTCATTCTACATAGTAAAAGTGAAAAATGGGTAAACGTGACATTAAAAATAGATTGAATAATATTAAACACATTATTAATTTTTTTTATAAAACACAGACATGGATGATAAATATAACCCTAGTAAATACTTACTTATAAGCAATCTCGGATAAAAACAAGATTGAAAAATTATCCCATTCCTTATGTCCAATTCTTCCATATGATTCCGAGAATCATGTATCGTGGGTTTAAACATATTTTTAACTTTTAACATAAATATAATAATAATTATGATATCATATATGATTCACACACAACTTTATATTACCCATTAATTTGTCAATTCCATGATAAAACAACGTTTTGGGTAAAATCGTTTCATTTATCGTACGTGTTTTGACATGTAATTATTCATAAGATTACATATATCATGATTACATACTTCTATAATATTAAACACAATTTATATATAATATATATTCATAATATTAGATCTATAAATGAAAATAAATACACCGTTCATGGAGATGGTAGGTCATACGTACGCTTGAACGTTGTTTTCATTTCCTTATTGAATTGAATATAAGTAAGTAGATAACATATATATATATATATATATATCCAGTATCATTATTGTATCATATATTTCATTATTATTTATTATATATATACTTTATAATCATTCTTGAATGGTTTACAATGAGAATGAATCTCATCCCGTCGTGGAGACGGTAGTTCGTACGTACGCATGAGCGATGATATCATTCCCATAATTTTTGAATGGTATTGGAGTGGATGATAAAATATATCAGAATTAGTATCATGTTTTCATAATCATATATAGTTATTATTTACAGAATTATAACCATCCAAGTGAGGTGGTGTTGGAAAACAGATTACACCACGGCGTGGCGACAGTATTTCGTACGTACGCATGCGCGGTGATTTCGTTTTCCATAGGATGGATAAAAAGTGAAATAGGGTTGTTTCATATTTATAAAAAGATATAATTATATGATTGGTACTGATGTTATTAATTAATTATGAAACAACAAAATAAGAGGAAGACGAATAAATTAATTTGAATGAATCAGTAAGGATATTACCTCTTCTTCAACGCGCCTCTTCAAAACCACCTCTTAGGGCACTAAATATGGTCTCTGAAGAAGACCAAGACCTCTATTATGTTTCTAGAGAAGTGGAGAAGAAAAATGGGAAGGGTTTGAATGATCTAGAAGACCCAAATTGACATGAATAGTAGAGAAAGGAGGTGCCCTTTTATAAGAGAGGAGAGAGGCACTTTTGGAAACCTCTAAAATATTAATTTATATTAAACTAAAAGCCCACCTAAAAACCTCCAAAATGACTCCAAATAGAAGATAAGAAGCGATAGGGTTGTAATCTAATCATACAATCAAATTTAGACATTTTGGGTATTTATTTTAAACCATATCAACTTGATTTATCCTTATTTAATTTATTTAATTTTATTTGTGGTAATAATATTCTAAATTTTAAATTGTTATAAATAATTACTTATATGTTGTGAATTATCCATAATTGAAAAAATTATGTAATTTTAGATCATATAAATTTCAATTTATTATTTTTAAATATTTTTTTATTTTTAAACAATTTTATAATATGTTATTTTTATGAAATAACAATAGTGTCAATTTTTACACTATTCATTTATTTGCATTTAAATAAAATACATAGAGAGAATAAATTCACAAAAAAATATTTAATTGATTCCAAACATGTCATATTCTTCTAAATTATTTGGATAACATTAATTAGTTCATATAATATTTATTTTAATAATTTTTAAAACATTTATTATATATTTCAATCAACATAATAATTTCTACATCACTATTGTGTCATCATTAATGATAATTATTTATCTATAAAAATTATCAATAAACTTTAATGATGTAGATACTCTTATTATATTTCATTAGATTATTTATATTCGATGTTTTATGAGGTTTATCACTAAAATAAAGTTATTACACTTATAAGATATAATAGAGTGACATATTGTCACATTCTTTGGTTTTAATAATAATTATATCATATTCATTGTCAAAAACCCATGAAATGAATCTATTCTGACCCTTATGTGATATGGGTCGATTTTTATTCAACCAATATAATTTTGGAAGGTCTTAGGGTAATTTTATAATCTTATTTTTACCCTTAATTACCTGATTTACCTAAAACTATAGTAAATAAAATTTACCGTAGTTATTATTCGTAACATCTAAAAATAAAAAGTAGCCTATTAAAATAATTTGGACCTACAGATTCCAAATATGGAGTCCATTTTTTCAAATTTAAAACATAGAATATTTAGTATTTAATTTAAAATTAATCTCTCTGTTGAGAAACGAGTTTTAAAAGATAAAACATTTCAAAAGATTGAAATGTTTTTTCCTATGAATAAAATGTAAAATTAATGATAATGACATACATTATATTAAATGGTAAAAATATATTCAATTTATACTTTAAAACAATTCAATATTATAATTTAACCATATAAATTATCTTGATGAAAAAAGTTGTTTTAATAATAATTTAGCGTATTTTTACTATTCATCAAAATATAAACGTTATTAGAAAAATATCAAAACATTATCCAATGAAAATTTTTATATCCTGATTCACAAGAAGAAGTTTGTTTTTTAAAATTGAACTTATAATCTTGTTAAAAATTATATTTATAATAGGTGTTCCATCAAAAGGAAGCAAAACTGCATTTTTTTAAAAATACTTATTTTACCCGAAAAAATTATTTTGTTCTCATACCATGATATAGAAAATTTATTAGATGAATAATAATGTTATGAAATAAAAAATTTGGTTAATACTATCATAATGGTAAGTTAATAATAATATTATAACAATATATCATTGTTTAGTGAAACTCGGTATTGCGTATAACACACGCTATAGAGGAAGGTCACTTTTTCATGCAACACAAGCCAAGAATAGTGTTTGCGTATAATACAACCTAATACGGTGTTTCATATAGTGCAAGATAATATTGGTGTAGCGTACAACACAATACATATTATTAATTAAAAAAAATATTTCTCATAAAATCTTGGGGTGTTACATTCTATCGCCCTTAAAATGAATTTCTCCCTCAAAATTCGTCGGGGTAATAAGTTGACTACAACTTGTAAGTTTCTTTCATAGAAACCCACATCGTAAAATGGAACACTAAAACATAATTTTAAAAACTAATATATGAAACATAACAGTTACCCAAATTAACTCATCATTGGGTTTCCACATAGGAGAACATTGATGAAAATATGGATATGGAAGAGAAATCCAGCCATAATGTTCTGTTGGATAGTGAAAATTGCTATAAAAAATACAAAAATCACAGAGCCATAAAATTGTGATAATCTAAGAAACCACATAATTCATCGGATATGAGGGTATTAGGAAAACGTTTTTGGTTCTCAAGATAATTTCCCTAAAGTTGATAAATTTTTGCACAAGGAGGAATACTTACTTAATTTCAGTGTAATATCATCATTGGTTATTACATGAACAATTTCCACTTAATCTCTTATTTAAAGAAACGAATTTGAATTTTTCATTCTTGAAGTGTTAGTAGATCATGTGATAGAATTATGGGTAATTCCATCTGTCTCAAACTAAAGGTTAACAAAAGTTATCAAATATATAGAAGTCCATCTATGGTGAGATTAACCATATATGATTCAAAAAATGGACTTATACTTCATCTATCATACTACATAATGAAATAATACTAATTTCTACTAACCAGGGACATTTTGTAGGCGACTGGTAGGAGATAACGGCTTGTCTCACATCGGTTGTTGGTTCGATTCCTGCATCCTTGTCCGACACGATGGGTTGTTGCCCGTCATACGGGTTGTCCTTTTTCTAAAAAAATACTGTCATAATATCAAAAAGTTCTATACATAAACAATATTATCTGATGTTCAACTTAATACATTATAATATTTAGGCTTACCCAAAATACTTATGTCCTATCTCATAGTATAAAGAAAAAGATTACTAGAAAGTTCATATAAGAAGAATGTCAATACCATCATTTATCCCCCATATATCATAACATATATGTTGTTGGTCACATATGAATCATGTGAATACCTTAATCATGTATTCATGGTACATGAATTACAATAGAACCTTAGTGAGAACATGAATGCTATCAAAAGATAACTCTTCCCATATACCAAAATCCCAAAAATTCTATATACTCAAATCATGATATCAATTTGTCCTTATATGAGTCATGAGCTAATAAATAACATCCAACATATTATTTTATCCTTATCCATTAATTATGCACATATCATCTTATTTCCAAAAATATTTCAATCACTTTTCATGGTTATCGGTACTATATAATTATTGAAAACCTCAACAAACCAATACATAGATATTCCAATATTCAACGATAATATAAATGAGGTTCCACAACACTATTTTGGAATCCCGTTACATAAACACCTAATCATTCCACCACATCGTTGTCATATTCAACATCACCAATAGTGATTACATGTGAATTCCCTTTGTCATTTTTCTTAGGAGTTTCTTTTTGTCGATCATCATTAACCCTTGGATTATGGCATTGGTTAACAAAATGCCACATTTCCTTGCACTTGAAGCATTTAAGTGTTGGTAGTGTATTATCTATAGTCTTTTCTATATTCACATCATTAGATACCTTTTTTCCATTACTTCGACGATCATATGCTCAATGACCTTCTTTTCCACAATTAATACATTTTCTAGTCCCTTTAAGACAATCTCCACCATGCTTATTTCCACACTTTGAGCGTAACGAAACATTTGTCTTCTTTTCACCATTGTATGGTGATTTTTCCTTGAACTTTATCTTTAGTTTCTCGTCAAAACCATGAGATGGATATGTAACACCATATTTTAGTTCTACCTTGATAACACAGTGCACAATTTCTTCATAGCTATTGAAGTCTCTTATAGCTAATTCCCTTCGATGAATTAGTTTTACGCCACTAAAGATTCGATCAACTTTACTATCATGTTGGATGATACAGCTAGATTAATACCTTTCAAGCCTTGTAAAATTCACCTCGTATACACCAACAGATTCATAATCCTTTTTCTCAATCTTAAGGAACTCCATTCCCATATTTGTTCGAAGAATATTATGGATGTAATTATTGAAACACAAGTTCTTGACCTCGTCCCATTCCATGGATTCAATTTCATCATGGGGCCTTGTATTATTAATTAGAGTCCTCAATTGATCTGCTTCACCCTCTAAACGTTAAACATCCAAAATGACCGTTTCATGTACTAAATAGTGAAGTACGGAAAATATATTTTCAATGGTACTAATCCATTGTTCAGCAACAAGTGGATCAGAAGACCCATTGAAAGACGGTGGACATTGACTCATGGAAGACTCAATAGAATATTGTTCCCTTATCTGCTCATTTGGAAGTCCAGAATGATTTATATCTTGTGTAAGTATAGAAATAAGATTTTTCATTTTGTTTACCATAAAATTTGGTTTTTCAGAAGGACAATCATTGAATTTACCAGTTCATTGATCATTAACATGGTTCCTTAGGGTTCTAGCCATTATCTAAAACCCAATAAAAAATAATGCGAGAGGAAAAAAATAAAACTAGGAAAACAACATAACATGGGGTGTGCCGTCAATATCTATCATCTTAGGTTTAATTCTATGATCATTACCATAATTCTAGGACAATAACATATAATTATACATAACCATAAAGATATCCCTATACATACATTAGAAATATCTCTAGGGATCTCACTAAAGTTTTTCCATCCTAGTTTCTAAATGTCAACTAAACATTTCCTTTGATACCAACTGTGCAGAACCAAGCTTGACGTACATGGAAATTAAATTACATTTTCGAAATAATTAATACATAACAAAAATAGAAACCCGAGGACCATAATAGTTAAGTGTCTTTGGAAACACGGAACATAATCTTCTAATCATGGTGAATGATCTTCAATATCTCCCATAAAGAACATCCACTTTTTTTCTTACCTAAAACCTTTATTTATATCCTAGGGAAAAGAAAAAATATAAAGGATGAGCTCAAATTCTTAGTAAGGGTAATCGTGGAGAAAATAAAACAAATTATATACATTTGAACATCAAAACATGAACATAATGTTTCAACATCAAAATCATGAATTGTGAAATAAATCTTGGCAGTACGTAAGGAATATATCATTAAGAAACATTAATCATGATAAAATAGCATGGGTATAAAACATGTAATTGTGGAAAAGCATTAATCACATGATATGATTTTCATAGTAGCCAAGGAATTGCTTCCAAGACCATCATAGTGGGCAATGTCCATTACTAAACTGGGTTTACAAGCTGTTCTAGCCCTATATTACTGAACCAGATTCACTTTTCATTCTAGCCAAGTCTATCTCATGCGATATAAATCTTTACCTAATGGATTGGAGAGAGATAAAGGTCCCACACCTCTCATATTCAAATCATTCTTACGTGTGCCAGAAAACAATCATAAATCAGTCATCATAACCCAAAGAAAAAAATGTGTTTCACAAACATAATCCCATAATAACATAATCAATATAAAATAAAAATATATCATTTCATTATAATTATCATGAAAACATTTACTTGAAACATACCCATATTAAATAATGTTATCTTAGGAGTAAAATAGTTTGGATAAAACACTTGAAATGAATTCTTGAAAAAAATATATTGTCTTCGAAAAAATCATCTTAGTTTCTCAAAATTCTTATCGAATTTTAAAATAAAATTATTTTTTTGAAAATAATAATAAAATCATGTAGAGAAAGCTTCATGAAAATAAATTTTTATGTAACTGTAAAAATCAGTTCATACAGTATAAGTTAAAAAACATTCTCTCTGTACTTTTGTCAGAAAGTCAAAAAGTACCTAGTTTGGTAAACAAAAGAACGATTCCTTCCATACTACATAGTAAAAACAAAAAAATGGGTAAACATGACTTTAAACATTCATGGAATAATAGTAATCACTTTATTAAAGATTTTTTATAAAACACAGACATGGATAATAAATATAACCCTAATAAATACTTACGTATAAGCAATCACGGATAAAAATGATATTGCAAAATTTTATCTTACCTTATGTCCAATTTCTTTCATATGTGTATGAGACTCATGTATAGTGGGTTTAAAAATATTATTAACTTGTAACAGAACCATAATAATATTTATGATATCATATATTATTCACTTATGACTTTATGTTACCAGTTAATTATTCAATTCCATGTTAAAGCAACATTTTGGGTAAAATCGTTTCATTTATCATACGTTTTTTGACTTCTAAATATTAATATGATTACATAGATCATGATTAATTACTTATATAAAGTAAAAAATAATTTATATATAATATATATTTATAATAATAGATTGATAAATGAAATGAAATACAATGTTCATGGAGATAGTAGGTCGAACGTACGTATGAACGCTGTTATCATTTCCTTATTGAATTGAATGGAAGTAAGTAAATGACACACACACATATATATAAATCCAGTAGCGTTATTTTTTCATATATTTCATGATTATTTATTATATATATACTTTATTATAATTCTTGATTGGTTAACATGGAAAATGAATCTAATCGCATCATGGAGATGGTAATCCATATGTACGCACAAGCGATGATATCATTCCCATAATTAATGAATTGTATTGGAGTGGATGATAGAATATCTCAGAATTATAATCATGTTATAATAATAATATATATTTATTCTATACAGCATTATACCCATCCAAGTAAGGTGGTGGTGGAAAAACAGTTTACACAACAGCGTGAAGACGGTATTTCGTACGTACGCATGCACGGTGATTTCCTTTTCTATAGGATGTATAGAAATAAAAGTAGGGATGATTAATATTTATAATAATATATCAGTATATGAGTGATACTGAAGTTATTACTTTATTATGAAACAACTAATAAAGAGGAAGATGAGGAAGAAGAAGAAATGAATTTTAAAGAATCGGTAAAGGATGTTACCTCTTCTTCGACGCGCCTCCTCTAAACCTCCTCGTAGGGCACTAAAGTTGTTATTTGAAGAATATCAGGACCTCTAATATGTTACTAATGGATGTGGAGAAGAGAAATTGTCAGGGTTTGGCCGATATTTAAGGCCCAATTTTTTTTGATTAGTAGAGGGAGGAGGTTCCCTTTTATAAGAGAGGAGGGGTAGTTTTGGAATCCTCTAAAATATAAATTTATAATATAATAAAACCCCACATAAAATCCGCTAAAATGACTCAAATTAAAAGATTATATTATATATGGTTTTAATCTCATTATCCAATAAAATTTAGACGTGTTGGGAATTTATTTTAAACCTTATAACTTGGTTTATCCTTATTTAGTCTATTTAATTTTATTTGTGGTAATAATATTCTAAATTTTATATTGTTATAAATAATTACTTATGTGTTGTTAAATGAACATAATTGTATAATTTATGGAATTTTAGACCATATAAATTTCAATTTATAATTTTTACATATTTTTGTAATTTTTATTCAATTTTATAATATGTTATTTTTATAAAATAACAATAGTGTCAATTTTGACAATATTCATTTGTTTGAATTTATATAAAATCCCCAAAGAGAATATATTCTAATGAAAATATTAAATAGATTCCTAAAATTTCATATTCCTCTAAAAAAAATTAGAACATTAATTAGTTCATATATTATTTATTTTAATATTTTTAAAACCATTTATTTGATTTTTCAATCAATAATATATTTTCTACATCACTATTATGTCATCATTAATGATAATTATTTAATACCTAAAAATTTTAAATAAATTATAATGATGTATATAATTTTAATATCTTTCATGAGATTATTTATATTCTATGTTTTATGTGGTTTATCACTAAATTAAAATTATTACACTTATAAGATATAAGAGAATGAAAAGTTGTCACTTTATTTGGTTTTAATAATAATTATATCATTTTCATGGTCAAAAGTCCATGAAATTAATTTATTCCAAACCAGAAGTTTTGTGTGACGATTTTTATTCATCCAATAGAATTTTTTTAAATCTTTGGGTTATTCATATAATCTTATATTTACCCATAATTACTCGATTTACCTTTAACTGTAGTAAATAAAATTTACCGTAATTACTATTCATAAGGACTAAAAATAAAAAGTAACCTATTAACATAATTTGGACCTACTGGTTACAAATATAGAATCCATTTTTTCAAATTCAGAACACATAATTTTCAGTATTTAATTTAAAATTAATCCTGCTGTTGAGAAAACAGGTTTGAAAAGTTAAAACATTGCAAAAGATTGAAATGTTTTTACCTTTGAATTCAATATAAAATTAATGATAATGATATAAATTGTATTAAATTGTAATAATATATTATATTTATTCTTTAAAACCATTCAATATTATAATTTAACCATATATATTATATTGATGAAAAAATTTGTTTTTAATTAAAATTTAGCGTATTTTTACTATTCATCAAAATATTAACATTATCAAGAAAATATAAAAACATTATCCAATGTAAATTTTTATATCCTGATTCAAAATAAGATGTTTATATTATAAATTTGAACTTATAAATATGATAAAAATTAGATTTCAAATAGTTGCGCCATCAAAAGGTGGAAAATCTGCATTTTATGAAAAACACTTATTTTAGACAGAAATTGTATTTTTTTCTCATACCGTGATCTAGAAAATGTGTAAGATTAATGATAATGTTATAAAATTAAAAATTTGGTTAATAATATTCATAACATCTAGGTCATAATAATATTTTAATAATATATCATTGTTTAGTGAAAGTCGGTATTGTATACAATACACACTATTGAAGAAGGTCACTTTTCCGTGCAACAAAAGCCAATAACAGTGTTTGCATTTAATACAAGAAAATATGGAGTTGTGTATAGTGCAAGCTAATATTGGTGTATCGGACAACACAAGACATCAAAGTAATTAAAAACAATATTTCTCAAAAAATCATGGGGTGTTACATTCTACCCCCTTTAAAATGAATTTTACCGTTGAAATTTGTCTGGGTTATAAGTCATTTACTATTTGTAAGTTTCTTTCATAGAAACCCACATCATAAAAATGAATACTACAAGTTAATTTTTAAAACTAATTTATGAAACATAACAGTTATGCAAATTAACTCATCACTAGGTTTCCACATAGGAGAACGTAGGTAAAAATATGTATATAGAAGATAAATCTCACCATCATGTTCTAATGGAGAGTAGTAGTGAACATGGCTATGAAAAAGACAAAAATCAAAAAACCATAAATTTTTTAAGATCTAATGTACCATCTAATTCATCAGATATGGGGTTACTTGGACTCCATTTTCGATTTTCAAGATCATTTCCTGAAACTTGATAAATTTTCGCACAAGGAGAAATACTTACTTGATTTGTGTGTAATATCATTGTTGGCCATTCCCTAAACAATTTCCACTTCAACTTTTTTTTAAGAAAGGAAGTTGAATTTTTCATTCTTGAAGTTTTATTAAATCATGTGATATGATTATGTGTCATTCTATCTATCTCAAACTAAAGGTTAGAAAAAGTTATCAAATATACATATGTCTATATATGGTGAGATTAACAGTATATAATTCCAAAAATGGAGTTATAGTTCATCAATCATACCTCATAATAAAATAAATCTAATTTATACTAACCAGGAACTTCCTATAGGCCAGTCGTAGGTATTAAATGCCTATCGCACAATGGTTGTTGGTTCGATTCCCACATCTTTGTCCGACGTGAAGAGTTGTCACCCGTCCTATAGGTTTACCTTTTTCTAAAACTATACTATCATAATATAAAAATGTTCTAGCCTTAAACAAAAATATCAGATGACCAACGTAATCCATTCTAATATTTAGTCTTATACAAAATACTTCTATCAAATATCATAGTATAAAAAAAGATTACTAGAAAGGTCATATAACAAGCATGTCAATACCATCATTTATCCCCCATATATCATAACATATATCTCGTTGGTCACATCCGAAACATGTGAATACCTTAATCATAATTTCATGGAACATTAATTACAATAGAAATTTAATGAGAAAATGAATGCTGTCAAAAGATAACTCTTTCCACATATCAAAATCCCAAAAATTCTATATATGAAAATCATGATATCACATTGTCCTTATATCAGTCATAAGCTCATTAATAATATCAAACATATTATTTTCTCCTTATCCCTTCATTATTCACATATCATCTTCATTCCAAAAATATATCAATCACTTTTCACGGTTACCGGTACCATATAATTATTGAAAACCACAATAAACCAATACAAAGATATTCCAAAATTCCACGATACTATAAATGAGATTCCACAACACTATTTTGGAATCTCATTATCTAAACACTTAATCATTCCACCACTTGGTTTTAATATTCAACATCGCCAATTGTGATTGCATGGGACTTCCCATTGTCATTTGCCTCAAGAGGTTGTTGATGTCGACCATCATTATCCCTTGGATTATGGTATTGGTTAGCATAATGCCCTATTTCCTTGCACCTATAGCATTGAAGTGTGGGTGGTACGTTCTCTGTAGCCTTTTCTCAATTCACATCAATAGCTACATTTTTTCCATTACATCGACACTCAACTACTTGAGAAAATTCTATTCCACACTTAAAACATTTTACAGTCCCTTTAAGACAATATCCACCATGCTTCTTTCCACACTTTGGGCATAGCGAAACATTTTTCTTCTTTTCACCATTGTTTGGAGAATTTCCCTTGAACTCCATAATTTGTTTCTTTTAAAAACCATGAGATGGATATATAACACCAAATTCCAGTTCTACCTTGATAGAACAATGCACAATTTCTTCATAGCTACTAAAGACTCTTATAGATAATTCCCTTCAAAGACTTGGTTTTATGTCACTAAAGAATCGATCAACATTACATTCAGGTTTGATGATAAAGCCAGATGAATACCTTTGAAGCCTTGTAAAATTTGTCTCATATATACCAACATATTCATCATAATTATTCATAATCTCATGGAACTCCTTTTCTATATTTCTTCAAAGAATACAAGGTAATTACATAATAAAAAACATGTTCTTGAACTCGTCCCATTCCATGGATTTAATTTCTTCTTGGGGCCTTGTATTCTTAATTAGAGTCCACCCCTGGTCTGTTTCACCCTCTAAACGGTAAACATCCCAAATTACTTGTTCATGTTCTGAAAATGCAGTATGTAAAATATATTTTCAATGGTAATAATCCATTATTCAAAAATAAGTGGATCAGAAGACCCATTGAATGATGGTGGACATTGCCTCATGAAGGACCCAATAGAATATTGTTCCCTTATCTGCATATTTGGAAGTCTATAAAGATTCGTAGTTTGTGTAAGTATATCAATAAGATTTTACTCTTCGTTTCACATAACATTTGGTTGTTCAGGACAATCATTTCATTTCCCAGTGCATTGATCATTATCACAGTTCCTTCAGGTTCCATCCAATATCTAAAACCCAAAAATAATAGTGTGAGAGGCAAAAATCATACTAGGAAAACAACATAATCAAGGGGGTACCTTCAATATCTATCATCTTAGGTTTAATTATAATATTTTTACTGCAATTCTAGGACTATAACCTATACTTATACATAAACTTATGGACATCCCTAGACATACCTTAGAAATATCTCTAGGGATCTCACTAATGTTTTTGCATCTAAGTTTTCAAAGGTTAACTAAACCATTCCTCTTATACCAACTGTAGAGACCCAAGATTGAAGTTGATGGAAATTACATTACTTTTTCAGAATACATTATACAAAACCAAAATAGACACCCAAGGACCGTTATAGTTTAATGTCTTTGGAAACTCAGAACATAATCTCTTAATCATGGTTAATGATCTTCAACATCTTCTATAAAGATATTACACTTTTATTTTCTTACCTAAAACCTTTATTTATATCATGGGGAAAATAAAAAATATAAAGTGTGAGCTCAAATGCTCATTAAGGGTAATCATGTTGAAAATAAAACATACCATATACATTTTAACGTAAAAACATGAACATAATGTTTAAACATCAAAATATTGAGTTTTGAAATAAATCTTGGCAGTACGTAAGGCATAGATCATAAAAGAACATTAATCATTATAAAATATCATGGGGATAAAACATGTAATTGTTGAAAACCATTAATCACAAGATATGATTTCTATAGTATCCATTGTATTGCTGCCAAGACCATCATAGTGGACAAAATCCATTACTGAACCGGGTTTACTTGTCGTTCCAGCCCTGTATTACTGAACCAGATTTACTTACCATTCCAGCCATGTCTATCTCACGAGATATAAATCATTACCCAATGCATTGGATGGAGATATAGGTCCCGCCCATCTCATATTGAAATCATTCTTATGTGTGCCACAAAACAATCATAAATCATTCATCATAAACCATGGAATAAAATGGGTTTCATAAACATCATCCCATCATAACATGATACATATAAAATAAATGGATATCATTTCATCATAAACAAAATTAAATCATGTAATTGAAATATACCCATATTATTTAATTTCATCTTAGGTGGAAAATAGTTTTGATAAAACACATGAAATAAATTCTTAGGAAAATATCCTTTCTTCTTAGAAATCATTTTTTTTCACAAAATGCCTTGAAAATTCTAAAAGATAATAATTTTGTTGAAAATAATCATAAAATATTGTATAGGAAGATCCATGGAAATAATTCATTATTAAATCATAAAAATCTTTTCATGTCGTATTAGTTAAAAAACTATTCTCCTTGTACTTTTGCCGGAAAGTCAAAAAGTACATCGTATGGTAAACGAAAGAAAGATTACATCCATACTATATAGTAAATGACAAAAAGGGTTAAACATGACTTTAAACATACATGGAATAATAGTAAACACTTTATGAAATAATTTTTATAAAACATAAACATGAATGATAAATATAATCCTATTAAATACTTAAATATTAGCAATCTCGGATAAAAATGAGATTGAAAAATTATCCCTTACCTTATGTCCAATTTCTTCCATACGCGCCTGATACTCATGTATAGTGGGTTTAAACATATTATTAACTTGTAATATAACCATAATAATATCTTTGATATCATATATGATTCACTTTCGACTTTATATTACCCGTTAATTTGTCACTTCCATGATAAAGCAATGTTTTGGGTAAAATTGTTTCATTTATCTTACATTTTTTGACTTGTAATTATTCATATAATTAATTAGATCATGATTTATTACTTACATAATGTAAAACATGATTTATATATAATATATATTCAGAATAATAGATTGATAAATTTAATTAAATACACCATTCATGGAGACGGTAGGCCGTACGTACGCATGAACGCTGTTTTCATTTCCTTATTGAATTGAATGGAAGTAAGTAGATGACACACACACATATATATATATATATAAATACAGTATCCTTTTTATGTCATATATTTAATTATTATTTATTATATATATACTTTATAATAATTCATGAATGATTAACATGGAGAATGAATCTAATCGTGACGTAGAGACAGTAATCCGTACGTACGCACGAGCGATGATATCATTTCCATAATTATTGAATGGTACTAGAGTGGATGATATAGTATCTCAGAATTAGTATAATTTTATAACAATCATATATAGATATTCTTTACAGAATTATACCCATCCAAGTAAGGTGGTGGAAAACAGATTACACCACGGCGTGGAGACAGTATTCCTTACGTACGCACGCGCAGTGATTTCATTTTCCGTAGGATGGATAGAAAGTTAAATAGGGTTGATTCATATTTATAATAAAATATAATTATATAAGTGATACATATGTTATTACATTATTATGAAACAAAAAACGAAGTGGAAGAAGAATAATTGAATTTGAAAGAATCGGTAAAGGAAATTTCCTCTTCTTCATCGTGGCTCTTCTAAATATCATTTTAGGGCACAAAAGATTGTCATTGAAGAATACCATGATCTCTATTATGTTTCTATGGAAGTGGAGAAGATAAATTAGCAGAGTTTTTCTCAGCTTGAAGGCTAAAAATGTTGTGAATAAGAGAGGGAGGAAGTTCCCATTTATAAGATATTAGAGAGCTACTTTTAGAAAACTCTAAAATTTTAATTTATAAAAAAATAAAACCCCACATAAAAACCTTTAAAATGACACAAATTATAATATGAGATTATATAGGGTTGTAATATCATCATCCAATAAAATTTAGACATGTTGGGAATTTATTTTGAACCTTATCAACTTGATTTATCCTTATTTAATCTATTTAATTTTATTTCAGGTAATAATATTCTAAATTTTAAATTGTTATAAATAATTACTTATGTGTTGTGGATTTTCTATAATTGAATACTTTATGACATTATAGAACATATAAATTTCAATTTATAATTTTTAAATATATTTTTTATTTTTAAAAAATTTATAATATGTTATTTTTATGAAATAACAATAGTGTCAATTTTGACACTATTCGTTTTTTTTCATTTAAATAAAATTCACAGAAAGAATATATTCAAAACAAAACATTTAATAGATTCCTAACATGTCATATTACTGTAAATATTTTTTTGGATAACATTAATTAGTTCATATAATATTTATTTTAATATTTTTAAAACCATTTATTTTATATTTCAATCAATAAAATAATTTCTACATCACTATTGTATCATCATTAATGACAAATAATTAATCCCTAAAAATTCCAAATAAACTCTAATGATGTATATAATTATATTATATTTTAGGAGATTATTTATTTTTGATTTTTTATCAGGTTTATCACAAAATAAAAATTATTACATTTATAAGATATAAAACTGTGACATGTTGTCACTTTCTTTGGTTTTAAAAATTATTATATCATTTTCATGGTAAAAAGTCCATGAAATGAATCTATTTATACCCTTATGTGATATGAGTCGATTTTAATTCATCCAATAAAATTTTGGCAGGTCTTAGGGTAATTTTATAATCTTATTTTTACCCTTAATTACCCGATTTACCTTTAACTGTAGTAAATAAAATTTACCGTTGTTACTATTCATAATGTCTAAAAATAAAACATAGGAAATTAACATAATTTGTAACTATTGATTACAAATATGGAATCCATTTTTCAACATTCAAAAAAAATTGTAGTATTTAATTTAAAATTAATCCCGTGTCGAGAAAATGAGATCTACAAGTTAAAACATTGCAAAAGATTGAAATGTTTTTACCTATGAATTCAATGTAAAATTAATGATAATGACATAACTTATATTAAATGGTAAAAATATATTCTATTTATACTTTAAAACCATTAAATATTATAATTTTACCAGATAAATTATCATGATGAAAAAGTTATTTTTAATTAAAATTTAGCGTATTTTTACTATTCATCAAAATATGAACGTTATCAAAGAAATATCAAAACTTTATCCAATTTAAATTTTTATATCCTAATTCCCATGAAGAAGTTTATTTTGTAAAATTTTACTTATAAACTTGTTAAAAAATTGATTTAAAATACGTGTGACATCAAAAGGTGGTAAAACTGCATTTTTGGAAAAATACTTATGTTACCCAAAATATTTATTTTTTACTTATACCATGATCTAGAAAATTTGTTAGATGAATTATAATGTTATAAAAATCAAATTGTGGTTAATACTATTCATAAAGGTTACTTCATAATAATATTATAACAATATATGATTGTTTAATGAAACTCGGTATTGTGTACAACACAAGCTATTTGAGGAAGGCTGCTCTTGCGTGCAATACAATCCAAGAATAGTGATTGCCTATAATACAAGCTAATATGGTGTACAGTTTAGCAGAAGATAATATTTGTGTAGCATACAACACAAGAAATTGAAGTAATTAAAAAAGAATATTACTCATAAAATCATGGGGTGTTACATGATTGATGTTATGATGCAATAGGAAATTGTTTTTTACTCTTCATGATACGCCCCAATATCTTTTTTTCGTATGTTTCCCCCATAACACATCTCAACTTATGTTACCTTATTCATTTTGAGAAACTACATTTTTCTCTATAATTCATGAAAATATAATGCAGGAAAACACTACTAAAACATCCTCAATAATCTTTCCCTATATACTGGTCACATATCACATTTCAAAAATTGATTTCCTTAGATTATGGAATACAACCTTTCCACTTCATAACTCCAAAATGATAAATAGTTATTTTCAAATTAATTTTGAAATGAGGAATTTGTTATATTTCTATCATAGTTATGTAACCATAATTGTTTACCCTCAACAACCATAACATAATACATTAAACTGCATGGTTTATGTCTTGATCCATTGTAATTAAAATTATTGACATGTCAACCCTCATATAAGAGGATACTATACTTCTACTTCTAGTCAGACCCTAAATCTCCAGAAAGAGGTTCATGAGACCAGATAAACTTTCATCAATGATTTTACGAAGTCCGAGAGTTCTTGTCTAGGATCATACATATAGAAAAAAAAATTACCCTCTTCATATTCATGTTAGATTAATATGAACACTATGTTACTAAGAATAACATTTTGTTTTTTTCTCATCATAATGTGATGTATATCAACACCTTGATACTCTCTCATAATACTAGACACTACATTATCAAAAATGTGTGCATTACTTCATTTATGGACACAACCACAACTAAGGCATGAAGTTATAATTTTCATACATAACCCCTAATTTTCAAAGTCATGGTAAAAATATAATGTCACATTCCTTATATATGAATAAAATTGGGGGGGGGGGGTTCATCCATTGACAATGAAAAAAAAAATTTCCTCCTTCATTGTTAGAACATTCCTTTCACATGATCAATTTGGATCTTCAGAAACACCCATTGGACATAAGTTATAGAATTCCAAATCCAATGGACACATGTGTTCTGACTATAGATGATACTCCGAAGTCTCGTATTTACATTTTCCCTAAAAAAGTATTCTTATCCTTGGGGATTATCATCCACTTGGTAAAAAACTATTATAATCATAATCCCCACTAGTATCACACTAGAAAAATCTTTTCAAACATGCACCTAAATCATTCTTCTCATGCTATCCCCTTATCATTTCATTAGACACATAATTTTAATGATTATGTATTAAATCCACCCAATTCGTACATAAGAAATGTCTGGTCATTCTTGGATAGAAAATAGTGCAAATTATTTTATTATCCTAACTCATAGTCAATCCATTTTTACCTAAAACACTAGTTTCATTATTTGGGCATGATAAATCTCAATTTTAAAATAGAATGTGAAATAAAACTCAATAGGTTAAAACCACAAAGATGGCGACAAAGGTAAAATTTGATCCATACATTCTATTTCTACTTCCCACAAAAAATATGAAAATTTTAGTATGGTAATGGAAGAGTCCTAAATATATTTTTTCCCTCTAATATCCCATTAACCATTTAATCAGTAATCTGAAGGTTCCTAAAAAAGTAGATAATTTTATCTTCATAAACATGTATTCATTGTATTTAAATTTAGATATTAAAAAACTATAATACTATATAAATAATTATTTCATGAAAGAAAACTCTTCTATTATAGTGATGGAAATCACAATGATTCTTTTTTGTGATCCACACAAAAGTAAATAAAAATAGAGTACAATATCCAAAATATTCATGATTCACACCAATTTCGATACTCAATTATGGAAGGATTTGGTTTATATTTATTATAATTTTTTGAAACACTTCAAAATTATGTGGAGAAAAATGATTGAATATATATATATATGAAATTGAGAACAAAATAGTATTCATTCATTGGTATGATTCTAATTTTACAAAATAGGGGGTGCATAAACAATTTAAAAGCCTCCCTAATCATGATATCTTATACTATTTAACGTCCTTCCTAATTGATTTATAGAAGGTAATATTTACCTAGTCAGAGTCCTCTACCACTCGACGTAATTCCAATAGTGTTTTTATCATTTTTTCTGACTCAACTCATAGCACATCTTCCATCCCAATAGAAAACAACATGTAATTATCTACCTCTTTCACATATTATTTCTCTATATAATCGCATTCTTCCAAATTATACAATTATTTATTAATATGATCTTACTATTTAAGGATCTATTCATCTAATTTCCTCTATTATACAACTTGAGATTGGTGTTGGGATACTATTCTTGCTTGTTCAGAGGGATTGTTAGGTAGGATATTTCACTTTTTATTGAAATCTTCCATAAGCATCATAATAATGAGATGACATTGCATCTTGATGACCCTATCTCATAGAAAATCCATATATTTCACCTTTCTATTTATAAACTAGTAGTAAAACCAACTATAAACAAGAATAGTGAATGTGCAACATAGTTTGGGAAATTATGATGGTATATTTGATAAAGTGGTATAAGAAATCATGTTGCAAATATCCCAACATAAATTTTTGGAAAGAAACACACAAATTATTTTGTGTTTCCTAGTAGTCCACATAATCACTTTTAGAGGGAATACAATATTCTAGTACCTAGACAATAAGATTATTATAATCATCAACATCTTTAAAAATATTTTCCTCCACAGTAGACGAAGTCATGTTAACATACATTTATTAGAAATTGTAAGCATCTAGGACCTCTGATACTAGTACCAATGGTCGTAACATGGTTATCAAAAAAATGAACACCTTCTATGGGATTATTTTATATGGTTATGAATGATAGAGACTCACTTTCACTTTTTTAGGATTGAACCTCCACAGTCTTTATCGACTCACTAACAAGCATGGTAGCCACTAAATCTCTTTCTTTGGGTCAATCTCATGATACAACTCTTTTAGGGGGAACATGAAACATTTTCAGGTCCATCAAGTTCAGTAACCTCCAAAAATTTAATTATAGAAACTAATTTAATGGGGAAAACCCTTATTGAACTCAAAAATATTTTTGTATTAAACATTATTGGGCTCGTGTTGGTGATTGTATCACAATTTTATTTTCTAAAGGAATGATATCGGTATTTCCAAAAAATATTATGTCCATCTCTTGTCACTATTATAATGTGGTGTTGGTTTTTTAATATTGACTAATTGACACCCTCGGGATTAGTATCTCTATAACTTCACTATCTGACAAAAAATACTTATCTTTTCCAAACATATCTAGAACTACATTATTTGAAAAAATGGTGTTTAATGTCCTTGAAAGAATTCTTCCACTTTTTCATTAGTTATCTCATCAACTGGATGGGACATAGAGCATGATAATTATAATATAAGTGTACAAAAATCCATTATTATTCGATTTCAGATATTAATTTATAGCTTCCATATTTTATTATGCCTTATAGTCTACCATGAAGATAAAGACATATTCAAAATAGTAGGTAGAGGATGGTGGGAATACTATTATAGGGTCTGCAATCACTGATTGTAAATGCCTTTATACCATATGATATCCTTCTTCAATGACCCTCTCATCAAGAGAAACATCGATTCTAACAGCAGTTCCCCCTCCATATATTCTATAGATGGAATGGACTGCAATATTCCCCTCACTTCGTAGAGATATAAGAGGGATAATAAGGGTTTAAAGAATTAGGTAAGAGATAAAATAGAGCCAACATGTGAACTCATGCTACTAGTTCTCTAGAATAATTAATTTATACACTTTCAACCAATATTTCTTGCCCCTAGTAAGACCAATTGATCCTGACATTTATTGAATATATATAGGTTTCCATATAATCAAGATACACATTGACCTCCTATGTAATCTTTATTCAAGAGAAATTATAATTTATGTTAATAATCTTATATAATTGAAAATCACTTTCCTATACTTGGAGTAAGCCACATATTTCCTCTGTAAAAACATTCCTTTGAAAAGAATTTCACTCTCTATAAAATACTATAAATGCTACCTGGATAGGGATGAATAATTCTCAACTGTCAAACCACTAAGGCATTAAATGATCAAGTTACCATTCATAATTCCTTTCCATATCAGCTACCTCTCCCCTTGGATTAGGGTTTTTATAGAACAAATGGTGTGGAAGAAGATATATCACTGATTTTATATGGAACAAGGAAATATTCTTCATCATTTTCTAGTGAAACCCTATCCTTTTATTTCATCTATTTATATCTATTATATGGTATCAACATCTCAAGCATACATCAAAAAAATATTATTATCCCATGTAATGAAATAATTCAGTAATCAATATCTTAGAAATATTCTTCCACGAAGTAAGGATTCTATATACAAAAAATGATTCTATATGTAGATATACTATCATACCCATTGAAAATTATTTAATTATCCTAAATTATGGGTAACATCCCATTAATAATAGAAAAATTTATCCATATCTCCCACACCATCTACAACAAGGGATATTCAGACAATATGGGGATGAGAACCTTGAATGATTGTTCAGTAGCTTTTTACATGATGGAAAAGTCAAATATTGAGGGGATGACCCCCGCCACTTCAACATCACCTTTTGAGTTTTATAAATGGATGTCTATATAATTATAATTCTCTTTCATAGAATACCCACATTTATTTTTTATCCACACTCTCTCTCTCCATAATTAGTAATTGATATAACCTTAATAATGGGTATTATTTTTTTCTATGTGATCATTTTGGTATGAGGGGGTCCAAGCATCAACATTACACTTTAGTTGCACAAGATTGATATTTGTGTGGGGATTTAATCTTTGATAATGTATCCTCCCATGTGTAAATCTATAGAACCTAACAATAATTAATCATATTAGTTTCTTGACATGCAGTGTAATTCTCTGTGGGACACCTTGTAACACCCCAAGCTTCCAGGGTATGTTTCCCTTTGAATAATGTAATGGCCTATATTGTACGGAACTTCGAGATTCTAACACACCACAACCAATCAAACTAGCCGTTATGAATAGTAATTCCTACTTTTTAAAATTATAGAAATTTTATCTCCCAAAATGAACTTCATTTTCGGATTCGGGGTATCGAATTTAGCCTAAGGTGAAATTTAGGTACTTTTTGAATAACTTTAATATTTTTATGAATAGTGAAAATTACTAAATTTTAATTAAAAACATCTTTTTTAATCAAAATAATTAATAGTGATAAATTATGAATTTGAGTGGTTTTAAAGTATATTTAGAATATATTTTTACCATTTAATACAATTTTGGTCATTGGACATAATTTCACAATTAAACCTGACTTAAACAAGTCTCAATCTTTTGATAATTATTATATCTTAAAAACATGGTTTTTGTTTTGACAGCAGGAATTAATTTTAAATTAATTTATGCAACTTCTATGTTTTGAATTTGAAAAAAATGGATTCCATTTTTGGAATCAGGATGTCCAAATTGTTTAAATAGTTTACTTTTATTTTTAGAAATTTGGAATAATTACTTCGGTAAATATTTTATTTACCATGTTTAAAGGATAAATCTAGTATATAAGGGTTAAAGAATAATATTATAATAATACTTTATTACCATAAAATGTGTCCTAACCTTATTGGTGGATAAATGTCCGACCATGGGAATTTTTGGATCGATTTTGGGACCCCATGGAGCCACTTGTAGGTGATAGGGACACTTTATTTTAATTATGATAAAATAAATACAAAAATGACATAAGAATATATCTTTTAGAAAAAAACAATTACATAGGCTTATGTTTGTTGGATTTTCGACAATAAATATTCATTAAAAATATAAAAGGATTTCCTACATAATGGTGTTTTATTTATAATTTTTATACATTATTTAATTTAATTTATTTATGACACAATGATGATGTATTAATTACCTAATTAATGAAAAATTAGAATAATTGATTTTATAAATACCCAAATAAATGTAATTTGAGAATTTTTATAAATAACAATAATTTTATAGGATAATATGACATGTTAGTATTGACTTAATTAACTTATTTCTAAGTAATCATTCTGTTATTTTTTTACAAAAATCAATTATTTAATAGTGTCAAAATTGACATAAAATAGTTTCTAAAACAAATATTATATTATTAATTGATATTAAATTCCTAAAAATCTAAGGGCCGGCCAAAAGACTTATATCATGATAGGTGTATCATTAATGGACCACTTGGGTGTCTTTTGGATGTATATAGTTAGTTTATTAACCATATAATATAAAAATACAAAGAGACATTGTAATAGTGAAACCAATTAACTAAGAGTTAATACTTAACGATAACGTTAATATAGTAACCCAAACATGTATAAATCATATTGGTTGAGTTGTTTTAGACCTATCCCCACCTTAAACATTAAATAATCCACTTTGGATCCATTATAAACTGAATATGAATTTATTATAAAATAATATTTCTTGCTTTTCCAAAGGTCCCCCTTACCCCTCTTATAAAAGGGCATTCTCCCTTCTCATTTATTTACACCTTGAAAGCCTTTTCGTTCGGCCAAAATCTTCCCAAATACTCCCTCAACTTACCTCAATTCATCCTAGAGGCCTTATTTTAGTTAGAAATCCAACATAAATAGCCCTATTGATCAAATCAATAGGAAGAACCCGAAAAGAGGTAATGATTTCACCCCCCCCCCCCTTTCATGTTCCTTTCTTCTTCAACTTCTTCTTTCTTTGTTATTTAAATTCTAAAATAATAACTCCAGTAGCTTTTATATACTGTGATGTTATTATAAATATGGTACAACCATATTCAATATTCTATCCATCCTTTGAATGGCATGTCACCATACGTGCGTACGTACGGCTTACCGTCTCCACGCCGTGGTGTAATTGTCATTCAATAAATTATTATTTGGATGGGTAGAATAATGATGTGTAATTCATGTAAATAATAAATATAACATAATAATTGTTCTGTCTATATGATATAACATCCAATTATTTATTATTTTAACATCAAAATAATGATATTGTTGCTCGTACATACATACGGACTACCGTCTCCACGAATGCGATGAGATTCATTCTCTGTCGTATCCATTCAAGTATAATTCTCATTTGATGATTAAAAATAATTTTTACGGTCTTTATATAATTCTGGATATGAATATGATACAACCTATCCATAACAATCATGACTTACGTGACAAAAGATATTAAAGAAAATGAGTAAGTTAACACCCGAAATGACGATAATAGTAAGATATTATTAACAAATAAATGTTAAAAGATAATATATGATATTATATTAATGTAAATGATTCTTGTATAATTCAATAACAATTATTTCACCATTATAGAGTAGGTTAACCAACCGCCAACCAAGGAAAAAGTACAAAGTAAGGGGTTTCTTATCTCACTTTTAATTCTGTGAGAATTCCATTGTTCACCACTTATTTATTACATGTGGTGTTTGTACTTCCAATGTTTGTATTAATTGTGTAATATACATTCATTCATGTATATTTACATCATAATTGTATGATCCTTCTTTCATGGGTGTATGTTTCGTATGTTACCAAATTGGTAAGGGAATTACAAATTTCAATTTTCACTCATTCATCTTTACACACACTTCATTGATTATTTTACTCCAAGATTATGTGTGGAATAGTTATTCATTTGCTTATTTCATAATTTCCACTCCCCTTTCTGTGGATATACTTTTGATACACAAAATCACTCCATTGATAAATTCTCAAGCGATCGCTATGAACTTGATAAGAGTAATTTTTAACTCAATCTCTATTTGTTGAGTTAAATATCAAATTCATTGGTATTGTTTTTACATTAATACACTATGGGAAAAATGGGTATTTGCGACTTGGATAAATCCCGTCGCAAATAGCCCCATTAGAAACTTATTTGCGATGGGATACCTTTCCCTGTCGCAAAAGGACTGGCGCGCTTTGCGCACCAAATCGATGCAAAGTTGTTTGCGACGGGCGGTTACCACCGGTCGCAAATAATCAGCGGCAGTAAAAGCTATTTGTGACGGGAATATATCCCTCGTCGCAAATAGTATGTCGGCAGGTTGTTATTTGCGACGGGTCTCGTCGCAAATGACCATTTACCTGTTGACCGTAATAAATGCGGGCTACGGTATTTGCGACGGGATACCCGTCGCAAATGCACCCGTCGCAAATAATCTAACCTATAAATACCCCCCATCCGTTTTTTTTCATTCATTCTCAAACTCCATCTTCTAGTTCTCTCAAAACTCTATTTTTAGAGTTCAGCATTTCTTATGTTTCATTTTTTTCCGGAGTTGATATTGAAGTTTCCAACAACGATCAGAGATCAACCTCAGATCCATTTTAAAGGTATTTATGTTCATTTTAATTTAATATTTATTTTAAATTTTTTATTAGTTTCAATTATTCTTAATTAGTTTTAATTTAATTATATTTAGATTGTTTTGTTACTTAATAAATTTAAATTATTAGTATTCATTGTTCATAGTTAATAATTAGGAATAATTAGTAATAATTTCTAATAATTATTAATAATTAGTAATAATTAGTAATAATTAGTAATAATTCCCAATAATTAGTAATAATTACCAATAATTACCAATAATTAGTAATAATTTCCAATAATTTATAATAATTAGCAATAATTTGTAATAATTAGTAATAATTATAAATATTTAGTAATAAATAGTAATAATGAGTAATAATTAGCAATAATTAGTAATAATAACAAATAATTAGCAATAATTAGTAATAATTACCAATAATTAGCAATAATTATTAATAATTACCAAAAATTAATAATAATTAAAAATAATTACCAATAATTAGTAATAGTGTCCAATAATTATCCATAATTAGTAATAATTACCAATAATTATCCATAATTTGTAATAATTACCAATAATTATCCATAATTAGTAATAATTACCAATAATTAGTAATAATGAGTAATAATTAAAAATAATTAGGAATAATTACCAATAATTAGCAACAATAATAAATAATTACCAATAATTAGTAATAATTACAAATAATTACCAATAATTAGTAATAATTACCAATAATCAGTAATAATTAACAATAATTATCCATAATTAGTAATAATAACCAATAATTACCAATAATTACCACTAATTACCAATAATTTATAATAATTACCTATAATTAGTAATAATTAATAATAATTAGTAATAATTAATAATAATTACCAATAATTAGTAATAATTCGAAATTATTCGTAATAATTACCAATAATTAGTAATAATTACCAATAATTAGTAATAATTACCAATAATTAGTAATAATTACCAATAATTAGTAATAATTAGTAATAATTACCAATAATTAGTAATAATTAGTAATAATTACCACTAATTAGTAATTATTAGTAATAATTAGTAATAATTAGAAATAATTAGTAATAATTAGTAATAATTAGTAATAATTAGTAATAATTAGGAATAATTAGGAATAATTAGGAATAATTAGGAATAATTAGTAATAATTAGGAATAATTAGGAATAATTAGGAATAATTAGTAATAATTAGAAATAATTATTAATAATTAGTAATAATTAGTAATAATTAGTAATAATTAGTAATAATTAGTAATAATTAGTAATAATTAGTAATAATTAGTAATAATTAGTAATAATTAGTAATAATTAGTAATAATTAGTAATAGTTACCAATAATTACCAATAATTACCAATAATTACAAATAATTACAAATAATTACCAATAATTACCAATAATTACCAATAATTACCAATAATTACCAATAATTACCAATAATTACCAATAATTACCAATAATTTCCAATAATTACCAATAATTACCAATAATTACCAATAATTACCAATAATTTCCAATAATTACCAATAATTACCAATAATTGCCAATAATTACAAATAATTACAAATAATTACCAATAATTACCAATAATTACCAATAATTACCAATAATTACCAATAATTACCAATAATTACCAATAATTACCAATAATTACCAATAATTACCAATAATTACCAATAATTACCAATAATTACCAATAATTACCGATAATTACCAATATTCACCAATATTTACCTATAATTACCAATATTTACCAATATTTACCAATATTTAGCAATATTTAGCAATATTTACCAATATTTACCAATATTTACCAATATTTACCAATAATTACCAATAATTCCCAATAATTACCAATAATTACCAATCATGACCATTCACTACCAATCATTACCAATCATTACCAATCATTACCAATCATTACCAATCATTACCAATCATTACCAATCATTACCAATCATTACCAATCATTACCAATCATCACCAATCGTTACCAATAATTACCAATCATTACTAATAATTACCAATATAATTTTTTTCATAAATAATAATTATATAATAATAACATTATTACATTATTAGTATATTTTATTATTAATATTAAAATAATATAATTTTCTATATTATATACAATTCTCTTTTCATCTGTGTGTTTTCTGTCTCCACGTGTGATATTTTCATTCTTTTTCAAAATTATCAACCTACTCATCAATGAAGTGGTGAAAGTGAATGCAAATATTACATGTTGAGACAGAATGTTAAACACACAGAAAAAAAGAGAATTGAATATAATAAAGAAAATTATATTATTTTAATAGTAACAACAAAATATAATAATAATGTAATAATGTTATTATTATATAATTAATATTTATGAAAAAAATTATATTAGTTTTATTAAAATAATAAAAAATAAATATAATATTAAAATTGTCAATATTTGTAACAGGTTTTGCTTTATTCTCAACATATTCAATCTTTGCTTGAGTGTTTTTTCTAACAAATTATTCAAAACCAGTAATGATTTTATATTTAATAGAAAAATATGGAACAATGTGGTCGTCAACAGTCATTATTAGATTACCACATATGGATGAATCAACATAAGAATCCAAACAGTTCTGGTTTAAATCTTGTATATATAGAGGGTGTGGAGACTTTTTTATCATTTGCGGCATCAAATCTAGAATTTGTTTCAGAAGGAAAAATAAAATTCCCTTGTAGAAAATGTGCATTGAGAACGTTTGACACATTTGACAAAGTGGGGGGACATCTCTTGCGTTTTGGTTTTTAACCAGATTATGTTTTTTGGTATCAACACGGTGAATGCAGTTCTAGAGTAGGGGATACCAACTTGATTCCGGATTCATCCCAATTTCAAGATTTAGTAAATGATGTTGCAGGTTCATCTGTTCAACATACAAAAACTCCGGCTGATATAGATTCAAATCCTGAGTTGGCACCGTCTGAATTTTATGAGTTGCTGAGGTCTGCTGAGGATGAATTATATCTTGGCTGCAAGATGAGCAAATTAGAAGCATTTGCAAAATTTATGTCTATCAAATCAGCTAACGGAATGTCAAACACTTTTTTTGACCAGATGTTTTCTTTTCTTAAAACACTATTACCCGAAGGAAATGTTTTACCTGCAAGTTACTATGAGAGTAAGAGGCTGGTTCGAAATTTGGGACTTACTTGTCAGAAGATTCATGCATGTTCAAATGACTGCATTTTATATTCTGGGGAAAATGAGTCATTGGATAGTTGTCCCACATGTGGGCAACTGAGATATAAAGAAGGGAAACATGGGAAGTCTGATTTGATTCTTGTAAAACAGTTGAGATATTTTCCGCTTACATCCAGACTTCAACGTTTATTCATGTCTAAGAATACAGTGATAATGATGTCATGGCATAAAGTGAATATTTCAACCGATAAAAGTTTGAATCATCTAGCCGATAGTGATTCATGGAGTCATTTTGATAGAGTACATCCATCCGTTTCTTTAGAAGCTAGAAATGTTCGACTGGGCCTTTCTACTGATGGTTTCTGTCCGTTCGGATCATATGGTAGTCAATATTCATGTTGGCCTGTTTTTTTAACTCTGTACAATTTACCTCCATGGATATTGATGAAGGAGCCAAATATCTTCTTTACTTTACTAATTCCAGGACATCAGAAGAAAAATATTGATGTTTATTTGAAACCATTGATTGATAAATTAAGTTTATTGTGGATTACTGGTGTCAGTACATATGATGTTGCTACAAAACAGAATTTCATACTGAGAGCAGCATTGATGTGGACAATTAGTGACTTCCTGGCTTATGAGATGTTATTTGGCTGGAGTACACATGGTCAGAAATCATGTCCTTACTGTATGGGAGAGAACAAAGCATTTATGTTCATTCATGGAATGAAAACTTGTTATTTTGACTATCATCGCAGATTTCTACCAGCTGATCATCCTTTTCGCAGAAACAGATCTCATTTCAGAAAAGGAACAATTAAATGAGATGGACCTCCAAAATGCTATCAGGTTCAGAGTCAAAATCAGTTGTATTTTTATTACCTCCCATCACTTTTGGTCCTACAATAAACCAAGAGAAAATTTCTTGTTTTGGGAAAGAACACAACTAGATTAAATGTAGCATATTTTGGGATTTTCCATATTGGTCTGATTTGTTGGTCCACCACATGTTGGATATCATGCATATTGAGAAGAACTGTTTTGATAATTTGTTTAATACAGTTTTGGATACGCCAGGAAAGAGCAAAGACAATGTAAATGCATGTTTAGATCTTGCCCAAATTTGCAGGCGTCTAGAACTGGAACTGTTTGAGAATGTCATAACAGAAAGGTTACTGAAACCAAAAGCAGCTTATACACTGTCTAAAGAAAACCGTTTATTATATTGTCAGTGGATTGCAGATTTGAGACTTCCAGATGGTTGTGCTTCCAATTTGGGTATATGTGTAAAGAATAGTCAAATTACTAGATTAAAAAGTCATGATTGTCATGTTATAATGGAAATACTTCTACCCATTGGATTAAGAGGTCTGTTGAATTCTGTGATTTGGGATTCCATAATAGTCATGTCTCATTTTTTTCGGGAAATTTGTGCGGCTACAGCAGATTATGATGCTCTATGCAAACTTGAAGAAGATGTTGTTGTAATTATATGTAAACTAGAAAAAATATTTCCGCCATCTTTCTTAGACTCAATGGAACATTTGATGTTACATTTTCCATATGAAGCCAAATGTGGAGGTCCAGTACAGTTTCTATGGATGTACCCATTTGAAAGATGCATGCAAAAATTGAAAAGAAAAGTACGTAACAAAGTATCTGTTGAAGGATCTATTGCAGAAGCTTATTTTCAAGAGGAAATATATTTTTTCTGCTCCCATTATTTTGAATCTGAGTATCCTTCAAAACACAACCGGATGGGACGGAACGAGAGAAATATTGATGAAATTGACAATAAATTATCTGTTTTCAACCAGCCAGAGCTTGGTTTTGGTGGAGTTTATGAACGCTGGATTTCAGATGATGAACATCACAGAGCTCATACGTATATTCTGCTCAACTGTGAACAGATGACATCAGTTGTACTATAAGTGTTTATATCACTTATTCTATCATTTATGTTATAGTAAATAAAATTGTTTTTATAGGTTGTATGATATTCATATCAAGAAACAAATTCCACAAATTACAGCAGCTGCTCTCGAGGAACGCCGACAGAAAAATTTCTCTTAGTGGTTTCATAAACTGGTAACATAATTTGTTTATCTTTTAGCAACTCATTCAATGTACAGTTTACTATATTGATAATTATTTCACAAATTTTCAGGTGTCTCAACATGATGATAAAATTGACAAACGACTATGTATATTGAGTAACCCACCTTCCAAACTTGTTAAAACTTATAATGCATATGTGGTGAATGGATTTCGATTTCACACACATGCATATGGGGAATAAAGAAAAACAATGAAAAGTGGAGTTAGCATGAGAGAATCTCATCATCGAGAAAATGAAGTTGACTTTTATGGCATACTTGATGAAATAATTGAACTCTGTTATCTTGGTCAACATTACATAACCATGTTCAAATGTCGGTGGTTGGATACATAGATAGGCGTGCGTGTTCATCCGACACATGGAATCATCGATATTAAATGTAAAAGTGTTCTCGCAGTAAATGTACTATTCTTATTGGCTCAATAGGCACATCAATTTTATTACACAAAGTACTGTGCTACATCAAGAGAGTTGACTGATTGGTGGTGTATAATAAAAATCAAAATTCGAGACAATCAGTTTAGTCAAAGTGAATGTGCTTTCACTGATGTGCAAAGAATTGAAGTTTTTCAAGAGAGTACTCAAAATCAAACTTTTTTACAAAGAGACATGAATATCGATGACGACACCCCACATTTAAGAGTCGGTGATGACGATGATGTTAATGATGTCACATATGAATCTGAAATGGTATGAGATGAAGCAACTGGAACTCGAATGGATATCGATGATGTTGAGGAGGAATATGAAGATGACATTGACATATATGAAGATTACATTGACATATATGAAGATGATGATGAAGATGAACACTGATAGAATTTCATGGTAGTTATATACAATCATAACTAATATATATGTATACATAACAGTAATTATCAATTATTTTCTAACAACATAAACATTTTCTATTTTAGATGGATGACGACATATTTCGTGAGTTGGCAGATGCTGACCTGCCTTTCTATGTGGATGAGTTGCTGGCAGATGACCCTCATCCTGCAGGCACTCCAAGGAGTATGCGGAGGGGGCACAGTCTTTCACGATTGATGATTCCTGACCTCGTCCCCGAGCGACGTCCACGTCTTGGGTTTGATCCATGCACACAGAGGTGTAATAACCTGTGTGATAACCTGTGGATTTGACTAAGATTTCATTAATCTATTCACATAATAAATGTTTATTATTTTTACAGTTTTCCGCATATAGTAGTCGGACAGGGCAGCGCTATTTTGCACAACTATTTCTCTCAGCCTTGGAACACATGGGAGAACATTCCCATTGATGTGCAGCAGGCCATCTTCGGGAATTGGTTGGTATGTACGTAAATAAATAATTTTTATTTTGAAAATTATTTCATTTCAAACTTGATATTTTGATTTATTTGTAGGTTTTATGGCATCCGATCGAGGATACCATGCGTGAATCCATCTACGAGGCATAGGAGGTGGCCATGCGTGATCGCTTTCGTCAGTTTTTGCACAATTTAAGAAAAGCTGCCATGATGAAAGTATGAGTGTCAGTTTTTGACGAGTCATGTAGAGTACACCGACCAGAGTACATTTCATCCCATGTATGGGATGGATTATGTGTGCACTGGTTGAGTGATGCCTTTCAGAGGAGATCATCGGTGGGTAGATATAATTGGGGGAGATAGGAGGTGACTCATCGAGCTGGGAGTCGTACTTTCAGTACTCATAGACAGCATCTGGTACGTACATTATTTATAAATAATTTATATAACTATAAATATTAATAGTTTTTTTTATTCTTATAGGCTGTCGAGCACCCCGATATTACGGAGTACGACGTATATCGGAGGATGTATAGTGATCCTGCTACTTGGGTGCTCAGAGGTGATCGTCAGCGTCACATCGTGGTCAGTATTATTTGTTTTCAAGTTTAAAAATTAACTGCATATAATATATTCAAAATTTTAATTTTAAAATGCAACTGCAGGAGTCATATGAGGCCGCAGCGTCATAGACCCGGCTTGAGAGTCAGTCCGATTAATCAGATTAGACCACTGGTCGTCAGTTTGATGAGGCGGCATGGATGAAGGCCACCTAGTACGCCTTCAAGAAGGGTCGGGTAGTTGGTATCAGCTCTCGACTGACTCCTGGAGATTATTATGGCAGTGTTGCGATGTCGGCGTCCAGCTCGAGAGGAGCTCGTGTATCATCTTCTACTACACAGTATGAGGATCATTTGCGATCTCAGACAGCACTGATAGAGAGCCTATGATAGGAGTAGGAGCAGATGCGTCAGCAGCAGCAGCAGCATGAGGAGGAGCGTCGATGCCAGCAGCAGCTGTATGAGGAGCAGATGAGTCGGTGGCAGCAGCATCAGGAGCAGATGGAGTACATGCACCGACTCACTCATGCTTTAGGGATGGAGTTTCCTCCACCAGCTTCTGCAGATCCCCCCTCCCCCCTCCCCCCTCCTTCAGATTAGAGTTTGTTTTTATGTTATAATATTTGTTAAATCAAAATATGAATTTTTTTTCTATTCGTAGTTTCTGTCTCATTGTAAAATATTAATAATATTATATTTTGAAATAACAATATTAATATGAATTATATTATTATTTATATTTTATAATATTAAATTATATATATATATATTAAAATTTTATAATATTATAATTTAATTATATTTTTTGTAATATTAGAATTATTTTAATATTTGAATGTAAAATAATTCTATTATTTTTATATTAATTAAAATAACGTATTAATATTTTTTTATTTATAATTATAATTCTAATATTATTATATTTATTAAAATAATTTATTGACATTTTTTTATTTTTGAATTATATTTGGATTATTATTATTATAATTAAAATAAATTATTAATAATTTAGATTTTTTTTATTTTTTTAGTATTTGCGACGGGATACTATGTCCGTCGCAAATAGTATTATTATAATATTGATTAAAATAATTTGTTTATTTATTTTTTATTATTTTTAAAAACTAATTGCGATGGGCCCGTCGCAATTTGTATTTGCGAAGGGCCCGTTGCAATTAGTTTTTTTAAAAGTTTTCACAAATATACGGATTAATATTTACGACGGGAAGAATATCCGTCTCAAATAATACATTTAGCGACGGGCCCGTCACAAATAAATGTTGTTGCGACGCCGTTTTCCATGATGGTCTATTTGCGACGGGACCCCGTCACAAAAGCCTATTAGCGATGGGATCCCGATGCAAATAACCCGTCTCAAATGCCATTATTTCCAATAGTGATAGGTGTGAATGTCCTTTGATTGATTCACACTAAATATCCAATAATATTGAGTGTATTTATATTTTTCACACAAAATTATGTCGTTGATTTATCCTTAAACTAAGGATACAACCTCTATGAGAGATTTCATCTCAATTTACATTCCATTGAGACTCCTTTATTGTTATACACCAAATCACTTTTATATGGTGTATATAACGTACTTTGACATAATATATCATGAATACCTTTATTCTCATGATATTACAATGTTTTTATTTCCTCAATTATTTGTATTCAAGTATCTCTCTTTTGGTTAGGAACTCTAACTAAAATACCATTTTAAAATGTTTTTATGATTGATTATTCCAAATCTTTCTCATTAATGTCCATATTTTAAAAATGGTTTTAAGGATTTATTTATATTGACATTAAAGTATTCCAATCAAAATTCCTTTTAAAAGTTTCAAAGTGGTATGGGACACTTTGATTCTAAAATCTATTTTAAATGGATTCTTGACAGATAGTGTGACTTTTAAATGTTTTCAAGAAAAAGGGGGATATTTCACTCTAATTGTTTTGATTATTAATTTCATCTATGTCAATATCCTTCATCATTCACGATTGAGGTTATTATGATACAATAAAATCTTCTATATTGTATCGAACGAGTTATGTTTGACTGTGGATGTGCTATTTTTATACCATTCATGGGTTGTGGAAAAAGGATTGACATTTTGTATTCTAGTTTTAATACGAATGTTTATGTTATGTTTAAAACATTTCATATGAGGAATGAATTGGACTTAATAAGTGACGGGTGGAGCCCTCTATAGCTCCTCGATGCATCGGTAGGTCTCATGAGACAAACTAGTGTCTTGGAAAAAGGCCTTGGCAAAATCTTATTTGTAGTATTGGAACGATGCCTTGGCTATGTGGTTATGATAGTGTGGAATTATTTATTCCATCATTATGAAAGTTGTTATTGATATTGCATGTGATTGTTTGACTAGTAGAATATACATGTGAATATGTAAATGGAATTATTTTATTTTGTCTTTGACATATTATGCTGAAGTTCATGTTTAAAAGGCTTTTGTTTTAGTTATAAATTGCTTTAAATGTTTGTGCTTATCTGTGAAAGCTTCTTCTATATTGTTATCCTTACTGAGCATCTGAGCTCACACCTTTCAATGTTTTATTTTTCCCAGGATGTGAAAAATGTAATTTATGAATGACCTACAGGGATAGTATGAGGGGATATGAAGACAAGATGTTGTTGTAGTTTTTTTACCTTATGATGTAATGTAAGACTTGTGAATATATGTAGTGTTTCCAAGACTACTAAACTAATCGGTCTTTCGAGACTTGATAATTTGTGATCATGCCAATGTTATGTAATAATGCACCGACTATGGGTATCTAGTGTCGGGGTGTTACAGTTGGTATCAGAGAAGATTAGTACAAACCTTGGAAGCTAGATTTAGATAAACTTCGATTAGAGCACGTAGACCTAAGATGAACTTTGAGGATTAGTATAGAAGAACTTCTTAGAATTTTGGTATTGTAGATATTTTGTGAGTTTTCCGAGCAATACATCCCTATCTGGTTATGAGGGGGTAGAGGCGGCTCTGGCACAGATGTACCTAGGGGTAAAACCCGAAAACACCACATTGTGATAGACTCGAATGGGAACCGGTGCACGACAACGGGCCGTGCTGCACTCTTAGTTACGACACTCCCAGGGGGGGTATTATTAGGATAATTTACATTTTCTTTACTAACATATTTGAAGTATTAAATATATAAGATGAGAGTAAATGACCTTGGTTAATCCTAATGTGTTTCAAATTGAGAATATGGTGACATGTTAATCTCTAAATGATTTTATGACTACTATTACTCACACAATGCTTTCTAGTTTTAGTCAATGGCTGGATTCCAAGGAAGTCATAGTGACTTTGAGAATGATGTACAAGGTGGGAACGGTGGTGGAAATGAGCAACAAAATGGAATTTTGATAGGCGTAAAAGATATTGTCTTTATATCAAATCAAATTTCCAAAAATATGATCAACAATATATAAATTAACCAATTCCTGGACTCAACAAAGAAGATAAATTTGATGAATGAAAAGAGCTCCAGCAGTGGAGACCACGGAGAAAGGAATCCTCAATTTCCACCATGCTGGAAATGTGGAAGGAGACACCTAAGAAAGTGTCTCAATGGGACAAAGAAATGCTTTAGGTGCGGGATGGAAGGACATAAAGTGAAGAATTGCTGAAGAAAAATTAGGAGTACTATGGAAGAAGATAAAAATGGACCCAAGAATCTATTTACAGTCATTTGTAGTAAATGTAGGGGACCTGGACATTACTCGAGTGAATTTCCTATTTTATAGGATATTTTCTTGTTCAAAGAAGAAGCTATGTGGGAATAAATGGCTGGATAAATGATTAAAAATTATTAGTGCTCCTTGTTGATGAGTTTACTTTGGAATAATTTTCTCTTGTATTTTTAACCCTGTAGTTTTCCATGTGAGAATGTTATTTGAGGAAGAATTATCTTTTCTCTTGTGGATATAGTTATAAATAACCATTTGGTTTTATATGATCATTGGGTTTCAGGCAATTATAAGTTATTATAATTTGGGAAGAAAATTCAAGGTATGAGATAATATTTGTGGTTAAATTATGTTATGGTTATTTTGAGAAATTTATCTCATTTTGGTAATGTTATAAAATATAGTTTTTGAAAAAGGACAACACGTAGACCATGTGAGAACCCGTCGCGTCGGACAAAGCTGCAGGAATTAAACCCACAACCGAAGTGCGATTGGGATTTATCGCCTACCACTAGACTACGTGAAGTCCCTAGTTAGTGTGAATAGTATTTTTAGTTAAATGATTTTATTGATAAATAATAATTTGATTTGGGATCTTATGTCTTATCAAATGAATACCCATAGTATAAGAAAATGATTTGGTGATTAAGTGATAAATGTTATTTTGGAAGTTGTTCGCTTTGTTGTGAACACTATATGCCAAAGGAAAATAGAGTAGTATGGGATTTCATTTTAGAAGTAATGGTGGATTTTTATCTATGTGTTTATTGTGGATTTAAAGTGATTTGGGTTATTTATGGAAACGATTAGGTTAATTAATTTTATGTATGTGACTTTAAGAGTAATTAATGTCATTTAGAGATACAATTTAATGTGGAAGACTACATTCTTATAAGTTTTGGGTTTCAATATTTGTTTGGATTATATTAAAGGATTTTAAGGACAATTGATTATTGAATGGTATTTATTTATCTTTGAGGTATTGATGGTTTAATTTTAGAAATTAAGATTAGTGTTTTTTTTCTAATGGAATGTCCATTTGGGGGATCAAAAGATATTATACTAACCAATTTGGTTTTTATTAATCTCTAAAGACAAGGTAAATATATATTTTATCCTATGTGGATCTTGTATTTCTATAGAAGTTTATTCTATCTCTTCCATTGTGACCAAGTCTTCTTGAATACTCATTGTTCAAAAAAAAATGAGATAGTGGTAAAAATGTATTACAGAATGAAAGTCTACTTAAAAAGTATGTGTATCTCTTTATGTTCTTAGTCAATATCATAAATTAATTCCTCGTCCTTATGTAATGTAACTTAAAACAAAAAAAATGTTGTCTGTTTACTTTTCCTACTAGTAGAGTAATGACCGTTTGTCCCAACACAAGTTTGTGATTTTCTTAATATTAACATTCTCTGGATCATGTTTTCTATCCCTCTTCATCAGAACATAACACTTAGTTTATCGTCCATATCCATTTTTTCCAACATGGAATCCTATTATGGGTTATCTTGGGTAGCCTTTATACAAATATCTTCCTTTCTTTTAAAGTGATAGTTTTATTCACTCCTTTTATGATGTGGGACTTTCCATTATATTATCGAGCCCAATTTTAAAAAAATTGCGAGGACGCAATTTATTGAAGGAGTGGAGAATGTAACACCCCATGCTTCCACGGTACGTTTCCCTTTGAATAATGTAATGGTGTGCATTGTACGCATCTTCGAGATTCTAACACACCACAACCAATCAAACTAGCCGTTATGAATAGTAATACCTACATTTTAAAATTTTAGAAATTTTATCTCCCAAAATGAACTTCATTTTTTGGATTTGGGGTATCGAATTCTGCCTAAGGTAAAATTTAGGATCTTTTCGAATAACTTTAATATTTTTATGAATAGTGAAAATTACTAAATTTTAATTAGAAACAACTTTTTTAATCAAAATAATTAATAGTGATAAATTATTAATTTGAGTGGTTTTAAAGTATATTAAGAATAGATTTTCCATTTAATAAAATTTGGGTCATTGTATATAATTTCACAATTAAACCAGACATAAACAAGTATCAATCTATTGATAATTATTATATCTTTAAAACACGCTTTTTGATTTGATAGCAGAAATTAATTTGAAATTAATATCTGCCACTTCTGTGTATAGAATTTAGAAAAAAATGGATTCCATATTTGGAATTAGGATGTCCAAATTGTGTAAATAGGTAACTTTTATTTTTAGACATTTTGAATAATTACTTCGGTAAATATTTTATTTACCATGGTTAAAGGGTAAATCCGGTAAATAAGGGTTAAAAATAATATTATAATAACACTAAATTATCGTAAAACGTGTACTAACCTTATTGGTGGATACAGTTTCGACCATGGGAATATTTGGGTCAATTGTGGGACCCCATGGAGCCACTTGTAGGTGATAGGGACACATTATTTTAATTAATTTAAAATAAATATAAAAATGACATAAGCATATATCTTTTAGAAAAACAATTTTTACATATGGTTATGTATGTTGTATTTTCTACTATAAATATTCATTAGAAATATAAAATGATTTCCTACATAGTGGTATTTTTTTATAATTTTTAGACAATATATAAGTTAATTTATTTTTGATACAATGGTGATGCAGTAATTACCTAATTAATGAAACATTAGAATAATTGATTTCATAAATACCCAAATAAATGGAATTTGAGACTTTTTATAAATAAAAATAATTTTCTAGGATAATATGACATGTTAGGATTGATTTAATTAACTTTGTTCTAAGTAATAATTCTGTTATAATTTTTACAAAAATCAATTATTGAATAGTGTCAAAATTGATATAAAATAGTTTTTAAAACATATATTATATTATTAATTGATATTTAATTCCTAAACATATAATGGTCGGCCAAGAGACTTATATCATGATAGGTTTATCATTAATGGACCACTTGGGGGACTCCTGGATGTATATAGTATGTTTATTAACCATATAATATAAAAATACAAAGAGACATTGTAAAAGTGAAACTAATTAACTAAGAGTTAATACTTAAAGATAAGGTTAATATAGTAACCCAAACCTGTATAAATCATATTGGTTGAGTGGTTTTCGACCTATCCCCACCTTAACCTTTAATGAATCCACTTTGGATCCATTAGAAACCTAATATGAATTTATTATAAAATAATATTTCTAGCTTTTCCATAGGTGCCCCTCACCCCTCTTATAAAAGGGTACTCCCCCTTCTCATTAATTCACACCTTCAAATACTTTTGGTTTGGCCAAACTCTGCCCAAATACTCTCTAAAATTCCCTAAATTCAACATATAGGCCTTCCTTTAGTTATAAAGCCAACCTAAGGAGCCCACTTGATCAAATCAAAAGGAAGAACCCGGAGAAGAGGTAATGATTTCACCACCCCTTTTCAAGTTCCTTTCTTCTTCAACATCTTCTTTCTTTGCTATTTCTATTATAAAATAATAACTCCAGAATATTCTATATTTTGGGATGTTATTATAAATATGGTACAACCATATTCAGTATTCTATCCATCCTCTGAATGGAATGTCACCATACGTGTGTACGTACGGCTTACCGTCTCCACGTCGTGGTGTAATTGTCATTCAATAAATTATTATTTGGATGGGTATAACAATGATGTGTAATTCATTTAAATAATAAATATAACATGATAATTATTCTTTCTATGTGATATAACATCCAATTATATATTATTTTATCATAAAAAGAATGATATTGTCGCTCGTGCGTACGTACGGACTACCCTCTCCACGAACGCAATGAGATTCATTCTCCATCGTATCCATTCAAGTACAATTCTAATTTTATGATTAAAAATAATGTTTAATGACTTTATATAATTATGGATATGAATAATATACAACCTATTAATAAAAAACACGACTTATGTAACAATTAATATAAAGGAAAATGAGTAAGTTAACACCCGAAATGACGATAATACTATGATATTATTATAAAATCAATGTTAAAAGTTAATATATGATATCATATTAATGTAAATTATTATGGTATAATTAAATAACAATTATTTCACCATTATATAGGAGTTTAAACAACCGCCAACCAAGTAAAAGTACAAAGTAAGGGGTTTCTTATCTCACTATTAATTCTGTGAGAATTCCATTGTTCACCACTTATTTATTACATGTGGTGTGTGTACTACAAATGTTTGTATCCATTTTGTAATATAATTTAATTCATTATATTTACATCATCATTGTATGATCCTTCTTTCATGGTTTTATGTTTCATATGTTACCAAATTGGTAACGGAATTACAAATTTCAATTTCCACTCATTCAGCTTTACACATACTTCATTGATTATTTTACTCCACGATTATGTGTGGAATAATTATTCATTTTCCTATGTTGGAATTTACAGTCCCCTTTCTGTGGATATACTTTTGATACACATAATCACTCCATTGATAAATTCTCAAGCAATCGGTACGAACTTGATAAGAGTAATTTTTAACTCAATCGCTATTTGTTGAGTTAAATATCCAATTCATTGGTGTTATTTTTACAAGAATATGTGTGAATGTAATTTGATTGTTTTACACAGAATATCCAATCATATTGAGTGTATTTATATTTTTCACACATAATTATATCTTTGATTTGTCCTTAACCTACGGATAAGGCCTTTATGAGAGATTTAATCTCAATTTACATTCCATTGAGACTCATTTATTGTTATACTCCAAATCACTTTTATATGGTGTATATAATGTACATTGACATAATATATCATGAATCCCTTTATTCTCATGATATTACAAAGTTTTTATTTCCTCAATTATTTTTATTCAAGTGTATCTCTCTTGGTTTGGAACTCTAACTAAAATATCATTTTAAAACGTTTTAAAGATTGATTATTCTAAATATTTTACATTAATGTCCATATTTTAAATATGGTTTTAAGGATTTATTTCTATAGACATTACTGTATTCAAATAAAAATTCTTTTTAAAAGTTTAAAATTGGTCTGAGACACATTGATTCTAAAATATATTTTAAATGGATTCTTGGAAAATAGTGTGACTTTTAAATGTTTTCAAGAAAAAGGGGGATATTTCACTCTAATGTTTTTGATGATTATTTTCATCTATGTCAATATCCATAATCATTCTCGATTGAGGTTATTATGATACAATAAATTCTTCCATATTGTATCGAATTAGTTATGTTTTACTATGGATATGCTATTTTTATACCATTCATGGTTTGTGGATAAAGTATTGACATTTCATATGCTAGTTTTAATACAAAAGTTTATTTTATGTTTAAAACATTTCATATGAGGAATTCATTGGACTTAGTAAGTGACGGGTGGAGCCCACTATAGATCCTCGATGCATCAGTAGGTCTCATGAGACAAACTAGTGTCTTGGAACAAGGCCTTGGAAAAATCTTATTTGTAGTCTCGGTACGAGGCCTTGGCTATGTGGTTATGATAGTCTGGAATTATGCATTCCATCATTATGAAAGTGGTTATTGACATTTCATGTGATTGTTCGACTAGTAGAATATCCATGTGAATTAGTAAATGGAATTTTTTCATTTTATCTTTGCCATATTATGCTCAAGTTCAAGTTTAAAAGGATTTTGTTTTAGTTATAAATTGATTTAAGTGATTATGCTTATCTATGAAATCTTCTGATATATTGTTATCCTTTCTGAGCATCTGATCTCACCCCTTTCAATGTTTTATTTTTCCCAGGATGTGAAGAAGTAATTTATTAATGACCTACAGGGATAATATGAGGGGATATGAAGACAAGATGTTGTTGTAGTTTTTTTACCTTATGATGTAATATAAGACTTATGAATATATATAGTTTTAACATGACTATTAAACTAATCGGTCTTTTGAGACTTGATCCTTTGTGATCATTCCAATGTTATGTAATAATGCACCGACTCTGGGTATCTGGGGTCGGGGCGTTACACACCTCTTTTGGATGAAATGGTTTGGACAACCAAATCAGCAGGGTGAATACCATCACCAATCATATTTTCATCGAGTATCAAACCTTAACACCCTACCAGATCAAAATGAAGTACCTCATCTTGAATTATCTCTAGATGCTTCATTTTCATGGGTATCAAAAGGAGAAGAATAAGGGGAGTATAAAAAATAGTCATTATATTTCAAAATGATAAACACATCACATGACAACAAATATCAATGAATTCACCCCACTAATAATCTATATTTAGGGTATTAATTAATAAAATTCAATTCAATTTTAATTTATAAAGTTGTACCCCCATATGAGATACTAATCATTCCCATAAGAGCTTGTACGAGCTTGCAGGCTAATAATCGGTATCCACCTTCTAATTCCGTCAAACTGATGATCTATCTATTCCCATACTAGGACCAACAGGGTGACACATCTCACAATCACCAAAAAGGATACCATCAATATATTTGTAACTATAACACAAGTTCTTGATTCATATAGTGATAGATACTATCCACTTAATATCATTTCCATGAAACAAATCAGTCGATTTAGAGGACCATCCCCATGAGAAACTATCGAACCCCATTGTTAAAGATACCTTCCTTGTTTGTAGTCCAATAAATGATATTTCATATCTAATAGCTATGATTTGGTCATATCCTCAACATCCTCACATGGGGATTGTTAAAGTTTGGTGTAGCAAAAACATGAATCTAATCATAAAAAGGTAAATCCATCTTATAGTATGGATTGATATCTTGGATATGCTTCGATATGATAAGAAACACCCACAATAGAAGAGGGATCCTCTAATGGTTGTACCACGCTAAAGAAATTGGAAGAAACTACTCGTTCTTATTATCCCTGATGGGTTCCACCATGATCATCCAAACAACCCAAAGTCCAATACTAGCCCCTTATGAACTAGTTAAAAGATTTATTTATTTATGATACACTAGATATGTAGGTGAGGTGTGATGGGATGTTTTCAATTAGAAAAATTACGATATATATTAACTGCCTCGTATATTTCTATGACCCTCTACTTGGCATTAAACTCTTCGTATCTTAGAAAACCAAAAAATGTTATCCCTATTATTTATTGAATTAGATTCGATGAAGAAGATCCTTTTTTATGAACATCATATCCTCTCATTTTCTGTGAATTTTCAATTGTTAGAGTGGTAGTAGGGGTGTCTAATTCTGGATATTGTGCCCATTATTTTAGTGATAAAGAAGTATATATCAAAACAAACACCTCGGAAATGTTTTCTTGAATGTAAAAACCCTTTTTCAAAATATTCCGTATGTGAATACTGTTGTATACATATAACCAATCCAAGTGCTAAGTTATTCAATGTGGTTTTCGAATAGGGGTGTTAGATAAAAATATAACACCATGAAGGGGAATACTATCTTATAAGGGGTAACTTTTGAAGATAACATGAATATGGTTTGTTAAGAGATTATGGGGTGGTAAGATATGATTCTTCGCATCATCATTGATGCTTTCGATCAATGAATATCAAATTTCATCATAAATGGAATCAATTTTAATAATTTCCATTGTATCATTATAAAAAGAAATTTTATTGAAAATGACATAGATTTATAAAAGTGAAATTCCCCCCACATATTTTATACATGACCTTAATTTCATGTTATGTGGCCCACAAAACATCCAAAATTCAATATGAAGAAAGATAAATAATAATGTGGATACCATTATTCCACAAATAAAATTATTTACATTGTATGAATAAGAGTTTTCATACTACCAGGGTTTTTATGTGGAAATGTCTTTCATTTAGGGAAATCACGATGTGGGAAATGTTGTTATACGATGTTATTAGGGTGATACGCAAAGAACTAGTAGATAACTAGGTGAAACAAATATTCAACATTAAACCTTTTATATCCATGGACCATTAATTTGGTCTACATTCACCATAAAAATAATTCAAAAAGTTTAGTTATTTCATGGAATTGACTCTTCTGCATGATTATTAGACTACTGTCTGATTGTGGAAATTTATTGGGCCTCAAAAAATTAAAAAATAATCATTTAAATAAAAAATGAATTTTAGAATTCCCATGATTTAAATGGCTAATGCATTAATGGATTTTAAAATTATTGAAGTAAATAATAAACGTAATGTATACCATTCCTTCCAAAATAGTGTGAATGGTTTTTGGGATCACAACTCCTAATGGAACTTCAAAGAATTAAATTAAATCATTTTATGGTTGTGCAAATGAAATACCACCCCACCAAAATGAAATTTTTATTTTTGGGAGAAGGTTGTCATTTTACACCCCCCCCTCAAATTATAATTTAGATTTTTAGTACCATCCATTGATTTCACAACCTCACAAATGGTTTTTTAGTTTTTCAGGAAAAGAGGTCATGTAATGCCCCACCTAAAAAATTAGTTTTTTGGTTGAGATTATGAGGATTTAATGCCCCCAGAAAATGACATTTTTTGGAAAATGGGGAATCCTTTTAAAACCTCAATAACCACAAAAATATTATGTAGAATATATTTTTATAAAATAACCACATGGATCCATGTATACTATGTGGTCAAATGGATATCTTGAGAAAACAGTTATTTACCATGCCTATATATACATTTTCTTCGTAAAAAATAAAAAGGTATTGACAGATATTGATGAGAGGAATGATATAAGACAATACTAGATAAGAATCATATAGTCAATTTACCGATCACATTAAGTGAAGTATACCTGAAAAAGGGATCTATCATTATAATACATATCAATCCACCCACAATGGGTGGTCTGGTTCATTAAATATATCAATAAAAACTCTCCCCATTTATAAGATTCTTTTCAATCCCCCATCCTACATAGAAATGACTAATATACTAACTAGTGTATCCATTTATCTTTCTCTATTATTTCCTTGTTTTCCTAAATCATCATAGAATGGATCCCCAAACTTCCCCCTTCATTAACTGTACAAATGCCTTTAGAGCTCTCCTTCCATAATGTGGGAATTTGTTCATTAGGAATGACCCCAAAGCCAACAAAATTGTATTATTTGAGAACATATCGAATCAAAATTTCTTCTAGATTGAAAAATCATATGGTAATTGATGTTCATAATTTATGATTCAAATATATGGGATCCTCATTATGTTTTTTATTATACTTTTTGTTGAAATGAGTGTCCCTCCCTTTGGGATGGTGTTAGGTGGATTCATGGGTCTTCATTCATCTTCTAAATCCCAAACCATGGAGAGAAATATTTCATATCAGTTCGGATATGTAATCCATGAACCCTAAGGAATTAAATAAAGATATGATGTGTAAATATTTATGTGTCGTATCTTTAGTCTCCCCACAATCAACCACTTATAGATAAAGAAGATTCTATGGTTAGCCAGATCTTCTACATCTTCTTGTTTTTCACATTGAGCCAGAATCATGTGTGATTAGAGGTTAGAAATGATCATGCCATTATCATGAACTAATTCCTCTCTCCATATAGAGTATTTTCTAGATAATCCGCTCATGTTTCCTTAGGCGTCATTCATATGTGCAGGCCCCAACCAAATAAACAATGTTGGTTTCATCACTTCCTAAACTGGTTACGTAGAAAGCCTCACTGAAGTTTAAAACAATCAACCCATACTCATCTTTATATTATCTATTCCATAAATCTATAAGGGTTATATATATCCTTGGAGGATATATCCCGTCAAGGTCCCATGTGTTGCTTCAGCACATGGCCAACACTAGCATTTTCTAGGAACCTCTCCCCAAGATGTGTGTTCCACAATACATTTAAATGCATGTTTTGGTCCTCATAATATGAATTTAAAAGGTATGATGTGTTTCATTAAGTGACACTAAAAAACATGAGTTCATATTCTTTTAATAAGGATAAGCTGTAAGCCCATCTATTGTTATCGATCCTAACCCAATGAATCACTTGTCATCCTTTATAATCAAAAATTCAAAATCATCCCACTATGTGTCTTAAAAAATATAATCCTCGAAATACATTTTATATTAATATCTAATATATAGGATAATGTGTATCTTCTATGGAGAGCCTAATATACATATAGATGTTTTTATTTATGAAAAATCTCCTATACATACGGATGATTCTGAAGTTGATGCATGCTAACAATCAATTGTCAATATAATGGTGACTTGGTACATAATTGGGATTTAATATTTGACTCATGAATATGACATAAATCTATAAAAGGGCCTCAGAGTAGGGAATAATTCCCCAAAATAATTTGTGGTGAAATAGACTTCCAATCCTCTAGAATAATGTGAGTCCCAAATAGTTGCTGGAACTATTCTATAATGAACACCTTCCATTGGATGTTGGTTCCTGGTATAGTACAAATAAGGGAATTTTTGGGTGTTTCTTATTTCAAGAATTAGACATATTGCAAAAAAACTAATAAAATTAATTAAAATTCAAAGGGTGTGTTTGATGTGATGGGGATTTCCACCACAATGATAGAATATCCTTCAAACACCACAAGATTTATCGAACAAAATAAAAAATATTTTACTCATGAAATAGATTTTAATATTTTATTTATTTTCAATTTATATGATCATTTATACCAACGGACATAAAAAATGAATAATTTTAATTATTTTAACTAATATATAATATTTAACATTTTTAATTATGAGAATTATTTAACTAAAATCAAATTACAAATATTTTATTTTCATATGTATTTTATTTGTATATAATATATTTGTGTTAAGTCTATGTAATATTTTTATAGTCACCCTCACATGTCAATATTTGTATAGTTGTAGAAATGAGTTTACATATTTTATCAGGTTTTGTGATCTCTTTTTTTATCACTGACTAATATTTTTCCATTTATATATGATATTTTTAAATGAAAATAAAAATAAAAAATATATTATTGAAAAATTAGATAAAGAAAATATGAAATAATTGTGGTTACTTTGTTATAATATTTTTAAAATAATTATTAATGTTTTATTACAAATTATTGTTTTTTAAATATATAAAAATTAAATATATTTTTCATGATAGTTTTTTGTGACAATTATAAATTTCTTTTATTTATGAGATCTCAGATGGGTTTTTATTGATATCTATAAAAGTTAATTTCATATTTAATTTCAAATTATAATATATTATTTTAAATTCATGAAATTTTATATTGATAATAATGATTCATGTTTGGATTACAACACTATGAACATGTGATTAATATAAGGAAGGTGTTGATTTTTTTTTGATTTTAAAATGATTAAATTACCCAATCAATGACCTATTCTTCAATCCATGATCAAAACCATTTAATTTGAAAATGTTGAAAAATAGCGAAATAAAATAATATTTTAAATTAAATGGTATTAATCATATTTATAGTTCATGGATTTAAAATGGTGAAATTTGGAATAATTCCACATCTATTGTTGATTATGATTATTAAGATGACATGTCTAAAAAAATTAAAGAAATTATTCATGCTACTGTAGCAGCTTAAATTGGTAAATATAAGATATTTGAGAGTATATTTGGTGTTGATGAAAATCAATTGGAACTAAGATGTCTATAGTATATAGTTTTATCATTTGTATTAATATTTATTAACATAAAGGACAAACATTGGATGAGTGATAAGAGTTTTACATAGTCTCTAAATATATTGAATGACATACTTCCTAAATTCCATAATCTGTTAGATTCAAAATAAATTTCAAATAAATTAATAAGCAAGATGGTTATCAAGTGAAAATGATAAATGTAATTATAATTACTATATTATATATTAGAAGGAATAAGACAGATTCTCATAGTGATCTAATTTTTCGAGATCATGGTATATATTGAACAAAAATTCATTTGTAGATTTAGCTATTACAAATACATATTCTATTGAAATTTGGTATCATCATATAATTCCATGATGGAAACTTTTTATTTCAATTTAAAAATATAAAAAATGGTTATAATCCCATGATTATGAGTGAATATATTATGAAAAATTAATCAAAAATATGATTATATACAATGTAAAACAATTGTTCAAAAATTTCATAAATTTAAAAATGATGTTATAAATATTAGGATTGGACATAATGTAGCTAAAATTAAACCATATTATATAATTTTTAGAAAACTTATTTATTATCATATTGTATTGGTAATACAAAAATTATATAAATAGTTTTTTATAAAGAATATATTTATCAACTTTTCATTCATTATTTATAGAATAAAATATCCTAGAAATGATATTAATGTTTTGTTGTTAGAATTGAATGATGATTTGTAACTTCAATGAGTCGATGGTATTAGTGTGTATAATTATTATAAAATACAACAATTAAAAAAATACGAAATACTGGTGTTCATAATATAAATATTAGATAATTGAATTGAATGGATCAAATGAAATTGATATCATTATAAAACATTTTTCTACTGATAATTTTTTTGAGACGGTGAAAAACATTGATGTTGACATTAGAAAGACATAAAAATCTAGTAATTTTTGGATTATTTGGGAGAATATATCTATCTTTTATCTTTTCTAATATTGATACAATGAATTTGAAAATAAATGTCACATTAGTCTTGTGGACAAGAATATTTATGACTATATAATTGGACAAGTTTTAAATATTGAAGGAAAACTATAGATAGGTTGAATGGAATATTGTAGCAAATATAAATAGGATCATTTTTTTGGAGTTATCTCCGACTCCTAATAGAAGAAAAAAGTACATAACATTATCTTTACCAACATTATATATGGGGGATAATGTTATTTTTTTTTCAAATACCTCCATCCTTTCCAAGGTTCATAGGTTTATTATTCAAATAGCTTATATTTTCTATCATTAATATATTTTGATTTGACAAGTATCAAATTTTATTAATATCATCTCATGATGAAACACCTCATAACTATCCCGTTGTCTAGAATTTATCCATTATTTTTCATAATTTCAATCTTGATGGTGTGATATTATTTAAATTCTTATTGAAATGAAGTGAATTATATGAATTATAGTAGAAATTTGGAGAGTGATGTAATCTCTATAATTTTTAATCTACAAATTTTCATCCCATTAAATTTTTTTGTATCCTCATTCATTTAATGGTTCATTTAGTAAGATAATTAATGGTTTTTTTTCCTATAAATATATATTAAATGAATCATTTGGATTGGAATGTGATTTTATTAGATTGTTTTTTATGAATCCATATCGACCACAACTGTGAAATACGGAGAAGTTTTAATTAGAAAGTTGTATAGTGTTGTAAATGATATTTTTATAATGTGGAGAATAAGATTTCTCCAATATCTCAAAATAAATGAGACAAGTTATTAGAAAATAAGGAAAAATTCCTAGAGAGTGAAATCATTGAAAGGTGATCAGATAAAAATGTACATTTTTTAAATCGTAAATAACATACATGAATTTTATCCATATATAAAATTGAAATTTAATGAATTAAAAAATATTATCCAAAGAATAATGATATTTTTAATATGAATGATCGTTAAAAGAAATTATCATATATTAAAGTTATTGTTCGTTGTAGATTAGATTCTGAATAAAGATTTATATGATTAGAGGGAGGCAGATATTTAAATTCTATAACATGGTGTGGGTATGAACATAATGGGTATATATTTCTTATCAATTATTAAGATATTAAAATTTCATTTCATAATAGTAATATATGGGTTTTCATAAAAACAATTAATTTTATAGGAGGAAAAGAAACTAAAACATCTATGTATTAAGATCATTTTGCAGAGTTATTAATGAAATTTGAGAGATTGAGTACACTAAAATATGAGATCTGGTGTTTAAATGAAAATGAGTTATCAATAATAATAGTTTCATAATTTATCTTTTAAAAATTATACAAGCTAATATAAAAAAATTAGAAAATGAAAATGGTCTTTTAATTATGGAAACACATAGAAAAATAATTTTATTTGTTCTAGATCTAAGAAACGTGCAATGGTATATCATTATGCAAGGAAAACCCAGTATTTTGATAATGAATGATGTGATGAGAGTGATAATTTATATGTAACGTAAACTTCTAAGGAATTATTAAAATGGAATATTGATGAACACATCGTGAACATGGATTTTGACATATAGAATTGATCAAGGGAAATGAATACAGGAAAAAAATCCCTTATTAATTTCCAAAAATTACATGTAAAATATATTCATTTTTAGTTTACCTATTTAAATTTAAAAATAATGTTAGATATTATATTTTTAATATTTTTAATTAGTAATAATATTATTACAATTATGATGAATATATTATTTACATTATTATAGTGTTATATGTGTCACTTTTAAATTTATCAACATTAAAAATAATTTTTTATTTCTAAATGAAGAATAATTTTTTTTTGTATTTCTAACAATTTTAATAACTTGTCCAATGAATTAGATATTGTGGTTTATATTATATTTATTTAATTTTTATATTAATTTTATATTATTTCAAATTTTTATGTAACATTTCTATTTGTATAAAATTTCAGAAAATCATTACCTCTTTTTATGTCATTTCATCTCTCATTAGTTTTTTTGTCATATTTGTTTTATAATTTCCAAAGTATGAGTAAAAAATATTATTTATTTTATTTTTTGGTCAAATAATTTATCACATAAGTTTATTTTTATATCTAATAGTTGAATTTTTATATATGACTAATAATAGTTTGTTAATTTGATTTGTAGGGTAATTTTAGGTCATAAACATAAGTCACCTCAACCATATAGGGAGGAATATACTCATATATATGTTTTGGATAATCTTCATCATAATACATAAGAAAAATCAACTTCAATTGGGGAAGATAATGTAGGATCAAAATATGAATGTAGATGCTCAAATATAAGAGGGAGGTGAATTGTGTGTAAAAAAAAATTCATTTATAAACATTTGGAAAACTATGCTTAACAAGGTTAAACAATATAAATTCACAAGACCAATTTTAGTTCTACAATATTTTATAGGTTTTGGAATAATGGTTTCAGAAATGAATATTATAGAATGTTTAAAAGGAAAAGATTTTACCTCAATGTGTATAAAATTTTACTTATCAGAGTATAAGAATAATAAGAAAGTATAATAAGGATATACATTCTTCCTTTATCAAAACATTGCAAAAATAAATTTTAATCAAAACAAGTAACTAGTATAAAGTCTTTTATCCCAAAGTGTAGGTTATCCAATACCTTGGATAAAGGTCCCTTGATTTACACCTTCAATAAATCCCATCTTACGCTTAATAGGGTAATCCCTTGATAGATATATCAGAACATTTCCTTCTATCCCAGAAAGCCCTAAAGTGTTATGTTTTTCAGAACCTCTATCTTCCTATCCCTGGATGTTATCGAGAATTAAGGTAGTCGACACCTCTGTCCTCCTATCCCTGGAAGCCCTCGATTGAAGTTAGCAACAATCAGAGTCACATGATTCAATCTGAACAAGTTGTTCGGTACACAAAAGGCATGATAGTCTCTCTCTCTATAAATAACATCAATAACATGCAATCTCAAGAGTGATCAATAGGTATAGAGATCATTCAAAAGATCACCTATTTATAGGCATTCCTCAAATGGTCGACTCCCTCCTCCAATGGTCATATTTTTTCATGAAATCTTGGAGGGACCTGTACATGTGTCACTCAACCAAAGATTAGTTAGAAATAGACTGTACGACATCATTTCATAAAAATAACAATTGTCATCAAAATAAGTTTTCTTAACCAAAACAAATATTTAGGAGTCTAAGGAATAAACAAAGTTTGGATTCTAATGAAAAAACAATTGGAGAAAATAAATCATGTAAAATATAGATTATTATCTCCAAGGAATTCATAACTTGAATTCTGAATAATTTAGAGTCCTAATTATTAGGAATTGGGAGTCTGGATATTGAGGAATTCCGAGTCTGAATTATGAAGAATTCAAAGTCAGAATTTGAAGGAATTCGGAGTTTGAATTATGAGGAATTCAGAGTCCAAATTATATGGAATTATGTTTTATAAATCCAGGGAATTCTAAGTCTAAATTCTGAGCAAATCAGAGTCTGAATTATGGGGAATTCATAGTCTTAATTTTGACGAATTTAGAGACTAAATTCTAAGGAATTCAGAGTCCAAATTCTGATGAATTGGGAGTCTAATTTCAGAATAATTTGGAGAAATAATTTGGAACCTAAAAAATATAATACTATATATCTATGAATTTATAAAATTATGAGGTTTTAAATGAGAAATTGATTTCTAGACTTAAGAAAAATTAGTTATATTTAGAGGAACAATAAAATGAACAATGAAATCGTAAGTAAAGATAAATTTTCCTTGGGAAGGAAAATTTTCCTTGTTAAGATAATTCTTATGAAAAATTTTATTTTCATTAAGATAGAGTGTTTTTTATTTTCAAAACATATAGGAATGGAAATGTTTTAAGGAAAACATATTGACAAAACAATCTCCCCATTTTTGGAATGCAAAACATCCTTTCGAAAAAGAATATAATAACTTATATTTTTTCATTATGAACATGAAAATAAAAACTTATCTCTCTTTTCGTATGAATCATGTTGAATATGAGTAACTCCCCCACTTGGATTTGAAACCCTAAGGATTATATTCTTGATTTCCTTAAATAGATTTTCCTTTTTCCTGAATAAGAAAATATTCATAGATAAAACAAGCCATTAGATAGACTCCCCCTTACTTAAGTAATTCACCTATTTACTTAGTATTATTTTTAACATTTCTTTCTCCCCCTTTGTGATTTTTATAAATGAATAATGGGAATGTAAAAAAAATTAGTACCTAAAATATTTGAACTAAATAACAAATCACATTATGAAAAACCAAAATTTTATTATGATAGGAAACATTTATATAAAATAATGAAATACAACAGAAGATCAGATTGGGAAAAAATTATCCAATATTATCTTTAAGAAGTAGCTTCTTCACAATGGTTTTTAGCTTCCTAAAATCCTTGTGATATTCTCCAATACGCTTGTGCAGCTGATAATGACCTTCATTTTTCTTTTCGAAGGATTTGATCCTGTCTTCCTGAGACATAAAAATTTCTACTTGAGCATTCAAAAGTTCTTTTTTCTTAGAAATATTTTCTTCAAACTTTATTTTGAAATACCTTTCCCTATTCAAATTCATAGCCTCAAAATTTAGCTTCCCATTCAGACCCTTGACCTCCTATTTCCATGTTTTTTGTTCGAGACTTATCTTTTACTGAAAACTCTTAGTAAGATAACTAAATTTCCTATATTGGGTGTCAAAATCATCTTTTACACTTTGTTTCAAAACATCACTAATTATAATCTCTTTGATTTGTTTCCTTTACCACTTATTGATTTCCTTGCAAGATCTTCTGTGAGCTTCGTATATGATGAATATGGTTTTGAAATCAGTCATAGGCCAGACAAAAATATCCATAAGCATGGTAAGTGAATATGATTTCTGATTAAATGAATGATGAAGAATTTGAAACCTTGAGTCTATGATCAATAATAAGGGAATGGTATCAAAAAAAATTTTCAATGATTGAACTACAAAATCATATCTAAGAGAGGATGATTCTGAATCAGATTGTTTGGTTGGTGATGATAGTTATTTATTCTCATTATCATTACATTTGGATGATCCATCAATATCTTTCTTTTTCACTATAGATTTTATAGGTGTATCAATATACACCTATTTTCCCATATCAAATATCATACTGATCTCTTCTACTTTGGGCGATTCGTGTTCACTATTTGAAAATTGAACAATCATTTCTTCCTTAATATTTTTTTCTCATTACCACCCACAAGATCCTCTGGCTGAAAAAAATCATGGTTTCTACTCTCTTCATCAGATAGTTTATACACTTATTCATGACCATTTTCTTTGTTTACTGGAGTATGAAGTGTTGAAGACTCGACTTCAGAGGTTCAGATCGAAATCTTCTCAGAGGGACTCTCCTAATCATAATATTCTTTGACTTGTTTTATGAAATAATCAGTTTCATCCCATTCTTCTTGTTCTTCTTATACTACTACTTCTTCTACTTCCACTTCCTCTTCTTGAACTACTTATTATTCTTTTTCTTGTTACGGAATCACCATATTCTTTCACAGAGTCAAAGGGAGTGATTCATGAAAAAAAGATTCTGATAATTGAATTTCTTTAAAGGCATTCTTAGCAGCCTTGAAAATTTATTGAACTATATCATCATCAGACATCTTCTTCTGCTTCATTTATTTTTCTTGATTCTCATGATCTTCAACAACATTATCAAATAATTATTTTTCCTCAACAAGGTCTAAGACAAAACTGGGCTCCACTTCTTTCTTACTCTTTTTGTCTACTCTACACATAGAAACCACTTCATTATGATAAGTCTTTTGTTTCTATGGTTTTGGAGGTTCATATTTAGATTCCTTAGCCGCAAGAGTTTTTTCGTTATCTTCTAGTTCCCTCACCTTCATCTTATTTTCACCCTTCTGGGAAGTTTCATCCAATTCCTATTTCTTTGGAAGAGTTTGTATTTCTGATTGAGGAAATCATAGAATTAATCTAATTCACTAGAAAACCCAACCATCATTATTCTGAGACTATCATCACTCAATTAAATCACATTTAAATTCCTTGTCTTAGTACAACAATGTATTTTCAATCACTAAATGCAATTAACATCAATCATGGAGATGATAGTCGGATACATGATGATCTGAGATTTTAGAGACCTATTTTTGATATTCTCAATTGTGATGGAAACATACATCACCAAATTTATCTACCTGAGATTCACAAGGAAATAGAGAATATTGATGTCGATTTTCTTTACAGTATCCTTATACCTTTTTCTCAGAATGATAAAACATTGAACCCATAATTCATAAATACGTAGGTATGTAGATAGATAAATAATATTTATAGACTTTACTTCTGATAGATGAAGGAATTTTAAAGCATTTTACTTATCGAAATATCTTGCTACATCTAGTATCACGTGTGTGCAGAACTCTGATTCTCCCTCATACGGAATTCCAATAGGACCTTCTGCCTTACTTGAGGAAAGAGAGTTGGTGTTTCCATATCTCTAGGAGGATGAAATGTCTCTCCCTCCTACTTTGAATAAACATATTGATTCATAGAATTAAATTAGCAACTTCAGATAAACCGGATCATGTGCCTTTGGATTGGATACACATAGGCTCTACCATCCATTCAGCTTGATATTGATCGAAATAATAGATTCATATTGAGAAACGAATTTTGGATCTACTATAATTTATTTTTATATCTTCCATTCAGATTTTACTTTACTGACATCATTTCATTCTGAGGAGAAGCTTGCATAGACATTCAGAATTGAAGGAAACATAAAGATTAAAAACGATGTTAAGTAGAAGAGTATAATCTCAGCATGATAAAGATATGAAGATTGATGTGGGAAACCCATGAGGGGCTCCTTCTATAAGTGTATTAGGTGATGGTTCATCTTACTTGAATGATCCAACAATTGAAATATAGTCGATCAGATCTGACAATTGAGATGATTGTTGAAGAAATAATTTGGTAGGTTCTGATCTTTTGAGGTTTTTATGATTAAAATTTGGATATCAAAAAAATGAATCTGAAAATTTTACAATAAAATGAAAATATGAACGTTTAAAAAGATGAATATGAAAATTTAAGAAAATAAAACATAACTCTTGGATTGATAGGAATATTATCCGTAATGTGGAAAATTATTCTTGATAAACTTTAGATTCCGAAAAAAATTTATTACGAAAAATTTGATTATGAAAACTTTTGATTACAAGAAAATTTGACTATTAAAAATTTGGATTATGAGAAAATTGGATTATGACATTTTTTTAATATGAAACATTTTTATTAAGAAAATATATGATTACAAACAAATTTCATTATGGATAAACTTGTTTATGAAAAATTTTGTTGAAGAAAATTTTTTTATTTCAAAACATTTTATTTAACAAGAAAAATGTACCCCATATGAAAAGGGGTTTCTTACTGTAATGAGATAGGTTTAAGAAAGAAGTTGATATGGAATATTACCTTATGGTTATCATTCCAAACTTATGTTTAATGTTTTAAAATCTATTGGAGGGTTAATATTTTTTTAAAATATCATAAATTTGATCTTGCGTTCTGATAAGTTGAAGAATGACATATCCTTTTAGTGTGTGATCTCTAAGAATGTGATTCCTAATATCTATGTGTTTTGCATGAGAGTGATGTGTATGGTTTTTTTCTTAGGTAAATTACACTATTGTTATCACACAATATTTGTGTTTTGATAAAACTCATGCCATAATCTATGTGTGTGTGTTTATTCCACAACACTTGATCACATCAACTTCCAGCTGCAACATATTCAATTTTAGTAGGGGAATGTGCTACTGAGTTTTGGTTTTTGTATGAAAAAAAACCTAATGGATATCCAACGAAACGAAAAGTTCTAGTGTTACTTTTTCTATCAATTCTACATCCAATAATGTTATCATCCCAAAAACATTTTTAAAGAAAATAATTTCTAGATGCAAAAAAGATTCCTAAAATAATGGTTTCCATTAAATAGAGAAAAATTATTTTCACTTATTTTAAATGGGATTCCATAGGATTGTATTTATATATTTAACATAAGCATACTGAAAAAATAAACTCTAGATGGGTAGATATCAATGATAGTAATCTTACTATCATACCTCTAAAAGATGTTTGATCCACCGGTTTCCCAGTTTCATCAAGATCGGGATATTTTGAGGTACCAATTGAGGTACTAATACTCTTATTATTATCATATGCATTCTTTTTAACATGATACTTAATATTTTTATGTTGAGATATATATGTTCTTTTTGGTTATTGAGAAATTTGAAAACCAAAGAAAAATGTTATCTCACCCATCACACTCATTTCAATCTCATATTTCATTAGCTCCCCAAACGAATTAGTTAAAGACTGAAGAGTTTATCCAAATATAATGTCATCAATATATATTTGAAAAACTATAACATTTTATTATATTTCATTAAAAAAGGATTGGATCATCATTTCCCTTAACATAATATTTTTGTAACAAAAATCTTGTAAGTCTATAATACTAGGCTCTAGGGGATTGTTTAAGTCCATATAAAGATTTGGTATATTTGAAAACATTTTCAGGATGTTTTTTGTCTTCAAAACCAAGAGGTTGTTCAAAAAACATCATCTTGAACATATCCATTAAGAAAGTCACATTTAACATCCATTTGAATATGTTTAAAGTTAAATAATGATGAAAATGAAATTAGAATACTAATAGATTCAAGTCCAGATATTGGGGAATTGGTTTCTTCATAGTCTATTCATTCTTGTTGATTATAGCCTTTAGCATCTAAGATGGCCTTATTTCTTACACTGATTAAATTTTCATTACACTTATTTATAAAAACAAATTTTAGTCCATTAAGATAAGTTTCATTAGGTCGTTCAACCAAGGTACACACTATATTCCATTCGAAATCATTTACCTCATCCTATATGGATTAAATCCAATTCTCATCACCTAAAGCTTCAATAGTTATTTTTGTACTAATTGGGAAACAAATGCTAGATGTTCTACTTCAGTTCTTAAGGAACTTATAATACTTAAAGGTTGATTTACATCTCCTATGATACTATAATTGGGATGATTCTTAAGAAACAACTTATTTGGGTTTTGTAAAACATTTTCATCAACATATGGTAGGAAATATTTTAGGATAAATGCTTCAGATATATTTTCTTGAACATTTTCCTTATCAAAATGATTTTCTATTAAGGGATGATAATCATTTTTTGAAAACACATCCGAAGATATATTTTTTTGGTTTTTATAAAACAAAATGATCAGTTTCATAAAATTTAACATGTACTATTTCTTCAATAGTACAATTATTTTTATTAAAAACTCTATAAGCCTTTGATTATGTGGAGTATCCTAGGATAATTCTTTCATCAAATCTGGGTGATAATTTAAGCATATTATCTTTAGTATTCAAAATTAATACTTTGTAACCAAATACTTTGATGTATGAATGTCTAGTTTTTCTACCATTCCATAACTCATAGGGGGTTTTATTAAGAAAAAACCTAATTAAAACTTCATTTATATTATAACATGTAGTATAACTGCTTCACCCAAAATGTATTTAGCTTTAGATGATTCATTCCACACGGTTTTAGTTATCTCTTAAATAATTAGATTTCTTATTTCAACAACAACATTTTGTTGGGGAGTTCTTGGTGTAGAGAAATAATGAGTAATGACTTTTTTACTAAAAAAATGTTTCAAAATAAAAAATATAAAATTCTCTTCCATGATCACTATGAATATTTATCAATGGAAGGGTTTTCTCATTTTTAACTTGTGATATAAAAATTTCGAGACAAGAAAAATCTTCATATTTCAATGCTATAAAATAGACCAATGAGAATCTAGTGTTATCATCAATTAGGACAAATACATAATATTTTCGTCCAATGCGTCAAGTTTGTGGTGGACCGAAAATATATATATGCACCAACTGTAATGCAACAGAAGTTGAGAATTCACTGATTTATTTCAAACATGATTTATGTTCCTTTCCATACTGAAAAGGATAAAAATCTTTTGAAGAATCATATCTAAGATCTGCTTGATCCTTAACAAACCCTTTCTTAGAGAGTTTACATAATTTCATAAGGTTATAGTGTCCTACCCTTCTATTCCATAACCAGGATTTATATTCCATTGCAATAAGTCAAGTAATATCTTATCTCCTCATATCTTATAAGTTTAGTGGGTATATATTCTCTTGCCTTTGGGAAGAAAGAAGAATCTCTTCCTTGGAATTTTTTACTTGGAGCTTGTCATTCCTAAAATTCACAAGGTAACCATCATTAAAAAATTTAATTGTGATAATGAGGTTGTTCTTAAGACCCTTAACAAATAAAACATTTGAAATATATGTTTTTTCCAAAAATAATAATGTTACTCATTCCAATAAATTCTCTTTGAGAATTTTCTCGAAAATTTACTCTTCCTCCTTTCGTCTATATAATCTTTTCAAAGTAGTTTTTGTTACCATTTATATGCTGGGAAAATCCATTATCCATGTACCATGTATTTTTTTTGTAAATTCTATATTTTTTTTTAAAAAAATAAGGGAGTTGGTCTTTCATAATTTAAACTATCTGGGATCCAGAATTTTCAGAAAGAAAGATTTTAGGAATCCACATTTTCTTTGAAAAATAATCTTTATGAAAACTTAAATAATGAGTTTTATTTAAAGAATTTTTCTTCACCCAATGTCCACTAGACTGTCATTTAGTTCATAATCAATTACTTTGAGTAACAAAATAGTTATTAATAAAAACTCACATAAAATAAGTACAACCAAAACCCAAACGATACCTTATAGGTCAAATTTGGGAGTACATCTTATCAAAATTTTCCTTACCTGAGGTAATATTTGACAAAAATTTCCTCAACGAAAATATTTATGACTGTAGTTTGATAACCTTGTTTTTATCCTAAAAACATTAGTTTTAGAAATAGAGTTAGTATCTAAAATAAATTTTGTGTAAATTACAATTTCAACATCCTTCGAAATTTTTTACTTCTCAGAATTGACTTCCTCATGGTTTTTGGAAATACATTCAAAATCATGAATTTTTTTATAATGATCATTAGAATGATATGATACTTATTTGGAGTGAATATAAATTATAGAATTTTCCTTTTCATGCTTTTTCTTTAGTTTAGAATTTTCATTCTCATAAATATTAACAAACCTAGATACTTCTTTCATAAGATGGTAATATATTATCTTCATCAGAAAAAGAATCTTCATCTAAATACTTATTGTATACATCATCAGTATATTTTGAATTCAAGGATACATTTGTGATAGATTCATCATTGTGTACCTTGGTCATTAGATAATGATTTTCAATCGGTACTCTAGATAGTAGAGAAAGATTATTTTGATCCAAAGATTCATACTCTGATGATTCATCAGAAGAGACTCTACCAATGGAACTCTAGGTGTCATTAGCTTTCCAAACATTCTTATCTTTAGTCTTGTAGTAATTCTTTCTATTCATTTTAGAATTATTTTCCTTTTTATCCTTTTCCTAACCATAGGGAAATCCAGTCTGATATGTCCCGCTCTTTTGTATTCATAACAAGTGACTTCTATGTCTTTCTTGTATTTTCTTGATTTCTTCTTATATCTGTACCGAAATTCATTCTTTCCAACTATCTTTTGGGTTACACCACAAGCTTCTATAATATTTTTCCCTTTTAATAATGCAATAGCTTGCATCATACGCAACTTCAAGATTCTAACACACCGCGACCAATCAGACTAGTCGTTATGAATATTAATATACACTTTTTGGATTTTTATAAATTTTTTTCTTCAAAATGGACTTAATATTTGGATTTGGAATATCAAAATTATCTTAGGGTGAATTTTTGGTATTTTTCTGAGAACATTCAATTTTTTTATGAATTGTGAAAACACTGATTTACAATATAAAACCGAATTTTTATTTAAATAATTATTTATTTTATTTAAATTTATTTTAGGTAAAAATAAATACATAATAACTATATATATTCAATGTAATTCATTGGAGTCAATTTATAATAATTTTAGATATTTCAAAAATTTATTGATCTTTTTATCGTCTTTTACCCTCCTATGATCATGGGAAAATATTCATAAAACATAATTTTACCACTTCTGTGAATTGAATTTCAAAACTCCGAGAGACATGGTGGATATCATTATGTAAAATGAGGTTCAATAAGATAAAAATATTTTTTTTGGAATTGTATGTTTTGCCTTTTATTTACCACGGTTAAAAGTAACTAGCGCAATTAACAGTAAAATGATATTATTATTACCCTTACAGATATACTAATTCTATTGGATATGTTTAATGTGACCAAAAACAAGCATATGAATAAAATATGATCCTTTAGGTCCACTTTCATTAAATTAGGACATTTATTATTATCTAATTCCAAGTAGAGTTAAAAGTGTTAAAATCAATGTTTAATAACTAAAACATTTTTAATATTGATTTATACATAAGATAAATTCAAATATAAATATTAATAATAAATCTACAAAGATTTCCCACATAATGGTATTTTATTTATAATTTTTAGACATTAAATAGTTAAATTTATTTATGACACAATGATGATGTAGTAATTACCTTATTAATGAAATATTAAAATAATTGATATTATAAATAAACAAATAAATTTAATTTAAGAATTTTTTTGAATTCCTATAATTTTATAGGTTATTAATGAACAACTTGGGGTTCTCTTGGATGTTTATAGTATGTTTATTAACCATATAATATAAAAATACAAAGATACATGGTAAATGTCAAACTATTTTATTAAGCGTTAAATCTAAATGATAGGTTAAATGGTGACCTAAAATTGTCTAAAACCTATTGGTTGAGAGGATTTATACCCATACCTACCTTATCCAGGAACTAAATCATTTTTGAGCCATTAGAAATCGAAAATTGGTTTATTATAAAATAATATTTCAATCTTTTCTTAAGGTTCCCTTCACCCCTCTTATAAAAGGGAACATCCCCTTCTCTCAAATTCACACCTTAAAAAACAATTTGGCTCATCCATCCCCCACCCAAATATACTCTCTATTGTCTTCCCTTCATCTGAGAGGCCTTTATTTGGTCAGAAAGCCAACCTATAGATCCATTTTGGTCAAATAAAAATAAAGATCCCGAAGAAGAGGTAAATATTTCATCACCTCTTTGATGTTTTTTTTCTTCATCCACATCTTCTTTCCATGCTGTTTACATTCTAAAATAATAACTCCAGTATCTTCTATATAATATGTTGTTATTAAAAATATAGTACAACCATATTCATTATTCTATCCATCCTTTTAATGACATGTCATCATACGTGCGTACGAACGTCTTACCGTCTCCAGGTCATGGTGTAGTAGTTATTCAATACATTATTTTTTGGATGGGTATAATAATGATGTAAAATTTATGTAAATAATAAATATAAAAAGATAATGATTCTATATATATGATATACCATCCAATTATATAATATTCGCATATCAAAATAATGATATTGTTGCTCGTGCGTACGTACGGATTACCGTCTCCAAAAACACAATGAGATTCATTCCCCATCGTATCCATTGAAGAATAATTTTCATTTGATGATAAAAATTAATGTTTAAATACTTAGTAAAATTATGAATATTAATAAGATACATCATATCCATAAAAAACATTACTTATGTAACAATTCATATAAAGGAAAACGAATTAGTTAACACCCGAAATGACGATAATACTAAAATATTATTAAGAAAAATATATTAAAATATCATATATGATATCATATTAATGTATATAGTTCTGGATTAATTTAATAAAAATTATTTCACCTTTATACATGAGGTTAACATACACTCAATCTTGGAAAATTACAAGGTAAGGGTTTATTCTAAAATCTCTTTATTATCCGAGGTTGTGTTTACATATGTATCTACCAGGACCACTTTATCATCCACTTCCAAGTGTCTTAAAAAATTATTTCAAAACATTTTAACAATTTACGAGACAATGGGTTAAATTCATTTGTACCCTTATTTTAACTTATATGTTTTGAAATGAATCTTTCATTCATTTTCCAAACAAGGTACTTTAAGACTTTTTCTACTTAACTAAGGTAAACATGTATTTTTTGACATATACGGTGGGTGCATTTATTCATCTCCATTATAACGTCATAAAATCTTCCCTTACAAGCTTATATGAATATTTTTAAAATAAATGTTTTCTTTTTTAATTATGTAACATTAAATGATTTAAAAAAAGTGATATTTCTCTCCAATAGGATTGATTTCATCTACTTCAACATCCTTTGATGGATTTTATACTTGTTTGAAGTTGATTCATTATAATAAAAATCTTCCATATTGTATTGAAGTTTTTGCAATATGTTTGAATGTGGATGTGTTATTTTTATACCATTAATGGTTTATGGTTAATGTATTGACATTTCATATGCTATTTTTAATACGAATGTTTATGTTATATTTCAATCTTTTCATATGAGGAATGTATTGGACTTAGTAAGTGACGGGTGGAGCCCGCTATAGCTTCTCGATGCATCAATAGGTCTCATGAGACAACTAGATGTGGAATTGGCTGAGGCCTTTCCCTATTTGATATATCATTTTGGCTGAGGCCTTAATCATTTTTAGAAGACACGACTGAGGCCTTGAAAAAATGTTTCATAATTTCGAGCATTATACATTCTCTTATTATGAAAATAATATTGATGGTTCATGTGGTCATTCAAATAGCAGAATACCCATGATTATGTTTTATTATGGAATTATTTACTCATATCATATTATTTCCTTAAATGTTCTCAGGTTTATTATTGGTATAGGCATGTGTTTTCAATTATTCACCATGCTTAATATTTAGGTTATCTTCTATTATATTGCTCACCCTTACTGAGAATTTTATCTCACCCCTTTCTTATGTTTTATTTTTCCAGGATAGGAATATGTTAGTTATGATTGACTTGAAAGAATAATCTAGGAGGAATGGATGTTTTTAATGGAATAATAGTTTTTCATTTCTTTTCAAGTTGTAATGTTGAACATATGTATGAATCTTGTTTATAATAATACTACACTGATTGGTCTTTTGTGACATGATTTCTTTGTGATCATGCCAATGTTATATAATAATGCAACGACTCTAGGTAACTGTGGTCAGGGCACTAAAATTGGTATCATAGGTCATTTATTACAAACCTTGGAAACTAGATTTAGATAAACTATGATTAGATCACATATCCCTAAGATGGACTTTGAGGATAAGTAGAGAAGAACATCCTACGATTTTGGTACTGCAGAGATTTTGTGAGTTTTCCAAGAAATACATCTCTATTTGGATAAGAGCAGGTAGAGGAGGCTCTGGCATAGATGTACCTATGGGTAAAACCCAAAAACCTAGATTTGATCTAGACTGGAATGGGAACTGTTTCATGACAACAGGCCATGCTTCACTCTTGGTTAAAACACTCCTGGGATATATGCTTAGGATAATTCTCATTTTCATTAAAAACCATATTGAAGGGGTTATGAGTACATAATTTCTCAAAGAAAACATTTTTATGATTATGGATTATATCAATAAACTGTTCAATTTATGTTATGTTTTTTACAAGTTTGGATTTTTGTATTGCGATTCATAAACAAATCTAGTGTATGTCATTGTTTGGAAATGGTGCCTAGTGAAATGAATGGAAACCATTTCGATGCACGTAATCAATTTAAGGATTTACCTCTAACTCAATATAATTATATCAGAGTAGGTGAGTCCACTGGTGTTGATCAGCTTATCACCATACTGGGATAACTGACACAGGTAATGAATAATAACCTTCCCCGTTTGGAGCACCCTCATCCACAACGCAGAGGATCAATGTTAGACAGCTTCATGAGGCAACAACCACCAACATTAAATGGGTGTAAAAATCCATTAGTGGACGAGTAATAGATAAATTCTTTAGAAAAAAATTTAATCCTTTGGGGATTAGTGAAAGGAAAGAAGATCACATGGCAGTTTATAACCTCACTGGTGATGCTGATCAATGATGTTCATTGATTCAAAACACAAAGGAAGATGAAGAAGTGTCTAGTATGGAATGGATGGAGTTTAAAGAGACTTTCTGAAAAATACGTTCCTTGTGAACATCGAGTGGATATGGAAAGGAAATTTCTGAGTCTGGGAGAAAAAGGGAATGATAATGTCGCAAAGTATGGAACTAAATTTACAAGGATAGAAAGAAATGCTACAGATTATATACTTAACCCAAGAATTAAGATTGACCGTTTCTTTGATGGGTCAATAGCATTTCCCCAATGATCATTAGTATCACAATCCTTCTAATCTTACGAAGATATTATCTCATGGGCTATCAAGACAGAAAAGGAATTCTCTAAGTCTTATGACCTTAATGCAAAGCAAGAGAAGAAGAGATCTACTGAGCACTCTAGAAAAGGAAATACGGAAACATGGAAGAAGGGAATAATTTAATCTCCATCATGTTGTAATTGTGGAAGGAATCACCCTAGTGCCTATCTAAAGGGAAAAAGAGTATGTTACAAATGTGGACAAAAATGCCATCTTGCTGGTGATTGTAAGGTAAAGAATGATGCTACAAATATTAAATTCTACAATTTCAGTGTGATGGGACATTATGAAAATGAATGTCCAATGTGTCAGGGAGACATACCTTAGAAAATTCCAAGGGATATATTCTAAGCTTATGTGATCACTACTACTGAGGTTGAAACTCTGAAAGATGTGGTGGCAGGTAATTTAATGGTTTCCTCTAGTTTATCCAATGCATTATTTGATTCTGGATCATGGCATTGTTTCATATCATCCTTGTATACAAAGAAAATTAGATATCTCCAATTTGATTTAACAAGGGAGTTTTTAGTCAAAAATCTTAAGGGAAGAATCATTGAAACAATATTTTGCGAATCAGTTCCCATTAGGATATATAAATGTCCTTTTTCTTTTGATCTTATCGTCATACCCATGATTGAATTCGATATAATCCTCAGAAAGGATTGTCATTCAGACCATGATGTGAAGATTTATTATAAGAAGAAGGATTTTAATATTTTCTACGATGATAAGGAGTACCATATCATTAGATTAGAAATGTCACCACCTCAATCTTATATAGATTCACCCCCAGTAGCTCAACTAAATTCAATTATTAAGGAGGAATACAATAAAGTAACTATGGGTGAGGAAACAAATTTTCAAATAGAGGACGTACCAATTGTGAAAAAATATGTTGATGTGTTTCCTGAGTATTTACCTGGACATCCTCCAGAATAGGATATAGAGTTTTCCATTGCATTAATTCCTTGTTCAATGCTCATATCGATGACCCCTTATAGAATAGACACTGTGGAATTAGTGGAACTAAAGAAACAACTACAGTAATTGAGTAATAAGGTTTTTATTCTCCGTATTATTTCTCCATGGGTATCCCCTATTCTTCTTATTATGAATAATGATAGATCTGTGAGTTTCTGCACTGACTGAAGGGAGATCAAAGCTATAACATTAAAAAACAAGTATCCCATATCCCGCATTGATGATTTATTTGACCAAATTCATTTAGATCAATATTTTCCAAATATTGACCTTCGATATGGATATCATTAATTGTGTGTGAAGAAGGAAGACATTCCAAAAACAGCATTTGGAACCAGTTACGAGTATTACGAGTTTACAGTAAATCCTTTTCACTGACTAATGCACCCTATATTTTCATGGATCTAATGAACAATGTTTTCATGGAATATCTTGATGACGTTTTAGTGGAATTTATTGATGATACTTTATTATACTACAAAATCTATGAAGATAATATAAATAACATGCGCACCATTCTGAAAACCCTAAGAAGAAATGAAATATACCGGAAGTTTTGAAACTGTGAATTTTGGATTTAGGAGATTTATTTTGTTGGCCATATTGTCTTTAAGGAGGGAATATCTATTGACCATTCTATGATAATGGAAATACTAGAATGGTCAGCACTAACAAGTATAACTGAGGTACACAGTTTTATTGGTTTAGAAAGTTATTGTCAACGTTTCATCTAGAATTTTTCCCGATTGGCTAACCCATTAAAGAATATCACACAAAAAGGGGTTAAATTTGTTTGGAAAATAGATTGTGACAATTTTTTCGAAGAACTGAAGAGAATATTAGTCAATGATCATGTCTTCACTCTTCCATCGGGGATTGATGGGTTTTTTATTTATAGTGATTCCTCAATTAAAGTACTTGGTTGTTTCCTTATGAAGAATTACAGATTCATTTCCTATGCATCAGAACAACTGAAAATTCATGATAAAAACAAACATACTCATGATCATGAGTTAGCAGCTATAATCATGGTTTTGAAGATTTAGAGATACTATCTCTATGGTGAAAATGTGAGATTTAGAATGATCACAAGAGTTTGAAGTATATTTTCTCTCAAAAGGAACTCAACATGAGGAAAATGAGATGGGTTGAACTACTGAAGGATTATGATTTCACGATACACTACCTCTCGGGGAAGGAAAATATGGTGGCAGATGCTTTTAGTAGAAAGGATCAAAGAGTTTTGAACATGATGAGAGTTGAAAGGGATTATATTTTCATGTATCTAGTAAAAATGGACATGGTAATAACCATGAATGGTGAAACATCAATGATTTTTCAATTGTATGTCAATATATCTTTAATATAAAGGATATACAGTTCTCTGGAAGATGATGACGAATCTCAAAAATAAGATTAAATCTGTGAATGATGGGAGATTGATAAACTTCGTATATGAAGACGGGATTTTGAAATTTTGGAAGAGACTTTGTGTTCCCGATATACCTGATCTGAAAAAGGAATTTTTAGATGATGCTCATTGCTCCAATTTCTCTATACACCATGGGAGAACCAAGACATATAGATATTTGTAGGAATATTTTTGGTGGGACAACATGAATAGTGATATTGCTGATTTTGTGAGAAGATGTATGGTTTTCAAAAAGTGAATGCTGGAAGGCAACAGCCTTGAAGAGTCATGCATCCTCTTTCCATACCTGAGTGGAAATGGGATAATATTACAATGGACTTTATCATCGGACTACCAAAGACTCCTAGAAGGAACAATGCAATATGGATCATTGTTGATGGTCATACTAAGTCAACACATTTTCTCGCTATAAGAGAAGATTTACCACTTCAATGTTTCAAAAGTCTGTATATCAATGAAGTTGTAAGACTTCATGGAGTACCTATATCGATTGATTTAGATCATGATCCACATTTTACATCAAGATTTTGGAAATTTATTTAGAATGTCGTGGATACTAAACATCGTTTGAGCACTACCTACCACCATCAATCTGATGGAAAATCAGAATGGACTATTCAAAACTTATATGATATGTTGAGATCTTTCTCACTATAATTTGAAGGTAAGTTGGATCAATATTTATCTCTCCTAGAATTTTTATATAACAATATAATCCATTAATGTATTCACATGACACCATATGAAGCATTATATGGAAATAGATGTTGTACACCAACCTGTTGGGATTATGTTGGTGAACGAAAACTCGTAAGCCCAGAACATGTGGAGGAAACGATGGAGAAGGTGAAGGTTATCCAAACACACATCAAAGAAGTTTAATGTAAGCAGAAGAGCTATGCTGATAACTAAAAAATAGGTTTTGGAATGTCGGGTAGGAGATTATGTTTTCTTGATGGTATCCCCATGGAAAGGAGTTATATGATTCGATAAGAAGGGTAAATTAAGAGTCAGGTTCATTAGAACTTTTGTAATTTTAGAACAAATTGGGGCTATACCTTACCATTTCGCAATGCCGCCAAGTCTCCCCAGAGTTCATGATGTGTTCCACGTATCACTATTGAGAAAATATTTTCTTGACCCGATGTATTTTCCCACCTATGGGGAATTAGAACTGGAACCCAATCTATCTTTTTGTGAAGAGCCATTGAAGATTCTTGATACAAGAGAACAAGTGTTGAGAAACTGGACGACTCGTCTGGGAAAAGGTCTATGGAGATACCATAAAATGGATGAGGCAATGTGGGAACCTGAGGAGCTTATGGTGAAGAACAACATGAATCTTTTTATGCATTAATATTATAGAAATATGAAGGACAGAATTATTTGAAGTAGGGGAGAATGTAACACCCCAAGCTTCTACGTTGCATATCCCTTTGAACAATGTGATAGTTTTCATTGTACACTACTTCAAGATTCTAACACAGCGCGGCCAATAAAACTAGTCATTATGAATATTAATACCAACATTTTGAAATTTTATAAATTTTATTTTTCAAAATGGACTTCATATTTAGATTTGGAATATATAATTTATCTTGGGGTGAATTTTTGTTATTTTTTTGAAAACACTCAATTTTAGAGCATTAATGAAAAACACTGAGTAATAGTTTAAAACCAACTATTTATTTAAATAATTATTTATTTTATTTAAATTTATTTTACGTAAATATAGTTACATAATACTTATTATGTTCAATGTATTTTATTGGAGTCAGTTTATAATAATTTTAGATATATAAAAATTTATCTAACTTTTTACCGTCTTTTACCAACCTCATAGGAGCATTTGCAAATTTTCATAAAACATAATTTTACTGCGTCGTTGAAATGAATTTCAAAAATCTGAGAGACACAGTTGATATCAGTAAGTAAAATTTTGTTCAATAAGATAAAAATAATTTTTTGAATAGTAACATTTGACTTTTATTTACCACGGTTAAAAGTAAATAGCGTAATTAAGGGTAATATGATTTGATTAATACCCTTAAGCATATGATAATTCTATAGGATAAGTGTAATTAAACCAAAAACAAGATTAAGAATAAAATATGACCCTTTAGGTCCACTTGAATTATATTAGGACATTTATTATTATTTAATTCAATGAAGAGTTAAAAGTTTTAAATTCAATGTTTAGCAACTAAAAAAAATTTATATATTGTTATACATAAGATAAATTAGACTATAAATATTTATAATAAATCTATAAAGATTTCCTACATAGTGGAATTTTATTTATAATTTTTAGACATTATATAGTTCAATTTATTTATGACACAATGATGATGCAGTAATTATCTTATTAATGAAATATGACGATAATTAATACTATAAGTACCAAATAAATTTAATTAAAAACTTTTTATGAATTAAAATAATTTTATTGGTTAATATGACATGGTAAGCCTGATTAAATAAATTTATTTCTATGTAATAATGCGATAATGAATTTATAAAAAACAAGATACCAAATACTGTCAAAATTGACAAAAAAGAGTGTTTAAAATAAATATTATATTATTAATTGATATAATATTACTAATAATATAAGGTTCCTCAAATAACTTATATAAGATAATATATATTAACAATGAACCACTTGGGGTTCTCTTGAATGTTTATAGTATGTTTATTAACCATATAATATAAAAATACAAATAGACATGGTAAATGTCAAACTATTTAACTAAGATTTTAATCTAAATGATTGGTTAAAAGGGTGACCTAAACTAGTCTAAAACCTATTGGTGGAGAGTATTTTGACTCATCCCCACCTTATCCTATTACTAAATCATTTTGGAGCTATTATAAATAGAAAATGAGTTTATTATAAAATAATATTTCAATATTTTCTTATGGTACCCCTCACCCCTCTTATAAAAGGGATCATCTGCTTCTCACAAATTCACACCATCAAATCCATTTGGATAGGCCAACCGTAGCCCAAATATCCTCTCTACTATCCTAATTTTTTCTTAGAGGCCTTATTTTAGTCAGAAGGCCAACCTATGGATCAATTTTGATCAAATAAAAATGAAGAACCCAAAAAAGATGTAAATATTTCATCACGTCTTTCAATTTATTTTCTTCTTCCACTTCTTCTTTCCTTGATGATTCCATTATAAAATAAATACTCCAGTATTTTAAATATATTGTGATGTTATTATAATTTTGGTACAACCATATTCATTATTCTATCCATCCTTTTTTACTGACATGTCACCATACATGCGTATGTACTGCTTACCGTCTCCACGTCGTGGTGTTGTAGTTATTCAATACATTATTATTTGGATGGGTATAACAGTGATCTATAATTGATGTAAATAATAAATATAACATGGTAATTATTTTATATATATGTTATAACTTCGAATTATATAATATTTTAATATCAATAGAATGATATTGTCGCTCGTGCGTATGTACAGATTACCGTCTCCATGAACACGATGAGATTCATTCCCCATCGTATCCATTCAGGAAAAATTTTCATTTGATAGTTAAAAATAATTTTTACAGACTTAATATCATTATTAATATGAATAAGACATAATATATACATAAAAACCATTATTTACGTTACAATTCATATAAAGGAAAACGAATCAGTTAACACGTGGAACGATGATAATACTAAAATATTATTAAGAAGTTAATATTAAAAGATCATATATTATATCATATTAATGAATATAGTTCTCTTATAATTTAATATGAATTATTTCAACCATTATACAAGAAGGTTGAACAACCCTCGATCATGGAAAAGTACAAGGTAAGGGTTAATTCTACAGTCCCTTTATTATCCAAGTTTGTTTTTACGTACGTATCTTCTGGGACCTCTTTATAATCCATTTCCATGTTTCTTAAAAAATTATTTCAAATCATTTTAACTATTTACTAGAAAATGGGTTAATGTCATTTATAACCTTATTTGAAGTTATATTCCTTGAAAGGAATATTTCTGTTGTTTTCCAATAAAGGTTCTTTACGACCTTTTCGACAAAATTAAGGTATGAATGGATTTTTTAACTTATACAGTGGGTGCATTATTCTCTGCTATTATAACATCATCAAAGCATCCCATAAAATTTTATATGAATATTTTAAAAATAAAACTTTTCTTTTATAATTGTGTAACATTAAATGATTTCAAAAAAAGAATGTGATATTTCTCTCAAATAGTTTTTATTTCATCTATGTCAACATCCTTTGATGTAATTTATACTTATTTGAAGTTGATTCATTATGATAAAAATCATCCATATTGTATTGAAGTTTTTGCGATATGTTTGAATGGGGATGTGTAATTTTTATACCATTCATGGATTATGGTTAATCTATTGACATTTTGTATGCTCTTTTTAAAATGAATGTTTATGTTATATTTTAACCTTTTCATATGAGTAATGTATTGGACTTATTAAGTGAAGAGTGGAGCTAGCTATAGCTCCTAGATGCATCAATAGGTCTAATGAGACAACTATACATGGAATTGGATTAGGCCTTTCCTAATTTTATTTATGGTTTTGGTTGAGGCCTTAATAATTTTTAGATAATATGGCCAAGGCCTTGACAAAATGGTTCAGAATGTCCTGCATTAAACATTACATCAGTATGAAAAAAATAATGAGGGTTCTTGTAGTTATTCAACTAGAAGAATACCCATGATTATTTTTTATTATGGAAATATTTACTCATCTAATATTTTTTTCATAAAAGTGTTCTTGTTTATTAATTTTAAAGGCATGTGTTTTCAATTATTCACTATGATTAATATTTATTTTATCATCCTCTGTATTTCTTACCATTACTAAGCATGTGTTCTCACCCCATTCGTTTGTTTTATTTTCCCAGGACAAGAAGATGTTAGTTATAAGTGACATTCAGGCATAATATTGGAGGAATGGATGTTTTTAATGGAATAAATTAGTGTTGTATTTCTTTTCAAATTGTAAATTTGACCTTATGTATTAATCTTGTTTCCAAAAATACTAAACTGATCGGTCATTCGGGACCTGATTTCCTTTTGATAGTGACAATGTTATGTAATAATTCATTCACTCTGGGTAATTGGGGTTGGGGCATTACAGTTGGTATCAGAGTAAGTTTAGAACAAACTATGGAAACTAAATTTATATAAACTTTGATTTGAGCACGTATCCCTAAGATAATCTTTGAGGAATAGTACAGAAGAACATCCTAGAATCTTTGTACTGTAGGGATTTTTTGAGTTTTCAAGGAAATACATCCATGTCTATATGAAAGCAGGTAGAGGCAGCTCTGGTACAGATATACCTAGTGGTAAGACCCAAAAACACTGCTTTGAGCTAGACTCGAATGGGAACTGGTGCATGACAACGGGCCTTGTTGCACTCTTGGTTACAACACTCCCATGGGATATTCTTAGTATAATTATCATTTTCATTACAAACCATTATGAAGGGTTTATGAGTATATACTTTCTCACAGAAAATGTTTTTATGATTTTGGATTATATTCATAAACTGTTCAATTTTTTTTAATTGTTTTAGAAGTTTGGATTTATGTATTGCGATTAATAAACTAATCATGTGTATGCCATTGTTTAGAAATGGCACCTAATGAAAGGAATGGAAACCATATCAACGCACAAAATCCATGTAGGGATTTCCCTCCTACTCAATATAATTATAGTAGAGAAGGTGATTCCACTGGTGCTGATCAGCTTGTCACTACACTGGGATAACTCACACAGGTTATGAATAATAAACTTACCCGTATGGAGCACCCTGATCCACAACGCAGAGGATCAATGTTAGACTGCTTCATAAGGCCACAACCACCAACATTAAATGGGAGTACAAATCCATTAGTGGCTAAGCAATAAATAAATTACTTATAGAAAATATTTCACTCTTTGGGGAGTAGCAAAAGGGAAGAAGTTGTCATGGAAGTTTATCGCATCACTGGAGATGCAGATCAATAGTGGTCATTGATTCAGAACCCAGAGGAAGATGGAGAAGTGTCTAGTATAGAATGGAGGGTGTTTAAAGGTCTTTTCATAGAAAAATATTTTCCTCGTTAACATCAAGTGGACATGGAAGGTCAATTTCTGAGTCTGAGGCAAAAATAGATTGAGAATGTCGCAATGTATGAAGCTACCTTTACAAGGATAGAAAGGCATGTTGAAGATTATATACCTATCCCTAGAAGTAATATTGATCATTTCTTTGATGGGTTAAAACCATTTCTCCAATGAGAATTAGTATTATAATCCTTCTAATCTTATGAAGATATTTTATCATGTTCTATCATGGTAGAAAATGAATTCTCTATGTCTTACGAATTTAAAGAATAGTGACAGAAGAAGAGATCTGCTGAACACTCCGAGAAAGGAAATAAAGACACAAGGAATAAGGGAAGAATTTTATTTTCACCCTGTGATAATTGTGAAAGGAAGCACCCTGGTGACTGTCTAAAGGGAAAAGGAATATGCTAAAAATGTGAACAGAAAGGCCATCATGCTTTTGATTGTAAATGGATGAAAGATGATATATACCAATGTTCTATGCTACAATTACAGGGTGACGGGACATTATGAAAATGAATGTCCAAAGTGTTAGGGAAATATACCTTAGAAAAGGCCAAGGGATAAAATACAAGCTTATGTGATCACTACTATGGAGGTTGAAGCTCTAAAAGATGTGGTGGTAAGAAATTTAATGGTTTCTTCAAGTTTAGCCAATTCTTTATTTGATTTTGGATCATGAATTGTTTCATATCATCCTAGTTTTCTATGAAAAGTAGATATCTCCAATTTGATTTAACAAAGGAGTTGTTAGTCAAAACTCCTAAGGGATGTATCATTGCCACAATTTTTTTGTGAATAAGTTCCCATTAGGTAATATAAAAGTTATTTATCTATTGATCTCATCATCAAACCCATGATTATATTTGATATAATCCTCATAATGGATTGAATTTTGGACCATGATGCAAAAATTTATTATATGAAGAAGGAGGTTACAATTTTCGATAAGGATAAGGATTACCTTATCTTTAGAGTTAAAACGTCGCCACATCAATCTTATCTAGATCCACCACTAGTAGCTCAACTAAATTTAGATATTGTGGAGGAAGAGAACGAAATAACTGTCGGTGAGGAAAACAATGTTCAAATAGAGGACATAACTATTATGAAAGAATATGTGGATGTTTTTTCAGAGGATTTACCCCGAAATCCTCGAAAACAAGAAATTGAGTTTTCCATTGATTTTAATTCCTGGTTCAAGGCCCATATAGAATACCCCTTATAGAATGGACACTGAGGAATTATTGGAACTAAAGAAACAACTAGAGAAATTGAGTAATAAGGGATTTTTTTCTCCCTAGTTTTTCTCCATGGTGAGCCACTATTCTTTTTGTTAAAAAGAATGATGGATCTATGAGGTTGTGCAATAACTAAAGGGAGATAAATGCTATAACAATAAAGAAAAAGTATCCCCTACCTCGCATTGATGATTTATTTGACTAAATTCATGTTGCTCAATATTTTAAAATATTTACCTTCGATATGGATATCATATGTTTTGTGTGAAGAAGGAATATATTCCGAAAACAACATTTCAAACGAGGTATGAAAATTAAGAGTTTATAGTAATTCCTTTTGGGATGACTAATGCACCCTCTATTTTCATGGATCTAATGAAGAGAGTATTCAAGGACTAGCATGATGACTTTGTAGTTGTATCTATTGATGACATTTTGGTATACTTCAAAAGATATGAAGATCAGAAAAATCACTTGCGCACCATTCTGAAAACCCTCATAAGAAATGAATTATATGCGAAGTTTAACAAGTGTGATTTTTTGCTTCAGGAGATTTGTTTTATTGGCCATATTGTCTCTAAGGATGGAATCTCTGTTGACCTTTCTAAGACAAAGGCTATCCATGAATTTCCAACACTGACAAGTATAACTGAGGTATGAAGTTTTATTGGTTTAGCAGGTTATAATCGATATCTCATATAGATGATTTCCTGATTAGCTAACCCATTAATGATGATCACACGTAAAGGGTTTAAATTTGTTTGGAAAAAAGTGTGTGAATAATATTTTGAATAACTGAATAGAATATTGGTCAATGATATTATCTTGAATCTACCATCGGGGATTGATGGGTTTTTAATTTATAGCGATGCCTCAAAGAAAGGACATGGTTGTGCCCATATGAAAAATTATATATTTGTTGACTATGCATCACAACAGTTATAAATTAATAAGAAAAACAATAATAATCATGATCTTGATTTAGCAGCTATAATCATGGCCTTGATGATTTGGAGACACTATCTCAATGGAGATAAAATGTGAGATTTATACTGATCACAAGAGTTTGAAGTATATTTTTTCTTAGATGAAACACAACATGATGCAATAGAGATGGCTTAAACTACTCAAGGATTATGATTACATGATACACTACCTCCCTGGGAAGGAAAATATGGTGGCTAATTCTTTGATAAGAAAGGATCATTGTGTTTTGAACAAGATGAGTGTTGAAATGGATCATACTTTCATGGATTTAGTAATATTGGATTTGTGAATTACAATGATAGGTGAAATATAAATTCTTTTTCAAATGGTTGTTAAACAATATTTACTAGAAAGGATAAAATGTTCTGAGGATGATGATGATGGATTTCAAAAGAAGATAAAATCAATAAATGATGGGAAATTGATTATATTCGTTTATGAAGATGGGTTTTTGAAATTTTGGAAGAGGCATTGTCTTCCAGATATACCTGATCTGAAAAGTGAATTGTTAGATGATTCTCACAGTTCCAAAATATATATACACCTTGATAGAACCATTATGTTTAGAGATTCGAAGGAACACTTTTGGTGGGACAACATGAAGAGGGAGATTGCTGATTTTGTGAGAAGATGTATGGTTTGTCAACAAGTTAAAGCTGGAAGGCAACAGCCAGGTCGAGTAATTAAACCTCTTCCTATACCTGAGTGGAAATGGTATAATATTATGATAGAATTTGTCATGGGACTACCAAATACTCCTAGAAGGAACAATGCAATATGGGTCATTGTTGATCGTCTTACCAAGTCAACACATTTTCTTGCTATAAGAAAAGATTTACCACTTCATCTTTTTGAAAGACTGTATATTAATGAAGTTGTAAGACTTCATGTAGTACCCCTATTGATTGTTTCCTATCATGATCCACATTTTACATCATAAGTTTGGAAAACTCTTCAAAATGCACTTGATACTAAACTTCTTTTGAGCACTGCCTAGCACCCTCAAACAGATGGAAAATCAAAATAGACTATTCAAACCATAGAAGACATGTTGAGATCATTCCCACTAGACTTTCAAGGTATGTGGGATCAATATTTACCTCTGGTACAATTATCCTATAACAATAGCTTCCATTCAAGTATTCAAATGCAACCATATAAAGAATTATAAAGAAAGAGATGTCGCACACGAACCTGTTGGGATGATGTTGTTGAAAGAAAACTCTTAGGCATAGAACATGTGGAGGAAACGATGGAGAAGGTGAAGGATATCCAAAGCCACGTCAAAGCAGCTCAATGTAGGAAGAAGAGCTATGCTGATAACTGAAAAATGGAATTGGAATTTCTAGAAGGAGATCATGTTTTCTTGAAGGTATCTCTATGGGAGGGAGTTATATGATTGGGTAGAAGGGTAAATTATGTCTTAGGTACATCGGACCATCCCAAATTCTAGAATAAATTGGGGCTGTTTCTTACCATTTGGAAATGCTGCCAAGTCTCTCCAATGTTCATGATGTGTTCCATGTATCACTGTTGAGAAAATAAATGCTTGACCTAACACATGTGTTCAACTATGAGGAATTAAAACTGAAACACAATATTTTTTTATTGCGAAGATCCATTCACGATTCATGACACACGATAACAAGTTTTGACAAAATGGACGACTCGTCTGCTAACAGGTCTATGGAGAAACCATAAAATGGAATAAGTAATGTAGGAACCAGAGAAACTTATGATGAAGAACCAACCAAATCTTTTTATGCATTAATATTTTAGAAATTTCAAGGTCAAAATTATTTTAAGGAGGGGATAATGTAACACCCCAAGATTTTATTGTACGTTTCCCTTTGAATAATGCAATAGCTTTCATTTTACGAAACATCGAGATTTTAACACACCGCGATCAATCAAACTAGCCGTTATGAATAGTAATACCCACTTTTTGAAATATTATAAAATTTATTTTCCAAAAAGGTCTTTATATTTGGATTCAGAATATTAAAAATATCTTAGGGGATTTTTTTGGTATTTTTCTGAAAACATTCAATTTTTGATGAATAGTGAAAACACTGAGTTATAGTTTAAAAAAAATTATTTAAATAATAATTTATTTTATTTAAATTTATTTAATTTCAAACTAGATACATAAATCTTATATAAATTCAATTTAATTCATTAGAGTCAGCTTATAATAATTTTCGATATTTAAAAAATTTATCAAACTTTTTATTGTATTTTACCCACCTCCTTGGAGCATTTGAAAATTTTCATAAAACATAATTTTACTGCTTATGTGACATGAATTTCAAAAATCCAAGAAACACAATTGATTTTAGTATGTAAAATTTGGTTTAATAAGATAAATATTTTTTTTGAATAGTAACTTTTGACTTTTATATTACCGTGGTTAAAAGTAAATTGGGTAATTAAGGGTAAAAATGATATTATTATTAACCTAACACATGTCTTAATTCTATTGGATAAGTGTAATTCAACCCAAAATATCCTTAGGAATAAAATAAGATAATTTAGGTCCACGTGGATTAGATTTGGCCATTTTTTATTATTTAATTCAAAGAAGAGTTAAAAGTGATAAAATCAATGTTTAATTACAAATCCATTTAAAATATAGGGGAATAAATAAGAAAAACTTAAACAATAAATATTAATTAAAAATATAAAAAAAATTCCAACATAATGGTATTTTATTTATAATTTTTAGAAATTAAATAGTTAAATTTATTTATGACATAATGATGATGTTGTAATTACCTTATTAATGAAATATTAAAATAATTGATATTATAAATACCCAAATAAATGTAATATAAGAATTTTTATTAATTAAAATAATTTTATAGGTTAATATGACATGTTAGATTTGATTAAATGATTTGTTTTCGAAGTAATAATGATTTTATGAACATAGAAAAAACAAAATACCAAATAGTGTCAAAATTGACATAAAAGAGTTTTTAAAACAAATATTATATTATTAATTGATATAACATTTCTAAAAATATATGGTTCAGAAAAATGACATAGATAAGATTATATATATTAATAAATAACCACTTGGGGTTCTCTTGGATGTTTATAGTATGTTTATTAACCATATAACATAAAAATACAAGGAGACAAGGTATTTGTCAAACTATTTAACTAAGAGTTATATTTAATAATAAATATTAAATGGTGAAATTAATTTGTATAAAACCTATTGTTTGAGATTATTTCAAACAAATCCCACATTATACTCTAAATAAATCTTTTTGGATCCATTAGATACCTAAAATGAGTTTATTATAAAATAATATTTCAATCTTTTCCTAAGATGCACCTCACCCCTCTTATAAAAGGGAACTTCCCCTTCTCTCATATTCAATCATTCAAAGCCATTTGGCTCATCCATCCCCTTCCAAAATATCATCTCCAATTTCCTCCCTTCGTCACATAGGCCTTATTTTAGTCATAATTCCATTCTATGGATCCATTTATAACAAATCAATAGGAAGAACCCGAAGAAAAGGTAAATATTTCATCACCTCTCTGAAGCTTTTTTTCTTCTTCCAGTTATTATTTCATTGTTTTTTCATTATAAATTTTTAAATACAGTATATTATACATATTTTTATGTCATTAAAAATATGGTTCAATCATATTCATTATTCTATCCATCCTTTTAATGACATGTAACCATACCTGCGTACGTACGGCTTACCATCTCCATGTCGTGGTGTAGTTGAAATTCAACACCTTATCATTTTTTATGGGTATAATAATGATATATATTTGATGTAAATAATAAAAATAACATTATAATTATTTTGTATTTATGATATACTATCCATTTATATATGATTTTAATATCAAAAGAATGATATTGTCACTCGTGTTTACGTACGGATTACCATCTCCACGAACACGATGAGATTCATTCCCCATCGTATCCATTCAAGATTAATTTTAATTTGTTGATTAAAAATAATCTTTAAAGACTAAATATCATTCAGAATATTGATAATATACCTCCTATCCATAACAAAAATTACTTACATTAAAAATCATATAAAGGAAAACAAATCAGTTTACACCCGAAATGACGATAATAATAAAATATTATTACCAATGAAATATAAAAAGACTGTATATGATATCATATTAATGTATCTGATTCTTGTATAAATTAATAAAACATCTTTAACCACTGTACATGAGGTTAACCTAGCCTCTACCAAGGAAAAGTACAAGCTATGGGTAAATTAAATAGACTCGTTATTATCTGAGGTTGTTTTTACGTTAGTATCTACTAGGACCTCTTTATCATCCACATCCATGTTTCTTAAAAATGTGTTTCGAAAAACATTTACAATTTACTAGACAATATGTTAAATTAATTTATTTCCTTATTTTAACTTATATGTTTTTAAATAAATCTTTCAGTTGTTTTCCAAACAAGGTACATTATGACCTTTTTGACAAAATTAAGGTATGAATATAATTTTTAACTTATACAGCTGGTGCAGTTATATTCTTCCATTATAACAATGTCACATCATTCCTTACAATCTAATTATAATATTTTCAACATAAATGTTTTCTTTTATATTAATGTACCTTTATATGATTTCAAGAAAATAAAGAGATATTTTTTCTCAAATTGTTTTGATTTCATCTATTCAACATCCTTTGATGGATTTTATACTTGTTTGATATCGATTCATTATGATACAAATGGTCCACATTGTTTTCAAGTTTTTACATTATGTTTGACTATGGATTTTTTATTTTTATACCATTCATGGTATATGGTTAATGTATTAATATATCGTACGCAAGTTTTAATACGAATGTTTATTTAATATTTCATCCTTTTCATATGAGGAATGTATTGGACTTCGTAAGTATCGGGTGGATACCAATATTGATCCGTGATGCATCGGTATGTCATATGAGACAACTAGACGTGGAATTGTCTGAGGCCCTTCCTAATTTTTATATGGTTTTGGTGAAGAAATTAATCATTTTTAGACGTCTTGGCTAAGGCCTTGACACAATGTTTCAGAATGTCCGACATTATAAATTCCCTCATTATGAAAATAATATTGATGGATCATGTGGTTATTCAACAAGTAGAATACCCATGATTATTTTTATTATGTCATTATTTACTCTTCTCATATTCCTTCCATAATAATTTTCATGTTTATTATTGATAAAGGCATGTGTTTTCATTTTTTCACCATGGTTAATATTTATTTTATCTTCCACTGTTTTGCATACCCTTATGGAGCATTTGAGATCAACCATTTTTAATGATTCATTTTCCCAGGATATGAAGAAGTTTATTATGAGTGACTTTCTGGCATAATCTTGGAGGCATGGATGTTTCTAATGGAAAAAATTAATGTTGTATTTCTTTTCATGTTTTAATGTTAGACTTATGTATGAATCTTATTTTGGATAATACTAAAATGATCGGTCTTTTGGGACATGATTTGCATTGTGATCATGCCATTGTTATATAATAATGCACCAACTCTGGGTAACTAGGGTCGGGGCGTTACATTGTTCATCCTTTGAGAAATATTATCCATCTCATTCTAATAATGTTCACTTTAACAATATTCATATAAAACAACGACTTTCTAAAAAATGGATCTTGTAACTCATTCATGAGTCTTTGATTTAGTAGTACTAAATGGTACACTTATATTACCATTATTCTTCATGTTCATACCATAATATCTTTTCATTATTGCCTCATGTTGAATAAGTGTTCCAACAGTATCATCAAGAGTAATTTGAGATATATTCCTATTCTCATAAATAGTTGTTCCATTATATTCCCACTCATCATGAATGATATCTATTATCATGTCTACAAGTGCCTAATCGTCAAGGCCTTTCTCACCCATGGATTGTAAACTATTAACAATAGTAGTAAACCTTTTTTTCACCTTTCATTCTGGTTCTGCATAAGGAAATATAAATCCATGATATTCTACTCCAATAATAGATCTTCTAGTTTCTATAAAATTTTGGGTTCAAAAATTTGTGACATCCAATTTCATCAAGATACAATTTAAATATTCACAAGAAGAAATATGAATACATATATTCATGGTCATGGAACACAAAAAAGTATTATATACCTTGTAGTTTATTTGATATTATGACTTTTCTTGATTTGTGAAAGTTTTAACTTCCTTGCCAAGAATCTTGTAATCTATAATAAGAATGAAAAAGTTGTCCACTCTAGTATTAATAAAAACAATTATTCTTATTATCTCTCAAGTAATCATAATCATTCCAAAAAAATATCGGTGGTTCATATGCATTTATATTTTCAATCAAACCAACATCAATTCCTACCATTCTTAAAGAAAATATATTTCCACACAAAATTCTTTAATAGTAACAGTTTGTAAACAATGATAAAAATTCCTAAGAAATAAAAATATTATAAACAATGAAAACTTGAGTGATAAAACATATCTGTAAATATAAGTATTTCAGATACCTCCTATGATACCAATTGTAGGATCGAAATATGAAGGTAGATGCTCAAATACAAGAGGGGGTGAATTGTATGTTTATTAACATTCATTTTTAACCATAAGGAAAACTATGTTTAACAAGGTCAAACAAGGTAAATTCACTAGACCTATTTTAGTTATACACACTTGATAGGTTCTGAAAATATGGTTCCAAAATTTAAAATAAAATAATGTTTACAAGGAAGATATTCTACATTAAAGCATATAGAATCTTACTTATCATAGTATAGATAAGAATAAGAAAGTATAAGAAGTTTATACTATCTTATTTTATCAAAACACAGTAGGAATAACTATGAAACAATACAAGTAAGATGTATAAACTCTATTAACCTAATGAGTAGTGTATCCAAACACCTTGGATAGAGGTCTCTTGATGTATACCTTCGAGAAAGTATATCTTACACACACTAGGGTATGCCCTCGATTGGAATATCAGAATCGGTTTTGCAATCCCTGCAAGACATCGAGCATTAAAGTAGTTGGAACCTCTTTATTTCTATAATTTGAAGTCATTGATCTTTAAGGAAGTCAGAACATTTGTATTCCAATCCCTGTATCTTCCAATTGTACTCAACAACAATCATAGTCACATGAAGAAATTTGAACAATATTTTCAGTACACACAAGGAATCAGAGTCTCTCTCTAGAAATCACTTCAGGATAATGAAATCTCTAGAGTGACCAACAGGTATGGAGATAGGTCAAATGAGCTCTGATTTATAGACATGTCACCATTGGTAGTCTCCCTCCTCCAGTAGTCATATTTTTTCATGAATCTCGGAGGGACATGTACTCATGTCACTCAACCAATGGTTAGTTATAAAAAGATTGGATGACATCGTTTCATAAATATAAGAAGTACAATCAAAATAAGGTTTCTTAACCAAAAAAAAAATTTAATATTATAAGGAATATATAATTTTGGAGTCTAATAAAAAACATTTGGAGACTATAAATCGTGGAAATTTTAATTCTCTTTTACAAGGAATTTATAACATGAATTCGGAATAATTTGGAGTCTGAATTTTGAGGAATTTAGTGTTTGAATTCTCATAAATTCTGTGTTGAGTTTTGAGGAATTTAGAGTTTTAAATTTAAAGAATTCAGATTAGGAATTCTATGAAATTCAGAGTCATAATTTCAATTAATTCAGGGTCTGAATTCTGGGGAATATAGAGTCCAAATTCTAAAGAATTCAGAGACTGAATTCTTATGAATTCAAAGTTTTAATGTCAATGAATTTTTAGTCTGAATTCTGATGAGTTTGGAGTTAGAATTCTGAGGAATTAAATTTCTGAATTCTGAGGAATTCAGAGTCTGAATTTTTAAGAATTTGGAGTCTGAATTTTAAGGAATTTTTTGTCCAAATTCTAAGGAATGGGGAGTCCTAATTTAAAATAATTCAGAGTCTGAATTCTGAAGAATTTAGAGTCAAAATTCAGAACCTGAAAAAAATAATATATATCTAATAATTTATTGGATTATGATAATTTTGATGTGAACCCCATTTTTATACATAAGAGTAAAATGAGTTAGATTATAGAAACTATAAAATGATCACTGAAAACATAGGTAAGGAAAAATTTCCCTGGGGAAGGAAAATTTTCCTTATTATGATAATTCATATGGAAAATAGTATTTTCATTAATATACATTGTTTGTGATTTTTAAAACATAGAAGAATTGAAAAGTCAAAAGGGGATATTATTGACTCAACAGAGAAGCCTTCCATGGATGGTATACTAGGTAGAACATTCATAAAAAAAATATAAGATTCATATAGATAGGGAAAAACGATATATATTGGGTTTGATGAGAAAGATAATTCTAAGGGTCCTACATTAAAACAATTTAAGTGATTATTTATAGATAAATATCATTTTAATGTTATCATTTTTATTTTTTATAAGATATTTTTCGATATTTAGATAATATCTCAATTATGGTTAATAATTTTGTTATATTAATGTAGTATTAATTTTCATTTCATGAAATATTTTTCTAATGAAGTTGTGTTCCCCTTTATATGAGAAGGGATATGTAATGCCTGATTTTTGAGATGTGACGATGAAATATTTATCTTTTTATGTAAGGTGAATGATGGATTTTATGTCATTTCTTCAATTATATATCATGTTTGTGAAAAATAATATAAACCCCTATGATATGTAATATTTTATATATGAAGATACATTGAATCATTTTGTTGGTCTTTGAGGGCAATAATAATATTCAGTATGTTAAATAATTTTTATAATATTTTTATATATTATAGAGCTTATTAATTATATTTTAACCTTAATTTATAAAAACTGATGATATATCAACGAGAAATCCAATCCAATCATGTATACCCTAATACATTATCATGTAGAGGGTATAAATTAGGGAAAGAAAAAATTATTGCGAAAATTTTCAAAAAATGGGTCCCCAATCCCAAGGTTCCACAATGAATAGACCCCTCCCCAGTTAGATCTGAAAAATTAAAGAGGGTATAAATGATATGAAATGGACCATATAATATGGAAGGGTGATGGTATATAACTGATATCAGTATAATAAAATTATATGTGTTATTTATGTTATTCCAACTCTTCATATATTGTGATTCAATAATGAATTTTCAATATATTCTATACAAGAGACTATTGATGAGACGATCGTGTAGTATACCTTTCACCTAAGGGTATGAAGGAAATATACCTACATCATTGGGAAATATCAAAAACCCATTTCATATATGGGGATATAAGGTGGGTGTATCAGTAAAAAAAGTGTATGGATGTTTATATTTTCTTAAAAGGATGTGGTGTAAAATGGTAAAATATAATAATTAGAAGAAAATTTTTAGGTAATGAGTGGGCCAATGGATATGAAAATTAAATCCTTAAAATATTAGATTTTTATATGGATGTAATGAAAATTTTATGCTACACATTACATTCCTCCAAATTCATCTTCAAATCCCACTCCTCCAAATATTCGTACATAATCCTACTTCTACACCTCATCTGCCATGACTACCCATCCATTTTGATTTATATATTGAGGATCCCAAGAATCATAATTTTTTATAAGATTATATATTATAGTGGGAATACCATTCATCACCAATAGATAGATATAGATTACCTTATTGTATCATTGTAGGAAGTATTCATTGATCTTCAAGAGTACCATTTCCTACAAATGTGGCGACTACAATTGGAAAAAAATGGAGCATTTTTTGTTTATTCATATATATTTCGATGATAATTAACCACCGTGGTAAGTAAACATTATATCCTTTATTTTATAAAGATGTTCATTTTTTATCATTTACATATATATATATATATTAATATTTCTCATAGGACCACTTTTAGTGTAAAGACATACTAGATAGACATTAACATTTACTAAACCATAGGCCTTGAAAAACAACTTCTTCGGAAGATTTTAATTTATTTTGGTATTAAATTTTCTTGATGGAAGATTATGTGATTCAAATGGAATATATGATTGTTTCCTTGAAATGAATGTGAAGATATTATACAATGATATAATGGAAGTTGTAACTTTAGTTTTGTACGAGGACCAATGAGATTCATTCCTTTCCATATATGTCGATTATTATATATATCATGATAATGTTATTTTTATGAAACATAAAGAATATGTCTTTAAATATGTTTATTTATAGTCTTTTGTATTAGGTATGATGCAACATCTGTATATGGGTTATTTAACCATAATTTATTTCTAAAAACATATATATTCATTGATTGATAAATAAATAATAGTCCATATTTATGAATGATTTCAAAATAATACATTTCTATATTTGATTCATCCATATCATAAATAGTTTGAAAAATTTATTTGTTATGGTAAGATAATTTACAAAACTTAATTAGTAAAATTAGTGTTAAAGAGAAGTATGTGGATTATATATTTTAATCCCTTAAATATTTTTTAATATTTTACATGTATTAGTTATACAATTTGTGTGGGGAACATTTGATGTCAAACTCATGTTATAAATTTAGGCAATAAGAACTATCTCAAAAGGGAATTTTATTATCTCTCAAAATAGAAAATCTAAGAATTAAAAATTAAATAAAGGGTTAAGTTCACATAAAATCCCATGATCTTTATCAACACTAAAATATTTGAGATAATGACCCCCTTTTTCAATTAAAAAATAAATAGTTGATAAAGGAAACATTTATCAGTGATTTCTTAGTGATAATGAAGGATTACATTATCAACACTTTATAGCCTTTATAAAATAAAAATAATCATTCAACCTCTATTGTTTATCAGTGTTCCCACCCCTATTTATCAGTGTTTTGTGCTCTGTTCACTATCCATGTAGAAACATAATCCTTTCAACCATTATCAGTTAGTTTTACCCACATTATTAGTGCATTTAATGTTGTATTTATCATTATATGATACCAGATTCGAAGGTTTGACATCCTTACTTGTTCTCCTAATTCTTTTACCACTACACCATCTGAATTTTTTAATATTTAATAAAATATCTACATATAGATGACACTTTATTTTTAAAATTTATTAATATAATGATATTAAATTTATATAATAATTGGTATATACAATTTTTAAATATGTCTATATATTATATATTTTTATATAAATAAAATATATATATATATATATACATGTATATATAAATTTACAAATATTTACATATAATTTTATGTTCAAATATATATTTTTCCAACTGTATTTATAAATAGTAATTATAAATAAGATTACATAACAAAATATTTAAAAAATATATTTATATAAGATGTATTTATACATAATTGAAACACATACTAGAACATATTCTCACACTCATACACAATTATGTTTCACACAAATGCACAAAATTATTTACACATATTTAATTGTCTTTATATATTATAATGCACACATAAATATTTTTCTTATTAAAACACATCTATTTTTATGTAAAAATAACTTCTATAATTATACATGTATATTTATATTAAAAAGATTTAAAATGTAAAAATAATTGATAAAATTTACTATATTAAAATTATTGCTAAATATTTATGTCACAACCCATACCCCATGGCCCATGTTGTGACTACCCCAAACCCATATTCTATAGGTCATGGGTTAGCAACTAGCACAAAAAGACATATCCCTAAAAAGGTAAGGCATTTCCTTTAAACATGTAAAAAACACACAACCCAAATACACAACAAGAAGCAACCATGAGGAAAACATCTATAGTAAAAGTGTGTTGAATGTAAAGGGGGTCAAAACACAAGCCCAACAGAAAAAGTACAAGTACAAATAAGAAGATAAAAATATCACTTGTATTCTCTACCAAGGATCCAATATAAAGGGTAGGTACATCTCATCTCCACAGCACACCACGTAAGAATGTATCCTCTATGTACCACCAATTCCTGGCTTCCTCAAGTCCCAACCTAGCTACTCATTGTCTGCACAAGACAACACATGGTGTGAGCAAAGCCCGTGCAGGGGTGAGAATAACAATACCGATTAGGGGACACCATTACCTCCGAAGGTCTCTCAGTAATCCACAATGGAAAACATCAAAGGATATACCTCAATGGTAATATCTCATGCATGATATAAATCATGAAGCACAAAGAAAAAGAGACATCTCACTCTAACGGTATAACTTCAAAGTTTTTAGGATCTAGATGTCTAGTCATACAGCCAGATTATCCTATCTATAGTAGCTCTACTACAGACCTATATTGGTCACTGGTGGAGAATTGTATTATTCACTGATGGAGACCCATATTGGTCGACGGTGCAGACCCGTATTGGTCACTGGTGCAGACCCGTATTGGTCACTCTTCATCTTCGTGTCACAGCAAGCCACTTGATTCCCGCTCATAGCACGCTTGATTCTAGGATTACCAATCCTCAAGAAGTCATTCGTATTTCAACAGGTACAAAGTCCCACAAAAACAATAACCAAGGGATTGTTGAGTCATAGGGGCCCCAAAGTGAAAGAAGGCACGTCGATCGGATTCCTGGTCTGTGAGATATGAGAACATTTGGAAAAATGCCTCTGTTATATTGAATCACGATCCGACCTAAGTCACATGTCAAACACCATCAAACTCACTTATAGTATCTCTAATACACCACTTTATCACATGATTACTTATTCCACAGATGATGTGTCGGTTGGACACTCGGACTGTTAGTTACATCCATTTCCGTGAAACGGGGGTGATCGCACCTCAGTCCGACCCGACTCGATCTAGCCCACTGGATTATGCCAAATGGACCGCTTCACAAAATGGGTCCCAACTCCACTAACGTCACGTCGATGGAATTCTCGATTCGTCAGTTACGGGCGTTTCATTATTTAGGTACCAGTTGAATCAGGGCTCGGTCCTACTCGGTCAGACCGGCCGGACACAATGGGTGTTGAGGTATACTATACCCATCTGTGGTCCGACCCACTTCCAGTCAACCCTGTTTGTTCGCGGGCTCGGTCCGCAGTTGTCTCAAGCCGTCGGGTGGGGTTCAGCCCTCCCGATCTGGCCTGCGGGCCTGGCCCGGCCCGCTGGCAGGATTGGTCTGCTGGGTGGTCTGACCCGCTTAGTCGGCTGACATTTGGCATGGTCCGTTCAAAGGTGGACCGTTGTGTCCTAATTGTCCCGCAGTATCAGGGTCATTGCACCAGCCGGTGGGGCGCTCCCCATCCGCATGAACAGTTGACTGTTTGGCCAATTGGGTTCCACCAACATGGTGTGGCGTGAGGTCGCATCGCTCCATCCTACCGTGGTCCGTTGGTCGCTACTGTTCCACGCCAACCCCATCTTCCACGACCCACTGGCCACAGATGGTTTGGTCTGCCCGTATCGCATGTGGGCGGCTCATGTCGGCTGTCATCGGCCACCGTGGTGCACCGTCGTGCACCGCCTTCTATCAACTGCAGCTGGTTACTGCAGATCTCCTCTGAATGCTGCCGACATGGATCACCAGTGGTTTCTCGCGCATGCCACAGGATGTGCTCCGGCGGTCCTTTCATGGTGTCGTATGTGCCTACAACTCTCCCACACTACCACCGTCATAACATGACCTACTATTTCATGTTACCGTAAATCTGTGGAAGCCTTCCCCAAATAATAAAACATGATAGAAGTATTTGAGGGTCCGAAACTTGTTCATTTGTACTATTCCATCCACGTTAATGTGATAGCAAGAAAGAGAAAGGCAAATCATCAAAAGTAAATTTTAAAAAAACGCTATAAGGAAGAGATATTCACTGATGATGATCAATGGAACCTCTTTCATCATTGTCATCAATTTGTGATTCAGTGGAGCTTATCACCGCTCGCTGAATCTAGTCGCATCCTCCAAGTGGTTGGCGTCATGGTACATTTTCAGAGCATTGTGGTTTGGCGAGGCCATTACAACACCCACCCCTAAGCTCCATATAAATATGAGTTGAGAGAGATTGTTTCCCACGCAAAGAATTAATGAGGTTCATTTAATTAATGAACCTTTCAAATTCCTAACACTGCGTTTACAAACATGTGAGATTCGTATCACTAATGGCTTCACATGTCATCGGTCCCGCCACAACCGATCGTGCAATGGAGAAAAGAAAAATAAAAAAATAAAATAACTTTTATTTTATTAATCTTTCAAAATATATTTTTCACCCAACCTACTACAGTCGATGTGAATCCTCTCTTAAAAGGATCTCTACACTATGAATTCAATGGTGCCCTCATATTTTTAATCCGAGCACCAGTTCAAATGATAGAAAATTTTTCCCCCATGCTAACTGAACATACCATATACAATGTTCAATAAATGTTTTTACATTAACCCTCAACCTACACTAGTCGAGCATATGCTTCAACTTATGGTAACAAACCCCAAGGAACACAACAGAACTCTTACATTTTAAATCAGAGTTATCGTTTAAAAGTTATGTATTTTAACAATAAAATAATTGATAGTTAATTATTTTATTTACGTCCACTAACTAACTTCCACTTTTGTCCCGTTCTAGCCCATATTAGGGTATTCCTAAGAAAATCATACTATTACGAGTTTAGTGGTGGTCATAAATTTATATTCTGAGTCACTATCCATGATGTATAGTAATTTGAAAATTAAAATAGCATTATTTTATTATTTTATTTATGGTTATTCAATTTTAATGTTTCCTCAACGGAGGCCTACATTGACTAAACATATTTCATGCCAAGGGTAAACCCATTATCCTGAACACAATAGTGCCCTAGATTTCTGATTCAGACACCCATTTAAGAGTTATTCCACTTTTCCAGGAAAACCACTCACATGTGCTCTCTTGAACTTAACAATTTTTTACGAATCATTCATGGAACTCTGGGTCTCAGAATCACTCGTCGTCAGATTTCATGGTCTTCATATAATTATATGTAACAAAAAACTTATACGATGATTTCGGGACTTTATATTCTCCTCAACTTAGGTATTTACATAACAAGAAACCAAAAAAAAGAAAATCAACCAAATGAGGGTACTGAGAAAAATTTGAGTATCCCGCTTCATTGTGATCTCCTAGAGGGTCCTATACTTCCACCAAAATCGCACAAGAGGGATCGATCATCCATGAAGGACTAAGTCCTTTCGATCATATATATGCACCAGAAGTTTTGTAAATGTAACCCAATCGTCAAAGTCCAACTCACCCAATTCAATACTGTGAGAGGGATCATGCACGCATCTCCTCAGTTGCGACACAAGGAAAACATTATGCACCCAGTGTATGTGTGGAAAAATAGATAGATGGTATGCCACCTCTCCCACACTACGATGAACCTAGAATGGAATAATAATCCTTAGAAATAGCATGTCATCCTGGTCAAACCTCTGCAATCCTCATCGAGGTGAGACCTATATGAAGACATGCCCTCCCACCACGGACTCCAAGGGTCTCTATATTCTATCGCCATAAGTCTTCTGCAGGGTCTATGAAGTCTTCACTTGCTGAAAAATGAGGCATATTGATACGAACTCTGCCACTACTTCCATCATTATTGGAAACCAGTACTGATGTCATAGGTCCTGGTACAACTTCACCACTCCAGGATGTACCATTAAAGTGGATGTATGGACCTCCCTAAACAACTCCTCTTGAAGCATCACTGGTACCATGGTGTGTCCTCGGAAGAGAAATATGTTCTTCCCACCATTAGAAAATACATTAGGAGACTGTCATGAGGATATCTAAGTACGTCGGGCCTCAAAGTAAACATCCCCAAGTTGTTCCTCCCACACTTGCTAATGAATTGGGGGAGTGATAGTCATAGGATAAAGGAAAGATAATCCATATTTATCAATGAAGTATATCTGCAGTGCAACCAGCTGCTCTGATGCCTCACTCAGTAGTTTTAGAGAAGACCACCTGCTGAGTGCGACTGCTACCATGTTCCCCTTCCCAAGTGTATAAACTATCTCGAAGTTATAGTCCTAGAGGAACTCTATCCATCATCATTTTATCTGGTTCAAGTACTTCTTTGGGAAGATATAACTATGACTCTTATGATCAGATTAAATTGTAACCATTCACCCATCATGAAGTGTCCCTACATCATCAGCGTAAAGACACCATCTGCTTACTACAGGTCATTGGTAGGATATTTCTGCTCATTCCATCTCAACATCCATCAGCTGTAAGAGATCACTACCTACTCCCACATCAGGAATCAACCTAGTCTGGTACATTATGTTTCGCAGTTTAATACTTACCCAATGCCCTCTTTTGGTAGCCTAGTTATGGTGGAACTCATCAGTCTCTGTCTCAGCTATTGAAATCTATGATGACACTTCTCCATCCACAAGAAAGGTTCCCCCTTCTATGTCAATATTGAAAAGCTTACCGCTACCCTGGAGAAGTCAGGTAAAAATATCTGGTACTACCCATCCAATGTAGAAGTCCATTTATCTTCGGGGTGGTAATACTGGAATCATCTGCTGAAAAGATGTACCCACACTCTGCTACTTATGTTGGGAACTGAAAACATAAAACACCTCCAACCACGAGGGTAAGGCGGACTGACTCAAGAGTGATCGGATGCACCCACCTATGAATGATTTTATCTTGAGCATCTAGGTTTTCCTTTCTATCCATCCAATGAAAACCCATTCATTAGCTCTAGATATACTACATCCTTTTGGCCTAAAATATTCAATCTGAGTATGAACTATGGATGTCCAGTTCATACCCAAACTAATTCCGTAAGGCCTTGTAAATGCCTCCAAGAGGTTCCAACTGAATAAATATCTTCAAGGTTCATATCACACTGTCAAAATAAGTTTGATTACTGAGTCTCATACCAAAGGTATCTCCAGATGTAAGGGTCAAGTCACCAGTTTAACTAGAAACTCTAGGTATTGAACCAGATTAATGATAAGAATGAATTATTGGTACCTATGTCTATTAATATGGTAGTTTGTAATAGACACATATTGTACCTCAAATCATTTCTAGAACCCGTGGGTCACACTCCTTAACAAAATGCCACTACTCCCTTCCCCTTTCCTCTATCTCCCTGAGCCTGGTGGGGACCACATTGGGGTGGTGGTTGTAATATGTCAAAATGTAAACCACCTCATGCTACTCTCCTGGATCAACGTCCACTTCCACTGCCCTATAGATTCATCTATCCTTATCACTTCCTCTTCTCTAAAAATTTTACATGCCCAAGTCTCTGAGACTGGCATCAGTTTCTTGCACTCTCACTGCTAACATTCACTCATTGTATCCCCTCATTCGAAGAACATTCAACAAAAAAATATCTCTCTATCACCCTAACATATGTAGGAAAGCATAGAGTAATAGTTCTGGCTCAAATGTCCCTAAAAACACCTCACTAAAAGGTCTGATCCATGAATCACTAACCGTAATGTATTAATCGAGTACCTAGGATGGTCGATACGTATTAGTGAATACTCATATACTAACATGTCATCCTACCAAATACGTAGAATCTCTAGTGAACACTCACTCCTTATCTTATTTTGTCAAGAATCCCCCTTCTCTGAAGATGGTTCTCAAGAATGTCCACATAAAAGTCACCTCTTCGCAAGATCATGGTAATCTAAACCCTCTCATCACCCTGATGTTCTAGGTAGAAGGTTCTCTACCCGGACCACCATCTAATAGAATGTTGTCCCGGCAAGATGGAAACTTGACCGCCTCCTCAATCTAGTCCTTAGTGGCATATGAGTCTGGCTTGCCTCGGATCCTGAGTGGTATCTGATGTTGAAACGCTTGTAAGGATGTAAGAATACATTTTTCGTCTACTAGTACCGCCGGTTGTAACTGCTGACCAATGGGAAGTTATATATATAGAACAATAATCGAAGGTACCATCTCGGGCAGTGGTCCATGTACGAACACCTCATCATCATGCAAACCATCTTCAAGGACACACATTGATAAAGACAATCATCTATGATCACTATCTAATCTTCTAGTGTCCCAAGTAGATGTAAAAATCTAGCCACAAACTCCAGCTAGTCCATATCTTCCTCGGGAACTATCATACCTCGAGACCTTAGAGGCCTCTTCCCTTGGAACTTGTGAAACCTGCTCAGTCGACATGCACAATCAAATGTTTTGATCTATTTCTGATCCACATAGGATCTCTCGGTGCTGATCCACATAGGATCACTCGGTGCTAACCCACACAAGATCAATTGGTACTAACCCCCATAGGATCTGACCCACCCACAACCGACAGGTACTAACCCCTGCAAGACCCACACCGAATCTAACCCACATAGGGTTGGCATGTCTCTGATCCACATCAGGTTGTTCTATGTTTTTTCATCATTGGGTCGCACACTTATGATCCTCACAAAGTCAATAAAATGATGATCCACACAAGGTTGATCAAATTATAATCCACATTGGGTCACTAGATTGCTGATACACACAGGGTCACTAGAATGGTGATTCACACAGGGTCGCTACAGTGCTGATCCAGACAGGGTCGATAGAATTATGATCCACAAAGGGTTACTAGATTGTTGATCCACTTAGAGTCACTCGATGGGCTGTCTTCATATACATTCTGGGGAATCCTAGTTGACTATTTTGGAAGTAGCTTCCAGAATAAGAATATGTGCGCCCCTGTCATTATGTTGTACCGGGTGAATAGACTGCAATGAAACCAAGGAAATAAAATTTCAAAATCACACATAATCATTGTTTTCATGCACCAAGTTGGAAATCAGAATTCACGGTCCTAGTGTATAGATTTTTAGGCCTCCACAAAAACACTGGACTCCCTGAACTAAAACCACACTCAATTCATTTAACATTATTTATCCATTGAAAAGTTCAATGTCCAAGTTCTTCAGTAGAACCGAATCCTGTGATAAAACTGTGTCATGACCTGTTCCCCAAGGCCCATGCCATGACTACCCCAAGCCCACCTTCCATAGGCCAAGGGTTGTCGACTAGCACCAAAAAGGTGTATACCAAAAACCAGAAGGCATTGCCTTTAAACCTGTACAAACACACAACCCAAGTACACATTAAGAAGAAACCAAGAATTAAACTGTGTGGTAAAAGTGTGATGAATGTAAAGGGGTTAGAATAGAATCCCAACAGAAAATGTACAAGTACAACTAAGAAGAGAAAAATTTATCCTTGATCATACACCGAGGATCCTACATGAACGATAGGTACAACTCATCTCCACAACACACCACGTCAGACTATCTCTTCCATGGACCAACTGGTCATGGATCCCTGAAGTCTAAACCCTACTTGCCATTTTCTGCACAAGACACAAAAAGGTGAAAGAGAATCTTGTTTATGGGTGAGTACAAAAATACCCAGTAGAGGACCCCGAGACCCCTGAAGGTATCTCAGTAATCCACAAAGGAAAACATCACAAGATATATCTCAAAGTTAATATATCAATCATGATCTAAATCATGAAACAAAAGAGAAAAATAAACCGCTAACTCTAACGATCAAAATTCAAGGTTACAAGAATGAGGATGTCTAATTGTATAGGCAGATCATCCTATCCATAGTAATTCTGCTGTAGACCCATATTGGTCACTGGTGGAGACATGTATTGGATGCTGGTGCAGACCAGTATTGGTCCCTGGTGCATAACCTTATTGGTCACTAGTGCAGACCCATATTGTTCACTGGTGCATAACCATGTTGGTCTTTGGTTCTAAACCATATTGGTCCCTAGTGCAGACTCGTATTTGTAGCTCTTCATCTTCATGTAACAGCCAACCACTAGATTCATGCTCCTAGAATGCATGATTCTTGAAGTACCGCTCCTTATGACACCAGTCATATTTCAACTAGTACAAAGTCCCAAAAACATTATACACAAGGGACAGCCCCGTCCTCGGGGCCCCAACGTGACAGACGACGTGTCGATCGGACACTCGGTCTGTGAGATATGTGTACTTTTGTAAAAATGGGCTGATTGGATTCATGCCTGATCCAACCCAGGTCACACATCAAACTACATAAAACTCAATTAGAGTATATAAAAGGAAATACTTATCACAAGGATCTATATTCCACAGACAACACATTGGTCAGACATACGGTCTGTTAGTTACACCCCTTTCTATGAAAGGAGGGTGATCGCACCTCGGTCCGGCCCGACTCGTTCGGGACTACCTGAATATGCCAAAGGGACAACATCCCAAAAGGGGTCCCAACACCATTTTTATTGCATCAATCCTATGCACGGTTCATCATTTACTGGAATTTATGTATTTGGGTACCTGTTGGGTCTGGGCCCGGTCCGACTCGGTCAGACCGGCCCGACACAATGGGTTATGTGGTCTACCATACCCCGCTTAGGTCCGTCCCACTAGGGGTCAGCTCGGTATCTTCATGGGCTCGGGATGTAGTTGTCAGGGACTATTGGGTGGGGCATGTCCCACCCGCACTGGCTCACTCACCTCTGGGTTTGGCGTAGCCAACTGGTGGGTCCGGTCCGCTTGGAGGGTCCGACCTAATTAGAAAGCCCACGTCCTACTTGGTCCACTTGATGGTGGAACATTGTGTCCCACAAACCCAGTAGTTGCAGGACCTTTTCTACAAGTGGTGGGTAACATCTCCACCGCATGAACAGTCCGCCATTTAGCAGACCAGGTTCCTCCAACACAGCGTAGGGTGGGGCCGCACCCCTCCTTCCTATCGTCGCCCTCTGGCCGCGGCTACTCCACGCAACCCCCTTCTTCCACATCATGCTGGCCTTAGATGTTTCACGATGCCAGCTATGCCTGCGGGCACCACCCTTATCCCACACAGCTAGCTAGGGCTGACCGTCAATGGCCATTATGGCCCGCCATCATGTGCCACCTTCTGTCACCCGTGACCGGTTGTCGGGGGTTGCCTCCATCCACCACCAGCTCTCGTTGACATGACGTTCCAGTGGATTCTCTCGCATCCCACCAGACATGCTCCAGTGGTCCGTTCTTGGTTCTATCTATGCCTAAGGCTCCCTCGCACTGTCGTTGTCATAGCGTGACCTGCTATTTTATATTACAGTCAATCTGGGAAAATCATACCCTATGAACGGAACATGAGAAACGTATTAGTGGTTATGGGCCTTGTTCGTTTGGCCCGTACCCTCCTCATTATTGTTATGGGAGGTGGGAGCAAGGTAAATCATCAAATATAATTTTTAAACAAACCCATTACATGGATGTGACATTCACTGAAGATGATCTATAGAACCTCCTTCGTAGTTGTTGTCGTTCATGATTCGATGGTTCTCATCACCACTTGTTGAATCTGGTCTCATTCCCCACGTGTTTGGCGTCGTGGAACATTTCCTGAGCTTCAACTCTTGGTGAATATTAATTAACACACCTCCTTGAGATCTATATAAACAGTAGTGGAGAACGTGTGTGTCCTGTAGAAATAATTAATGAGGTTCATTTAATTAATGAACCATTGAAATTCCAAATGTTCCGGTTACAAAAAATGGAGAATCACGTCATTAATGGCTTGAAATGTTGTCAGTCCCCCCGACAATACTCGTCCGTTGGAGAAAAGAAAAAGAAATAAAATAAAATATCATGTTATTTTATTAATATTTTAAAAGTATGCAAAATTATCTTTTTCACCTCACCTACTATGGCCAAAGTGAATCCTCACTTAAGAGAATCCCATTTTTGTGAATTCAACGGTGCCCTTGGATTTTTAATCTGATCCCTAGTTCAAAATATAGATAATGCCTCCTACACATTTACTAAATGTACCATAAAAAAATATCAACTAATTATTAATATTCACCCTTGACGCGTGTAGGTTGAGGTTAGGCTCCGCCTAAGGGGAACACACCCCAATGAACTCAATGATATTATCATATTTTCAATCTATGTTACCATTTATATGTTATAGATTTGATCAATTAAAAAATTGTAACTTAATTTTTTTATTTATGGACAATAACAATCTTCCACTGTTGCCCAGCGTCGACCAATGTTAGGGCCTGCCTAAGAAAAGCATACCCTCATGAGTTCAGTATTGGTCTAAAGTTTTTAATCCAAGTCACCGTTCATGAGTTATAAGCACTTAAAAAATAAATTAACTTTATTTAATTATTTTATTTACAGTTATTCCATTTTCAGGTTTTCTCAAAGGAGGCATGCACCAACTAGACATATGTCGTTCCTAGGTTGAACCTTTTATCCAGAGCACAATAGTGCCCTCTGATTTCTGATATGGGCACCCATTTAAGAGTTATTCCACTTTTTCAGGAAAACCACTCACTCGCGATATTTTAAAATAAAAATTTTCGATGGATCATTACAGGAAATACGGGCCTCAGAATCAGACGCCTTCATATTTTTCGTTCTCGAAATAACTCCATATAATATAAATAATTATATGGAAATTACAGGACATTAAATTTTTTTTCCATATTATATATATATATATATATATTTAAATATATTTTTATTTAAATATTTTAAATATTTATTTGTAAAATTTATTTATTATATAAAAATATATAATGATATAAGAATATATACAAGTATATATAATTTATTATAAAAAATATGAATATTTGAAAAATGGTAAAATTTAAAAACTATTATACCCACATGGGTGTATCCATTCAAATAAACTGAATCCATAACACGAAGACCCCCTGAAACGTGGATGAAATTCCATCTATTGTATAAAAATTTAGGTACCCCAAAATAACTCAGTTTTAGAGCGCTTATATGCATTTTTTACCATGAAAATAAATAACCATAATTTCCCTAGTCACCATGTCATATATATTTTCACAAGAATTGATATTATATGTTGTAGATGGTAAATAGTCACCCTTGTCAAATGTTACGTTTAATTGAAATTCAATTCATCTGTTTACGTTTTCATGGATAATTCAATAGTTTACTAAATTGTTTTTACAAAAAATGGTTATTAACTAACTATTAACAAATATTAAATAGAAATATATTACCAGGAAAGTCAGTCAGAGGCGAGCCTATGACTATTTATTAAATAAAAGAAAACCAGTAAGCCAGTACACTAGGGTGACATCATAAAAATAGATTCAAATCAGTCTGACCCAACACCACCCCCATGATATATTTCATCTTCTGCAGTAGTCGATTCCCATTCCGAGCTGTCATAATGTCGCAGGATCTTGGCATACTTCCTTCTGAGGTATGACTTCTCCAAAGAGAGAAATTTCTTAGAAGGCCGCGCAGCCCAGCCTTCCCCACCAATGGCAGACCTGGTAGCCATTGGCTTTGGCAGATAAGAATAGTCCCTCCTCGGCCTTCTTCGTGGTGGGGCAATCATCACTTCCTCATTTCCAGGCTCCTTAGTTTTCTCACCCCGGACAACATCGATGTAGGAAGCCCAGACAATTCCACCTACAATTTCTTCATCACTCTCAAGACAATCCCCCCATTTTCCAGAAATGTGTACTGCACGATAGCCTTCCTCCATACCCTTTTCCTGCTGAGATTGAGTGTTAGAGTCAAGTATGTCAAGACACTGTGGATTATCCAGAAACTCACAGCCAACATTTGTCCTCTGTTCCACAAGAGAATCGTCCGCAGTAGCCTCCTGTGAAATGATTCCATTAGCATTGACTGAAACATCAGTCTCAGTGATAGAGGCCTTCCCATTCTCCAACACCTGCAGTCAAAAACCAGTAGAACCCAGAACCGGAGCAGTCACACCAACCTCCTACCCTTGTATTGATCCAAGAATGTCACCAGGACCCACAAAGCCTTGCTCCTCCAAGATATTTTCACCAACAGACACAGGTCCATCACAATCCAACACTATGTCATCCATCACCAAACCAACAAAGTGATTGCTGATCTCTAGATCATATCGCTGCTTCCAAGACCGGGGCTGCAGTGCAGTTGTAAGCTCCATCTTCACACCATTCCCAGCTTCAACCTATTGTACAGACCTAAAATCATCAATTGACTCCTTCTCTATCGCCTCCTCCACAGCGCAAGAGTTACTTATGACAGAATCCTCCAAGGCAGCACCCTTTAATGTTCGGCCATCACTATCAGAACCCCCGCACAGAATCTCCCGAGCACCCTCCAGGGAGGCCAAATTCTCCTCAGAATTAACCGGATGACCAGCACCAATCTCAACCAAAGTCCTTGACTGAAGTCCATGATCACATTTCAGTCTGTCAAGAACTTGCAATACTGATGGGTTCAAAGGCTCCTTCACTGTCTTCAGACCACTTTCATTGACCGACACATCATCACACTGAGCCTACAATAACCCCTTCACTGTAAGTCCATCAGATTGCGCTTCACACCGCTGGCCTTCAGAACACACAGAGTCTAGTCGATCCCCCTGCCTAGCTCAAGCTTCATCTTTGGAAAACACTGCCACTTCCCCTTCCACTGGGCCGTCCTTCAGAGTCCACTGAGTCGACCTCACAGCAGCGTGCACCCCGCACCCATCCCTCATGTGTCCAATCATCCTCTGGGGATAACCATCCAGCCCTCCCCTACGACAAACCTCCTCCAGGTGTCCGAACCGTTTACACCTCACACAAAACATCGTCCATGACTCAAAGACAACCGCTTGCATCCATCTAAACTCTTGCTCGTCTCTAATCCAGATACAGCGCACAGGAGGCCGTGCAACATCAACCTCAACACATATGCGTGGGCAAACCGGGTGAGACACAGACTCCGTACGTTGATCAGAGCAATGAAATCTCCCTATCATATTGCCAATTTCACAAAGAATCGCCGGATTTTGAAAAGAAAGGGGAAGAACAGGAAGACTCACCCAAGTAGCAACTGACGATGGATCACGCTGCATATGGAATTTGAAACCCCAACCGAAGAGAAAGAATGAAGAATCACTACACCTTCTGGGAGCTCTGGAACAAGCAAAATAACATGAAATATATTTTTTATAAAATAACCCTTTTATTAGAACAAGAGTGGAACTAATAAAAGTCTCCCTTTTTCTATGATAAAAAAAATAACATGAAATAATTCCCTTTATCATCGTTAAAAATGATGTGACAAAATGTCATATTTATTATTATTTTATAACTAATATTACCATCAATTATAATCTATTTTAACTAGTATTGATAATTGGACACCAATCATCCTTATATTATGGGGTTGGTAAAGGCTAATGTTGAATATACTGAAATATATTGCAGTGATGTCCAATATGTTCATCTATGTTAATAATTTCTTATATATATCCCTTAAAAATCCTAAATTATTGCATTGGGAGGATATTCTACTATATTTTAAATGTAACAAACCATATGGTATAGTAAAAAATTTAATGAAGGCTTTATACAATACTTGGTTCTAATAAAAGCATGGGTCATATTTTGGAGGATGAACTATTTAATAAATGACTATTGTTTTTAATTATAAGAATTATTGAATGAATAAATTATTATTAATGATAGTGGAATGTGTGATCGATGTTCATAACTCTATGTGACAGCATGTTTCATCATAAAATACAACTTCTAGAATTAGTAGACAATCCTTACCTCATAAAAAATAGAGCATCATATCATTGATTATACTAGGGAACATTCCCTATCATCTTGAGTAACATGTGAAGCATTGGAATGACTTCACTATACAATAAGGTTATGCGTATTACGTATAAGATATTATCTCTATTATATAGTTAAAATAGTTATCATCTATTCATTCCACTACCTTGTAAGGTAATTCCTCATAATTTTATAATTATGAATCACATTTAAGTTGTGATAAAAATATATTAGGTTTATTATCACATTCTACAGCAATGATATAGAAAGAAAACAAGGTATTTTTTTAGTATGAGTAATTTGATAATTTTATTTTTGTTTAAATATTTGTATTGGATGTGGTATTTTAATATTTATACTAGTTCTCACATGTTAATGGGGATAATTTCCCAAAAAAAATTTATATTATTAACCACATTGCATCCCTCAATCTTCATACACTAATACAATATCAAACAAAAAAAATTAATTTGCAACCATTAAGTTATTATATATAATATTATCCAATTAAATTACACAAATGTATTAATCTACATTAATAATAGATATAAAGATTCTCACAAACATAGAAAATGTAATGACCCCGAACATAACATCACATAGTCATTATCTAAATTTTTCGTATTTGAATTTGATATAGGGAATCTTATCAGAGATTTCCAAATAGTATATTACTATTGGTAAACTATATATATACATGATTCCCATAATGAATTTGAATATTCAAATTATGAATTTTTTCTTCTAAAGTATCTGTATTCCATCTAATATATACTTGCATATCATTCATTATACAATTCATGGATTCTAGGGAAATTAAAAACTAATGATGTGCTCAAATACTATGTAATGTCTAGGTACCAGAGAAACTATGAATAAATAAGTAATATTCAATACAAAAAGTTAAATGAGAGAAAAAGGTTCCATTTAATCAATGTCCTGAAAAAAAAATTGGTGATTAATAAATTAATACCACATAATTCTATATAAATAATCACCTAATTTTGAAATATATCCATGGATATTTTAACTAATCCAATAATAACATATAATTCCAATAACTAAATTCATAATGATGGAATGTGTAATATCATACATCATAATGATATTGTCAATATCATTCACAAGATAGTTACTATCAAGATAATTCACAAGAAAGGTTAGTAATACTACATTCAAACCCATAAGGGTTGGTAACTTATATTTGTCAAGACCTCCCACAAGAATCTTATAATCAAGGCCTTTCACAATTCAGTTTAAAACAACAAAGAAAAACCTTATAGGTTTTAGAAAAATTAGTTTTCCTCATAAGAACTTTCAATGAAATGAGGCGAGATATATATCACACCCCACCCACCATATATTAATTAAAATTCACTCCTCATACGAAATGGTTGAAATATAATAAACATAAATATTAGTTTCAAAAACTAAAAATTGAAATGATGAAACATATCCTAATCAAATAAAAGTAATCATAATCCATCTATATTAATATATTCTACGGTTTCTAAAAATCACATCTTCCATTAATCTAATCATAAAACATATATATAAAGAATATAGATGATATTTATATAAAATATATTAATCATATCATAATTAAATTAGAGAGTTTGTTAAAATTATTAATATTAATACCATTAAAATATCTTCAAAAAATTCAGGAAGAAAATAGCCTTTTATTTTCAAAAATAAAAAACATTTTTGAAAGAATATTCATTGAAAAAATCACTTATCAAATCTAAGAGTTTATTGAATAATAAGAGAAATATTTTCTCCAAAAAGATCCTTATGAAAATGAAAGTGAATATTTAATAAAATAATTATCATGAATATTTTTAATTCCTTTCATTATATATGATTTTAAAATAACATTCCCATTTTCTCTATAAAATGTATTAGAAAGTTACCTGTTCAGAAAATAACTGGTATATCCCTTTTAAATTTTTAGTAAAATCCAATCACAAATTATTTTGAAAATGAAATAATGTTCCTTATAGTTTATAATTTTTTTTAAATACAATTAATAAATAATTTTATAATGGATAATTTTATTAAGAAAACATGGTTTTCAATGAAAACATGGTTCTTGATGAAAACTAATTTCTGGTAGAAAGGGGAAATGAAGTTAGTTTTATTTAAAAAAATATTTCTCAATTAATATATATTCTAAAAAGTGAAAAAAGGTATTATTAACTAAAAAATATCATGAATAACCTATTGATAATAAAATTATATTCTTCTATTGGTGTATGGTCAAATATATTCCTTCAACTAAATCAAATAATGAAAAATATTGGTTAAAATGTGATTGTTAAAAACACTTAAAGTGATCAAAACATTGATCTGAAATTTAATCAATGACTCAATTATTAGTGTAAAATATGAATCAAAATTAAAAATTGTATATAATACATATGTTAATAAAATTATTTAAACATATAAAATTTTAATGACATAATCTATGAATTATAATTTAATTCTAATTAAAATAAATTGAGTTCAGAAATCCCTTACCTCACATTTCCTTTTGATTGAATGATTTTGAACGTTGTTTATAATAGTTTGAGGAATGTTATTAATATTTAAAATTACTATATTCTATTCATAATATAATTTATTATCAACATATAACAATTTACCATCTATTGGTTTATAATATTTTAATATTTATATATGTTAAGGTATTAATTACCTAGTTATCTCATGCTCTTTTTATAATTTAAGATAGTTTTCTTATATATAGTATGTAATAAAATCACATATATAAATATAATAATGGTATAAATAATATATTTATTAATAATATATTTCAATTTAATCATTATTCATTGTTGGTAATGGAATATTTCTCACATCGCTTCATAGAGGGTGTAGGTCGTAAAATCATACGAACAACGAAATAATTCCCTCAATAGGTGAAAGGGTAAATAATTACATGATATATTACAAATAATGAATCAACATAAACATATATATATATATATATGACATAAACTCATTAATTTTATCCTTATTTTATTCTATTTAAATTATAAGTGGAAAATGAATCACATCACTTCATGAGGAGGCAGTTTGTCGTACACACGAAAGTCATTAACATATATTAAATGGAAAGGAACTTAAAAGAATTATTATTTTATATTAAAATAAAAAATTTATAATAACATAACATATATAATTTAATGTGGTAAATCCTTCATTCTATAAAAATATTATAGGTTAAAATGGAAAAACCATTTATATCGGTTCACACGGAAATATTCAGTTATATACACAAATGAGGGATTTTTAACCCATTTTATGGAGTTGTACATGTAAAATTACTATTTTATATACATAATAATATATGTGTATTCACTAGATACTATTATTATTATATTGTATGTGTTAATTCATAATTTATTGTGGAAATATTAAATAAAAAAATAGAGGTTGTTTAGATAATTACATTCTCTTTTTGAAACATCCTTTTGATCTACCATTAATAACCCTAGCTATTCTCTTTTGGGAGTAACATAAACATTATAATGATACTATTTATATTAGAGTGAAAATTGGGCAATTATTGGTCCAGAAAATGGCTTGGGAGGTGTTAAAAATTAAAGGGTTTTGGTTCCCTTTTTTATCTGGGGAAAGGGAACCCTCTTCGAAATTACATAGAAATTTCTTAAATGAATCCATCATTATAATTAAATTTATATAGAATGATTAAAAATTATTTTAGGGGCTACCTAGGGAATTAGAATATAAATATATTGCTATAAAATGGTATATAGATATATATTTTGGGTCATTTTTAACCCATATCATCTTAGTATAACCCCACACTAAACCATGTTTACCTTATCCATGATTATTAATTTTTACTATTTTAACTATTAATTCTATTAAAAAAATTTGGTAAATTTATTATAAATTATAAATAAAAAAAAAATTTCATCCATTTATAAAATTTATACTTTCCTAAGGGTAAAATTTAAAATTAAAGTAAATCATGAGAACAAAACAAAAAATCGAGTATTTTTTAGAAAATGTTCTAATGTTTACATGATACTACACAAAAATTAAAAAAAATTGATTCCAAATACCTAAATTGGATTAATTGATATAAAAAATTTAATTTCACTTTGAAACAAATTAAAAATAAAATTTAAATTTTTAAATAATTTAAATTATAAGGAATTCCTCAAATAAATTCCATTCTTTTCCATATTCATAAAAAATAAAAAATATTAGAGAAATCCAAAAAAATCACCCCAACATAATCTTGATACGATGATTTCAAAAAATAATTTTATTCTTCCAAATTAAAATTTGAAATTTATTAAAAATAATTTTTTAAAAATGATTGTAAAGTACGACATAGACATCTTTAAGAAAAATAATGATTTTCAAAAAAAACATTTTATCTTAAGTGGTTCTTATTTTAATTGTAATCTATATATAAACATTTGATTCATTATTTAGTTAATAATATAAATTCACTCAAATTTAATGTCTATTATATAATTAATAAATTACATAATAATATTTTATTAATATTCTAAATTTCATTTAAACGCATTGTTGCATAGAACGCTAGCTAGATTGAGTATTTTATATAAAGAAAGATAAACCGTGTTTTGTGTTCAACAAAATATATTTAATATACTAAATAAATTTAAAAATAAATAATTTTAATGTCTCATATTTTAATATGTTCTTCTATACATGGTGTCCTCAGTAAAACATGTTATCAATTACATTTTACTTATATTATAATTTCATAGTTTTACATTCTCCCCACCTCAAACAAATTACATCCTCATAATTTAAACAAGATATTGGTAATAAAAGGTTTATTTTCAATAAATTATTTTTTTGAAACACAACATTGTAAAAAAAATTCAATAAAATATCCTCTTGATAAGAGGGAAGGTAATTGAAAAGGCCTTATGTAGTTATAAAATTTAGGTTTCAAAATATGAGAACATTGGTGTGGAGTGAAAACATTGTCATGGAGAAGAAAACTAATACCCAAATATATATGTCGTGTGCTAAAGAACATGGTTAGGATAAATTTAATGAAAATATTGATATAATCAATTGGATTTAGAATATTCCTTTATTTAAAAAAATAGTGACAACATGATAACATTTTACATTAGGAACCATTTTATAATATTGATGAATTACATTACCGTATTAGAATATAATGAAATATAATTACTGGATTTTTTACTGATCATAACAATAATTTCATCCTTTGGATATAGATCAATCAATTTAAATTCACCACTTACACCAGGAAATGAATATACATAAATGAATTATTTGTTCCCTAAGCCCTCAATTTCACATATAACATATCATGTTATCCTTAAAATGGTGACAATTCATTCCATTTAACTTTAACTATTTTACAAAACTAGTATGGTAAGAACAAGTTATCCAATAAACTAAATTAATTTCTAAAACATCACCCAAAGTCATTATTAGACCATTTCATAAATGATTAATCCTTATAAATCTTCTAAATGATTAATATTTAAAACATTCCATACAATGAAACTATATTTAAAAAATGAACTTAATATTTATCCCTCAAATATCATGAAGAAGTTCTTAATTATCACATAGAAAAAAATTATTAAATTCTTTATGTATTATATTTATACATAGTAGTATTTCAAATTAGAAAAAATAATTATTTATAATGTGCACTCTTCCTTATTCCAAAAGTAGAAAATAAATTATTTGATGAATTCATTAAATCCAAAAAATATGCAAACTCCATCAGTGATATCATGAACAACTTTTTCAGAACTAAATTAGTCAGTTCCATGGTACTCGGTACTATTTTATTAACATCCTCTATATTAATAATATATTTATCAGGAACAAAATTTTAAAGAACCGTAAAATTAAAGGAAATTTTTTTCTTAATTTTCTTTGGAATTTTACAAGAACGCGGTTTCTGATAGCACTTGATTCCAAGGCCTGGTGTTCCCGGAATTGCTATCCAAAGTTTAGCTTGGGTACGTTCAGTGAACGAACGATCGGGTTTTCCTAACTTTTGAACCAGTGCTTGGAATCGAATTTTGAGGGAACCGATGGATTCACATCGCCGATTCTTTCTTAGGAACACTTCTTCCAGAGTTGCGTTTACATGAGAGAAGTTGTTAAAATTTGTGGAAGGTAAAATAATATTGAGTATCAATTTTTATTTTTCTCTAAGTGGTTAAAACCTTTGAGTGGATGTTGGGGTAACCACCCAACATCCCATGGGAGGTTATAAGTGTGGTTGGGCCCACACGAACCCCACCCCTTCATCTTCCCTAACCTTTTATAACCCTCCATTTATTAAGACAAATTGAGTTAATTAATTGAGTGGATTAATTCAACTTTTGAATTTCAAATGCTTAAGTTATGTTAATAAAAGAAGTGATGAACTTATTTTATTTTGTTTGGAATCTTGTTGTGGGAGTCTTTGGAGAAAAGTTGAGGATCTTGAAGAACATCTTCTTCTTCTTTGACGATGAACACGAAGAATGCTGGATTCCTCGGAGATCGATGACCCGATATCGATGAATCATTTCTCCGCGACACGACTCTCTCCTTACGCGGCGTCTTCTTCCACGACGGTATTTTCTATGCCGAACCCTCGCACAACGAACTTGACGAGGTAGGGGTTTATTTTATTTGTTTGTTCTTGATTACTTTCGTCACTTCCTTCCTTCCAAATTGAACCGCCTGTTATCGCAATAACAGGACGAGGTTGGACCGCACAAACACGACCGACCCTCCTCCCCCTTGTTGGTTGATTTATGTTGCGGCTCGTGTAAGGCGATGCGGTGCCAAAGTACCATGCGGAAAATGATAAAGGAAGGGCGGAGAAGCGCAGCGCCGTTGCGCGGCGCCATTGGAAACAAACTAATATGCGACGCCGTCGCGCCGCGCCATATAACCTCAAAGGAACCTCGAAGACACCGCGGCCGGGCGGGGCCGCGGTGTAGGGGTGCGGCACCGTCGCACTCTGCTGGACAGTTCAAGGCTGCGGCTTAGGCCGCGATGGAGCAGGGGAACCGGCGGCTGGTTCTGGGCCGCTGGCGTCGGAGCAGGGGGACCGGACCTTGCCGGTCCCGTGGCGGCAACAGCCGGCCGGCCGGAGCGAGCCGACCAGACAGGGGAAGAGCCGGGGGTTATGACCCCCGGCTGGCCAGCATGAGCGGCCTCGCATCATGGGGGTCGCAGTTTCGAATCAGGGGGGTAGGCACCCCCCCCCCATCTGCTCGGCTGAAGCGGTCGAGCCACCTGGCTGACGGCCGCGCGCCAGCGCGTGGGGCCGGCTACCCAGGCCAGGCCGGGCCGCGCCCAGGCCTGGGCGGGCCGCTCCCAGGCCGGGCTGGGCCGCGCCAGCCGTGCTGGGCCGCGCCCAAGCAGGCCGGACACGGACCCGGGATGGGTCGCCCCGGTTCGGGCCGACCCAGAGGGTATCAGGCCGGGTCGGACCGGGCCCGAACCCCCTAATACCGGACTTTTTCGGACTGTTACCCATAACATGGGATACAGACCTCTGATCGACGTACCGTCAGATGTGATGAAATCCTTGGATCTAGACTGTCATTTCGGTATATCACACTCAAGGTTTCATAGTACTTTGGGTTCGGCCGGGTTGGTTCGTATATGAAACCAACAGGGCCCTCAAAATGGAAACACTTATAACTTGTGCTCCGGGCATCCCATTGACATGCCATCGACTTTATTAAATTCTTATAAGTGAGATGAGCCTTTTGGCTTACTCCGCTCGAGGTTTGGACACATTTGGAGTATGGTCGGGTTTGTTTTGACTTAAAAACCAACCGGGCCCCTCGGACGAAAAAGCCAATAAATCTCAGACCGGGCGTCTGATTGACGCGCCGTCTATGATGTTGAGTTCCTGTTGACGATACAGAACATTTGGATACATCAACTCCAGACTATGTGTCAGTTGATATATCATCCCTTCGGCTCGTGTAGCGGACCCTCCCGAATGAGCTTGCTGTGTGCAAGAACCCTAGAGCTAGCTGCGACTGCGATGACGACGACTGTATATAAATCATCCGTGGATTCGACGGAGATGACTACAGCACTCAGCAATCCTACATGGATCGGTGCTACCGATCATGTGTGGGTCTGATCCTGTGTGGTTCAACGCTCAGTGGTCCTATGTGGGCCAGCGCCTACAGATCCTGTGTGGGTCTGATCCTATATCAGTCATTTGCTGGGGTTAGTTACCTAACGATCCTTTGTGGGTCATTGTGGGGGTCAGTTACCTAACGATTCTTTGTGGGTCATTGCAGGGGTTAGTACCTATCGATCCCGTGTCGGTCCGACAGCTTAGATGAATCAGTGACTACATCTCATCATCTCTATCATCTTACGAAGAAGTATACATGTGTGAGCTGAATCTTGAATTTCAATCCTTATCTTCGATAAGTATTTCTTGATATCCTGTGTGGATTATGTTATGCTTTCTTGTGTGGACCGGGTTTTGATTTCTTGTTTGGACTGGGTTGTACATGAGCTCGGATATTGGAGCTGAACGAGAATTGAAGACTTTGGTATATGTATGGGCATATACCTAAATAATTTCGGATGTTACTTCGTGATTGTATCTTTCCTTTGTAGATTATCCTTTTCGGATTCTGGGAGACCATCGGGGGTCTCGGGGTCCCTACTCAGTAGCTTATACCCACCCCTACACAGGCTATGCCCGTACTACGTTGTGTTTATTGCAGACGACGGACAATGCTGATCATGGTAGAGGCATGAAGAGCAAGTCGGCACCCGGAGGCGGACCACTGGGCGGGGCGTACTCGGAGCGGACGGCTAGACCCGAGGAGCTGTGGAGGCTATCTGTACCCACCCTTCAGTTGGGGATACCAGTGGATGGATCGATGTTGTGGCTTTACTATTCAGTTGATGTACTCTATTTTAGTTGTACTTTACTTTCAGTTTGGGTTTGTATTCTGGCCCACTTACTTTCCGCACTTACTGTTGTTCCCAGTTTTTTACTTAGTGTTTACTTCGGATTTCTTGCTCTGTGGCGTTTGTTTACTTTACAAAGGCAATGCCTTCCCTTTTTTCGTAGAATTATGCCTTGGTGCTAGTCGCCAGCCCCTGGCCTATGGAAGGCAGTATTGGGGTAGTCACGGCATGGGCCCCGAGGACGGGTCATGACAAATTGGTATAAGAGTAGTTCGGTTCTATAGTAGAACTCAGGACTCTGAACTTTTTCTATGTGAAGCAATATTGTTACGAGTATTGAGTGTGGTTATCAGTCCAGGGAGTCCAGTGTTGGTGCGGCGGCCAACTTATCCGTATGCCAGGACCCTAACTTCTAATTTACGACTTAATGTACGAAAACATTGATTGCATGTGTGTTTCAAGTTTTATTTATGATTACATTGTGTCATCTCACTAGGTATACTGTTTGACTTTGGCGCATCTGTTCTTTTCAGGATGGCCCCACAACGGCAGCCAGCTAGGGTTCCGAGAGTTGTGCATGACGATAGCCCACCGAGCGATGAGGCCTCGGTACATGGCCCTTTGATAGTAGAGGCACCGGCGATACCTATACCTACCGAGCCACCGATGCTACTAGCCCCATCCACTGACGATGCTTGTCGCCTTAGTGCACTGCACGAGTTTCAGCGTCAGCAACCGCCCAGGTTCCGCGGGGATACGGACCCTCAGGCAGCCGAGGATTGGCTGGAGGCAGTTGTACGGTTTTTCAGGTTAGTGAGGACACCATAAGACCTCATGGTGATCCTTTTAGTGAGCCTACTGCACACGACAGCAGGAAGATGGTGGAGCTTGATTCTCTGGGTGAATGAAAAGGCATCTCTCCTCTAGATGGACTTTGAGAGCCTCTTTCACTCAGAGTTCGTCCCAGACACCCTCCAGGCGGTGCAAATCCATGAGCTTCTACAGTTACGGCATGGCAGATTGACGGTCACCCAGTACTCAACGAGATTTACCGATATCTCGCGCTATTCGACAGATATGGTACGAGACCCATTCTTCCGGCCCCGGAAAATTGAGTAGGGATTGAGGCATGAGATCAGAGCATCGCTGATCTCACTCAGTATTCTGACACCGGAAGGGGTACTGAAGCGAGCCCTTCTGATCGAGAGATTCTTTGCTGAGCCTACATCAGTAGCGAGACTTACCATATGGCGGCACGTAGTACATACTTCTATAGTAGGCAGTCGACGGATGACTCATGGGTCCAGGAAGACCAGAACCATAGGCAGATGAACTCAGGACACTGGCTCAGCAGTGCAGGGCACACAGCGCGGAGCAAGTCTTTCGATATGCAGACAGTGCTACGGATGCGGTGGGTAGGGCCACATGGCTCATGACTGCCCGACCCGCCATACAGAGGAGTAGCAGACGGTTGAGGGACCACCTAGGCAGAGGCATAGTCTCGATCGTGGCGGTCTGCAGGGATCAGGCAGATGAGGCAGAGGAGCTGGCTGAATTGCATGTGGGGGGAGACGCTTTAATGCTCTACCACCACCACCACCAGGAGGTCCACCCCAACCATAGGGAGCTGGCGGGCAGAGACAAGAACATCTTCAGGCAGTGGTGGCCTATGAACACGGTGCGCCTGAGGTGATTCAAGTTACTATCTGTGTCTATTCCACCCTTGCTGCAGTTCATATAGACATAGGAGCGAGTAATTCTTTTATAGCTACTGCCCTTGTTCAGAGCTCGGAGATTCAGACAGAGCCATTGGCTCGATCTTTACAGCTAGAGACTCCTACAGGAGCAGACTCGATGATTAGGCACTAGTGCCGGCAGTGTGAGCTTACTCTAGGAGGCTAGAGCTTCGGCTGGGATCTTCTTGTAGCGGCGTCGAGGCCTTACGACGTCATCTTGGGCATGGATTGGTTATCTACAGTCCATGCTGAGATCGACTGTATTAAGTGCAAGGTGCGGTGTGTACGCACCGACGGGAGTAGGTTCACCTTCACCGGTGAGAAGGGAGCCATTGCAGCACAGGATGGACTCATGTAGAAGAGAGGATAACCCATCACTCATTAGTTGTCTAGCCTCATCCTAGGAGCAGTTGACGTGCGGAGCCCTGGTTTTCCTGCAGTGGTCGATCCATATGCGGACATTTTCCCCGACGACGTTCCAGGACTACCTCCTCGCATAGAGGTAGACTGTTATATTGACATGTACCCCGAAACAACCCCGATATCCACTCCATCATATCGGATGGCCCCCGCTGAGCTTCGAGAGCTACAGGTACAGTTGGAGGACTTGCAGGACAAGGGATTCATCCGACCCAGTGTTTCACCCTGGGCTTCCCCAATTTTGTTCGCTAAGAAGGCGGACGGGAGCATGCAAGTTTGTGTCAACTATCGGTTCTTGAACCAGGTGACAGTGAGGATCAAGTATCCACTATCGAGGACTGATGACCTCCTTGATCAGCTCAAGGGAGCACGGTGGTACTCGAAGATAGACCTCAGGTCAGGCTATCATCAGCTCATAGTTCGGGACGAGGACGTCCAGAAGATGACCTTTAGATGTCGGGATGGCCAGTATGAGATCATGGTTATGCCATTCAGCGTAAACAGTGCTCTAGCAGTGTTCATGGCCCTCATGAACAGGATCATTCATCCATACCCCGATCGATTTTTTATGGTCATCATCGACGACATTTTGATTTACTCGATGACTGAGGAGGAGCACGCCTACCACTTACGGGTTGTACTAGACACACTCCGAGAGAACCATCTTTATGGAAAGCTCTCGAAGTGTCAGTTCTGGATACGTGAGGTCCACTTCTTGGGACACGTCATCTCTGAGGTCGGAGTTTCGGTGGATCCTGTGAAGATTGAGGTAGTGCAAGCTTGGGAGCCGCCCAAGAGCGTGACGGAGGTGCAGAGTTTCTTGGGACTAGCTGGGTACTATCAAAGATTTGTGCCAGACTTCTCCAGATTTGCGACACCACTCTCAGCATTGATGAAGAAGGTGAAACCCTTTGTGTGGTCAGACCGATGTCAGCAGAGCTTCCAGGTGCTGAGACAGAGATTGACCAACCCGCCTATCTTGAGGTTGCCGGAGGAGGGAGTAGGGTACATAGTTTACTGCGATGCATCATGGACCGGACTCGGATGTGTCCTGATGCAGGAGCGGGCCGTGATCACATATGGATCATGTCAGTTGAGGCAGCAAGAGTAGAACTACACTACCCATGACCTGGAGTTTGCAGTAGTGGTCTTCGCTCTGAATATGTGGTGACACTATCTGATGGGCAAACACTTTACAGTCTATTCTAACCACCAGAGTCTCAGGTACATCTTCTCGCAGAAGGACCTGAACTTGAGACAGCGGCGATGGCTCGAGTTCCTCAAGGACTACGACTTTGAGATAGTCTATAATCATGGAAAGGGTAATGTAGTAGCTGATGCCATCAGCAGGAGGATGGGCATCCAGCTACTTGGTGAGGCGACAGAGTAGCTAGCCGCGTTGCAGATATCCTCCGTGGATAGTGTTGGAGCAGCCTTCCTTCAGTCACTCACAGTCACTCCTCCACTACTACAGCGGCTCAAAGAGTCATAGCGTGGGGACGCCGATTGTGAGATGCGGCGTGCACAGATATCCTCAGGACATGCACCTGATGGATTCTCCATAGGGGGAGAGCATGACGTCATTTTCAGAGGATGTAACTTGGTACCAGTTTCTTTACGGGAAGAAGTGCTGAGAGAGGTTCACACTTCCCCTTTTGCGGTATATCCTGGCGTGGTGAAGATGTACCAGGATCTCAGACGATAGCACTGGTCACCAGGCATAAAGAAGGCTGTGGCAGAGTTCATTTCTCGATGCCTCACCTGCCAGCAGGTGAAGGCAGAGCACCAGGTACCAGGAGGCGTGGTACAACCCTTGGAGGTCCCGGAGTGGATGTGGTATGGGATATCTATGGACATTGTTACTAGACTTCCACGCACTTCCAGAGGTCACGACTCCATTTGGTTAATTGTCGACCGACTCACCAAGTCGGAACACTTCTTAACCATCAGAGAGCAGGGATCAGTGGAGATCATGGGACGTCTCTATGTTCAGGAGATTTTACGGCATCCCGGTGTTCCATCATTTATCATCTTCGATCGAGATGCTCACTTTACTTCCTGGCTTTGGAAGGGGTTGCAGGAGGCATTCGGGACACAACTACATCTGAGTACCGCCTTTCACCCTTAGACAGATGGTCAGACAGAGATGACCATTCAGACTCTCGAGGACATGCTCCACGCATGTGTCCTCGACTTTGGTCGTAGATGGGAAGACCACCTATCCTTGGTGGAGTTCGCGTACAACAACAGATACTACTCCACCATCGGGATGGCACCATACGAGGAGTTGTACGGCTGACCTTGCAGATCTCCTCTGTGCTGGACAGACCCTGGGGAGTCAGCACATGTGGGACCGGAGATGGTCCGGGCCACGACAGAGAAGGTCCAGATCATCTAGGAGTGGATGAGGATAGCTCAGAGCCGACAGAAGTCTTATGCTGACAAGAGCAAGATGCCACTAGAGTTTGAGGATGGAGACCACGTCTTCTTGCGGATCTCACCTCGACGTGGATTACGGAGATTTGTCCAAGGCGACAAGTTGTCTCCACGCTTCATCGGACCATTCGAGGTCCTCAGCTGGATTGGCGAGGTGGATTATCGCCTGGCTCTACCACCTCAATTGCACCGGGTGCATGACGTCTTCCATTTATCCAAGATGAGGAGATACATGCACGACCCGACGAATATCATTGACCATGGGGAGCTGGACATTGATGATGGAGCAACATTTGTGGAGGTCCCGGTGGAGATCGAGGATCAACAAGAGCGGGTCGTACATGGATGGTCGATTCCTTTAGTGTGCATCAGATGGCAGCACGAGAACTTCTATGAGAGCACTTGGGAGCGGGAGGCTCAAATGCGTGCACAATACCAACATTTTTCCCCTAGTTTTTTATGTATCTTTACGGGGGAGAAAATCCATGAGGTGGGAGTAATGTAAATACCCATAAAATTCAAGGGAAATATTTTCTCAATTTTCCTTGGAATTTTACAAGAACGCAATTTCTGACGGCATTTGATTCTGAGGCCCAGTGTTCCTGGAATATCTATCCAAAGTTTAGCTTGGGTACGATCAGTGAATGAACGAGCAGGTTTTACTACCTTTTGAACTGGTGCTCGGAATCGAATTTTTAGGGCACCGATAGATTCGCAGCGCCGGTTTCTGCTTAGGAACACTTTTTTCCGGAGTTTCGTTTACATGAGAGAGGTTGTTAAAATTTTTGGTAGGTAAAATAAAGTTGAGGATCAATTTTTATTTTTCTCTAAGCGGTTAAAACCTTTTAGTGGAAGTTGAGGTAACCACCCAACTTCCCATGGGTGTTTATGAGAGTGTTGGGGCCCACACGATCCCCACCCCTTCATCTTCCCAAACCATCCATAACCCTCCATTAATTAAGACAACTTGAGTTAATTAATTGAGTGGATTAATTCAACTTTTGAATTTAAAATACTTATGTTATGTTAATAAAATAAGTGATGAACTTATTTTATTTTGGTTGGAATCCTGTTGTGTGAGTCTTTGGTGAAAATTTGAGGAGGTTGAAGAACTTCTTCTTCTTCTTCAACGAAGAACGCAAAGAATTCTGGAGTCCTCCGAGATCGACGATGAGACACCGACGAATCATTTCTCTGCGACATGAATCTCTCCTTCCGTGATGTCTTCTTCCACGATGGTTATTTCTACGACGAACCCTCACACAACAAACTCGACGAGGTAGGGGTATATTTTATTTGTTTGTTCGTGATTACTTCCGTCGCCTTCTTCCATATAAATTGAATCGCCTATTATCGCAAAAATGGGAGGAGGTCGGACCGCACAGACACGGCCGACCCTCCTCCCCCTTGTTGGTTGATTTATGTTGCAGCTCGTGTAAGGCGGTGCGGTGCCGAAGTACCACGCGGAAAATGTTAAAGGAAGGGAGGAGAAGCGTGGTGCCGTCGTGCCACGCCAAAGAACCTCGAAGGAACCTTGAAGACACCGCGAAAGGGTGGGGCTGTGGTGGAGGGGAGCGGCGTCATCGCGCCATGCCGGACGGTCCAATGCCGCGACGGAGTAGGGGAACCAGCGGCCGGTTCTGGGCCGCTGGCATCGGAGCAGGGGGACCGTCCCTTGCCGGTCTCGTGGAGGTAATAACTGGCCGGCCAGAGCATGCCGACCGGACAGGGGAAGAGCCGGGGGTTACGACCCTCAGCTGGCCAGCATGAGCGGCCCCCCATCATGGGGGCCTCGGTTTCGAAACAGAGAGGCAGCCCCCCCCCATCCGCTCGGTCGAAACGGCCGAGCCACCTGGCTGGTGCCAGCGCGCCGGGCCTGCTGCCCAGGCCGGACCGCCAGGCTGGGATGGGCCGGGCGGTTCCCAAGCGGGCCGGACCCGGACCCAGGACGGGTCGACCCAGTTCAGGCCGACCCAGAGGGCATCGGGTCGGGTCAGACCGGCCCGAACCCCCTATTACCGGACTTTTCGGTCTGTTAGCCATAACATGGGCTATGGAACTCTGATCGGTGCACCATTAGCTGCGATGTGATCCTTGGATCGAGATGGTCATTTAGGAATATCACACTCAAGGTTTTAGAGTACTTTGGGTTCGGCCGGGTTAGTTCGTACACGAAACCAACCGGGCCCTCGGAGAGGAAAAAATTAACTTGAGCTCCGGACGTCCGATTGACATGCCATCAACTTTTTTGGATTCCTATAAATGAGAAGGACCTTTTGGCTTACTCTTCTTGAGGTTTGGATGCAGTTGGAGTACGGTCGTGTTGGTTTTGATTTAAAACCCAACCGGGCCCTTGGGATAAAAAAGCCAATAACACTCAGACTGGTCGTCTGATTGACGCGTCGTCTATGACGTTGAGTTCCTGTTGATGATACTAAACTTTTGGATACATCAACTCTGGACTATGTGTCAGTTGATGTATCATCCCTTTGTCTTGTGGAGAAGACTCTCCCGAATGAGCTTACTATGTGCGGGAACCCTATATTAGGCTGCGACTACGATGATGACGATGACTGTACAGAAATCCTCTGTGGATTCAACGGTGAGACTGCAGCACTCAGCGATCCTACGTGGATCAGTGCTACCGATCCTGTGTGGGTCCGATCCTATGTGGGTCAGCACTCAGCGGTCCTGTGTGGGCCAGCGCCTACAGATCCTGTGTGGGTCCGGTCATGTGTGGGTCATTGCGGGGGTTAGTTACCTAACAATCATTTGTGGGTCATTGCGGGGGTTAGTTACCTAACGATCCTTTGTGGGTCATTGCGAGGGTTATTACCTATTGATCCTATCTGGGTCTGACGGGTTAGACTAAATAGTGACTACATCTGATCATCACTATCATCTTAGGAAAAAGTATACCTGTGTGAGCTGAATCTTTACTTTCAATCATTATCTTCAATAAGTTTGTCTTGATATCCTCTGTGGATTACGTTATGCTTTCCTGTGTGGACTGGGTTGTGATTTCCAGTGTGGAATGGGTTGTACTTGAGCTCACAAATTGGACCCAAAAGAGAATTGAAGACTTAGGTATATGTATGGGAATATACCTAAGTACTGTCAGATGTTACTTCGTGATTGTATCTTTCTATTGTGGATTATCCTTTGTGGATTCGGGGAGACCCTCGTGGGTCTCGGGGTCCCTAATGAGTATCTTATACTCACCCATGCATAGGATATGCCCACACTACATTGTGTTGGTTGCAGACGAGGGACAACGTTAATTGTGGTAGAGGCACGAGGAGCAGGTCGGTACCCGAAGGTGGACCACTAGGCGGGGCGTACTCGGAGCGGACGGTTAGACCCGAGGAGTTGTGGAGGCTATCTGTACCCACCCTTCAGGTGGGGATACCAGTGTACGGATTGATGCTGGGGCTTTATTTTTCAGTTCTTGTACTCTCTTTCAGTTGTACTTTACTTTCAGTTTGGGTTTGTATTATGGCCCACTTACTTTCCGCACTTACTGTTGTTCCCAGTTTTTTACTTAGTGTTTACTTATTCTTGCTTGCTCTGTGGTGTTTGTTTACTTTACAAATAAATTCCTTCCCTTTTTTTTCCGGGAATTACGCCTTGGTGCTAGTCTCCAGCCCCTGGCCTATGGAAGGCAGGCATGGGGTAGTCACGGCATGGGCCCCGAGGAGGGTTAATGACAAATTGATATCAGAGGTGTTCGGTTGTACCACAGAACTCATGACTCTGAACTTTTTCTATGTGAATCAATAGTGTTAAGAGTATTGAGTGTGGTTATCAGTCTAGGGAGTCCAGTGTTGGTGTGGCGGCCGAGGTATCCACACACTAGGTTCCTGACTTCTGATTTCTGACTTAATGCATGAAAACATTGATTGCATGTGTGTTTTAAGTTTTCTTTGTGATTACTTTGTGTCAGCTCACTAGGTATACTGTTTGATCGTGGCACACCTATTCTTTTAAGGATGACCCCACGACGGTAGCAAGCTAGGGTTCCGAGAGTTGTGCGTGATGTCAGCCCACCGAGCGATAAGGCCTCGGTACATGGCCCTTTGACAACAGAGGCACCAGCGGTACCTCTACCTACCGAGCCACCGATGCTACCGGCCCCAACCGCTGACGATGCACGTCTCCTTAGTGCACTACAGGAGTTTCAGCATCAGCGGCCGCCCAGGGTCTGGTGGGAGACAGACACTCAGGAAACCGAGGATTGGCTGGAGGCAGTTGTACGGGTTTTCAGGTTAGTGAGGACACCAGCGGACCTCATGGTGATTCTCGCAGAGAGCCTACTTCAGGTGGAAGCAGGCATATGGTGGATCTTGATGCTCTAGGAGCACGAGAAGGCATCTCTCCTCTGGACAGACTTTGAGATCCTCTTTTGCTCGGAGTTCGTCCCTGCCACCCTCCGTGCGGTGCACATCCAGGAGATTCTATAGCTGTGGTAGGGAAGCTTGACGGTCTCCCAGTAATCGGTGAGATTTACCGATCTCTCGCGCTACTCGACAGATATGGTACGGGACCCATTCTTCTGGGCCCGGACCTTTGAGCAGGGATTGAGGCATGAGATCAGGGCATCACTGATCTCCCTCAGTATTCTGACACAAGAAGGGGTACTGGAGAGAGCCCTTCTGATCGAGAGTATCCTTGTTAAGCCTACATCAGCAGTGAGACCAACCGCAGTGCGACACGTAGCAGAGTCTTCTGCAGCATGCAGTCGACGGATGACTCATGGGTCCAGGCGGACGAAACTCTCAAGAAGACGTCCTCAGGACACTGGCTCAGTAGTGCAGGGCACACAACATGGAGCTAATCTTTCGAGAGACAGATAGTGCTACGCATGCGGCGGGCAGGGCCACATGGCTCGTGACTGCCCGACCCACCATGCAGAGGAGCAGCAGACGGCTGAGGGACCACCCAGGCAGAGGCATAGGGTTCGCCGTTGTGGTCCTCAGGGAGCAGGCGGACAAGGCACAGGAGTTGGCCGAGTAGCAAGTGGTGGGCGACGCTTTGAGGCTCTACCACCACCACCACCAGGAGGTCCACCCTGACCACAGGGAGCTGGCGGGTAGAGACAAGCACAACTTCAAGAAACAGAGGCCTACGACCACGGCGTGCCCGAGATGATTCAAGGAACTATCTGTGTCTATTCTGCACTTTCTTTAGTTCTTATAGACAGAGTAGAGAGTCATTAATTCATAGCCTCTACCCTTGTTCGGAACTCGGAGATTGTGACAGAGCCATTGGCTCAATCCTTACAGCTAGAGATTCCTACGGGAGCAGACTCGATGATTACGCACTGGTTCCAGCAGTGTGAGATTACTATAGTAGGCGAGAGCTTCGACTGGGAACTTCTTGTAGCGGTGTCGAGGCCATACGACGTCATCTTGGGCATGGATTGGTTATCTACAGTAAATGCTCAGATCGACTATATTAGGCGCAAGGTGCGGTGTGTACGCACCGATGAGAGTAGGTTTACCTTCACCGGCGAGAAGGGAGCCTTTGCAGCACAGGATGGACTCACACAGAGGAGAGGATAGCACATCACTCATCAGTTGGCTAGCCTCATCATAGGAGCAGCTGACGTGCAGAGTCCTGGTTATCCTGATGTGGTGGAACAGTATGAGGACATTTTCCCCGACGATGTTCCAGGACTACCTCCTCGCAGAGAGGTAGACTTTTATATTGACATGTACCTCAGAATAGCCTCTATATCTACTACAGAAAATAAGATGTCTCCCTCTAAGCTTCGAGAGCTACGGGTACAGTAGGAGGACTTGCAGGGAAAGGGATTCATCTGCCCCAGTGTTTCACCTTGGGCTTCCCCGATTTTGTTCGCCAAGAAGGTGGACGGGAGCTTGCGACTTTGTGTCGACTATTTTCTCCTAAACCTGGTGACAGTGAGGAACAAATATCTGCTATCGAGGATTGATGACCTCTTCGATCAGCTCAAGGGAGAACGGTGGTTCTCGAAGATAGACCTCAGGTCAGGCTATCATCAGCTCAGAGTTCAGGACGAGGATGTACAGAAGTCAGCCTTCAGATGTCGTTACGACCACTATGAGTTCTTGGTTATGCCATTCAGTGTAACCAATCCTCCAGCAGTTTTGATGGCCCTCATGAACAGGATATTTCAGCCATACCTTGATCGATTTGTCATGGTCTTCATCGACGGCATTTTTATTTACTCGACGACTGAGGAGGAGCAAGACTACCACTTACGGGTTATACTAGACACACTCCGAGAGCACCAACTTTATGGAAAGCTCTTGATGTGTCAGTTCTAGAAACGCGAGGCCCACTTTTTGGGATATGTCATCTCTGAGGCGGGAGTTGCGGTGGATCCTGCGAAGATCGAGGTAGTGCTAGCTTGGGAGCCGCCCAGGAGTGTGACATAGGTGCAGAATTTCTTGGGACAAGCTGGGTACTACCAGAGATTTGTGCCAGACTTCTGCAGAGTTGCGACACAACTCTCAGCTTTGACGAAGAAGGTGAAACCCTTTGTGTGGTCAGACAGATGTCAGCAGAGCTTCCAGGAGCTGAGACATAGGTTGACCAGCGCGCCTATCTTGAGGTTGCCGGAGGAGGGAGTAGGGTACGTAGTTTACTGCGATGCATCAGGGATCAGACTCGGATGTGTCCTGATGCAGGAGCATGCCATGATCGCCTATGGATCATGTCAGTTGAGGCAGCATGAGCAGAACTATGCTACCCATGACCTAGAGTTAGCAGTAATGGTCTTTGCTCTGAAGATGTGGTGATACTATATGATAGGAAAGCGCTTTACAGTCTATTCTGACCACTAGAGTCTCAGGTACATCTTCTCACAGAAGGACATGAATCTTAGATAGCAGCGATGGCTCGAGTTTCTCCAGGACTATGACTTTGAGATAGTCTATACTTCTGGAAAGGGGAATGTAGTAGCTGATGCCATTAGCAGGAGGACGGGCATCCTGCTACTTGGTGAGGCGACAGAGCAGCTAGCCTCTTTGCAGATATCCTTCGCGGATAGTGTTAGAGCAGCCTTCCATCAGTCACTCATTGTCACTCCTCCACTACTATAGCGGCTCAGAGAGGCACAACATGGGGACGCCGACTGTGAGATGTGGCGTGCACAAATATCCTCAGGACTGGCACCTGATGGATTCTTCCTAGGGGGAGAGCACGACGTCCTTTTCAGAGGATGTACCTTGGTACCAGTTTCTTTACAGGAAGAAGTGTTGAGAGATTTTCCAACTTCCAATTTGGCGGTAAATCCTGGCATGGCGAAGATGTACCAGGATCTCAGACGACATCACTGGTGTCCGGGCATGAAGAAGGATGTGGCAGAGTTCGTTTCACGATTCCTCACCTGCCAACACGTGAAGGCAGGGCACCAGGTACCAGAAGGCTTGGTACAACCCTTTGGGGTCCCAGAGTGGAAGTGGGACGGGCTATCTATGGACTTAGTGACTGGACTTCCATGCACTTCTAGAGGTCATGACTCCATTTGGGTGATTGTCGACCGACTCACCAAGTCATCCCACTTCTTACCCATTAGAGACCAGGGCTTAGTAGAGAGCTTGGGACGTCTCTACGTTCAAGAGATTGTACGGATTCATGGTGTTCCATCATCTATCATCTCCGATCGAGATGCTCAATTTACTTCCCGACTTTGGAAGGGGTTGTAGGAGGCATTCGTGACGCAGCTACGTCTGAGTACCGCCTTTCACCCTCAAACAGATGGTTAGATGGAGAGGACCATTCAGACTCTCAAGGACATGCTCCATGCATTTGTCCACGACTTTGGTCGTAGTTGGGAAGACCACCTACCCTTGGTGGATTTCGCGTACAACAACAGCTACCACTCCACCATCAGGATGGTACCATACGAGGCGTTGTACGGCCGACCATGCAAATCTCCTATGTGCTGGACAGACCCTGGGGAGTCAACACTTGTGGGACCAGAGATGATCCAGGCCACAACAGAAAAGGTCCAGATCATCGAGGTGTGGATACGGACAGCTTAGAGCCGGAAGAAGTCTTATTCTGACAAGAGGTGGAGGCCACTAGAGTTCGAGGATGGCGACCACGTCTTCTTGCGGGTCTCACCTCGATGTGGATTACAGAGATTTGGCCGAGGCAGCAAGTTGTCTCCATTCTTCAGCGGACCATTCCTGGTCCTCAGTAGGATTGGCGAGGTGGATTATCTCCTGGATCTACTACCTCAGTTGCACTGGGTGCACGACGTCTTCCACGTATCCCAGCTGAGGAGATACGTGCACGACCCGATGCATATCATTGACCATGACGAGCTGGACATTGAAGATGGAACGACTTTTGCGGAGGTCCTGGTGGAGATCGAGGATCGACAGGAGCGGGTCCTACGTGGATGGTTGATTCCTCTAGTGCGAATCAGATGACAGCACGGGAACCTCCAGGAGAGCACATGGGAGTGGGATGCTCTGATGCGTGCATAATACCCACATTTTTTCACCTAGTTATTGATGTATCATTACGGGGACGTAAAGACCTAAGGTGGGAGTAATGTAAAGACCCGTATAATTCAAGGGATATTTTTTCTTAATTTTCGTTGGAATTTTACAAGAACGCGGTTTCTGAAGGCACTTGATTCCGAGGCCCGGTGTTCCGGGAATTTCTATCCGAAGTTTCGCTCGGGTATGTTCAGTGAACGAATGGGTGGGTTTTCCAAACTTATGAACCGGTGCTCGGAATCGAATTCTGAGGGCACTGATGGATTCGCAGCGCCAGTTTTTTCTTAGGAACACTTCTTCCGGAGTTGTGTTTACATGAGAAATGTTGTTAAAATTTGTGGAACGTAAAATAAAATTGAGAATCAATTTTTATTTTTCTCTAAGTAGTTAAAACCTTTTAGTGGAAGTTGGGGTAACCACCCTACTTTCCATGGGTGGTTATGAGAGTGGTGGGGCCCACACGAACCCCACCCCTTCATCTTCCCTAACATTCCATAACCCTCCATTTATTAAGACAACTAGAGTTAATTAATTGAGTGGATTAATTCAACTTTTGAATTTCAAATGCTTAAGTTATGTTAATAAAATAAGTACTGAACTTATTTTATTTTGGTTGGAATCTTGTTGTGTGAGTCTTTGGTGAAAAGTTGAGGAGCTTGAAGAAGTTCTTCTTCTTCTTCAACGAAGAACGCGAAGAACGCCGGATTCCTCCGAGATCGACGACACGACACCATCGAATCATTTCTCCGTGACACGACTCTCTCCTTCCGCGACGTCTTCTTCCATGGTGGTTATTTCCGCGACGAACTCTCGCACAACGAACTCGAAGAGGTAGGGGTTTATTTTATTTGTTTGTTCGTGATTACTTCCGTCACCTTCTTCCTTCCAAATTGAACTGCCTATTATCGCAATAACAGGAGGAGGTCAGAACGCACAAACACGGCCGACCCTCCTACCCCTTGTTGGTTGATTTATGTTGCGCCACATGTAAGGCGGCGCGGTGCCGAAGTACCACGCGGAAAATGCTAAAGGAAGGGCGGAGAAGCGCGAAGCTGTCACGCCGCACCAAAGAACCTCGAAGGAACCTCGACGAAACTGCGGTCGGGCGGGGCCGCGGCGGAGGGACGCGGCGCCGTCGCACCACGCTAGATGGTCCAAGGCCGTGGATTAGGTTGGGGAGGATCAAGGGAACCGGCATCCGGTTCCGGGCCACGGGCATCAGAGCAGGGGGACCGGCCCTTGCTGGTCCCGTGGTGGCAACATTCGGCCGCCCGGAGCGGGGCTGCCCGACAGGGGAAGACCCGGGGGTTATTATAAGGCCACAGCCTTAAAACTTACTTAATCTTGAGTTATTACAAGATTACACATTGAGGATCTTTTCAGGTTTAGAGTTTTAGAGAATTAGATCATGAAACTTGCATTACATTCCACATTTAAACAGAGTGGTTACATAAAAGTCAGCATTCATTCTTCCCATCAACGGGAACATATTTAAAATATAACACGTATTCTCTCTTAACACATCCTTGACTCTAACGTCTTATCATGTACCTTTCCTCTTGACCTGAAAAACATTTCAGAAACTTGGGATGAGCATAAAAAGCTCAGTAAGAGTTATAAAAATATGGAAAGGAAACATGAGTTCATATATACATAAGAATGAAATCATACTTTACCCATAAAACAAAGGCACTTTAACATACCTCATCAAACCATGAATAAATCATAGAAATCATAAGACATAAAGGTAACTTGAGGCATTCATAACATTCTTATGTAGGGAGTAACCCTCTTGGTTACGTTTGGAATACCCATCACAGTATATTCCCTAAATCTCTTCGGAGAAACCTTAACGTTTCACTCCTTCGCGTTACCCAATGCATTGGAGAGCTATATCGGGCTCACCCGCCCTTAGTTTATCACGGAACCACCCGTTCTTCATAACAATGCCCAAGAACCATAACATAATCATATCACATAAACATGAATAAAGGAAACATAACATTTCCACATTTCAATCACAATATAACATATTAGGATATTGAAATAATGAATCCATTCAAAAAGAAACCATTTCCAAAACCATTTAAAACATTTAATAAAGAGATTTTTGAATCAAAGTGTCCCATACCACCTTGATGCTTTTAACATTTTAAACCATTAATATCCATATAAATAAATCCTTAAAACCATTTTGAAAACATGGATATTAATAAGAACAAATAATTAAAACATTTAAAACGATATTTTGGTTAAAGGGGTTTTACCAAAATTAGAGACACTTGAATACAATAATCAAGGAATAACATTTAGTCAGAACTTTATAATATCATGAGAATAAAAGGATTCATGATATAATACTCCAAAGGACAGTATATACACCATATAAGAGTGAATTGGTGCATAACAACAATGAACCCTCAATAGAAATGTCAAATGTGATGAAATACCTTATAAAGAAGGTATCCTTAAATTAAGGACAAATAAATCTCAAAAAATATGTGTGACAAATATATAGACACCCAATATAAGTGGATATTAAGTGTAAAACAATAAAAGGTCATTCACACATATTCAATGGATGACATATTTAATGACTACAAGTTGAACCCAAAGAAATCGAAATTGGGTTAAGAAGTTCCCTTGACAGCCTAACGGCGTCACATCAAAATGAGTTGATGAGAGATAAAAAGAGTATCTCATCACTTGGACACAAAATTTACATCATTAAGGATATATGAGAACATATCCCAACATAACAATATGTAAATTAAAAGACCCAATAAAAGAAGTCTTTTAAAAAGAGGAAGGGTGAAAGGTTCCCTTACCGAATTGGGTATCTTTCAAAACATACACCCCATGAAAGAAGGGCAATAAATCATTGATGTAAATACTCATAAACGAAAGTATATTACACAAAGAGTAGAATAATGGGCAGTACATACACCACTCAAAGGAAATTGTGGCAAATGTAGCATAAATCTCACGGGGATAAAAGTGAGATGAAAAATCCCTTACGAAAACTCGGCAGCCTAACGGCGCCACATAACTTCCAAAAGGATTGATGAGAGAGAATAGGGTCTCTCATCACATGAACATAAAAATTACAGTAGGAGTAATATAAAATAACATCCCAATCATAATAAAGATGAGCTTAAAAGAAATTACATAAAAGAATGTACTTAAAAAGAAAGAGAGTTGTAGGATCCCTTACCTCGGGTCCGACTTGACTCGATCATTCTTTAATCTCCTGAATAATAAAATTGAGTTAATTTCTAATTCCTTAAGAACCCTTTTCAAGTTCATTATTACTTTTATACCACTTATTACCTTGTCATAAACATTATGTAATCATTTAAGTTAATAATATTTGTTTTGCCGATATTTGGTTCTTAAGTCGAAAGTGGTCTTCTTACAATTACATGTTGTTCGTGTGGCCAAATGTTTATTATATCCAGAATTGTATTCATTATGTAGATATCATATATTTCATATATATCCAGTACATTCATGCATTTATAACATTACATAATCATTTAGAGGTAAGAAATGAAATGCACCGTTCATGGAGACGGTAAGCCGTACGTACGCATGAACGCTACTTTCATTTCTATTTCGTATTTTATAGAATGGAATAATAATGATATAAAGGTATATTATAATTCCAGTATAATATCATATATAATATCATATTTCCATCCTTTATACATCCCACATATGGTATTTAACGAATCAAATCACTTTGAGGGGGCGGTAGTCCGCACTTCCTTAAATGAAGATATCGCGTATACCCATAATGGAAGCCACAAAGGTAAGACAAAAATGAAAAATACAGAAGCATAAATAAAACATAAACATATTATATATCATATATAAAAATAGTGACATCATAATGGCCACCTTTGATGGTGTTAAATGAGTATTGAACAATCATCGTTTCGGGAGGCAGAATTTCACCGTCCACGGAAACCGTATGTTCTTTAACCATTTGATGTAGTTGTGTGAGAGTGTAGCTAAAATAAATCTTGTAACAACATCCTAGTATATTGAAGATACTGGTGTTGTTACAAAAGAAGTAAATAAAAAGAGATTATAGGTTTGGAGAAGCAAAATAAAACAAATGAACAAGAGAGAATGAGTTACCTTTAAAAGTGTAATCTCCTTTTGATTTGAGCCTAAAGGCTTCCTTTGAAAGGATTCTGCCCAAAGGGGATCCTCTAGGATGAGGAGAGGGATGTTTAGAGAGTAAATGGGCAGGGGTTGGCCGAGCCAAAGGCTTGAGGGGTGTGGGAAAAGAGGTAGAGGTGGGGGCCTTTTATAAGAGGAGAGGAGGGGCACTTTTGGAAAGCAATGAAATATTACATTATTTGAAAATGCTTTTCGGTTCTAAAGGGTCCCACATTGATAGAATTCGTGGATAAGGTGATAAGGCATCGAAATCCACTCATCCAATTGGTTTTTTCCATGTGTATATTGTAGATTTTTCATTATCTTTCCATTTTAATTAAATTGTCAAATAATGATGTCATCGCTGCATCATTATTATGTCATAAATAATTTAATTTCTTTAATGTCTAAAAATTATAAAAAAAATACTATGATATAGGAAATCTTTTTAGCTTTCCAATGACTATTTATAATCAAAATTTGGACTTGTATAACCCCACTTAAAAAATTGTTTTAGTAAAACATACTATGTTAGTGTCATTTTCACTTTAACATTAAATAAAAAGTATTTTATGTTATTTCCCAACAAAAGTGGATCCATGGGGTCCCCAAGTTAGGCCATGGCTTGTCTTGGTCGGCCATGACACAACCAATAGGGTTGTGGCATGTGTCTAGGTCATTTCATTTTTTTAAAGTATTATTTATACCTTAAACTACACTAATTATCACTAATCGCTATTAAAAACTTAATAAGTTACTATTCACCAAAAAATTATTATAATCTCATTGAACCACATTTTACTTCTTAATGACAACCATGTATGTCTGATTTTCAAAATTCAATACACATTAGTGGTAAACTTTCATTTAACTGAAAAATCAGTTTGCTTGATTATCACTTAGTGGTTTCACTATTCATCAAAAATTGAAGTTTTTCAGAAAATTACCAAAAATTCACCCTAAGCTATATTTGATATTCTGAATTCAAAAATGAAGTCCGTTTTACAAAATTCAAAACATATTAGTCACATTAATTAATTTAATAATTAATTCCCGCTGTCAGAGCAAATAGCGTGTTTTTATAAAACAATAAGTATCAAAAGATTGACACCAGTTTAAGTCCGATTTCAAAGTGAAATTAATTCCAACCACCACTATTGGATTAAATGGTAAAAATATTTCCTAATTTCACTTTAAAACCAATTCAAAAGATAATCTAATCATATAAATAAATTAGATTAAAAAGTGGTTTTGAATTAAAATACAACATTTTACACTATTCCTTAAAAAAATGAACTTTATCGGAAAGATACCAAAAATTTACACAAAGTAAATTTTGATGTCCCGATTCTTAATAAGAGTTTTATTTGGTCCAAAAGAATGTTTAAGAGTGAACAAAACTATATTTAATGATGGTTCAACATCAAAAGGTGATAAGTGAACCTTTAGTGAAAAATAGGGCATATACGCCTAAAATTGAATTCTTTCCGTATTTTAAGCCTCTATTCTTTATTGGATAAATGTAAAAACAATTAAAAACATATGAAATCATATTTTAGTTATTTCTATCCATTCCCGCCAATACAACGGCTACATGTTAACTACCATTTAAAATAATATTATTTTATTATTAGAGTGCAACGTAAGATTCCCAAGAAACTCGTTGTTGCGTGTTGGGTACGCCATCGAGCATAGCGTCCCCTTTAAAGTCATTTCAATATTTTATTCACAAATATGGATAAATATGAAATGTCATATTCTTTATTTACCTGGGATGTTACATCCTTCCCCCCTTTTGGGAATTGCGTCCTCGCAATTTTAAAATTGCGCTTGGAAACATCCTTGAAAGTCCCACATCGGAACAAAAGTCGGTAAAACAAACACTTTAAAATAAAGAAAGATAAGTACAAAGGTCACTCGAGTTAACCCATACTAGGATTCCAAGTATGAAAATATGGACATGGAGGAGAAAACATAGGGTCACGTTCTTATGGAGAGTGATAGAAAACATGTTTAGGAGAAAGTTAACAATGAGAAAATCACAAACTTGTGATGGGTTAAACGGTATTCGATTCCCCAGTAGGAAAAGTTAATATACAACATTTTTGTTTTAAGTTACTTTTTATTGAGGAATTTATTCATAAGGAAACATAATCACTTATCATATTGACTTTCAACTTTTATTATATTCCTTTCACAAACTCATATTTTCTCCAAAAGACGAGTATTTAGGAAGACTTGTTCACATTAAGAGTACTATAATCAACTTCTAGAGAATCACCTAATCCACAAAAGAGAACTATGTACATCCTATGTCTTTAGGCTTAAACCAGAGCCAAAACCAAAAAGTTTAGTACAAGATCAGATAATCCAGAAAAGGATAACCCCTTATAAAAAGAAAATCTATTCTTAATCTCCAAAATTTGTCCAACAAAACCCAAAGTTCAACGAGGACCAACCGATAAACAATTTGTCCATAAAATTCTTCAAAGTAAACCTAATATAATATTGAAACCCAAATATTTGAAGGATTTAGTCACACAGTCTTCCATGTTAAATCGTAACATTTATCTCCAAACAACATTAGTTGCTCCTAAAGTCTAGTATTGAAAAGTAATTAACCTAATCACATATCCTCCATGATAGGTTAATCATTTTTATAAATAACCCAAAATCAACTTACTCTTAATTCATAAAATCATATAACCAAAAATAATCAGTCAAACTAACCAGGGACTTCACGTAGTCCAGTGGTAGGCGATAAATACCAGTCGCACTTTGGTTGTGGGTTCGATTCCCGCAGCTTTGTCCGACGCGACGGGATGTCACACGGTCTGCGTGTTGTCCTTTTTCCAAAACTATATAATTCTCAAAACATTCCCCAAAATGAGATAAAATCTTCAAAAATATTCATAACATATTTTAAAATCAAGTTTATCTCATTCCTTTCCTTTTCCATCATATCATAGAGTAACCCATAATTACCTAAAAAGTAAGGATCATATGAACCCTAATGGTTACCTTAATAATTATTACCTGAATTTCCACATCGAGTTGGCCATCTCGTAAATGATGCATTAGAGAACTCACGAAGGTTGAAGTGATTGATCATGGATCCTTGATAGTTGGTTAAGAACAACTATGAGATTCCTCATTGAATCCCCTATCTCATCTAGTATCATAATCAGAGAACCACCACAGTTTCCTTCAAACCCATTGTCACTTTGGTGCCTGCTAGATCCATCCATTCACTAAAAACATAAATGTCAGTGTGAGTATATCAACAAAAACATCATGTACTAATGAGGAAGGTAGACTCTAATATATACTTACTCATTCACATTATCTAAAATTAGGACTCTTTCTGAAATTCTAACCATTATGGTAATGTCACTTATGCTTAAAGAATACCCTAACCTCTAAAGTTATCTAAACCGACCTTTGATACCAACTATAAGGCCCCAGCCTTAAAACTTACTTAATCTTGAGTTATTACAAGATTACACATTGAGGATCTTTTCAGGTTTAGAGTTTTAGAGAATTAGATCATGAAACTTGCATTACATTCCACATTTAAACAGAGTGGTTACATAAAAGTCAGCATTCATTCTTCCCATCAACGGGAACATATTTAAAATATAACACGTATTCTCTCTTAACACATCCTTGACTCTAACGTCTTATCATGTACCTTTCCTCTTGACCTGAAAAACATTTCAGAAACTTGGGATGAGCATAAAAAGCTCAGTAAGAGTTATAAAAATATGGAAAGGAAACATGAGTTCATATATACATAAGAATGAAATCATACTTTACCCATAAAACAAAGGCACTTTAACATACCTCATCAAACCATGAATAAATCATAGAAATCATAAGACATAAAGGTAACTTGAGGCATTCATAACATTCTTATGTAGGGAGTAACCCTCTTGGTTACGTTTGGAATACCCATCACAGTATATTCCCTAAATCTCTTCGGAGAAACCTTAACGTTTCACTCCTTCGCGTTACCCAATGCATTGGAGAGCTATATCGGGCTCACCCGCCCTTAGTTTATCACGGAACCACCCGTTCTTCATAACAATGCCCAAGAACCATAACATAATCGTATCACATAAACATGAATAAAGGAAACATAACATTTCCACATTTCAATCACAATATAACATATTAGGATATTGAAATAATGAATCCATTCAAAAAGAAACCATTTCCAAAACCATTTAAAACATTTAATAAAGAGATTTTTGAATCAAAGTGTCCCATACCACCTTGAAGCTTTTAACATTTTAAACCATTAATATCCATATAAATAAATCCTTAAAACCATTTTGAAAACATGGATATTAATAAGAACAAATAATTAAAACATTTAAAACGATATTTTGGTTAAAGGGGTTTTACCAAAATTAGAGACACTTGAATACAATAATCAAGGAATAACATTTAGTCAGAACTTTATAATATCATGAGAATAAAAGGATTCATGATATAATACTCCAAAGGACAGTATATACACCATATAAGAGTGAATTGGTGCATAACAACAATGAACCCTCAATAGAAATGTCAAATGTGATGAAATACCTTATAAAGAAGGTATCCTTAAATTAAGGACAAATAAATCTCAAAAAATATGTGTGACAAATATATAGACACCCAATATAAGTGGATATTAAGTGTAAAACAATAAAAGGTCATTCACACATATTCAATGGATGACATATTTAATGACTACAAGTTGAACCCAAAGAAATCGAAATTGGGTTAAGAAGTTCCCTTGACAGCCTAACGGCGTCACATCAAAATGAGTTGATGAGAGATAAAAAGAGTATCTCATCACTTGGACACAAAATTTACATCATTAAGGATATATGAGAACATATCCCAACATAACAATATGTAAATTAAAAGACCCAATAAAAGAAGTCTTTTAAAAAGAGGAAGGGTGAAAGGTTCCCTTACCGAATTGGGTATCTTTCAAAACATACACCCCATGAAAGAAGGGCAATAAATCATTGATGTAAATACTCATAAACGAAAGTATATTACACAAAGAGTAGAATAATGGGCAGTACATACACCACTCAAAGGAAATTGTGGCAAATGTAGCATAAATCTCACGGGGATAAAAGTGAGATGAAAAATCCCTTACGAAAACTCGGCAGCCTAACGGCGCCACATAACTTCCAAAAGGATTGATGAGAGAGAATAGGGTCTCTCATCACATGAACATAAAAATTACAGTAGGAGTAATATAAAATAACATCCCAATCATAATAAAGATGAGCTTAAAAGAAATTACATAAAAGAATGTACTTAAAAAGAAAGAGAGTTGTAGGATCCCTTACCTCGGGTCCGACTTGACTCGATCATTCTTTAATCTCCTGAATAATAAAATTGAGTTAATTTCTAATTCCTTAAGAACCCTTTTCAAGTTCATTATTACTTTTATACCACTTATTACCTTGTCATAAACATTATGTAATCATTTAAGTTAATAATATTTGTTTTGCCGATATTTGGTTCTTAAGTCGAAAGTGGTCTTCTTACAATTACATGTTGTTCGTGTGGCCAAATGTTTATTATATCCAGAATTGTATTCATTATGTAGATATCATATATTTCATATATATCCAGTACATGCATGCATTTATAACATTACATAATCATTTAGAGGTAAGAAATGAAATGCACCGTTCATGGAGACGGTAAGCCGTACGTACGCATGAACGCTACTTTCATTTCTATTTCGTATTTTATAGAATGGAATAATAATGATATAAAGGTATATTATAATTCCAGTATAATATCATATATAATATCATATTTCCATCCTTTATACATCCCACATATGGTATTTAACGAATCAAATCACTTTGAGGGGGCGGTAGTCCGCACTTCCTTAAATGAAGATATCGCGTATACCCATAATGGAAGCCACAAAGGTAAGACAAAAATGAAAAATACAGAAGCATAAATAAAACATAAACATATTATATATCATATATAAAAATAGTGACATCATAATGGCCACCTTTGATGGTGTTAAATGAGTATTGAACAATCATCGTTTCGGGAGGCAGAATTTCACCGTCCACGGAAACCGTATGTTCTTTAACCATTTGATGTAGTTGTGTGAGAGTGTAGCTAAAATAAATCTTGTAAAAACATCCTAGTATATTGAAGATACTGGTGTTGTTACAAAAGAAGTAAATAAAAAGAGATTATAGGTTTGGAGAAGCAAAATAAAACAAATGAACAAGAGAGAATGAGTTACCTTTAAAAGTGTAATCTCCTTTTGATTTGAGCCTAAAGGCTTCCTTTGAAAGGATTCTGCCCAAAGGGGATCCTCTAGGATGAGGAGAGGGATGTTGAGAGAGTAAATGGGCAGGGGTTGGCCGAGCCAAAGGCTTGAGGGGTGTGGGAAAAGAGGTAGAGGTGGGGGCCTTTTATAAGAGGAGAGGAGGGGCACTTTTGGAAAGCAATGAAATATTACATTATTTGAAAATGCTTTTCGGTTCTAAAGGGTCCCACATTGATAGAATTCGTGGATAAGGTGATAAGGCATCGAAATCCACTCATCCAATTGGTTTTGTCCATGTGTATATTGTAGATTTTTCATTATCTTTCCATTTTAATTAAATTGTCAAATAATGATGTCATCGCTGCATCATTATTATGTCATAAATAATTTAATTTCTTTAATGTCTAAAAATTATAAAAAAAATACTATGATATAGGAAATCTTTTTAGCTTTCCAATTACTATTTATAATCAAAATTTGGACTTGTATAACCCCACTTAAAAAATTGTTTTAGTAAAACATACTATGTTAGTGTCATTTTCACTTTAACATTAAATAAAAAGTATTTTATGTTATTTCCCAACAAAAGTGGATCCATGGGGTCCCCAAGTTAGGCCATGGCTTGTCTTGGTCGGCCATGACACAACCAATAGGGTTGTGACATGTGTCTAGGTCATTTCATTTTTTTAAAGTATTATTTATACCTTAAACTACACTAATTATCACTAATCGCGATTAAAAACTTAATAAGTTACTATTCACCAAAAAATTATTATAATCTCATTGAACCACATTTTACTTCTTAATGACAACCATGTATGTCAGATTTTCAAAATTCAATACACATTAGTGGTAAACTTTCATTTAACTGAAAAATCAGTTTGCTTGATTATCACTTAGTGGTTTCACTATTCATCAAAAATGGAAGTTTTTCAGAAAATTACCAAAAATTCACCCTAAGCTATATTTGATATTCTGAATTCAAAAATGAAGTCCGTTTTACAAAATTCAAAACATATTAGTCACATTAATTAATTTAATAATTAATTCCCGCTGTCAGAGCAAATAGCGTGTTTTTATAAAACAATAAGTATCAAAAGATTGACACCAGTTTAAGTCCGATTTCAAAGTGAAATTAATTCCAACCACCACTATTGGATTAAATGGTAAAAATATTTCCTAATTTCACTTTAAAACCAATTCAAAAGATAATCTAATCATATAAATAAATTAGATTAAAAAGTGGTTTTGAATTAAAATACAACATTTTACACTATTCCTTAAAAAAATGAACTTTATCGGAAAGATACCAAAAATTTACACAAAGTAAATTTTGATGTCCCGATTCTTAATAAGAGTTTTATTTGGTCCAAAAGAATGTTTAAGAGTGAACAAAACTATATTTAATGATGGTTCAACATCAAAAGGTGATAAGTGAACCTTTAGTGAAAACTAGGGCATATACGCCTAAAATTGAATTCTTTCCGTATTTTAAGCCTCTATTCTTTATTGGATAAATGTAAAAACAATTAAAAACATATGAAATCATATTTTAGTTATTTCTATCCATTCCCGCCAATACAACGGCTACATGTTAACTACCATTTAAAATAATATTATTTTATTATTAGAGTGCAACGTAAGATTCCCAAGAAACTCGTTGTTGCGTGTTGGGTACGCCATCGAGCATAGCGTCCCCTTTAAAGTCATTTAAATATTTTATTCACAAATATGGATAAATATGAAATTTCATATTCTTTATTTACCTGGGATGTTACAGTTATGACCCCCAGCTAGCCAGCATGAGCGTCCCCCCTACATGGGGGCTGCGGTTTCGAAACAGGGGGGCATGCGCCCCCCCCACCTCCCATCCACTCGGCTGAAACGACCGAGCCACCTGGTGGGCGCCAGTGCGCCAGGCCGACTGCCCAGGTCGGACCGCTCCAAGGCCGGGTCGGGCCGCGCCAACCGGGCCGGGCTGCGCCCAATCGGGCCAGACCCAGACCCGGGATGGGTCGACCCGGTTCGGGCCTACCCAGAGGGTATCGGGCCGGGTCGGACCGGGCCCGAACCCCCTAATACCGGTGTTTTTCGGTCTGTTACCCATAACATGGGCGACAGACCTCCGATCGACGCACCGTCAGCTGCAAAGCGATCCTTGGATCGAGAGTGTTGTTTAATTAAATCACAATCAAGGTTTCGGAGTACATTGGGTTCGGCCAGGTTGGTTCGTACACGAAACCAACCGGGCCATCGGAGCAGAAACACTTATAACTTGAGCTCCGGACATCCGATTGACGTGCTGTCGACTTTGTTGGATTACTCTAAGTGATACGGAACTTTTGGCTTACTCCGCTCGAGGTTTGGATGAAGTTGGAGTACGGTCGGGATTTGTTTTGACATAAAAACCAACTGGTCCCCTGGGATGAAAAATCCAATAACTCTTAGACCAGGCGTCTGATTGACGCATTGTCTGTGATGTTGAGTTCCTGTTGATGATACGGAACATTTGGATACATCAACTCTGGACTATGTGTCAGTTGATGTATCTTCCCTTCGGCTCGTGGAGCGGACCCTCCCGAACGAGCTTGCTGTGTACGGGAACCCTAGAGGTGGCTGGGACTGCGACGACGATGAAGACTATATAGAAATCCTCCGTGGATTCGACAACGAATACTAAAAAACTCAGCAATCCTATGTGGATCAGTGCTACCGATCCTGTGTGGGTCCGATCCTTTGTGGGCCAGCGCTCAGTCGTCCTATGTGGGCCAGCACATACAAGTCCTGTGTGGGTCCGATCCTTTGTGGTTCATTACGGGGTTTAGTTACCTAACGATCCCTTGTGGGTCATTGCGGGGGTTAGTACCTATCCATCATGTGTGGGTCTGACGACTTAGATGAATCAGTGACTACATCTGATCATCTTTATCGTCTTATGAAGAAGTATACCTATGTGAGCTGAATCTTGACTTTCAATCCTTATCTTCAAGAAGTTTGTCTTGGTATCCTGTGTGGATTACGTTATGCTTTCCTGTGTGGACCAGGTTGTGATTTCTTGTGTGGAATGGGTTGTACTTGAGCTCGGATATTGGAGCCGAATGAGAATTGAAGACTTAGGTATATATATGGGAATATACCTAAGTAATGACGAATGTTACTTCGTGACTGTATCTTTCCTTTGTGGATTATCCTTTGTCGATTTTGGGAGAACTTAGGGGGTCTCGGGGTCCCTACTGAGTAGCTTATACTGACCCCTGCACGGGCTATGCCCGCACTACGTTGTGCTGGTTGCTGACGACAGACAACGCTAATCGTGGTAGAGGCATGAGGAGCAGGTTGGTACCCGGAGGTGGACCACTAGGCGGGGCGTACTCAAAGCCGACAGCTGGACCCGAGGAGCTGTGGAGGCTATCTGTACCCACCCTTCATGTGGGGATACAGGTGGACGGCTCGACGCTGCGACTTTACTTTTCAGTTGTTGTACTCTCTATCAGTTGTACTTTACTTTCAGTTTGGGTTTGTAGTCTAGCCCACTTACATTCTGCACTTACTATTGTTCCCAGTTTTTTACTTAGTGTTTACTTCTGCTTGCATTCTCTATGGTGTTTGTTTACTTTACAAAGGCTATACCTTCACTTTTTTTCTGTGAATTACGCCTTGGTGTTAGTTTCCAGCCCCTGGCCTATAGAAGGCAGGCCGGGGGTAGTCACGGCATGGGCCCTGAGGAGGGGTCGTGACAAAAATAATAGTTAAATTTCCTTCAATCATATGTTTTCCAAGATGTTCACCTTTCCACTATATCATTTTTCTTGGTCATTGATACTATTCACCATATGTACTAACATCTCTGATAAAAAATTACTACAAAGAACCGTTTACATTTCATAATTTTTATAACCAAGATATCATTGATAAAATACTCAAATTTGATAATTCTTAATTCCAAAAACAACCACATTATCCATTTTTCATTATTTGTGGTAATATGAAAATCGTGCCCATGATCCAATAGGTTCTATTATGGTATATTCTTTTAATGAATAATATTTATACTTATATAGTTACTTAAATAAATATAGTGGAATCATAACACATTCGAAAAAAATTATTACCCTTTAATTCACAAGAATGGTGGTATTTATCTCAATGGTATTATAAAATCACCCTTTCTCTTATGTAAGTATTAGGGTGTTTCTTTTGACAATTATCAGATGTGGTAAAACCCTTCTATATATTCTTCCCTTTATCCATATTTATCCATATCACCCTAAAATTCTCTTATTTAGTATTGAATCTATAATAATTATTTAATTATTTCTATTCCTTAGGAACACATTATACTATGTCCTCATATAATGAGAATTATTGGGAGACTAGATCACTTTTAAATATTTTATTAAGATAACAAAAAAATGAAAACTAATACACTTTAGAATATATGAATTGATGGGGTCCCTATTAATTCTATAAGGAGTTGTTTTTAAATGATGTAATATAGAATATTTGATCATTTCATTATGAATCCAAATGTATAACACCAGCACCTGTTAAATACTTAACACAAATTTATAAATTTAGGTAGTTCTAATCTCATAATCATTATCAAAGTTTATTTGGGGGTATCCCTATTTTTAGATCCTTAATAATGGTTTATAATGTAAATATTAATTATCACAATCATTTCCATAGGAATGTCATTACATTTTTGTAGTGATTCCTATTTTCATATACCAGGTAATGCTAGAGTCATGCACCATAGAACAATTTAAATAATACTTCCCCAAGGTACCTCTATTCCAAACCCCCATCCACTTATAGAATCTAGAAGGAGATGCATTTGATGGAAAAATCACATAATATAAACCTTAAAAATACATTTGGATAGTCATATATACATTTCATAAAATTCTATCATTGGGGTTTGATTCCCTAATCTATCTTTTCCTAAATCTTATTTCCAAGGTTCCTACTGAACTTTCTCTCATACCAACAGCAACGAACATAGCCTATGTAGACTAGAGATGGTGTATTACCTTATTACATTAGAATAATATTCAAGGAATAGAATTTAGATGTACAATATACATTTTTAGTCATAGTAAACTAGATAACTACATGATTCCCATATTAATGATAAATTATCAAAAATGGCATATATTTTTCAGAATTATCATATTTTCACTATAATATAATTTCACATATTTTAAAAAGTACACTTCATGTATTTATAGTAAGGAAATAAAATAATGGTTTTTTAAAATACTAAATAAATATTTATTATAGTATATTCTATGAATAAATAATGAATATTTAATATTTCCAAGTAAATAACTGAAACACTATCCATTTAATCAATAAGATGAGCATAATATTGAATAAAACAATATCTACAATATAAATCCATATAAACAATCACATGATCTAGGATCATAACCATGTGTATTATATATAATATATTAATCACATGGAATTTCAAAAACAGAAATCATAATAAAAAAATACATAATATCAAACACTATAATCAAACATTAAACACATTCCACAACATAGTTACTATAAAGGCCTTTCACAGGACTGATTAACACTACTAGTATTAAAACCTTCATATTTGGCCAAATCAATCATGTTAACACCCTTCATAAGAAAATTAAATTCAATACCATTCACATGAATTTTTAAAACTATGTTCAGAAAACACATCTTTCTTTACCAAATAGGTTTTTATTATTACACCCGTCGATGCATTGAGTGGATTTCTATACCAGGACCAAACCCCCAGTAACAATGTCCAATCCATTCCTAATTTTAAATGAATGAAATATAATCAATATGAAAATTCATATAAAAACGAACATATTAAATGTTTATACATTCCCCAATGAATTAAACCTAATCGTTCATTTTCTAGAGTAAAATGTTAAATGGTACCTGAATAGCACATCCACAATCCTATTGATCATAAACCATCCATAGAATGAATACATATTCTATGAATAAATATTTATCCCCATTTTATAATAAATAATTTAAAGGGATTGTGTTATTTTTTAATAAAAATACCATAAAATTTCTTTCAAAATATTCATGAGTTAAATTTCATTTTATTTTTAATATACGAATCATTGAAATTTAATTTCAAAAGTATGAATTTTTAGAATATATAGAAAACAAAATCTTTAACAAGATCACTGTATACATGAAAAAAATACTCAATGAAATTATATTCATAACAGTAGGTAATTCAATAAATTCAGTTAAATATAAAAATAATATTTACTTGTTATTTTAATAAGGTTAGATATGTACTTTGTTCGGAAAAGATGAGAATATTCCTTTCACATTTTCAATAAAATACAAATTGGAATTGTTTTGAAAACGATATAGAAATAATTTGAAAAAAAATTAAAAAATTAAAAATGTTTAAAAGACTATTATTTAATCATTCGAAAATATTTATAAACAATATTGAAAATAATTTTAGAAAACATGTTTTTTGAAAGAAACAATATTTCACACAAAAGAGGGAAATGAAGTTAGATTTTACTAAAAACATTTTATCAATTAATTTTATTACCAATGAGTAGATAATTAGTAATTTGACATAAAAAATATAATGAATATACATATTATAATTAAATGAATTTTTTTATTATGAAATTGTTAAATAATTTTGTTCTACAGAAATCCAAGGATAAATAGTTTCGATTAAAATGTGATTGTGAGATAAACACTTAAAATGAACATAATATTGAATTAAGAATTAATAAATGCATAAATTATGTGTTTGATCAATATGTACACATAATTAAGTGAAAATAATAAATAATTTATTAAAAATTTATTATAAACATGACCTTATAATATCATGATCAACGATGTTGGTGTTTAATCCAATGAACAAAAATTGAGTTTTAAATCTCTTAGCTCTCATTTTTATTTGACGGAACATTATTTAACATCATGTATAAGAGTTTAATGAATTTTATAAATTTATAATTGAACCATATTAATATTTATAATACCATATATGATTAATATATAACAATTTTCACTTATTTTTGAATAATATTACATTATTTTCATTGATTCATATGTTAATTTCCTTGTTTTCTTAAGTGGTTTTTAATGAAATATTTGGTTCTTTTATAGAATATTTAGATAAACCCTGTCAGTAATTTTAAACATGTTTGAAATAACATATTTAATCATTTAATATATTTTTACAATCATTCTTAATAGTAGGTCATGGAAAATTATTTGCATCACTTTTTGGATATGATAGGTCATACGTACGTATGAGATTAGAAATCAATCCATTATGGGGTGAAGGGTTAAGAAATATAGTGATATATTTATTCTAAAAAATAATAATCATATAAATTATATAGAATATATTTAAAACATTTATCATTATTACATTTCTATTAAATAATTAGTGAAAAAGAAATCACATTTCATTGTGAGGCTATAGTATGACATACATAGGAGAGATGTTATCATAATTTTTATAGGATGCAACATGAAATGTAATATGTTATATTAAATTTCTTGATCTAAACTGATTTCATAATTTTCATATAAACGTTTTAAATTTTTCATTGTACCTATATATGAGATGTGATAACTGAAAAACTAATGACATCGTTCCACGATGTGGTATTCCACCATACACACAAGTGATAATTTCCATTCTATTTGATGGAGGTGGAGATGGATAATTATTATAAAATCAATATTATGAAATATAGTTGTATGTATTAAACTGGTGTTATTATATTTTTTATTTAATTATATAATTGAAGGTGGAAAAATAATAAATAAAATTAATGAACATGGTAAGGTAATTACCATATCTAAGAGAAACCTCTTTTCAATCGCCTATCAAGGACTCTATCTATGGTTTTTTAGGAGTACGAGAATTTATATAATCCAAAATTGTTTTTATTGATATTCTTGGATACGTGTTTGTTGAACTAATTATATTGGGAGGTGTGATGAAGTGAGAAGAGGGATTTCTTTTTTTTTAAGTGGGGAAAGGGAACCCTCTTCGAAATTATGTGGTAATTTCCCTAAAGACTCCAAAATGATAACGTCCTTCAAATAAAAGACATTACTTTTAATCATATGGTAGAAAATTGGAATTATAATGTTTATATTTGTCAACAAAAAAATATTTAGATATTTTTTGGTTCTTTTTTAATATCATAATCATAGTTTCTCCCCCGGTAAGCCATTTTTTACCTTAACCACAGTAATTAATATTTACTATTATTAAAAATAACATCAATTAAAATTTAATTTTTATTTATTATAAATTATAAATTATTATATATAAAAATATAGAATCAAATTTTTCCATATTTAAACTCATAGGAGTGGAAACATTTAATATAAAATTAATCATGCAGACGTGATGATAAAGAAATTTTTTATATAGAAAATCATCAAAATTTAACAATGTTATAATGTCACAATTATATATTACAATGATTACAATTACATAAATTGGATTACATGATATAATTCTGAAAAAAATTAAATTTACAAAATTTTCAAAAAACAATTTAAATTTATAAATAATTAAAAAAGATACTTTTCTATTAAATTATAGTATTTTCACTATTAATCATAAATTAAAATATTTTTGAAAAAACTAATAAATAGCCCTATGATAATTTTAATATGATTAATTTGAAAATGAATATTATTTTTTCAAATAAATTTCTAAATGTGTAAAATTTTAATTTTATATGATTTGTGCAATGTGCAACTAAACATTCTTTTATAAAAAATCAGTTTTCTAAGAAATATTTCATTTTTCTTTTAAAGGATTATTATTTCATTCAAAATCAAATGATAACCATGATTTCCATAATTTTGTTTATACTATTCATAGTATAAAAATTTAATTTCTAGGTGATAACTATTATAATAAATAATAATATGTTAATAATATCACACATCTCATTTAATCTTTCTGTTGAGTGTAATTAGAAGTAAACTGAATCTTTCCTATAACATAATCTAAACATAGTGTTATATAGAATGATGGATATTTTATATATTTAATTAATTAATAAATGAATTTATCTTATAGTCTCATGTTTCTATATTTTCTTCTAGTTGAGGTGTCACATGTCATATATTCTATTGAATATGATGTTCTTATTTTAGAATATTTTTGAATTACATAATATATAGTAAATTCTAATATAATGTGAAATTTTGTGGGATTCAATCAATGAATGTTCATGGTCAGATATGAAATATTTATGGTTCATACCATAATAAAACAACTCATTTTCTCAGTCTTCAAAAATATTTTTTAATTTCAATCTAGACTTCTCATGCCATTAATGGAAGATACATTCAATTTCCATACCATTATATTAATCAGGCTTCATATAAGAATATAATTTCTATAAAACAAGTATTTTTATTAAAAAATGTATTTCTTTAAAACTATTATACCTATTTATTTTTATTTAGTAAAACATGTATTTTTATATATTGAATGAACATGCCCCATATTGTGTAAATCATTGAGTACATTTAATTAACCTAAGTAAATAACATGAAATATCATTATTTTTTCTCTCTTTATAAAATATTAATAATCGTTTTTTTATTTTAAAATGTAAAAAATAAATAAATTACTATATTTATCAAGAATATTTATAAAAATGAAAAATAATCATCATAATATAATATTGGAATCACACCGTAATGTGGTTGTGGTGATTTATATACCTCCCCATACCACTCACGTCCATACCTTCTTCCCCCATTTTTAGTGAAATTGGGACTTATCAATAATATAGATCACATGATATAGAGTGGTATGTTTTATTAGCGCTATATAGAAGCACTAATAAGTGGGGTGACTTTATCAGTTTTATAAAAATTAATTTTAATGATGTACCTTTATCAATGCTAAAAAATATCTGAAAAAATGGCCCCATTATCACCACCTATAAAGGGAATGTCTTTCAATGTTTTTCAAATTCAGAGAAAGGTTGAAATTTGTTGATGCTAAAATATAAATTTTTTAAATTATATTTCATTAATAAATTTCATATTATTATCATAATATATTTTTATAAATTAAATGTAATGTTTTTTAAATATAAAATTTATATAATAATAAATATTCTTTTAGACAAAAATTATGAAATATTTAAGGGAAAATGTATTATAAAATAATTAGAAATTAGAAGTTTTATTATGTAAAACTATTTTAATAATAAATGGATTATATAAAAATTCAGTAAATTATTGAATGATCCAAGATAATTTTAAAACATGAATTGATCTTCTAATGTCTATATCTTTTGATCTAGGAGTCCAATTAGACATTACAAGATATCTAAAATAATCATGTAAAAAATTATATAACACGATGACTAGGAGGGTCCATTCAACACTTTATTAGGTTAAAAATGTTTTTAAAGGCCTTAAAATTTGAGTATTTTTTCAGGGTACTAAATATCATTAACGTTTGATTGGATTTCAACCTCCTCCGAGGGGGGATTCTTTACTTTTTTCATTGGATAATGCAATAATTCTTATGTATTACACAAATTTGTGTATTATTTTTTTAAAATTTTATCACCATTAAATTTTATTTTATTTTTCTATTAATATATATATATATATAATAAATCAATTGAATAAATAAATATATAGACATATTTTCTTTAAAAAACACTTCTAAACATATAAATTATATAGAAATAAATATTAGTCATTTATTTTATTTTCAATAAATAATTATATATTTTATATATCTCACAAAAATGTATAAATATATATACCTATACAAGTAATGTTTTATATAAAAATGTTTATTTTATTATAATATAGATATATATATTCAAATGTATGTAAATAAATTTTTATATATTAATATTAGTGTGTCTTTTTGTGTGTGCATGTGAAATAAAAATTATGAAATTTATGTGTAAATATGTGTGTGTATGTGTAGGTGAATATTGTATAAATCAATTATACATATATATGTTTTCTATTTCTATATCATTATAAAAAAATACAGTATATAAAAAACAATCAATAAATATTTATAAATATTATATATATATATATATATATCTAAATATATGGTTTCTTGCGAATATATATAATTATATAGACCCAAAAATATGCATGTAAATATATAGAAAATTTATATCTAAATATATAATATGTAGACATATTTTAAAAATGTATATAAATTTTTGAATAAATGTATATATAAAATTGAATTATGTATATATGTAAAAAGATATATTATAAATTATTATACATTCCTTTATGGTACAATGGTGAAGGTATTAGGAATGAAATTATGAAATTTGGCGATCAAACCTAGGTGCGGGAAGCTTATATTTCAAAAACAAAAAGGGTTTGAAGGTGCGGTTAAAAGGGAGTGTGTGAGATGAGAAAGGTAGTCGCACAGGGTGGGTTGGAGGGAGAAGAGATAGAGAGATGAATAAGAAGGTATTTAAGACCTATTCAAAGTGTTTGATAGATGAAAAATTATATTAATTCTTTTAAAAAATTAACATCCCTAAAAAAGTGATGATAAAGAGTTCCCTTATTAGTTATTTATAAGCCATGACAAAGGTCGTGAGATGTTATGGGCTATTTGGTTTTTATAACTAGAAAATTACATTCAAATCAAATTTAATGGCCTAATGTATTATCCTCTCACCATAAAATCTATGTCATACAGTGATGGTCTTCTACACATTTACATTTTAACATATTTCCCATCCCACAACTTTTTTCAAATAAATTAACATGACAACACTGTAGAACAGCGAAGTGGTCTACCTTATCTGTAGTTTGGAGACAGAATATTGTGATTTTAATAAACAATATATATTTTAGTGCTCTATTCGCCAATCTACATATATATATTGTGGTATTTCGCATTCGAGATGAAAAATTAACCATTTCAAGTTATCCTTTTGAATTTTATGTGTGTTGCATATTGACATAACTAAAAATGTTTCAGGATTCATGTATGCCATATACTAACATGAAATGTGTCAATTTGATTCCCATGAAAACAATACCATCTAATGTACCATAGATTAATAAAGTAGAAATGAAAATTTAAATGTCAAATGACTACAAAATGAATAAATTATCACTAGACATTGTTATTTAATGGTCTACAACTATCTTTGGATTATTAGGAAGATATGGGTACAATATTTTTAGGGGCGTGACTATCATGGAGTTAATTATCCCATAAAATATGATTTATCTAAATAATGTTTTTCCTGAAAATAAATTTTTATTAATGAATATAAGTTATCAAAAATTATCCTTAACATATTTTGTTGTGAATTTGATCCTTAGGTTTGTTTTGAATTTTCTATAACATTCCATTAGCTATGAATTTAGCCATGTGTTATTGAAAAGTTGATATTTTTTAAATTAGATATATTTTCATTAATCCCTGGCTCATTTATATCTATTTTAAAATTTATTTAATTTCAATTTTTAGCCTAATTTATTAACAATTTGGAAAAAATTAGATTTTTCCAAAGTTATAAATATGCCTAATTTATTTCTTTTGAAAACTAATTAATTAATCAATTTTTTAAAATTAATGTACATTAATAAAAAAATTATCACATTTTAAAATTTAACATATATAATGTTATATATTGCATAATATTATAAACTTTTCCAAATAATATGTCTGAAAAATAAGTGTATATTTATAAAGTACATATGTAATACTATTAGAGAACATTCAAATACTATCTTTCTAAACTTAAAACACACACATATATATACATACTTGTATAAAATGTTTTTTGTATAATATCAATATATATATATGTCTGTGTGAGTGTGCGTTTGTGTTTTTTTATGTCTTTATATATAGATAGAATAATGTTTTAGTATTATATAAATTAAAAATGGAATCCATAAATATATTTTTATTAGTATATATATATTAATTTATAATTTAATATATATATAAATATATAAATTCTTATAAACAACCATATTATATTTATATTACTATAATAACCTGAACTAATGTAAGCTAAAATATGTGGTTAATTTATTATATAAACATAATATACAAGGGATCACATCGCTAGTGATTAATTATTTTAGTTGTCTTGGAGTCCTAGATGTATACGTGAACCCCTTATTATATTTGAAATAAAAAATATAACATAATAAAAGAAGAAAATATGGATCCTTGAACTCATTATAATATTTCATCTTTATATCCTGTGGAATGGAAAAAATAAGGTAGAGCTCAAATTCTATTTAAGAGTTACATACAGTTCATGTTTTCATGATTAAATAAGTCAAAATATATATAGTAGGGTAATGAATGAAAAACACATTACATTTAATCACAAAACATAGAGTGGAATGCATCCAAGGATGATGTTAATGTAATAATCCCATGTATAATAATAATAACATGATTCCCAATGAATTAAAATCTTATTATTGGATTTCATGATATCATGAATCATGATTATTATATTGTCAAGACCATTCATAATAAAATAATAAAACTATGTGTAGAACACCATTTAATTATTTCTTAATGATTCATCACATGTTATTATTTTTAAATCTATGCACTATCTACAACAAGGATACGAGGATTATAGATGGAGAGACTATCTCTCATAATTGGAGGAAGGTTATGGTTTAAATGGTGTTATGGCAGTGCCTCATTTCTTGGGCTGATGGGGGTCTTCGGATTCCATCTGTATTTTGAGACTTTATTTTGGTTGTTTTTCATGACCGGTGGTGCTCTCTGTGCCACATGATAGTGTACCGTTGTTATGCTTTTTTATTTTCATTAATAAATTTTTAGGACCAAGCTCTTTCTTGGATCCTAAACTTTACGGGTACAACAAGGATACACCAATCACTCTATTTTTAAATTATTAATAACATATTTAATGATAAATTTAATTTTATAACATCATACATCATTAAGAAATATCTCTATTGAGTAAAGAAAAAATATTTATAAAAAATATCAACAATAAATCTAATAACATTCAGAATAAATTATTCTATGAACAAATGGTGTAATTTTTATGTAATAATAATACCCATGATCAAATAAAAATAAAAATTTAAAATAAATATAATTTCCAATGAAAAATGATCCTCTGAAAGAGAATATTTCCAGATAAATTAAAAAACAATAACAATAATCAAGAAAGTGATTATCAGTACTTTCCCAAGTAATACATATCATAAACCATCCATGACAATATCATGGATAGTAATAGTAAATGTTACCCTTATTAGAGTATATGTAAAATGATGAATTTTGTTCATTGATGAATATAATTACCATAAAAATATCCTTAAATGAATTCATGTGGAAAATATTATTTTTACTTTGTAAACCAGCTTTAAAAAATACGAATTTACAAAATATTGGGGAATGTGTTTTCATTGAAAATGACATACTAAAATTTAAATGGATCATTCTAATAATTCAAAATTCATGATGGTGGGATATTTTTTTCTACCATATAAGATTAAATAAATCATTTCTTTTAAATATGGGAGAAAAGAAAGAAAAATACCAGATTTATAAATTTTTTAGAAGATTCCTTTAAAAATGTATAAGTAAAATATGGGTACAAATTAATTTAATATATATTTACAGAATAATAAAAATTATAATTTTAATCCATTTTGGTAATATATGAACAATTTAGAAATCTATTCTCAACTTACATAAAAATCAATATCAATTTTTCATTAAAAATATTAATTTGGACCCTTGAGTACTGATATGAGGAATAAATATAATTATCATCGAAAATATGTTGTAATAAAATAACAATTTATTTATATGGACTTGTCCCTAGTTTCCCAGATCCAGTGCCTTATTTTATATATATGTTATGATTAAAAAGAATCAAATCCCAACGGCCCGATTAGTTTAGCATTTTTTGAAAACCCGATACACACATATATTCAACATTAAAACATGAAATGATAAAACAACATATATGTTTTATTGGGAACAATCACAACTCAATGTTTATCCTTATAGGTAATTCATAATTAATAACATCATTCCTAATAAAATGAATCATAATAAATGTATGATATCATATGCTCATTGAGGGTAATAAATACAATATAATATTTAATAAACATAAAAATTAGGAATGGTGAATAGGTAAAAAACACATGCCATTAAAAATTACATGAACACATTATGGTAGGAATAAGAGCTGAATAGATAATACCATAATAAGACATAATCATGGGTATTATACTAGTCAAATAACTATATGAACTATAAATTCTATTTTCATAATGTGGGAATGCATAATGAGGGACATCATAACCATACCATCAAGGAATCATTTCAAGACCATAAATAAACATTTTGTTAAGGCCACATTCCAAGACCGTAGTTTGTCTCATGAGACCTACCGATGTACCGAAGGTATATAGAGTTCCCTTTCTAACACATTCTATGTCAAATTCATTCTAAATGTTAATGGAGATAATCCTAATCAACATACAAATTTATATTTAAAATTACATATGAAATGTAAATAACTTTCCCCAATCAATAAACATAAATGATAAAAAATAAGACTAATATGGTGAATTGTTTCAAGATTGTACTTCCAAATTAAAAATGGTCATAAACCATTCAATAAAACATGTTGTATTATATCATAGGTATTAATCATCAATGAATTAAAATATTCAAAAATGTATTTTTAAATAGATAAATATTCTTTTAAAGGATACCATTGAAAAATCATTGAGGGAATAATCCTTAAACCTTACTAAGTGTCCCATACCACATTGAAACATTCAAATAATAATATCATATAATATCATGATAATGAGGAGAATATTTATATAAAATTACAATGGAATGTGCATACACCACATGCATGGAATGAGTGGTGAACATGGCATATGATTAATAAAAGTGAATGTGAGATGAGAAAAATCGTATTTACTATTCAAATAAGAGTTATCTTGGAAAAAAACTTTTTTATATTTCCTGAAATAATATTTTAAATATATATAAATGAGAATAAATTGGATGAATTTGGAATTATATTTCTGGCATAAATGTTATCCCATTGACATGAAAATATGGAAAAAGAGTTCTTAAGAATTATTATAAATAAAACCTTTTAGATCATTTTAAGTAAAGTATTAAAGAGAATTTTAAATTTGTAAGGCATGTTTTATTTTTTTTAAACTAGAAAGTAACCAAGATAATTATTCATGATAAAATTAGCGGTTTAAAAAAAATAATGGTCTCTTAAAACAAATTCTTGTGTTCACATGAAAATGGGTAAGAATTTAAAAAGTTCCCTTGAATCAGTTTTGTTTATCATGATGTAATTTTGAATTATACTTTTAAAATGTGTAAATCATCTTAAAATAAATATGTTTTATGATTGGTATACATATATAGATCATTCACATTGAATTTATGAGGATTATATATGAATAAATAATAATTTCATTAAGGTGAATATAGAATTAGAGCCACCCGAATGAGAATATAAGTTCTTGTAGAAAATACATACCAAATTGTAAACTATTGAATTGTAGGTCCCAAACATAATAATCATAAATTTATACTTTTAATATCATAAAAATTTATATATTCATGATATTCAACATCAATTGTTAATATACATACACCATACACAGGTAATAGTGGTGAATATTGAATATTTCCAAAAAATGGAAGTGAGATGAAGAATCCCTTACCTTAAGTCTGATGGGGTTCATGACATGACCTTAGTGTCCGGAATAACCCAATTAAGATAATTAATTAATATTTAAATAAAATTTTATTTATGTAATTTATTTATTATAGAATTATTATGTTCATATATGGACCTTTTTGATGTGTTTAAGAGGACGAATTTTACTGTTCGGGAGTGTTTGGTTTCTTGGAATTCAAGACCAGTGTACTTATATACATGTAATGATTGACGTGTAATATGAGAATGGTATTCTAGAATAGAATTTTTATTTTATTTATTAAAATCCAAAATATTATCCAGTTATAAAATATATTTGATTATTGGGAGTGAATATGAATTATTATATAAAATATTAATGACAATTGTTTTCCTAAATTGGTAGTTTTTTATCACAACAAACTCATTTTGATTTATAAAATAATATCCAATGTAAAAAAAGATTCCAAAAACATACATAAGTTATAATATATATTATAGTATTTTTCAACTATAAAAATGGATTCATGACCTGAATTGAATATGGTAATTGAAATTGAAAACCCATCATCGTTGAATGTGATAATTTAACACATCTCGGATGGTGTTTTCATTTATAGTATAAAAGAAGGGGAAATAAGAGGTGATGATATATTATTCCATTATCAAAAACAATATTAATAAATTTAAGGATCTAGATTTATAATAAAATTTTTATGAACATAGTTGAGTATAAAAATAAAAAATCAAAAGAAAGAAATCCCTTACGAAAATTCTGTACCAACATCACATAAAAATTCATAAAATATATTGATGAGTGAAAAGGGGTATATCATAATTATTAAATAATATGGGAAATAAGGGGGATATGTAATGTAATATCCCAATATAATGCAATTTAATATAAAAGTGAATAACATAAAAAGAGGTCTTCAAAATGAGAGAGATTTTGAGTTGAAAATTCTGTAGCATAATAACTATGCAACATGAATTTAGAAAAAATTAAAAAGATAGGGGCTAACGGTCACCCATTACTAAAAGACTCATAATATTTTATAGGGATATAATAATATATAAATAAGAAAATTGTATGAAACCATGAAATACATACCACATAAAAGGGAACATGGAATAAATGAAATGAAAAGAGGTGTTTACTTCTTGAAGTAATCTTCTATGAGTGCCCCTTTAAGGGAGAGGTTTTGGCATTTTTATGAGACCATGGGTTTATGTACATGGGTTAAGATCATAGGAGGATATTTTATCTGAATTAATATAATCCATAATGCTTTAGAGGACTGAAGAGAATATGTAGAGAGGGGATTTTTATAGTGTAAGATAGTAGGGGTTTCCCATTATTTACTCAGTATATTATTATTCATCCAAATAAAACCAATACTATTGATTCCAATGACAAAGAATAGTAATAAGTTTATATAAATTCGAACCAGTGGTCATTACATCATCCATTAATCAATCAGGATGTATAAATTCTCTTATTTAATATTTTATGTAAAATATTGAATTCAACTATTCACAAATAATCAAGTATTTTAGAAAAATACAAAAAATTTACCCTAACAACTTTTCTATGTGTAGAATTAAAACATTAAATCCATTTTTTGAGTATAATATTCTAAATATGATTAATTAAATTTTTAAATAAAATAAATTTTCATTCGAAAAATAACAATTCTAAAACTATAATTCATTTTTATCATATTTAAAAAATAATCAAGGTCACAACATTAAGAAAATAAAATAATAATATGACTAACTATTCATAATGTTAATATAAATACTTATATTACTATTTATAAGGGTATTTTACTATTTTCCAAAAATTATGTTTGTCTTATCAGATACTAAATATCTTGCTGAACGCATCCATGTGTTTCATTTTTTTGAAATTCAAGTCATCTTGGTGGAAATATTATGTTTTCTTTCTTGGATATAACAAAGTAGTGTTTTATAGAGTCTTAGTGTTTCATGAATTCAATATTAAATATATTTTCCAAATCATGGGGTGTTACATTATTTCCTCCTTACAAAAAAATCATCCTCGAAATTTTGAAATTAAATTTCAAAATACACTGGTTGATACTTGAAAATTTACTTATGGTAAAACCACATCATGAATATATTGTTAAAATATCCTCTTAATAAGAGGGATTGTTAATTCATCCGTTACTAAAAAACAATAATTTTTAATTGGAAGACGTGGTCATGGAAGAATAATCAAACAATCATGTTCAGATGGAATCTTATAGAGAACACGATCAGATAAAAATCATTACAACAAAACCATAAACTACACTTATGAAAAAATTTATTGATATCAATAAAAAAATGATAAGAGGCCAAAACAATTTTAGACTCTTTTCCATGAGTTGGTGAATTATTCCACTCTATAAGAGTGTTAATATAAGTTTCTATTTCCTAAAAACAAACTTATCCTTTGTTTGTGGATTAAACAATATATACTTCATATCTTAGAATAGGTTGCATCATTTAGTGACATTAAACTCTAAAACCTCATCCAATGATTAACTTAATCCATTTCACAAATGGGTTATCATTCAAAAACATCATAATAAAATAATTTAGAATCATTCCCATATATATCCTTATTAGATTCATGTACATAGGGTCCTTGGAAATTCTCATGTTGTTTAGAACTCTATGATCTATCACGTTCAATGCATATGCTACCTTATTTTACTTTAATCAACATGATGAATCCCTAAATTTTCATATGACAAAAAAGAGAATATTGTCACCACGTATCCTTTTGAAATATGGTAATAACGTAAATTACCATAAAACCGTATGGAAGCACACATTAATTGTTACGTATGATATTTGATATATGTTTATATAAAACAATTATTTAAACTCCATCAATGATAGCATAAAACACTTATCAACAAGTCAAAAATCCGTTTTTAGGTAGTCATTTCTTATCCCAATGAGTCATTTCTTTGTCATCATATTCATCATTAGAAATATATTAATTTTTCTTTACATAAATCATTCATTTTCCAAAAAGTTTAAAATTCCACTAAATATTTTTTTTGGTACCATTTAACTTAAGGTTTCAAATCTATAATGAAAACGAGTTACAGTACAATCCACATATATTAGATAATTCATGTAACCAATACTTTACTAACAAAATTTTCAAATAACATGATTCTTGAATAGGAATATTAATCATTATACATCATCTACGACAACATCATAACTTGATCATTATCCATAATCATCAATTTGGTATATTTTGTTGATGCTTTTGACATTGATTCATATAGTGTCCTATCTCTTAATTATTGAACCACTGTACATTGAAAACCATTTTCATACCCTTAAAATAATGTGGTTGGTGTCCTTCTTCTATACACTTATAACAAACACCAATTACCTATACACATTTAATAAGAAGATTCCTTCCACAGTTAACACATGTGGGAAAACCCATCTTTCCCTTCCTCGAATTATCCATATTTTTCTCAATCATCGTATTATTATTTTTCTACCCTTCAAATCTATAGATCTCAAGGAATTATTTACATACCTCTTTAACACATGATATTATTTCCTCATATTATGAGGATACATGAGAGACTATATTCTTTTGAAACGATGGAAGAAGTCCACGAGAGATAAAAACCTTCTTACTATATTCATAACGTTCATTGGTTATGTTCTAATTCCTTTTTCATTGAATAATTTTTATTCAATTAAATATTCTATATTAGCTCATTAAATTATGAACTTTCTATAACACTAAACATTGTATAGCACATATCTTAAATATATTCATTGTAAATCCTAAAACCAAATAATTCAATTACTTTGGAAGTATAAATACTTCCTAATGGTATATAAGAAAATGAATTTGAATTATCATAATATTATCCCCTAGGAGTGTCAATCTAGGTGCATAGTAAGGCCTGTTGCTGTATACCAGGTTACGTCGGGTCAAGCCCAAGACACCTTATCAGAGAAGATAATCCTTGGTACATATGGGCTAGAACTACGTCCACTTGTAGAATCCATACATAAATGTATTTTATACAAAGATTCACATAAACAATTCATTAACGAAATTATTTGATGTTTTTTTTGTTTATCCTAAATTTATATCTTAGGGTTTTGTTCCCTAATCTACCATTTCTGAATCTAGCATCCATGTTTTCAACTAAATTTCCTCTGATACCAACAATAAGGACATGTCCACAGTTTCCCAAATCCAATACCTTATTTTATTACATTTTCACAATTACATGGAATATATCATGAATAAGAGAGTAGTTTATTAGTTTTGGGATACCAGATACATACATTGGATAAAAATAATGACAAGAAAAAAACATATATGTTTTATAAGAAACATACATAACTCTAAGTATATCCCTACAGGTCATTCATAATAAACATAATCCTGTCCTATGAAAATGAAACATAAGAAAGGGGAGAGCTTAGATAATCAATAAGGGTAATTAATATTGCTGAATATTTCATAAAAATATACATATGGAATTGTGAATAGCTAAAAACACATGCCTCTAAATAATTTACATGACCACATTATGGAAGGAATAAGAGACGAATAAATAATTCCATAATAAAACATAATGATGGAAATTCTAATATTTAAATAACCATATGAACTATAAATACAATTTTAAAATTGAGGGAAAGAATAATTAGGACATCATAACAATACCATCAATACCTTTTTCAAAGACAATAAATAACCATTTTTCCAGGCCTCATGCCAAGAAAATAGTTTTTTCGTTAGAACTAACGATGCATTGAGGGGTTATATGGGGACCTTCCCAAAACATAAAGTCCAAATAATTTCTCAAATGAATGGAGGTCGACATAAACAGCATAAAAATTCATATTTAATTTAATATATGAAATTCAAATTACATTCCCCCATCATTAAACATAAAACCTAAGTATTCAGTGTAATATTGTGAATGATTTCAAGATTGAAAATCCATTGTCAAAATATTCATAAAACATTCAATAAACCATGGTAGATGATATAATAGGATATAAACCTCAATACATTAATATATTAAACAAAGTCAGTTGAAAAATATAAAGATACATTTAAATGATACCAATGAAAAATCATTGAGGGAATAATCCTCAAACATACCAATGTGTCCAATACCACATTGAAATATTCAAATCACAGTCCCTTAGAATATGATGATAATGAGGAGCATATTTATATGAAATACCAAAGGGCAGTATGTACACCACATAAATGGAATCATTGGAGATAAAGGAATATATTTCATAGAAGTTAAATTGATATGAGAAAAATCCTTTTTTTACATTGGAATGTAGAGTTCTTTTGGAAAATCCTTTTTTTTATCATGAAATCAGATTATAAAGATGTGTATCCTAGGATAAAAATGGTATGATATTGAAACTATATTTCGGGCATTTATGTTTTCCCACATAAGTATAATCATTGAAAAATAATTCTTAAGAATCTTTAGAAATAAAACTTTTTAGAGCATTTTAAGAAAAGTATTAAAATGAATTTTATAGTGGGATGGAAAGTTGGTTTTCATAAAAACATAAATTAACCAAGATAATTTTTCATTATAAAATATAGGGTACTATAAAAGATATGGTTTCTTAAAAAATATATTGGTGTTCCCTCTGAAATGGGTAAGAATTCAAGAAGTACCTTTGGATCGGGTTTGTTTATCGGGAATAAATTTTGAATGACCCCTTTAAAACAATTAAATACCCATAAAATAAACATGGATTATTATTGGTACATATATATATCATTCACACATAATTTATGAGGATTAAATAAAAATAAATAAGAATTTAATTGAGGCGAGTAGAGAATAAGGTCCACCTAAAGGAAAATAGTGGTTCAGGTAGAAAATACATACAAGTTTGTAACCGATTGAATTGTATGCCCCAAAATTAATAATCATCAAAACCTATATTTAATGTCATAAAAAATATATTTATGATATGAAATGTTAATGATTAATATACATACACCATAAACATTTAATAGTAGTGAATATAGACTATCTCACAAAAATTTAAGTGAGATGAAGAAAATATTACCTCAAGTCTGATAGTGTTCATAAATTGATCTTAGAGTTGTAGTTAACCAAAATAAATTAATGAATAAATATTTCCAGATCCTATTATTTTTGTAATTGATTTATTATAGTATTATTATGTTTATTTGTGGACACCATGAGGGGTTTAAGAGGTTGATTGTTTTGTTTGGGAGTCTTTTCTATCTTGGTATTCATGACTAGTTAATGTATATACATTTATGTATAAATTGTAATACGATAATGTTTTTCCAAAAAAGAAGTATTATTTTATTTTATATAATCCACAAGATTACATATTTATAAATTTCATTTGGTTATTGGGAGTGAAGATGAATCACTGTATAAAACATTAATGATAATTGTTTGGGTTAATTGGGTGTTTTTTATAACAACAAAATCATTTTTATTTATAAAATAATATCATCTTTACAGAATGATTCAGAAACTTACATAAGTGATAATATATATATTATATTCTGTTTAAACAATCAAAATACTTTTATGAATAGAATTTAATATAGTAATAGAAATTTAAAACTCATCATCCTTGAATGTGATAATTTAACCGATCTCGAGTAGTGTTTTCATTTATAGTATAACAGAAGGGAGAAATAGAGATGATGATGAAATATTTCATTATAAAAACAACATTATAGTAAATTTAAGAGGTAATTGACTTGTACTAATATTTCAAACATTCCACATTAATGGTCAACATGTCATAGGACCATCCTTGGCCTATGGGTTTGACTGTACATGAGGTAAATGACTTTTTTAATTCCTATGTTCTCCACATTTAATAAAATGAACTAAAAATAGTACCATAGTATGAAATTTATTTCATTGTATAATAAACTTCATTATTAATTGACATTTCATTGATATAATACATTCTTTTATAAATATAAAAGTCTCTTTTAGTTCTTTTAAGACATTATCACTGGTGTATCTTTCAATATCCATGACAAGACCTAAATTGATCCATGTTTCCTCCATTGTCTCAACCAATAAATCACTTAAAAGTCCACGTCTATCTCTTCTTTATTGTTCATGAGTTTTGGTTATGGTATAGGTTATTAATCATATTTCATGATAACTAATTAGTAATTTATTTTAATATGTTCCACCTTGGTTATCATCCTATTTCGTTTCTATTAATCATCGCATTTTTCATCACAACCAATTTTTATATAAGTTTTCCTGATATTAAATAAAAATTCATGACATAATAAATATTTATCAGTGTAAGAGATCAGGAATAATTATTTATAGGAGTTTTAAGTATTGGAAGATACATTAAAATATATAATGAATATGGTTTAGCCTATTAAATCCATGACCATTACTTATTCAAATCCTTTATAATGGTTTATAAATAAAAAGTGAATTAATCCAAGAATATCCTATGAGAGTGTCATACTTGGTGTTTAGCCATGCTAGTTTATGTACACTATATGATAATTGGGTTAATCTTAATGATCCATTTTCATGGTAATTATCCATGGGTACAACTCCTCAATAGAATAATATTCTAGTAGTTTCCATAGATGGAAATAATTTCTTAGAAAAAAAACAAAATCTCTATCATAAAAAAAACATTAATGTGTTATCATATACAAAATCTAGTTACCAAGGCTTCTAGTAAACATTATATAATTCCATTTATAATAAATCCTACTCTAGTAATCTATAATCAGTGGATACTTTAATACATTTCCATCAGATAAAATGGAATGCATCACTAAATATCTTTCAAATCAGTTGTCTTGGAAAAATTAATACTTAGATTATTACCATATTATATTGGAAATAAATCATAGACCATTTTAACAAGGCATATAATCCACATCATTGAACTCATTGAAAGATTTGGGCAACATATCCTTGGGAGAGGAAAAAATAAGGGTGACCTCAAATTCTCAGTAAGGGTAACATATAGTGAAAGATGTCATGTTTAAATAAGGAATAATCAATATGGAAAGGTAAATAACCAAAAACTCATGACCATTATTTAGTAAATAGATACTAAAAATCATCCTTCTAAAATATCAATGAGAAATTTTATGTGATAATAAAACTAAATTATTCTATATGAATGAAATAATTAATATTGGATGCATTAAAATTATGAATCATGATAGCTCTATTGTCAGATCATTTTTTTAATATAGTTTAAAACTATGGGTAAAAACACATCTATTTCTAGCTTATTGATCCATATAATGTAACTGTTGATGAATTTATGGGATATCTATAACCAGGCACAACCCATTATTAAATTTATGAGGAATTAAATTTATATTTCATGTTTAATTCAATTTAATCATAATCTTCCTTATTAATAGATATTTGTATTGAGTAAATAACACAGATTTATTAAGATATTACCCAATAAATCAGATTTAATTCATATTAAAATAATTTATGTATAAATGGAATATTGTTTAGAAACTAATCATGTCCCTGATATAATTAATATAGATGTTAAAAATAAATGAAATTTCCAATGAAAAAAATCTCAAGAAAGTGAATGTTTTAGAATAAAGTAAAAGACTACAAAATTAAACATGAAATTTAATTTAATCAATTTCTTAAGTTAAACTGATAATAAAACAACTATGGAATGAATAATGATTGTATTATTAAAAAATATCCCAAGATAAGTGTTCGTAAAATAAAGTTTTGTGTTCATTAATAGAAAGAAACACTATAAAAATCATTAAAAATATTCTTGATTAATATATACATTTCAAATTCCAAATTAATTTTAAAGTGTAAAAAAATTCATAAATATTGGAAGAAATATTGATATTTAAATGATCATTATAAACTAGTCTGGATGATAAAAATAATTGAGTGTTCATGATGGTGTAGAATGATATCCAAGCCATACAAGTTAAAAAAACATTCTTTTCACATTTTGGTAGAAAATACAAAAAGTATCTTTTTAGAAAATGACAAGAAAATTCTTTTTAAACCATTTTGTATAAACTATGACATTGGTAAAAATATCTATGAAAATTAACTGGATATTAGTAAAAATATTTTTTATAACATTTTAATAAAAATATGTACATGTAAGAAAAATATTTCGGACCCAGTAGGGCAACAATGTCATTTTTAAATAAAAAATATTAATTCAATAACCTGATTACTAAATATATAATAATGAATGGAAAAATTATAGTTTAAAAAAATCTATTGTAGTAATATAAAACAGTATTTAACATATAGTAAACAAATAATTTTGTCAATAGATATTCCACAATAAACAACCATGATTAAAATGGGATGGAAAAATAATTATCTCACCATGAACATATCATTAATGTGAGAATTATTATATATAATCATTATGTGTCTGATAATTGAACACATAAAATAAAATTAATAATAAAAAAATTATAAAATTTAATTTCAGACATTATTTCTGAATAATATAATTTAGTATGTATTATTAATTCCAAATGAGTTAAAATTATGTTAAAACCCCATAATACTTTGTAAAATTAAAATCCAATAGAATTGGAAGAAATAAAATATATTCTATTGTAAAATACCATTATTAATGAAGTATTAATGATAAAACATGTAGTCGGGATGTATACACAACTCATAAACAATGATAGGTTAATAATAATTAATAAATCCCAATGAAAATAAATTGAGGTGAAGAACTAATACCTTATGTTTTAAATACATTCTAAGTGTTATTCAACTCCTATATAATAAATATATACTTATTCTAATTACATATAATAACTATAAAAGTGACTATAACATCATATATGTTGCATTTATAATATTTTGTCCCCCGTTAATTAATAATATTTTTTATTATCAATATTCTAGGTATTAATTTATTCACATTTATGTATGTTTTAATTCAGTATTTTTGGTTAATGGATCTTTGTAAATTTTCTATAATCTTTAGTATGTTATTATTTATATAAATATAATATATGTCATATAAATATATATATATATATATTCATAAATTATAGGGAAAAGGGAAATTAATTATATCATTCATGGAGACACCGGGTTGTCTATACAAACGAATGTTGTTTTCACTTTTCAAATGGTGTAATTAAACATACTTGAATTATTATAAATACATAATATAAATAATATATAATCATTAAATCTATCTATTTCAATCATAATGGAAAAAATTTCCACATCACTTAATGGAGGTGGTAATCTTTATCTATCCACGATTGATGGTATCATTTATCAAGTGATTGGAATATAAGAAGGTATATATGATATTATAAATAAATATTAATATTTATTTCATAAATATCATAAGTATTAATTATTTACATATGTATAACTAGCCATATGAATTAGGGTTGAAAATAAATTACATCACTATATGGTGACAGTAAGTCCTACTTATGAACAACATTTATTTTTTAGTTTTATAAGATATATAAGATAATGAAAATGGTTGACCCATAAAAATGGTAACATTTTATTATATTTAATATATTTTATTTATTAATAGATCATAGTTATAAAACATTAATAATAATTAGATGATGAAATAAAAGTGAAAGAATTGGTATATATAATTACCTTCTCTTAAAGAAACCTCTTGTTGATATCATCATAAGGATGATATGATTAGTCATTTGAGAAGAATAGTACATATAAATATACTACAAATTTCATTTATGAAATTTTTATTAAGCTAGACGGATCTAATAATTTTAAATAAATGAGAGAAGTTTTCTTTTATAAATGAGGGGAGGGTAATTCTAGAGATTTCATAAAGTATTAGACAAATATAAATTATTTTTCATGTCAAAATGGAATCATAACAATATAGTTATATGATAATATTATGATGATTAAAATAATTTCACCCAATTAATATTTGGATATATTTTGGTTGTGTTTTCACCCATATCATTTAGTAATAACTTCATGTTAACTATTTCAACATTTACCATAATATTAATATTTTCTACCCGTTAAGGGTCATGAATAGAACATGGTTAATGTTTAAAGCCATAACCATGAATTTAGGAGAATATAGTAATTTTATGATATTTAACTTTTTTACTAAAATATTGATTATTTTTTAATATCTATATCATATTCTTATCCTCATTCTATATGTGGACAAAGATATGATGTGGGAAATGCCTTCTGTTATTATGATAAATAAGAGGAAAGGGAAGGAAAAGATCTTTATGCCCAATGATTCTTCACAGACATCCAAGAAAAGGAAGATTAAAGGGGAGGGAATGGAATAGGAGGCTGTTTGTTTCGCATGTGGAAAGAAGGGCCACTAGAAGAAAAGGTGCACCCAGTCTGTTATGCCCGGGGAACATTCAGGTGCGTTTTTTATCGAATGAAATCAATTAGTTCATATAAATTGTGTATTAGATACACCTTGTGGTGCTCAAATATGTATCAAAATATAGGAACCATGTATATTTAGGAAGATTGATCAAGGGGAGGTAGATCTACAAGTAGCCAACGGAGCCAGACTTGTTGCTTTAGTTGTCAGGGACTACAACCTCATGTTGCCAACTGGGTTGATCTTGGTGTTAAAGGGTTTTTTTGTTAATTATGTAACCAAAAACATAATTTCCATATCCAGACTAGATATATATGATTTTGTTTTCAATTTTTGAAATTAATGTTTTTTGTTTTATGAAGATATCATTTGTTTTGTTTGGGCACATTTATACAATGGTCTTTATGTGTTGGATTTCAAAAATTATGTAATGGAAACCGATGACAAAGATACTTCAAATGAATAATACCACACACAGATTTGGAATCACTAGGTAGTTCATGTAAAAAGGAAACGCTTGGCAATGTTACATGAAGATGGATATTTAGATTCTTTTGAACTAAAACCACACTGTGTTTTTCATGCATGTTTACATGGAAAAATGACCAAAGCTGCATTTGGTGGGAATGGTGAAAGGGATGCAGAGCTTCTTGAATTGGATCATAATGATGTGTGTGGACCATTCCCATTTGAAGTAAGGGGTGGGTACTCATAAATCATAACTTTTAATAATTGTTTTAGTAGATATGTATATATCTAATTAATGAGGTAGATGTCAGATTCCATTGATATGTTCAAGGAATACAAGAATAAAGATGAATGCCATCTTGGTAAGAAGATTAATAATCTCCACTCAGACCGGGGTGTGGAATATCATAATCAAGAATTCATTGATTACTTACAATAGTTTGGGATCCTAACCCCACTCACTTCCCCTTACACACCTCAATTGAATGGTGTAAGTTAATGGAGGAACCACACCCTATTAGACATAGTGAGATCAATGATGAGTCATGCAAGACTTCCATTATCCTTTTGGGGATATGTGTTAAAAATAGTGGCACACACACTAATCCAAGTACCATATAAATTTATAAATGTTATTCCATATGATTTATGGAGTGTATGAAAATCCATGTTATCAAATTTACAAGTCTTGGGTAGCAAAGCATTTGTTAAGGCCTCTTTAGGTCGAACTCACACCATGAGGCACAAAGTGTACCTTTATAGGATACCCCAAGGAAACAAGGGGATATTACATATACAACCCAATAGAAAAAAAGGTTATAGTGGAAATACCTGACATATTCTGGAGAGGCATAACATCTCCAAAAATGATATTGGCAGCGAGATAGACTTCGATAAAGTCGAGGATCAATGTACACAAGAGGTAATACAGGATTAGATTTCCCAAATCCCATTGGAAGAAAAATATGTTCCAGTGACATAGGTACTACATTAGAGTACAATAGATGTTTGAGAACTGGAATGGTACAGTATTCTAGTTCCCGACGGTGGTGACTCTTTATTTGTTGATAATAATGGTCCTCTAACCTACAATGAAGTAGTAAGTGGCACAATCATTGCTATGTGGAAAGAAGACATGAATTATGAAATGGACTACATGTACTAAAACCAAGTTTGTATTATGGAAGATTCTTCATTTGATGTAAATCATTTTGTTTTTAAATGAGTATTCAAAAAGAAACCAGACATGGAAGGAAAATTTGGTACCTATAAGGAACAAATGATTGCCAAATGTTTTAAACAATGTCAAGGAATTTACTATGACGAAACCTTCTCACAAGATGCAATGATGAAATCAATAATAATTCAACTTGTTATTGTGGATTACCATGACTATGAGATCTGGAAAATGGATTTCTAAACCAAATTCCTTAATGGGAACATTTATAATGATGTCTAAATGAAACACCCTGAAGGATTTGTGACTCCAAAGGGTGACAATAGGGTATGAAAGTTACAAAAATCCATTTATTTATTAAATCAAGCATCCAGGTCATTGAAAATTCATTTTGATGAAGCAATAAAATAATTTGGTTTTATCAAAAATGATTATGAGCCTTGTGTCTACAAATAGTTTAGTGGTACTAAATTCATTTTCCTAATAGTATATGTTGATGACATATTACCCATTAGAAATGAGATACTAGACTTACATTCTGTTAAGTCATGGTTGAATCAATGCTTCTCCATTAAATAGTTGGGTGAGGTAGCGTATATTCATGGGATCAATATACATCATGATCGATCAAAGATATTTTTGGGCCTAAGTCAAAGTACATACATTGATAAGATATTGATGAGATTCAGTATGGAACAATACAAGGGGGGGATGTTTCCAGCATCACATGCAATTCATATTTAGATGAAAACGTATCCTAAGACATGTGAAAAATGAAAGATAATAGAAAGGACTCTGTATGCATCAGTGATTGGTTTAGTCATGTATTCCATGCTATGTACTAGGTGGGATGTCCTTTATGCATTGACTGTGGTAGGAAGATATTGTGCTAACTGAGGTGACAACCATTGGATGGCAGTAAAGACAATCCAAAAGTATCTGAGCCATAGTAATAATATGTTCTTGGTTTATAGAGGAGATGAGGAACTAGTCATCAGATGATATGAAGATGCTAGTTTTTAGAATGATCAGGATAACGTGATGTTTAAAATGGGATACATATTCACTTTAAATGGAGGTGCAATGAGATGGAAAAGCTCAAAGTAGAGTGTGGTCACAAAATATACCACATAATCCGAGTATATAACAGCTTCTGAGGTATATAAGCAAGAAGTTTGGATGAAAACCATTTTCCAGGATCTATATGTGATACCTAATAGTAAATATCCCATCACATTGTACTATGATAATACTACAAGTGTGTCTCTCACTAAAGAGGCAAGGTCACATCAGCAGACGAAACATATACTTCAGAAGTATCATCTTCTAAGTGATTTTTCTCAGAGAGGTGAAGTTTTAGTGAGTTGTATTTCCATGGAAGACAACGTGGAAGACCCCTTGACCAATGCCTTGACTCAACAGAAACATGATCGTTATGCGAGGTCTAGCAGATTGAAAGTTTTAGGTAGTAGTCTCTAGTTTGTGTGGGGGTTTGTAAGAGTTGGCCTCCCAGAACCAACAGGATTTACTTTGATTACATGGATATTTAATGAATTATTACATATTTTTCATTGTTATGCTTGTAAATGATTTAATAATGTCTAAGATTATTTTTTTCATTGATAAGGTCATGGAAGTTACCCTATATGATGAGAACCATGAAATGCTATAACAATATTCTTAAATATAGTTCTTCGATTGGATGTCATGTTATGATGGGAACCATAGCATGTAGACTATCAGGTGTGAGTACTCGTAAGTATATGAGACTTCCTCTCATTAAGTTCTCACTTGGTAATCTCCAAGATAAGAGATTATGAGAATAGACCGGCTAGTAGGAATTCTGCATGTTTTGGTGTCATCAAGTATTTCTATCTGAAAGCGTGTGTAATGATCCTTAGAATTTAAAATTTTCATTAATACATGTCATGACATAATAAAATTGATTTACTGATGAAAACTATCATAAAAATAGTTGGTGGGAAGTATGGTACATTGGGTGCATCACATGTGACATTATATTAATAGACAAGTCAAGGAAGGATTTATCCTTTCCATTTATTGAAGGTGATATCTCGTCCCTTTGATTGAAATAGAACCATCTCTCAAAATATCATGTAAATGGTGTAACTAAGAGTTTATTTCAGTTTGTCAAAGAATGAAGTATCAAGAATAAAAATTAATGACACAATCATGAAACCTACTTGATGATATATTATGACAGAGGGATTATATTATATAGTGAGTGTTCCGATGTGGATGTCATTGTTGTGAATTTACTATCGTTTTCTTGGGTGAGTTGACCCATTTCTAGACAGTACTCATGGAAATTTGGTAGACCCACATAATGACAATGAGAAAGAATCATAGAGTGTTAAACACTATGTGTTTTAGTGCTCACAGTTAAATTATATTTGAATTTACTTACTGAAATAAATATTATTCTGAAGACCATGGAATAATTTTAGTCATGTTAAAATGATCACATAGATTAAATTAAATTTATTTATTTATTTTATTTATCATTTAATAAAAATTTACTTGCTAGTTTTTTGAATGAAATATGTATTTAATATAATAAATTATTTATTTATTTATGCTGGTGTTCAATAAATTGAAGTGGAGTTCAAGAAGACCAAGGTCAGTCCAGTAGTAAAATAATTATTTTCAAGAAGGTAAATAATTATCTAACTAGTTGGCACAAATTAAAATAACACTATTATTATTTTGTGATGTAGAAATTTATTATTATTTTGTTTTTCACAAGTTGGAACACTATATATAATGACATAGTGTTATTATTAAATGCATGGGTTTTCTCTATGTTCATGAATGTATTTAAATTTTTCCATGCAATTAAATATTGTAACTGAAATTCTATACATATAAGTAGGCCAGTACCCCTATTGCGCCATACACCACAACACACGCCAAGTGAATTGACATTTTTTGAGAAAAATAATTTATCTCTCAAATCCTCTACTCTCACCTCTCATGAACGAGAGACGTTATTCAAGCCCTAAAATCAAGTGATCAAGAACGACTGAAACAAGACACTCACATCATCACACTAGCACCCGGAGAATGAGTGGTGTCAATGAGAGGCCATTAGAGCATGTGTGGATCAGCGCTTGAGGGATTCTAGTTTGGATCCGTACAAGTGCAATGAGATAATCCATAACGGTCAATCTTGATGATCAACATCATCAAAGAAGGAAAATACAAAAGAGACAAATTTTATTTATCTTTATGAAATTTATTAAATTACTTAGAAACATGATTTGCAAGATCCTCTCTAAAGGTTTCAGGACTCTTTCTTCTTTATCAAAATCTGTGATTATATTCTGTGGAGACTAGAATTCATCATCGTATTGATCCTGGAATAATCATTGATCATGGTAAAAATCAAAATTGGGTGTCTTCCAAACCACACTTTGTGCGGCGCGTGGAACATTCACTCTTTTCCATGGGGGTTTCTTCCCACACCCCTGCTCAGGAATATTTTTGGGATATGATACAAACCCTTTTGACTAGTTCCTTCATACCTTCCTTGACCCCCAAGAATATTCAAGGTCATAAAACAAATTTTTTGATACATTTAGAGGTAACAATCTATCACAACACATGGAAATCGAATCTACTTCTTATTATGAGATAAAACGTCTAACTACTTAAACTCTGCATTTCTTGACTATGTGGGGATCACATCTTCAATTTTGTCGAGAGGTTCAGGGAACACATTTCATAGTTTCTACAATGGATCGACTCATTATATTAAATCACATTGGACATTTTAATATATCTATATTAATTTATTACATTAATTCATTGAAACCTATTCAATGACCGGCCAAGCGAATTGAACCATTTATAATATATTGTAACTGATAATAAAAAAGTTTTTGGATAATTAATATATATCAAATATATATATTTATTATTGAAAATGTTTAGATATAAAAATATATATATATTTCTATTATCATGTATTATAGATATATATTAGTTTATTTCTAAAATGCTACTCCAACATGATGAACCAAACCCTTTACAACTCGTGTTTTATTATCATCTCTTCCCATGAAGCCTATTCCAAATAAGGTGGTTGAAAATTATATTGGGCTCAAAATGTCCATATGATTATAATAATTTCTAATGTATATTAGTCTGTGGTAAATCATTGGATTCTTCGCTTAAAACTATCACCAACTCCAATACATGTTGATATTATATCAACTATCATTGGGATATCTAATTGGAGTATTTATATTTCTTTTGCAGATGGTGATGTTGATGTGTTTCATTGAAATAACATAGACATTGACCACTATAATCATTAAGTTAGTGATATTTAAGAAAGGAATCATGGGTGTGGCATGATCCACCCATAAAAGTCATCATGTCTTCAATAATTTATTTTTTGAAATGCTTGAATGGTGACATTAATTTTGTGATTTTCCATCCATCATGGTGTAATTTCCATTCACATAAATCTAAACATCAAATCTCTCTATTAATCCTCCCCCTATCCGGTTATGGATTAGCGCAATGATGGAATAAATATTTTCATAAACTCTAAAAAACTAACCTTAATGAATTTTTATCACCTAAATTATTTTTTAAATAAATAATGTTATCCCACAAAGAATTTTTGGTAAGAAGAATATTTCTCGAATATCACTTCATATATTTTTGTATACACATGTGATGTAACAATTTAATAATTACATTGATCTTCATTATATTTACATGATGCCCAGTCTCCATAATTTGGAGGACATTCAACACATATCATATTCATGGATGTATTTTCATGTTAATATTAATGTATTAATTTTCATCCGTACATATTTTTTATTTATTTGTGTGAAATACGAAAAATTATATAGAAAAATTCATGATTCAATCACATAAAATACAACATGACACAAACCTACAATCCTGTTTAATCCATAGATTCTCCATTTATAAGAATCGTGTCCTCTTATCACTAACCAATGTTGGAAAAAATCATTCTTCCCATTTAATGTCAGGAACCATTAAATAACATAGATAAAGTGTTTTACAATTAAATTATTAAGAACAATTTTTTATGTCAAAATACAAATGATATAAACCTTATGATAAAATTTGAATTTCATGGGATCATTGAAACCACATTATTTAGACCCAATACAACAATCATCAACATCATCATTTTCTTGATCACCACCTCCACCATTATTGACATCAACTTCAAAAGGTATTTCATAAATTATTATACCATTATTGAGTCTCTATCATGATTTGAGTACATGGATCCATCATAATCATTGTAGGTCAATTATCTACCCCTATGATTCAAATTTGTAGGTTGTATCTTGATGTTGGAATAGAAGTCGTCACATACATTAGAAAATTTGTGAAAATTCATTTTATCACCCAAAGGATTTTTACATAGTTGTATAAACCTTCTTTTTTATTGAACCTATTGTATTGGGAATTCAGAAACACTTATTTATCCCCAAATCCAAGAACACTTTTGATACATATCATACTATCATGGATATTTCCCTTTTCTATAAAGAACACATTCTTTCTCCATTATTGATAGATTATTATCAATATCATTATTAATGTTTTATTACATTAATATATTTCAAGGAAATAATAATGTCTTAGGGACTCCTCCCCATGGCTACCACCCCAAACCCCATACCACCACTGCTTCCTATGTTGGGCATTATCAAAATCATCAATACTTCAAAAAAGTTACCGTATATTTAGTATCTCCTTCCATATTCTCTATCACCAAATGAATACATATTTATAGTCCCACATTAATATCTACTTATATTTTTTCATGATAAAGATAAGAATGTAATACACCACTGGCAATGATAAGAAAAAAATAATTTCTTATATATTCATTGCACTTCACAATTATATCTATTTTTTTCAAACACTTTTATCCATTTTACATAAGACTCATATTTATATTTTAATATCCGTATATCCCAAAAATAATTTATAATTAAATATTTTGGGGAGGATCTTGATTCAATAAAAGAATTAGTCGCAAACACAATTAAATTCACCCGAATGATTAAATATTATTCCATTGAATTATTGTCATCTGATTGAATTTTAAAACAATAAGAGAAGAATTTTTTAATCCACCATTATGTAACCATTTAATTATACCATCAATCACCTTAACCACAACACACTTCTTAATCATTGTAACCAAGAGAACATTCAAAAAATGAAACTAGTATGGATCACTTTTCATATCAACATTGACACTTGAATTCACCAGCATAAATATTTTTAGATTCATCAATTGAGAAACACAAAACATAGATATCCCATGATGGATGTCTCTCGTAGAGATTATACCATGAGGAAATATGGAACTCCCAATTATTTATTTGAATCCACATTCATTCGAGTAAGAAAATATTCTATTTAAATAATGTGGTAAAAAATCAATCATCCCATTTAATGTTACACACCATTAAACGTAACACATATTGTGTTTCAACATTAAATTTTACACCTTCACATTTTATTTATATATCCAAATATATCAAACATTTATATAATTTCATTTCTTTTAAAGCGTAAAAAATAATAACAAGTAAATATATGGATATTCCTTAAAGAAAAAAAGAAGAGTTCATCACTCATAGGTCCATATCTACCTTTAGTTAATTTCTAATATAATGGAATAAGTTGTGTGAAATAGTTCAGAAATTTCAAACCCCAAAATTTGATTTTATTTATTTAATTCTTGGGCTCGGGTCCTCGTGCCAAGGTCCGGGCAGGGTCCGAGATTAAAATCTTCATCGTTTAATATTCTTACTTGGTTTCTGACCCGTGCGCGGTCACCACGCGGTTGGCGATAGCCGCACAACTGGCCCTGGTGTCATGAAATTTCTAATTATCATTATTATTATTTATATTATTATTCTTCTTCTTCTTATAATTTTTTAATAATTATTATATTAATTTTACTTAATATTTTATTAAAATTATCTACATTATTGTTATTTTTATTATAATTATTTTTGGATTTATTATTATTATTATTATTATTATTTTGGTGTTATTATTATTATTATCAATATAATAAAATGAAAAAAGAGTTAAAACCCTAATTTCTACCCACACCCCCTCTTTCCCTTATTCAATGTCGTAGGCCGCAATCCCCCTCTTCCCCGATTGTGATGCGCGATCCCCCCCACCCACTTTTACCTTCTCCCCTAACCGCACTCCGTCCACCATCCCGATCGCTCTGCGGCACTACCTGACTTCCCTCCTTACCCTCTATCTGTCGTGCCAGTCTCCTCTCTTCCCCATCGCAACCCAAAAGACCCTCTGGTTACCTGCACAATGTCACCCCCAGCCCCTTGTGGCTTCGCATGCACCACATCCTCCTTCAGCCTCGCCCTCCCCCTATCAAGCGCCCCCGCCCCTACACGATCCCACCGCCCAGCTGACCAAATCGGACCTCCGCCTCCCCACCGCTAGCCCCCTTACGATAATCCTCCCCCTGCTAGTTGCCCTGCCCTTCGGCTTCACCTCCTCAAGAACACCAGACTACCTCCCTTTGGCTGCATCCCGACCTCCCATCCGTTGTTCCCTGCCGTGACTTGGCCACACTCGCCCAACAACACAGGACCCCCCGCAAACTCCTGATTGTGCTTTGACCCCCCCCCCCCCCCCCGCAGACTTTCGCCCCATCTACCTGCTGCATGAATACTGCTACTCTAGTATATTTCACACCAACCAGCCCCCATTCGTGACCTATTTTCTGGCTACCTGCTACTCTGACATGCTGCTCTGAATCACCCATGTGCACGTTGTTTGCACCGGTCTTCTGGCACGATCTCAAAACCTCTGCCTCGAGTTTTTTTAGATAGTTTTTTTTATAAAAAATATTTTTTTAAAAATAGGCTAGGATAATTTTTTTTTTCACAATAGGCCACAAATGCGGCATCCTTTATGCCTCCTTTGTGCTCGGGTGGAAGGCGACATCCTAGGTGCCTCCATTCCCCTAAAACAAGAAAAAATATAATATTTTTACTAGAATTATTTTTTTATTTTTTTGTTTTGTTTTGTATATATATATATAAACAAAACAAAACAAAAAAAATTCATCACAATTTATCCGCTATTTAAAATACAGCAGTACTTCCATTACAACAATCTGGACTCTGATAGAAGCTCTCACCCAGGGCTGCTTTTTATAAGAGAGCTTACCCTGGATATCATTCCGCATTTCCGATATGGGATTTTGGTTCTCGATTTCCTACACAGAACATTCTGAATTTCCGATGTGGGATTATTTTTCAAGTATGTGACTTTTAAAGACAATAAAATATAAACTATAAGGCCAATATAAATGAAACTTAAAACATGGATTAATCATATAAAAAATAGTTGAAAAAAAATCATAAAAATTTATGATAAAAAATAATTTATAAGCTTTCAAAACCACTTACTTGAAACATAATAAGTTTCAAGTACGTGATTTTAAAAGCTTATAAAATATAAATTATATGACCAATATAAATAAAACATAATACATGAATTAAACATAAAAGACATATTGGAAAATAAAAATAATTTCATAAAAAATATTGATGAAACATAATTTATATGCTTTCAAAACGACCCACATGAATCTTAAAAATGTTTGAAGCACGTGACTTTGAATGTCAATAAAATAAAAACTATAAGAACGATATAAATGAAACATAAAACACGGATAAAATATATAACAAATAGTTGAAAATAAAAAGAATTTCGTAAAAAATGTTCATGAAAAATAATTTATAAGCTTTCAAAACCACCTACATGAAACTTAAATGGATTAAATTATGCGGTTTTGAAAGACTAATATATAAACTATAAGACCGATATAATTTAAATTTAAAACATGGAATAAACATATAATAATTTATTTAATTATTAAATTAATATTATTAATAATTAATTATATAATAGTTAATTAGTAATATAATTATTCATTATAATTATTCATTAGTAATTATTAGAAATTATTATATAATAAATAAGTAGTTAATTAGTAATATAATTACTCATTATAATTATTCATTATAACTATTAATTATTAATTATTATTTATATAATACTTAATTAGTAATATAATGATTATTTATATAATTATTAACTATACAATAAATAATTATTTAATTAGTAATATCATTATTAATTATATAATAATTAATTAGTTAATTATAAATAAGACAATTAATTATAATAAGTAATTATAATTATTAATTATTAATTATTAATAAATAATTATGTAAAAATTAATTAGTTAATTAGTAATATTATTATTAATATATAATATTTAATTAGTAAATTTTTTATATGATTGTTAATTATAATTATACATTATAATAATTAATTAGTAAATTTTTTATATGATTTTTAATTATAATTATTCATTATAATTATTAATTAGTAATTAATAATAATTAATTATATAAAAATTAGTTAGTTAATTTTTAATATTATTATTAATTATATAATAATAAATTACTAAAATAGTAATATAATTTATAATTATATTTATTCATTATAATTATTAATTATTAATTTTTAATTTTTAATTAGTAATTAGTAATTATTAATTATTAATTAGTTAATTAGTAATATAAATTGTAATTATAATTATTCATTATAATTATTAATTTTAAATTATTAATAATTAGTTATATAATAATTAGTTAGTTCATTAGTTATATAATTATTAATTATATAACAATTAATTAGTAAATTAGAAATATAATTTTTAATTACATTTATTCATTATAATTTTTAATTATTAATTAGTAATTAGTAATTAGTAATTAGTTATTATTAATTAGTAATATAAATATTAATTATAAATATTAATTATAAATATTAATTATAAATATTAATTATAAATATTACTTATTAATTATAAATTATTACTTATTAATTATTACTTATACAGTAATTATTTAATTTATTATTAATATAACTATTAATTATATAATAGTTAACTAGTTAATTAGTAATATAATTATTAATTATATAATATTTAATTAGTTACTTAGTAATATTATTATTATATATAATTATTATAATTTTTAATTAGTAGTAATTAATAATTAAATATGTCATAATTAATTAGATAATTAGTAATATTATCATTAATTATATAATAATTAATTAGTAATATAATTATTACATATATAATAAATATTTAGTTTATTAGAAATACAATTAATATTTATAACTAATTAATTAGTAATTAGTAATTAGTAATTATTAATTATTAATTAGTTAATTAGTAATATAAATATTTATTATAATTATTCTTTATAATTATTAATTAGTAATTAATAATTAGTAATTAGTAATTAGTAATTATTAATTAGTTAATTAGTAATATAAATATTAATTATAAATATTCATTAAATTATTAATTATTAATAATTACTCATTAATTATTACTTATATAATAATAATTAATTAATTATTAATTTAACTATTAATTATATTATAATTAATTAGTTAATTGGTAATATAATTATAATCTTTCAAAGTCACGTACTTGAAACATTTTTATATTTCAAGTAGGCAGTTTTGAAAGATTATATATTATTTTTCATTATCAATTTTTTTGGATATTTCTTTTTCTTTTCAATTATTTCTTATATGTTTAATCAATGATTAACTTTTCATTTATATTTGTCTTCTATTTTATGTTTTATGGTCTTTCCAATTCACATAGTTGAAAAATTTTAAGTTTCAAGTAGGCGGTTTTGAAAGCTTATAAATTACTTTTCATCAACATTTTTTTGGAATTTTCTTTTGTTTTCAACTAATTATTATATGATTAATCAATGTTTAAATTTTCAATTATATTCATTTTATAGTTTACATTTTACAGTCTTTCAAATTCACGTACTTGAAACATTTTTGAGTTTCAAGTAGGCGGTTTTGAAAGGTTATAGAATATTATTCATCAACATTTTTGAGGAAATTATTTTAGTTATCAACTATTTATTATATGTATAATAAATGTTTAAAATTTCATTTATATTGGCCTTATAGTTTATATTTTATTTTATTTCAAAGTCACGTACTTGAAACAAAATCCCAAATCGGAAATGCAGAATGTACTGCGCAGTAAAGGTAGAACCTGAATCCCACATCAAAAATGCAGAATGATTTTCAGGGCAAGCCCTCTTATAAAAGGGAGGCATGGGTAAGAGTCTCTGTCAGAATCCAGACTGCTGTAATGGTTGTAGCGCTGGATCTTTAATAGCAGAAAAATTCTACTGAAATTTTTTGTTTTGTTTATATATATATATATATAATCAAAACAAAAAAAATTAATAATAAATATGTTCTAAAAACGATTTTTAGGAGAAAGGCGGCATCGCGGATGCCGCCTTTCCCTCGAAATGCAAAGACGGCATTTGGGATTCTTCCTTTGAGATGCATTTTTTTTAAAACATTCCCTAAGAGTTTTCTGGAATTTTTTTTTAAACGTAAAAAAAATCCCCACTGCCTCCCCTCTGAATAGTGTAATACACTTTTCAGTTGTGTTCATCTACTAGTTTTGCGTTCTTCCTCTAAATTTAGAAAAACTTTATGTTTGATTTAGATTATGGGAATTTTTATCATAGTTTTAGTTATGCACTCGGTCCGTAGGGTATTGCTCCTCATTCCATTTCTTTTTGTTGCGCCCACTCTACTTTGAGGTAGGTGAACCCACATTCTTCTTTCTCATTAAATCCATTTAATTCATGATTTATTTTAGTTAAGTATTTGACCTGTTTCACATTCCTGCACTACAATTAGTTAATATATTATAGTGTTTTTCAATATATTGGTGTTTTTAGAAAAAAATTTGAAGTATTTGTTTATTTAAATTTATGTTTACTTATGAAGGTTCTGTTCTGTGGATGTCAAAAATTATTTTGAAAATTTTTTCAATCAGACAATCTTTTTCACATTACTCTCAAATAGTTCATCATGGATATTTCTATATTTTGGTAACTTGTTTTACCTCATAATAGAATAATTAACAATTCATGTAGTTTGCTTACATAGATTATTTATGCATTTTTTGGTCTGTATATAAATTGTTTTTATAAATTTATTGACTTGTTCATAAATGTATTTGTAAACTGGTTGAGTTCTGGTATTATTTTATAACTTTGGCAGTCAGTTTATCAAATTGTGTGGATGTTGTAAAACATATTTGGTTATGGTTTGGTGTAAGTTTTCCTTAAAAATAATATTTTGAGTGTGCTTACATTGGTGGTTATGGCATGGTTTTTGTGTTATGATATTTTGAGAAGGGACTGATGTTCCCAATACGAGGTTTGGTGTTATTTCAAACAAGGGAAGTGGGTGATTTTGATTTTAAAAATTTTTCTTGTATACCAAAGGATGGAGGTTCTTTGTGTGTTTTCATATAAGTGGTTTTAAATGTGTTCATCAAGGATTTGGCCCATTTGGCTTGCTAAATTTAAAATCGATATAAGGAATATGTTTGGGGTAAATGAATTTAGATGTGTCAACTCAAAGGCCCATTTGGAACATTCAATTCAAAGGTGATGTTTGGGTAATTCATTTGGATATTTTTCACTTAAAGGTATGTTTGGGTCATCCAATTCAAAGGTGGAGTTGTGTTAAAATTTAGAATGAACTATGTTTGGATGTTGTGTGTGTCTGGCCAGAGTTTTAAATGTTTTTAGAATAATGATTTCTATATGGTTGTTTCGTGACAGCACATTTGTCACTTTCATCTTTAATGAAATGTTTTCATTGACTATTTCATATGACAATGTTTTTATTAATGTATTCCCATTTAACAACTTTAGTATTATTAGAAAATATTTCAAATGGTTTTAATGTTTTGCATGGAATGATGGATCGGTTGGCACTTAGTTAAAGTGATATGATTTAATGTTTATTGGAGGTGCTCCTATCTAGTGCAACCCTTTATGGGTGAACGTATAGGAAGCGTCCGTGTTCAGGGTAGGCATGTGTGGTGAGATAAGTCACGTGTCCGAGGGTCTTCCTAATGACACAGTATTATTATAACCACCTTGGGTTCCTGGGCGTCTTTTAGATATCGAGTGATGGTTGTTGAACAACCCCAATTAGACGGGCTGGTACCCCTGGATTTTATGTTATGCCTGGTGGTCTTTTCCATTGGATTGGCCAGTTAGGGTGGCTAGTTTGTTATAGAGTTGGGAGCTTCACTGAATTCTGGTGGGTGGTTCTAAAATTGAGTATGTCCATGGGTATTCTAGGGATGTTTAGGATCACCCATGGATTGCCTTTGATTTTCTTGTTTACTTTCATATATAATTGTTCTTTCAGCTTCCACTGTCACCTATTTCTTATATAATTTACTTGTTTCCTTATTTAGCTATTCTTTGCAAAAATGTAATTTTTTTTGGAAATGGCGTGTGGTGTGCGTTTGGTTTTTAAAATCAGAAAATGATATTGTTTTATTAAAATTTGGAAAACCTACCTTCATACTTGTATTTCAAACTTGTGTTAATTGATTGTTTCAGGAAAGGAGACGTTGGATTCTGTGGTTTATTTTGGTATCCCTATAGAGAAGTTTTGGTGCTCAAGCATTTTATTATCATTTCAGTTTCATCTTTCGTTTCCCCAGGTTTTCTTTGGCTGAGTTGCTCATGATAAAATCAAGGTAGGCCTTTGGTGGGGAGGTGACCTAGAAGGTCATGTGGAGGTATGTTAGGTTTTTCTTTTCTTCTGCTACTAGTTTTATTTTTATGTTTATTTTTTATTTATCTGTCTTTCATTTGTTGATGGTCCAAATCATTCCCAATGATTAAATTTTGATGCCCCGAATTATTTTCCAGCTCATGGGGACCAGGAACACCCTTCAGTCCATGTCGCAGACCGGCTCAGGTGACCGGTTCAGGGTCGACCCAGGTTGGTTCGTGAAAAAATGGTACTAGACCAGGTTTTGTTATTTTCTGTGTCCGATAGATGGAGATGAAGACATTCCGGACACGAGAGGTAGGTACAGGAAAGATGTCATGAACCCTCGCTCGTTCCGAACATCATGTCGCTAGGGGTAGTCTCGGAATTGAGTCCTAGTTTCGTTCTGTTTTTCTTTTGATTGAGGGATGACAATAAAGGAAATCCAATGTCACATTGTGATTTCACATAGATTAGTGACCCATGTGGTGTCCTAGTACACTGTTTAAGTTCATGTTAGTTGTTGGTGTTTAATTGGTGCATGAACCACTACCATGTCTCTAGGTTAATCATGACTACTTGTCCCTCACTTCGGTAATTTGATGCATGTTCTGTGTTGTCTTGGTTTTTGTTGGTGTAAGTTCACTTTTGAAAATAAAAAAAAAGTTCATGAAATGAGAAAAATTTCTTTGAAATGGCATTAAATTTGTGAAAGGTATTTTTTTTAAACTGAATGCTCTTGGTCTAAAAATAGGGTGTTTTCTTGGAACTGGTAGAGATATGGTTTGGGTGCAACCTCAGGTACTCATTATAACGATTTTCACAAGGGTGGGAATACATGGGATGTGTGTGTTGGTGAATATGGATGAATGAAGATGGAGACATGTGCAACGGTTCAGTGGATTAATGGGGTGTGGACTGGGAATTAAAAGCTTGATCATTTTTTCTAAAGTGATAAAAAAATTGATTTCTGGAAATTGAATTTTGTTTGAAAAGTTGAAATGGTATTTGGAAATTGTCCTTGAATGTATTTGGTTTTAAAATCTAAAATGAGAAAGGAATTATTGTGTTGTGTTTCTATTTGTTTGATTTCTGAGCTGGATGTTTTTGGATGAAATCCCTTTCAATGATATTGCTTTTTCTTGATATTGGTTTTGGATATGTGTTTTATATGTTGTTCAGAAAAATCCCCCAAGAAAGGTCTGAAAGGTTTTTGATAAGTCATAACATGTTTATGGTATGTCTCTTACATTGCCTATTCTTCACGGTGATCGGGGGCTGTTAAAGGCAATGATGTCGTTTGAAGAGGTCATGTGTGTCTTCAGGGTATTGGGAACTCCTGATGCTTTCAGAGTTTGTGTTGTTACGGGTTTGTTTGAAGGTCTAGCTCTAGATGAATGGGAGTTCGTTTCCCCACTGTCAATGCAAGTTGGGGTGACATGGGATATCTGTCAATCTGTCTTCATCCAATGGTTTATACCCGAAGAGGTTAAGATTAAGAAAAGGGAAGAGATCAAGAATATTCAACAAGGCCAATAGACGGTGAATGCATATGTTGACCATTTCAAGGAGCATGTGTCCTTTTATCTGGACGTAGCATTACATGATTTGATGAAGACTTCTCTCTTCATTGGGGGTCTTTTCCAAGAGATCATGGAGTGGGTCCTCATTTCTAATGACAATTATTTCATGATATTGGTGGATGAAGCGTTCTTAGCTTAATTGGTCTCTAGAGCACAGGTACATGACTATCTAGTGAGTCCAGTTTCTCATTAAGGTTCCCCATCTAGCGAGAAGGGTGTTCTAGAGGGACATGTTCCTAAAGATTCATCTATAGGGGTTCTAACTTATGGTACATCATACAGTTCAGTTGTGTGCCACCAGTGTGGCCAATTCAGGCATGTAAAGTCATCAAGTCACATCCTTTTGAAGAAGTGCCATCGTTGTGGGAGTTTGGGTCATATTGAGATGGTTTGTAGGAAGCATATCCTAAAGAAGATGTTGTGACAGAAGAATTATAGTACCTGACTATGAGGCAGGAGAAGCTTCAGCCACCAAAACCCCAGCCACAAGTCATGGGGTGAAGCTCACACACAGTCAGGAGTTACCAGGGATGTGAATCCTTGGTCCGGGTCTTCTATTCCAATGATTACGGGACGTCTGGAAATATAGGTAGTTATTTTTCATCAATTCAACATTCAGTATTTGTCTCGAAAGGCGATAAAGCGCCAAGATCTGGCTGATTTCCTGGCTGAACACCCTTTTGTGTAAGACACATCTTCATATATTGAACTACGTGATGAGGATGTCTTCTCTATTCAATAAAGTACTCATGCATGTAAAATGTATTTTGATGGTTCTTCTAGAAGTCCAACAGGGAGGAAAATGGAAAATCCTAAATTCAACAAAGTTGGATTAGTAATTGTGCTCATTTCTCCAGAAAAGGAAGTGTTACCTTATTCCTTCTTATTGTGGGAAGGTGGTACCAATAATGAAGCAGAATACCAAGCTCTCATCGCAGGCTTGGAATTAGCACTTCAAGCACTAGTGAATCACTTAATGGTGAAAGGTGATTCAGACCTGGTAATCAAACAAGTCAATGGGGGAATATTCCATGAGAAAAGAAGAACTAATCCCTTTGTATGATTACGTCAGAGAGTTAATGGCAGAATTCCCTTCGGAACCGACATTTTCTTATGTCCCGAGATCACAAAAGGCTCAAGCTGATGCACTGCTGAATATAGCCACAGCTCTGGAAGATCCAAATCGGGACGAGACAACCATCAGTATTGCCCACCGTCGTGCAATTTCACCTTATGTTCGAATCAGAATAGAGGAAATTAATGAAATTAGTACCATTCCTGAACATTGTGGGCATACTATAGGATAGATGTCACCTATCAGATAATACCTTCAAAATGGAACACTTCCACCTGATAGAGCTGAGAAAGAACATATCCAGCGACGTGTGGTCAATTATACACTTTATTATAGCCCAAATCACCTTGAGAAAATTCTCTACAAAGGTGGTTTTGTAGGAGTTCTCTTCATATGCAATGATGGTGAAGAGATAATGGTTGTCATGAATGAAGTGCATGTAGGATTCTGTGGTGCCCACCAGTCTGGCCATAGACTGTCTAATCAGATTCGAAGGCTTGGATACTTTTGGACTTCAATGATACAAGATTACGTTGATTTCACAAAGAAGATTCATTCATGCCAAGTACATGCCAACTTTATTCATCAACCTCCAGAGTTGCTTCATATAGCTAAATACTCATGTCCATTTGCCACATGGAGAATGGATGTGGTGGGACCTTACCCTTCAGCTACAACCAATCTGTTTATGTATATTCTTACTGCTAATGAATTCTTTTCCAAATGGGCAGAGGAAATACATCTCAAGGAAGTCAGTTCTAAATGCGTTGTTAGCTTTATCAAGTCTAACATCATTACCAGATTTGGTGTCCCTCATACCATATTTACAGACAATGGCACCAACTTCTGTTCATCTGAGGTGAAGAAGTTGTATCAAGAATACAACAACCAATCTAACATTTCATCTCTGTATTATGCAGCGGCCTATGGCCAGATAGAAGCCTTCAACAAGACTCTTGCAATTATACTGCAAAAGATGGTGGATAAAGATAATAAATCATGTCCTGATAAACTCTTTCATGCTTTATGGGCTTATCAGACTACCACCTGCATTGCAACTCGGTCAACTCCATATTCATTAGTATATGGAATGGAATTAGTCTTGAAAATTTATGTTCAACTACCCTCACTTAGAGTATCCATTTGTGATCAATCATCTACAGATGAACAATATCAAAAGAGATTGAATGAATTGGAATGGTTAGATGAGAAAACATAGTGAACTTTGCACCACTTGGAAGCCTATCAGAATCGAATAGCATGATCTTTTAACAAAAAATTTCATCTTCATTCATTCACTCAGGGAGAATTGGTATTAGTTCTCAGAACTCCAATGATACTAGGAAAGAAACCACCCATGCTTGAGCCAAAATGGGAAGGACCTTACTCAGTACATAGGGTCTACTCCAATGGAGCTTATTCTTTAATCTCAACGGATGGAGAACTCATCACTACTCTAACCAATGCCATATTTTTTAAGAAGTATTTTTGATAAAAAAAAATATAATATCATGGTCCGGTATGACCTTAAAATGCACCATCGTCCAGGAAGATGTTAAACTGCATCATCAACGGTCCATGCATATGACCCCAAACTATTTTCAAGTCCCTTACGTCTAGCAATCCATTAAACTGCATCTTCCAGGGTCCATACATATGACCTTACACTATTGGTATTAATTTCATCCCACACAACGTTAAACTATGGGAAACAAAATTCCCTAATTTTTCCTCACTACACGACATTAAACTGCACAGTCCCCCTTCCGTCTAGCATGACGTAAAACTGCACCATCCATGGTCCATGCATATAACTTTAAACTATTCACGCTTTTGTCCAACATGACGTTAAACTGTGAAAATGTCCCTAATACGTCCAACAGTATGTTAAACTGTGTCCCCCTTAATCGTCCTTGCTATATTACATTAAACTGTATAGAAGTCCCTTTTTCCTAACATGATGTTAAACTATATTGTCCCCATCATCCTAACTACATGACGCTAAACTATACAGAAAATCCATTAATACGTCCTTCATGACATTAAACAATACATTGTCCCTGATACATGACATTAAACTGTGCAGCACCAATAGTCCTAACTGCAAGACCTAAAAAATGCATAGTCCCTTCATATGTCCTACATGAATTTAAACTGTGCATCGTTAGGGTTGTTGCTACCTTTTGTTTTTCACACTGATTATGACTCACATGAGCTTAGAGAAAAAAACAACCATAATACCCTCTTTGGGCCGCTAACCATGCGTAAGTCCCAACATCATTTTGTTTTATTTATTATTTAGGTTGTTGTCCCCAAGAACGACTTGATCAGTAATTCATTCTTTAATTGAACTACACGGACTTTGATCCTTGCCTCCCAGGCTGGGTATGCAGGAAACCTCCCAATGTTCAAGCCCAAAAACCAATCTCTTCAGATCGGTTCACCTCCATATCATACGATGTTGATTCATAAAACCGCCCCTAGAATCAATATAATTACATTGGTTCACTTTTGCCCTTGTTATATGATGTTAAACTATAAAACACTTTTTTCAGTATGACAATAAACTACAATATTCATTGATATCCTAACCTGAGAGGGAACCATTATTTACATTGATTTTTCAATCATGTTTCATTTGAAAGACTACGTGCATACATGGCAATGCCCAAACCTTTTATATTGGGTTAAACCATCATTATACTAAAGTCCCCTTTAACCCTTCACATGTACGAACCAAATTTGTAATGAGGGTATTTCTAGAACTATGTGGGCTTGATTCCCATCCACATGGGATATGTAGGAACGTTCGAGTATCCCTTGAATCCAGCCCCAAGTCTTTTGGGCCTAACCCCAAATTCCACTTCCAGTCCCTTGGATGAAATGTCCCCATGAAAACACACACTGTGTATTTCATACAATGGTCCATGATCTATGACCCTAAACTAAGATCTCTAATCCTTTTGTCCCACACGACATTATACTATAGTTCTAGAACTGTGTGGGCTTGATTACCATCCTTATGGGATATGTAGGAACGTTCGACTGTCCCTCAAATCCTGTCCCAAGTCTTTTGGGCCTATCCCAAAATTCCACTTCCAGTCCCTTGGTTGAAAAGTCCCCATGAAAACACACACTGTGTATTTATTACAAAGGTATATGCTCTATGACCCTAATCTAAGATCTCTAATCCTTTTTCCCCAAAAACATTAAATTGTAGTTCAAGAACTACTAATGGCTTGAATCCCATCCTTATGGGATACGTAGTGAAGTACAAACATTTCCATTCAGAAACCAGCCACAACATGATTATGGTAAGCATTGATCTGTGTATCTTTGTATACATTGGACAATACCCATCATTAAGTGTCATAATTATAACCTTAAATATTTTCAGATCTTCATAACACTTTTATTGACTTTTAGTCACAAAAATGTCAAATTTCTGAGAGTTCTTTTACCTAACTATGCAGTACGTGCCCTTTGGTGGCCTTGCATAAACAGTCTCCATAACAGATTTTTAACTAAAAGATACTATTATCTGAAAATGCATCCAATGCCCTTAGGTGGCCCTTCATAATTCAACCCCTTAACAAGTTTATCAGATATTGGTAACTTCATTCTTGGGAAGAAAGACTATTTTGGTCTTATTGGTCTTAAATGACAGTATGTAGGGATCCGAAAAAATAGCCATCCTTAACATATTTTTCCCATATCCTTTTTCATTATCTAAAAGTATTAAAGTCTATGGTTTATATTCTCCTTCCCTACGTTTGGGTCAGACATTCGTAGGAGTGATATCCATCCAGTTCTACGATAATCTTTTTTGGAAATATATTCTCCATATTCAAGTACCTCTTTCCGTACAGCAAAATCAATACTTTTGAAAATTTGAATCTCCATAAACATTCACCAGATTTTTAGCACTAGGAAAGTAAAATTCCGAGAGTTCTTTTTCCTGACTATGCAGCACGTGCCCTTAGGCGTCCTTGCATAAACAGTCTATATAACAGAATTGTTATCCAAAAGATGCAATTTATTTGAGTATGCATCCAATTCCCTTAGGCGGACCTACAAAATACAACCCCCTAATGGGTTTGTTAAATAATAGTAAATTTATTCTTGGAAACTACTTCTTCTGATGTATTTTAGCTCTTTTTAATATCATTACTCAGATTCAAATATTCTTAAGCCATAGTTTACATTTTTTCCTCATACTTGAGTATGGTAATATGTTTTCAGATAAATTGTCAAAGAATTGAGTCAATTCTAATTCATCCGGTTTAAGATTTTTTTGTCCTTAAACATTAGCCTCTGTATGTCCGACGTACATGACATTAAAATGCCCACAAAAGACAAAGGAACTATAAATAAAAGACAAGTTCAAGCTCACAAAACATAAATTTTGTATGATTTAGGTAATATTGAGAAATTAAAAGATTCAAAGTTTGTAGGGTTATTTATAATAATCCTAGTAAAAATAAAACTATGCTTCTTTTTGTTCTTTACCTCAGAGTCAAATCCTCTTTTCTATCTGGATCAAACTATGAGGGGGGACTTTTGTTGATGCTCCTTTCGTCACAGAATCTAATGATTGGAAAAGGGGAATATCTGAGCTCAATGTGATTCAACCTTTGGACAAATATCAAAAATTGAAAAAGGAAGGAATAAGAAAAACATTCTACAAGGGTCGCGCAAGTTTTACAATGGTCCTGCATGTACAGTTGCACGCCCTAGGTGATAACCGCCTAGGGTCTTCTCCAGCCTATAAATACCCCCGGTGGGCCCCCCATTTCAGAGGAATTTTGTTCAGAATTCATATTTAGAGCTCTGAATGCCCAAGTCACTTCTTCAGGTCTTCCGAACACTTCTAAGGTAATTATTTACCTATAATGGAAGGTCTAAACAAGAGGAGTATGGTCTAAGTGTTAGAATTCACTAACACTTGTGTGCCTATGTTGTTTTACCCTTAAGGGAAATGATCATACTTGCGCGCCGCCCTACTTCCTCACCAAAAAATGTACACCACTCTTCTAGAACTACCTCAGAATAATTATAAAGGCATTGTTCAAGGATCTATCAAGTATTACAATGCTGGTTTACAAACACGCAAGTACCCATGTGTCACGCAGGTATAGCTGCGCGACCAGGACTTGCGCGCCCACACAGTACCTGCGCCCCTACTAGGACTTGCGCGCCCCTAACTTTTTGGGTGCCCTTTTTTGCCCATTTCACACCTCTTATGCCATTCACCCTCTCCTATTCAAGATTCAGTCTTCAATACACTCTTCAAAGCCATGTATGGCATGATTTCTTGATTTGACTTCTTTATCTAAAAGGAATTCTGTGGAATATCTCTCAAAACCTAGTGATTTACACATCTTTATGTCACTAAAGATTGATATTTCATTAACTCAAACTAATACCTTAAGATGAGAGAACTCATTATCCTGGGCATCCTTTTCAGGAAGAAGCCCCAGTCATAATTCTCAAACCTAGGCCTCCTTTTCAAGAGTAAGCCCCAGATCCCCTAACTTGGACCTCCTTTTCAGTAGTATGCCCTAGTCTCAAATATGGGCCTCCTCCTTAGGGGTAAGCTCCAAGTACCTTAATTTTTCAAGTCCCTTAACCTGGGCCTCCTTCTCAAGAGTAACCCCCAATATTAATTTCTCATAACCAGTTCTAATTTCCTATTGATTTGGGGTTTCTTTCTCAGGGGTAAACCCCAATCATAAGTCCCCTCCTAACTTGGGTGTCTTCCTTAGGTGTAATCCCCAAGGTTAGAGTATCCAAATCTATATAAAAGTACATATACATTTATAGACCTTGTTCCTGGATTTCTTCCCTGAAGTAAATCTTAATCCTCTTCTATTTTGGGCAGTCATAAACACATAAGCCCCACATCATTGCATCTTTCGTGGCACAATTGTCTGGTTTCACTAATACCTCTTGTTTCTCACACCAAGCATGAATTACGTGAGCTTAGAGTGTAAAAGTAATCATGAATTATTTCTTTGTTCCATCAATCATGCATAAGCGTCATACTCCCTTACATGAACTACGTGGGTTAAGATTCCTTTTCTAAACAAAGGATTCATGAAAATAACTTAAATCTATAAAGAGAGTCCCAGAGTAGACAATAATTCCCCTCAAAAAGGTGTGATGAGTCCGACCTCCCATCCTCTCGACCAATGCAAATTCCTAAGCCTCATCAGTCCACAAACTAAAGAGCGCCTACCTTTGGAAAGTAGGTCCAAATGGATGTGGAATCATTGGATGTTTTCGGTTCTACGAACAAACCCATTAGATACCGTTTGGAATGTTTGAATCTTTAATCAAGGAGGTCATCCCCAAATTCTAAGGGAAATAGTGTTTGAAACTTTTATGGGCTTCCCTTGGTTTGGCTGTTTTTTTCGAAGATGTAAGTGTCTGTAGATGAATGGATGTTTCTAGTTATGCCCAGACTCACTTTTTGGGTTATGCTTTTCTCAGAAGTTTATCTCTAGTGTTGGGGGTTTTTGGTCCAAGTCGAGAGTTTCATGATTCAGTGGAGGTGTTGTCCGCTCGTGCTATAGAAGTTAGTTTACATCGATTATGAGTTCCCGCGCCCTCCATCCTTCTCATGTAATGTATTTGAGTGTTTAATTTTCGCAATAGTTGAATCCTTCTGGTGGGGAGAACCATATTGAGTTCTCCCATTATCTAGTGGGGTGGTTCCATTCAGTTCCAGTTAGGCATGAACTCTTATTTTTTCTATTGTTCGACCGGGGTGACTTTTGGGGGAAAAAAGTGTATGTGATGGGGAGAATAGTCACACCCCGAAATTGGATTTTTTTTATTTCATTCTTGGCCTTGGGACCTCGCAACATGATCCGAGCAGGGTCCCAGATTAAAATAATCATCGATTAATATTTTTACTTATATTTTGACCTGTGCGTGGTCACTGTGTTGTTTCCTATAGATGTGCAACCAGCCTTATTGTTGTGTAATTGTAAATTATAATTATTATTTGAATTATTATTCATCTTCTTATTAATATTATTTTTTTATAATTTGTTTTAATTGTTCACAAAATATTATCAATATTATCTTTATTGTTGTTTTTATTATTATTAATTTTTGGTTTTATTTTTAATATAATTTTTATAATAATAATTATTATTTATATTTTTATTTTTATGGAGTTATTAAAATTATTATTATTATTAATATAATAAAATAAAAAAATAATATGTAAACACTCTAATCACTACACGCAACCCCTCTTTCCCATGTTCCGTGTCACGGGCTGCACCCCCCCTTCCACGATTGTGCTGCACGAGCCCCCCCCAACCTTCTCCACTTAGCGCACTCCGGCCACTATCTCGCTCACACCCCGAAACTTCCAGGCATCCCTCCTTACCCACTTTCCACCGCGCCAGTCTCCTCCCTTCCCTGTCAGGACCCAGCCGCCCCTCTGGTTCACTGCGCATCGTCACCCCCAACACCTTGTGACTTCCCATGCACCACAACCTCCATTGACCTCACCCTCCCCCTCACCCGCACCCTCACCCTACATGATCCCACCGCCCAGCCGACCAGCCGGCCCTCCTCCTCCTCACTGTCATCCCCCTTACGTTGATCCACCTCCTATAGGACACCCTACCCTTCGGCTTCGCCTCCTCAGCGCACTGTACCATTGACCTCTGGCTGCATCCCAACCTCCAATCCATTGTGCCCTGTCTCAACACGGCCACCCCCACACAGCCTCACGGGACCCCCTGCACCCTCTTTCTCAAGTTCCTATCACCCGTGGACTATTGTTCTAGCTTCCAACTGCATGCATCCACCTACTGCGGTCTCTTGTGCACCGACTATCCCCCCTTCGTGCCATATTCTCTAGATACCCACTACTCTGACCCGCTGCTCTGAATCCCCCCTGTGCGCGTTTTTTCCAGCGATCTTCCAGCGCAATCACAGTGCCACTTCATCCCCTCCATCATGTGGATTCCACATTTACGATGTGTTCATACTCTATTTTATCATTCATCCTTCAAATTTAGAAAACCCTTTTGTTCGGTTTAGATTTCATGCATTTTTATCGTGGTTTTAGGTGAACACTCGGTCCGGAGGGCATTGCTCCTCATTCCATTGATGTTTTGTCACGCTCACTCTACATTGAGTTAGGACAGCTCACATTCTCCATTCTGATTAAATCTATTTAATTTATGATTTATTTTATTTGATTATTTGAACTTTTTCCCATTCCCACACTACAATTAATTAGTATGTTATAGTTTTTTTCAATTTTTTTATTTTGTTAGAAACAATTTTTAAGCCTTTTTAGTCATATTTATGTTTACTTATTATGGTTGTGTTACGTGAATGTCAAAAACTATTTTGATATTGTTTTTGATATGGAAATAATTTTCACATTACTCTCGAATAGTTTATCATGGAGTTTTCTAGATTTGGATAACTTGTTTTACCTGGTCATATAATCGTAAATAAATCACGTAGTTTGATTATACAGGTTATTTATGCATTGTTTGGTCTTCTTATGAAATAGTTTAATAAATTTATTTTCTTGTTCATAAAAGTATTAGTAAAATCATTGTGTCCTAGTAGTATTTTTTAAATTTCACAGTTGGTTTATCAAGTTTTGTGGAAGTTGTAAAACTTATTGGGTTTTGGTTTTGGTGTGCGTTTGCTTTCAAAATATGATTTTGAGTGTGTTTAATTTTGCGGTTATGGAATTGTGTTTATGTTAAGATATTTTGAGAAGGGATTAAATTTTTCAATATGAGGCTTGGTGTTATTTCAATTAAGGGGAATAGTTGAATTTGAGTTTAAAAATTGTTCTTGGATCCCAAATGGCAGAGGTTCATTGTGTGTTTTCAAATAAATGTTTTTAAATGTGTCACTAACGAATTTGTCCCTGTTTGGATTTATAAATTTAAAAGAGGTATTGGGAAGATGTTTTGGGAATATGAATTTAGACATGTTGACTCAAAGGCCCATTTGACACATTCAAGTCAAAGGTGATGTTTGGGTATTACTTTGGGATATTTTGGACTTAAAGGCATGTTTGGCTCATCCAAATCATGGGTGGAGTTGTGTTAACTTTTTGAATGATTTGTGTTTCGATGTTGTGTGTGTCTAGTAGGAGTATTAAATTTTATTAGAATAATTATTTTGAAATTGATGAGTCCTGACGGCCCATTTGACACTTTCATCTTCTATGAAATGTTTTTGATGACTCTTTGAAATGGCGACTTTTTGATAATTGTATGGCCATTTACCAACATTAGTATTTTGAGAAAATATTTAGAATGGTTTTAATGTTTTTTATTGCATGAAGGCCCAGGTTGAACTTAGTTAAAGTGAGATGAGTGAATGTGTATTGGAGGTGCTCCTTTCTTCTGTAACCCCTTATGGGTGAATGTATAGGAAGTATCCATTTTTGGGGTAGGCAAGTGCGGTGAGATGAGTTACATGTGAGAGGACCTTCCTACATACATTGTATTATTGTATCCACCAAGGGATTCTGGGTGCCTTTTATAGATTGAGCAACGGTTGCTGACCATCCCCGGTTAGACAGGTTGGTACCCCTAAATTTTTTGTTAGGATAGGCGGGCATTGCCACTGGATAGTTCAGTTAGGTCAGCTATTTGGTTATAGACTTAGTAGATTCACCATACACCGGTAGGTGGTTCCGAAATAGAGTATGTCAAGGGGTAATATAGGGATGTTTAGGATCATCTGAGGTTATCCTTTGATTTTCTTGTTTACATTTAGCTATACTATTTCTTTCAGCTTCTACTTTCACCTGTTTATTTTAGAATTACCATGTTTTCTTGTTTGGATTTTGTTTTTAAAATTGTAATTTGTTTTGGAAATAAAACATGGTGTGTGTTGGGTTTTTAAAATGGGAAAATGTTATTGGTTTATTATAGTATTTAAAACCAAATTTTATATATGTATTTAAAACATGTGTTAATGGATTGTTTATAGAAAGAGATGTTGGATTCTGTAGTTTATTTTAGCAACCCTACTAAGAATTTTAAATGCTCATGACTTTATTTATCATTTTAGTTACAGGTTTTCTTTTCTCAGTTTTCCATGGCTGAGTTTCTCATTATATGATCAAGTACAACCCATGATTGGGAGGTGACTTGAATGGTCACGGGGAGGTATGTTCAGTTTCACTTTCATTCCGCTGATAATTTTATTTTTATCTACAATTTTTATTTATATGTCTTTATTTTTTTCATGGGGAAAATTGTTCCCAACAATTATCTTTTGATGCCCGACACTAGTTTCCAGCACGTGGGGATCAGGAAGGCCCTTCAGGCTATGTCACTGACTGGCTCAGGTGATCGGTTCAGGGTCGACCAAGGTTGGTTTTTGATGAGCAATATTATCAAATGCTCTCCTATAATCAAATTTTGGGTTTAGGATCCTTAGTTTATTTGTGACATCAACAGAACTAGAAATTACTCACAGGCATATATAAATATATTAGTTTTTTTGTGATTCTATATACATATAAAATATAATATAATATTTGTAATCTTTAAAATATTAATATATTATATTAAAATATTTATTTACATTTTTATGTATATTCATATATATTTATATAAATATTATATTATACTGATAAAATAAAATATCAACAAAAAAGGGTCATTCGGGCCTTCGATAATCATTTTCAAATGGATTTATTTGTATATTTAAATTTATATAGATACATATATAATAAAAACCCATATAATAATACATATAAAGAGACATATAAAAGAATAGGGTAGGAATATACATAATGAAATCCATATATTAGATATAATGAAATACCATAACTATATATTAGACCAGTTTTTGTTCTATAATTTACCATTGTGATCAATAAAAATAATGAACAATCTAAGATCCATAAAAGTCATACAACCCTTATAAGTGATAAAATAATGAACTCATAAATTTCCCCTTTTTAGTGTTATGATGGTTTTAATTTATGGTTTTTCTTTTAGTAATGACAATGTTTGAGAAAAAATATTTGATTAAATGTTTTTGTTCATCCCAATAGTTTTAACAATGATCCCACTCCAAATTAATGATATGTTTCATATAGTCCCACCCCACTATAGTGCATGATCCTACCCACTTTCATTAAATCATCAAACCCCTTTATGGATAATTTAATCTCTCTCTGTGTCTGTGTTATTCTTATATAAATATATTTTTTTAATAAAATTGTAATATACATTAACAGATTAGAATATTATATTGATATATTGATTCACATATTTATGTAACATCCCCTAATCTGATTCCATTCAATGTGGCCAAATCATATTGGTTATTAGACCTCATGTGAACATCCTCATATGAAATAGTAAGCCATATAGAAGTAGGGGTTTTGAGAACATAGTGGGGAGACTATACACCCTGGTGTAGAAGTGTAATATAACAAAACAAAAAAATTTCACAGTAACAGAAATATCAGAAATGATATGCCATAAAACATAAAGATAAGGGATGAATGAAGAAAAATAATAATAAACCATGTTAGGACATGATGTATTGTATCTTAATATCAAAATGAAATTAATATAGAAAAAAGGTTATTCTAAAATAAAAAATCTTAACATAACCTAAAATTGAACCCCTTGTCGATCTTGTATCCTTGCTCCAACCCATATATCAAGAAGAATCAATGTAATGGGTTTTTTCCAATGTCCAATCCTAAATAAATTTAATTTATTCGGGTTCCAAATGTTGCCCTAGATAGGGTCTGAATAAAACTTAGTAGATTAGTGCAACCATGTCTAAAAAATAGTCTGATCATAAGTTCCAAAATAAATCAATAAAATATTGTTTTAATTATCCAATTAATATAATAAAACAATTATCATAACTCATAACCATGGCAAAATATCTCTGAACATATTGTACAACAATTCCGAACATAACCAAAAGTCCAAAGTAAAATTACATAATTAGATAAAATCTTTACGTATATCCATTTTATCATAACATAATTGAGACCTTGTATATTAATTTCATCAAATCCATTAAAATCCATTTATTTATTCATTTTAGAATGAAGTGTAACAACCAGTTATATAAGCACTTTAGAAAAAAACATTATTTCCCTTATTATAATAATATTAATGTAACCAAGAATAACCCTTTGTATGAGCATTTGAGCATGAGTTACAACACACGTGAGAATAATAAAAATCTGATTACATTACATTATAATAAAAAATTTTAATTCTTTAAATTACCATTTAACTTTCCATTATCCAATAATTCATTAAATTATATCATCAACCATTTACATGCCAGTTTTTAATCCCATTTGTATATCAAATCATCACCAACGATTTTAGTAATAATTGAATAATATTTCTAAGTTGAATAAATCATAATATATCACTAGATATTTCATTTCACGATAAAACAAATATTTAACCAGTTTTCTAGTTATTTATTATTCAAGGGTACTCTTTCCCTATGTGTATCACCAAGATTTGTCTCAGTACCATTTGGTCCAAATGGATCTAAGAATTAATATAAAAACATGACTATAATTACCCATTATTTTTATTTATTGACTCACATTTTTTAAGTGAAATGGAATAATATTTCACATAATAGAATAAATATAAAAATACTAATGGGATTTGTTTATACCACTTGCCTTTATCTAATGATTTAAGTAACACTTTTACCTAGATGAATTAATGAGGAATGTGGGTGATGAATACCACATGGGGAAACATAAATAAACTAGATCAAATTCTATCTCAGACTATGATCAAGTTATTTTAATGTTAAAATGGAGAATAAGTGTATGGGAGTGGTAAATATAAGGGGAAATCTTTTTGGCATGTATTATGTCGACAATTCTCTAAAAATATTTTCAAATTTTATGCTCAAAAAAAACATTTTTTACAAATAGTGTTATTATAATTCTTTAGGAATATATTTATTAATAATATTATGATATTTATGGGTTCAAACTATTATTATGTATTTTGAATGCATTTTAAAAGTATTCTGGAAACAATTATCATAAAAATAATTGATAACAATAACCTTAGTACATGATTCAAAAACCTTACAGTTGAAATAGCTTATATGGATCTGATACCCAAGACTTTTTAAAATGTATTTGTTATGAATCCTATATTTGGATGGAATCCTATGTTTTGGATATGAGAAGTATGGATAATCAACCATATATTTTTTTATGGAACCCTATGTTTGAGGAAACAAATGTATGGTACATAAAAATTATTTTTTAATGAAACATATGTTATAAAACCTATGTTTGTAGTCTTTTCATCACATAAAGGAACACTGCATTTTACTATTAAACAATAGTGTTTTAATTAAATATATTTTCCATGATTTATTCAACAGACTTGACTGATGTAAATATAATTTAAAGCTATTTTACTACATATTAAAGATATTATATTCAAAAGGATAAATCGTTTTTATTTATTATGGATATTACAACTCTCTTGAAGGATTCACACATGAATTATTGCAATATATTAGGCAATATTCTTGGATCTTCTCAAACAAATAAAATATTTAGTTCAATATATATATAGGGAATGATTATTTTATATTTCAATATGATGGATATATTTTAAAATAACTTTTTTAATATTGAACAACTCCGAAGAAACAGATAATCAGAAAACACACTTATTTCTGAAGAAACATCATTTTTGAGATATACAAAACCTCATGCTATAAATTTTTGTTCATAATACTATATATGATCTTATGCAACCATGATATATTTGAAGATATTATTTCATAGAGTCATTCATATTTGAATAATAAGATCCGAATTCTTTTCTTTAATGCTTCAACTTTGATCAAGAACATGAAAAATAAAACAAATTAATCTTTTTTGAGATATATGAGTTTCAACTATTAAACATATGTCGTGGAAGAGTATCTACTCCCAACTAAAAATCTGACCAATACCAACACATCTATACCAATGGATTGTAAAAACCATTGTTATAGGTCCCATTTCCCAATGATTTGGAAAAACCGTTGGGAAAATCCTACTTTAATGCCACATTTCCCTATGGTTTTCCAAAACTGTTGGGAAAGGGTATGGATTTCCCAACAGTTTGGCCATACTATGGGGAAAATCCCACATTGAGGCCACATTTCCCAACAGTTTGGTAAAATCCTTTGGGAAAGGGTTTGTCATTCCAAACAGTTTTGCCATACCATTGGGAAAAGCCCACTTTGAGGCCAATTTATCCAACGGTTTTGTAAAACCATTGGGATAGGGTATTGCTTTCCGAATGGTTTGGCCAAACTGTTGGAAAAATCTCACTTTTAGGGAACGTTTCCCAATTATTTGGCCGAACTATTATGAAAGGGTATGGCTTTTCTAATGGTTTTTCCAAACTGTTGCTAAACATTGAGTTTGAGGCCACATTTCGCAATGTTTGTCCAAACTATTGGGAAATAGTGGGTACATATCCCAACAGTTCTCAAAACTGTTAGGATAGGCCTATCCAAACGGTTTTGATAATTTTTGGGATAAAGACCATTTTTATGAGTATATTTATCGAATATTGTCAAATAAATGAATATATATATCACATATAAATAAATATATATATCCAAATATATTAACAAAGGAAAATCTAGGATAGTGGTAAATTCATTTATATATAACGTTGAGGATGTGGGTTCAAACCTCCACTGAAACATTTTTTAAATAGATACCTTTCTAAATAGTTTCCTCAAACCGTTGGGAAAGACCTATACAAAATGATTGAAAACCATTGGCACAGGTTTTTCCCAATGGTATTCTCCAAACCGTTTATGTAGGAATTTCGCTATGCCAAATCACTCAATGTCTTGCCGAAGCGTTGTTATAGGTAATTTTTCCATTAGTGACTTCTTGGAATATGGTGTGCTGAAATTTTTACCTTGTAAAATAAATATAAGGCTATGTAAATCCATACAATAAAAGGTGTCAAATTATTAAACTATGTTGTGTATGTCTTATGATAAGAGGAACATTCTAGTGAAAATCAATAGGCTTGCATAGTGATTATTAGTGGAGTAGAATATGGGATTTTTTTCTCTAGAAAAATATAAACATTTTTGTGTTCTTCATTAATATTTATTATCATTAAAAATTACATATAGAAGACATCATTTAATATCTTATTAGATCAACATTGAGGTAAAAAATATAATCTTTCAAGGTTACGGGAAAGACACAATTTACCCCTGCTTTTGTATCCTTTTATAATTTTGACCATCTAATTTTTTTCAATGGAGTAATTTTGTATAGATAATATTAAGCTCTATCAAGCTCCAAATTATACATTCTCTTAAAATATTTATGTCAATTGATGATATTATAGAATGATTTTCAATGAAAAATACTATGTATATCCATATATATAATCTATGGATGTTAGAGATATCGTATTATCATTTATTTGAAAACAAATCATGAATTTAATGTTTATATGAACAATATTACTTGTTATGCTATTCTTGAGAAACCATAAACATGTGAATCTTACAAAGAAGCTCAATATGACTTCAATATAAAATAATTGAATGTTATCATCGGTTGAATTAATCCTGATGTATTTAATTGAGTAACATTATATTCTACTACTTATGAAATGTCGTATATTTGTTTTCATATAAACGCAAATAAAATATAAAAAAAATGAGTTATTCTACTGAAAAACTAAATTTTGAGACATTTTGGGTGTGCGATGGTGAAAGAAACACCCAAATAAATTAATTTTTGACAGTAATAGTCAATAATGTTGCTTATTTAGGAACCAAAATTACACTATATTTGAAAGAACTAATATTACATAGAGTATTACCCTCAATATGGAATGGAATCACTACTGTACTAATAAAATCATCACCATTGAAATATTATAAAATAATAGAATTGATTAGAACCAATGATATAGAATTTAAAGAAGAATGTGGATACTGAAGATCATTAGAAAGTAAAATATTGGAAAACAATACCCAAAATGTTATATCATGGTATCGAGAAAATAAATTAGGTTAATATTACAAAATCTAGAAAATATTCGGGTTTCTATGATTCTATAATTGAACTGGCTCTACTATGTAGAAAATTTGGAAAATTAGGTAGAATAATTAATGTCTTAAAAAATTCCTCAAGAAAAATGAGAAAGGACCCAATGAGGTAAGATTTTATGAATGAATATTGATGGGTCACATTAGACATGAATGCCCTCTGCTAAAAAAAGAACGAAAAAATATTTTAAAAAATCTAGGGGAAAAATGATTATGATAATAAAGCAAAAAAGGTATATGAAGGCCACACGGTGTGTTTTAGATGACTATATCATCTCGAATAAATCTTATATTTTAATTAGGTAGAAAAATTATCAGAAAATGTTCTTTATCTATATGGAATAAAATGATGTAAAATATAACTATTCCTCTGATTCTAATTCTAATAGCCATTGAAGCAGAAAGCTTGCTTCTTTTTCCTCAATGCTAGAAGAAGAATATAACAACATGTTATAATTATACATCATTAATAAATAATCATAATTTTTTACGGGAATGAAATGAAAATCTAAAACATTATAAATAAATAAATTAAATGTTTAATGTATCGACATTATCTTGTATTGTTCATAAAAATAGGAAAAATGACTATAAGATGAAGTGGAATCATTAAAATTTTTTGAAATAATATTAAATAAATGAAAAAACATCTAAATAATATTTTTGTAAATAATATTATTAAGGAATAAAATTATTTAATATTAATACAGGGAAGAAATAAAATTTATATAAAATTTATTTTTTTTCCAGCCTCTAAAAATGGTACCTGATTCTATTATTTAAAGAAAGGGAATTACTCTAAAAATATTTTTTTGAAAAAGTTTCATATATTTTGAATTTAAAAGGCATTTATTTCCAAAATTATTTTGTGATGAAAATAATTTATCTTTTGGTAAAATAAGGGAAATCTTGATTCTATATCCTTTCTTGCTGACATAGATAGACCCATGAAACAATAGGTACAAAGAAACACTTTTTTAAATACATATGTAGGTAAAATACCATAAAAACATTCTGTAACATATATGGATAGTTTCCAGTCAAGTAATATGATTGTAGAATCAAATTTTTTTCATATACAAAAAATATATAATATAATAGTAACATTTTGAGATGATTCAAATGTAAAGATAGTGAGAGTTTTCATTATTGAAGATCCAATATCAATATTAATCAATAATGTCATATATGTTCATGGGATAAACCAGAACCAGGTTATTATTTCTCAACTAAGTGATTATGGGTTTTTGTTAATTTATCTAACAATTATTATTCAATTTTAAAAGATAAATTTCCTAAAAATAGAGGACCCATAACTAAAAATGTGTATACCTTCGATATTAATTCCATGTGTAAACAGAATGTGAATAGATTAACCTCTCAGACAAATGATTTATGGATATTTAATATAATACTTGGACATTAAAATATATTCTATTTATATAAATTATAAATGAAAAAAATTGTTTTATATTTTCATTCTCTTAAATTTTATAATGATAGATTATTTGTTATATGTTAAATTCGAAGAAAAAACAATTCATCTTTCAAATCAATTAACAATTTTTATACCACCGACCACTAGAATATATCCACATAGATATTTTTGGTCTATCTAGGGTAGAAATTTTGAATGGAAATTTATATGTTTACTTATTTGTTGATGATATTTCAAGATATACATGGGTTTATTTTATAAATTCTATAATTTTGGTGTTCATTGTTTTGGAAATATTTTGTAATATTGTTCAAAATGAAACATATTTTAAAGCTACTGAATTAATGTGTGATCATGATGGAGAATTTCATAATCGATAATTTAATTATATTCTTTGAAAACATAGGTATTAACAACACATTATCTGCACCAGAAATACCTCCAAAAATAAAATTGTTAAAATAAGAAAAAAATTACTTAAGAAATGGAAATGAATAAAATGATTGAATATATCATTCCTACATTTTTGTTTGTAGAATTTGTGAGCAAATTTTAATTATATAATGAATTGTATCTTAATAATAACAATTATTAAAAAGACATCTATGAATTTTACAAAAATAGAAAACCAAAATCGAAGTACTTTAATTTATTTGGTTGTAAGGTGTATATCATAAATTCTACAGAAACCCATGGTAAATTCGATCCAAATTCTAATTAAGTTATCATTCTAGGATACTATACTACTTTTTAATCCAACTGTTTGTATAACAATAATTCAAAGATTTTTTGAGAATTAATTAATGTGATGTCTGATGAAAGTTGCCCTTTTGGTCAATGGAATGATCAAATAGATGAAATTACTGACCCTTTGGACAACATTAGGCATGAATCATCTGATACATATTTTGAAAATATAATATATGAAATTATGTTTTGTCCATAAGAACATGAAATATATGAACCTGAATGTTTCTTATATACAGAGTCGAGAACCATAATAGACCATCCTATATAAACTATTATAAGAAATATAGATACTAGAGTAAGAACTCGAGGAAAAATAAGAAAAACAGTTATCTGTTTTTCTTTTCTATCACAAATATAACATAATAATATTGATGAAAACATAAAATATGAATGTTTTATAAAATATATGAAAGGAGTGAATAATAAATTCAGTAGTAATGTAGTTTTATAATTTTTGGGCAGACCAACAATTTAACCAGTAATAGGAACCAAATGGGTTTTTAGAAATAATCAAGATTATAATGTTTTCATTTCCATAAATAAATCAATATTAATAGAATAAGGACACAATCTTGAAGAAAGAATAGATTATGAAGACACAATTTCACATGTTTTTAGATTTGAGGAAATAAGTATCCACCAAGATTATGTATCTCATGGAAATTATAAATTATAAAAAATGGATGTAAAATATTCCCTTTTAATGGATTTTTTAGGGATGATTTTTATAATCAATAACTAGCTTGTTTTAAAAATTATCATCTACAAAATTCATCCTTCGTGTTTATTAATGCTTTTAATGGCCGCAAATAATAAACTAGATATTGTTATGAATTTTTAAGAATGTTTTTATTTGAGAATATATTTTATATTGGATTAAAAGTTTAAAAAGCCTTTATGAAAACAATTTTTTATAATATATTAATAATACATAATTAGGTAGATATTTTTATATTTAGATCAAAAAATAATTAGTAGTAGAATTATTTTTCAAATTTTACTGAAAAGAAATTATAAATGAGTATGATGGGAGAATTTATTTTACTTCAAGGATTTGAAATTTTATAAATAATATTATTGAAATTTATTTAATGAAAGAAAATACATTAATAATTTATTGAATAAAATTGCACTGTAAAACTATATGTCTTATACAACTCCCATGTGTAATAATGTGAAAACTTTTCTGAATCATTCTGTAAAAACATTTGAAAGCAAGTGATACAGAGGTATGATTAGTATTTTTTTATATCTTATTGCTATTAAATGATAAATTATTTTTTCTTTAAGTTTATTTTATAAATTTCAATCAAACCCAAAACAATCACATTTACTAATGCTAAAGAAGTTTTATATATTTTAAAAGAACTATTTTTTATTATCTACATTACACAAATACCTTTTTTTAATTTAACTTCTTATTCAGATAATAATTTTGGAGGATGTTAATGAGATAGAAAAATATCATCAGGAGCCTATAACTTTTTAGGAAAATATATAGATTCATGGTGGATTAAAAAAACATCGTCCAGATACTCTGTCAATTTTTTAGGCTGGATATATATCTGATGGATGTTTCTATACACTTTTTTTGTAGATAAAACATACCTTATTATACATTGGACTTAATTTTAATAATATACCTATTATAATGACAATATATGTGCAATTAATATTTTTTTAAATCATATAAGTCATTAAACAACCAGGAATATTGATATATGGTGTAATTTTCTATGTGATCACGTTCCTAAAAAGGATATATATTTAGAATTTATAAAAACTCAAATATCAATATGCAGATATTTCTACTAAAACACATCCTAGTGCTTGTTTTGATTTTATCAAGGTGTAGTTTGGAATATTTAATTTCAAATATATGTTAGTTAATTAATTTAAAAGATTTCATCATTGATAAAATTTTATCATTCAGTTATTTATTTAACTATAAATTTTTATATAATTTCTTAAATAAAAATATATTTTGTTTTTAAAATATAATGAATTTTTAAAATAAATACTAATAAAGATTCTGATGAGTAAATGGAATGAGATACTAGAATTATGTCACCCAAAACCATCTGAAACCCATTTAACTCACTCTTTACCTTACATACTATCAAATTTAAAATCTTTTCTCTGCAGAGAGCTCTCAAAACCTAGAATCTAAACATTATACCTTCAAAATCATAGAAATTTTGATGAAAAAGATAACAGATTAATGTGAACCATGTAGCGATCTGACCATAGAAATCCTATAATAGCTGGATAATAAAAATTAAATTGAAATTAAATACAATCAAATCACATTCTAAAGGAAAAAATAGTTTAATAGTGTTTTTACTCTAGATTCATATATGAGTCTTACATTAAAACTAAATTCACTAATTAAAACATAATTGTTTTCTTCTTTTATGGATAAATACATTATTACTTATAGAATATCTATGAAAGTCTTTCTTATTATACATTTTTAGTTATTAGGGAAAGATAACATAATAAGGGAGTGATAAAATACTTAGTAAGGTTGGATTATGGTAGAAGAAACAACGAATCAATGAGTATTATAATATTTTCATGGTAAATATGTAAACACACATACCATATGATCAAAAAATGGAGAAGGACATATTTAATGGGAATAAATGTAATGGCATATCATCTAGAAAAATATATAAGAAAAAAATGAATTTGGAGCTGTATGAAACAAAAACACATTCCATTTAATCAATGAAATCAAGATATATATTATCCATAGATATATTTACAAAAAATCTTGTGGATGAATAATAAATTAATCCTAATGAAAGAATGTCTTGATAATTAGATGTAATGTCTTTGGCACATGAGAGCATATACCTTTAATATCAATCATCAATACAGTAAAAAAAAACATGTATAATGTTTTTTAATTTTTGTAACATATTTTTCTAAAGAGAAATGATTTATTCACTTGAGGATCTGTATAATGTATTGGCTCTCCCTGTCATTGTATGTCCAAATAATTCTTCATATTGTCTAATTAATTTAATTAAAAAAAATATTCCTCCTAAAATATATATAATGAATACAGAAACATAATTAAAATTATTTCACCAAATAATAAAATAACTATCAATGTAGTCATCATATGTAATGTGGTATATGGTTTTGGAAATATTAATATACCTGATAAATGAAATGTATAATTTAGGGTAAATTCAATGTTCATTTATCATAGGATATTTAATATTTTCTAGTGAACTATGAAATCTATCAAATATGTGAATGTGAATACTATCCTTGGGAAAATAAATCATAAACCTACTAGAGAATGATTAAGGATGGTATCAATACAACATATACCATGTGAAGTAAAATTAATGTTTGTTTTCATTGTTGAATTAATCCATTAGAAAATGATATTTCATAAAAATTCTTGATAAAAAGTAACCTTTTGTTTTGAAAAAACTTTTAAAAAGTCATTTCTTCAAAAATAACATTTGAAAAGATTTTCATTAAATTTTAAACTTTTAATCATGCCAAGAAATCACCAATGAAATGGTTATGGGTAAATACATATATATATTGCGAGGTAAAAATTAACATTCCTATTGCACGTTAAAAAGGATAGAAAAATGCCTTATTTTAAAAAAGATAAGAGGATTACATTGAAAACATTGTTTAAAAGAAAGAAAGGTAAAAAATAATTAATAAATAATTTTGAAAATGTAAGAAAAATATTGAATATGTATTTATTAAAATTTGGTTTAAAAAAACAGTTTCTTTGACTAAAGTGCGAAATGAATTTTGTTTTATTGAAAACATTTCTAAAATTTCTTCTGTACCAAAGTGTGAAAAATAATTATAATACTTGAAAATGATAATGAGTTTACATAGGAGAATAAGATGAAAATTCATATTGAACAATGTTTATATAATTTCAATTATTGGAAATACCACTGAAAGACCATTAGAATTATTCTTGTATTAAATAATCATTAAACATCTTAATGTTTTCCAAACCTCATTGAATCATTTAAAATAATTAGCCTCATGAAGGAAAAATATTAAATCAATGTTTCAAATAACAATATGATAATGTATTTCATGATATAATATATCAAAATTGGTAGTAGAAACACCACACAATATAATTAAATGATGAACATCACATTTATCTCACATATGTAAAAAGAGAGATGAAAAACCATTACCTTTTTTTTCCTTCGAGTGAACATACATTAAATACTAATATAATGGTTTTAAACATTTTAGTAACCTATAATAATAATAATAGTAATAATAATTATAATATCATATATTAACTTTTTATAACATCTTATAACCCATTTTGTATATTCATTCGTTATTTTTACTATTTCTGCGGTAAATTGACTAGTTGGTCGAGTATATGTAAACTTGTTACTTGTTATTACTAAAATTGATTCTTCATATAGAGAATGTAAAACATGAAATTATTTTCATATATATCCATTATATATTTAATTATAATAATTAATAACATTTTGAAAATATGAAATGAAATTCACAGTTCACTGAGACACTAGGTTGTGCATAAGCATGAATGCTATTTTTATTTCATGTTCATATTAACAGAATTAAAATTAAATTATATATATTTCTATTATAATTAATGTATCATATATATGTCATATGCATTTCATAGTTTTTTTAATTTCATCGTTTATACTTAACATGTGTAATGTGAACGAGTTGTATCTCTTTGAGTGGAAGATATCTAAACATCCTCAAAGGATGTTATCATATTTAGAAAAAATGAAAAGTTTAAGGTTAGGAGTTATAAAAAAATTAAATAATTATAATCAAATTATATATACCATATATAACATAAATATATACATATACTATCCATTATAGTAATCTTAGTATTGTGTTTATTATCTTTGTGAGCTCCTTCATCATGTCGTGGTTTTCTCCTTTACATACTAAGGTTTTCCACATTCCGATAAAATGCTCTTGTAATAAAAAAATTATTGGAGAAGAATAGTTGTGGTGGTGTATAATGGAGATAAATGTAAAGGGTGCATTGAAAAATGCTACCTTTTAATTGGGTAACTCCTTTTGGTTTGCACCAAATGTATTATTCAGATTACTCCCTTCCAAAGCATAGGATTATATGATGATGGTATGGATCTTTAGCGGTTATTTTTATATAACTTGGTCGATTCAAAGTGTCTTGAGTGGTGTAAGGAAGTGGGAGAGGTGGTTTCCTTTTACAAGGGAAAAAAGGACCCACTTGGAATTTATTGAAGACAAGTTAGGCCTACTAATGCTTTTACCTAAAATATTTAATAAAAAACCAACCAAAATATGTAATTTAAGGTTTTGGAAGAATTATGTCCAGCCAATGGGTTCTGTAAAATTGGGTAGGTCATTTTGGCCCTCAAGCTTATGGTTTATTTCCGTGTTTAGCTTAATTTTTATTTAATAATTTTAATTAATTTTTCTTTCATTCACTAATATATTTGATAAGATTGTAATTTTAAATTATAATAAATTATTAATAATTTTTATTTTAAACATGGAATCCATTTTTACAAATTAATATCATAGACGTGGATGAAATTAATTTAAATTTAATCCCACAAATAGGATGAAAATGCAGGTTTTTAAAGTGAAAACATTCGAAATATTTCTATGTTTGTATTGTAAATTTCAATGTGAAAATAAATAAAATGATATAATTTTTAACAAATGATAAATCTTTAACCAAATTTAAATTAAAAACCAATGAAATGTTTATTTTACTCTATTAATTAATTTAGATGAATACATAATTGGAATTAAAAATCTATATTCTTTATTATTCATGAAAAAACAATTGATCATAGAAAAATACAAAACATTTACCATAACATAATTTTTTTATCATATAATGATGAAGTTTATTTTGACCTATAAATTCTTTAAATTTTTGATAATTTGGATTTAAAATAGGCTCACCATTATAAAGTGATAAAAATGGCATAATAAAAATATAATATTTTATGTGTAATATTGGGTTTGTTCATTTCTATTAATTATCAAATATGTTATATTAGTATAAATTTTTTATTAAATAATATATATATATATATATATATTTAATGCATTAATATAACTCAATAGTTATTTTTAATTTAATTTTTTTAAAAGTATTTTCTATAAAAATATTTCTTTTTTCTTAAATTTGTTTGTATATCCATTTCCAATTTATTTGTTACCAATGAATTCATTATATATTTGTGTAAAAAATATATTTTCATAAAATAGTTAACATTGTTGATACCAGATAACATGTCTGTTAGGTTATATCTTATTATATTAAATAATAATATATAAAAAATATATTATTATTTGGAAAAATCATTCTTGTGGGTAACACAAGCCATTACAGAAACTAATTTTTTTCGTTGTCACATGGTATATAAGTATATTGTATTTTGAAACAATAATTTACAATTAATTTTTTTTATTAATGTAAATATATTTTAAATTATAAGTATATTATTTTCATTTATGCTCTTGGAGTTGCGTGTTATGGAAGCTATCTAATAAAATATTCATACTTTATATTTTTGGGGTATTATATTAAACCAAATTTAATTAAATTACATCATAGAAATTTAAAATCGTTTTTTAATTGGTTATTTGATATTTCAAATGTTTTAATCCCCACATTATGAGAAGGGTTCTTAATAAATCCTCTATACATTATAAAATGTGAAGTAAAAATGCCCCATTGAATAACATATTACTAGGTATTTATGTATAAGGACAATATCAAAAAGTAAAGATACATACATAGCGGGAAATAAAAACAATTTATAGGGAGTGATTGAGATCATTGATCTTAAAAAAGTGAATTATTATTAGAATGTTTAGGGCACCAAATCCATAAATATTAGATGGTTTAAAGACCAAAGGTTCATAAAAAATAAGGTAATACAAAAACATATTTTTAAGTATCATTTTTCTCATGTTAAGATATTCCGTTACTCCCTAATAATATAAATAAAATTAAAAACATGATATGTTAAAATTTCATAAAAACAATTCTATATTTTAGTTATGATTCAATTTAATTTTAATTTATCCATTACATTAAGACATGATTTCCAGAAAATAACATTGATCCATAATGATCTAAAATAATCATTTAATTGATCATAAGGTCCATAAAATAGTGAAAAACATTATATTTGTCTCTAACTGTTATACAATTTCACAATGTTTAAGAAATTAATCTATAAACCAAAAAATAAACGCTATTGTTTCATTGTTAATATTTATTCCTCACATTTATTAACTAAAAACAATTATATTTTAAGCAGGACATTTCATAGGCCAGTTATTTACATGACACCCCTATCATCCTTCAGTCATGGGTTAAATTACAATGACTATGTATAATTTTATGGGTTTTCACCCAGTATAGAGGTATTACTTTTCTAAAACAATGTTAATATTATTTTAAAAATAACAATGCTGGAAATCACTAAAATTAGGTTAATCACTAAATAGACTTTAAACTAAAGATATTAATAAAATATAAATTCATAAATACTTTATCCAATTATTTACAAATAGGTCCTTCCATGTTTTATTGTTTATCTGTAATATCAGTTGCTGGATTTCTAAATTAGGATTCCTTTGATTAAACCTAGGTAATTCATTTTCAAAATCCTTCTTAATTGTTTTTAATGAAAATTTAAATTATCATAACTATATCCCCTAGGATTTTTACTCCTGGTGTACAGTAAGGCACATAGTCGTGAACCAGGTTACGCCAAATCAGGATCAACACACCTTTAAAGAGTTGTTACTCATAGGTATATCTATTCCAGAACCACATCAACTTGTAGTATCAAGATACGATGTATTTTAAAGAGTACCCAATAATATATACCTTACCAAAATCCTTGGATGTTCTTCAATAATTACCCTCAATGTTTATCATAGGGTAATGTTGTCTAGACAATGTTTTCCATAATCTGATTACCAAGGCTTCTACTAAATAAGTTGTGCTACAAACAATAGCTTCCCAACCCTAGAAATACCAGAGTCAGTTTCGGAAATTACTTACATTTTCTTAATATATAAGTAAATCCTGTCCCAGAAGACCAATGATTTTCGTATAATTGGTAAATTAGATTCATACATGAGTCATACATTAAAACTGAATACAATAATTAAAACATTTTATCTTCTATCAAGGATACATACATTATTCAATCAATTATATCATTGTGTATAATTCGTAGTATATATATTAGGTTCCATGGAAAATATAATATAATATGGGTGGTCACAAATGATAAGTAAGGGTAAAATATAGAGGAATAAATATTTAATAAATTATAACTATAATTATTGAATAGTGAATATATGAACACACATACCATATGATCAATAAACTGAGAAGGAAGTGGATAAAAAATATGTAAAGGCAATAAATGGAAACATATGCCATATAAATTACAGGATAATTGAAAATAAATATGGAAATGTGATAAAACTAAACAAAATCCACATAATAAATGATTTTAAAATAAAATAAATCCATAGATATGTTGATGAAAAATATCATTGGTGAATAATAAATGCATAAATCTAAATGAAATTATTAATTACTCATGGAAATTGAAACATAAACTGTCAAGAGCAAACCTAAAAAAAGGTTAAGACTATGGTTATAAGCTTTTTTAATTTATGAAACATATTTGCCTCATTAGTACCTATTGATGCATTGAGAATTTATATAATGTATGAGCTCTACCCTTAGTTGCATGTCCAAATCACTCTCTATATCGATTAATCGATTAAATTAATAAAACATATGTCATATAAAATATCAATATTGAATAAAGAATAGATAATTTTTAATATATTTCCAAATAATTAAATAATTATCAAATAAGTCGACATATTTAACGTTTTATTTTGTTTAGGAAATATTAAAATCCATGATAAATGAAATGAAAAATTTATGTTATATTTAATGATCAATGGTCATTGGATATTGAATATTTTAAGGAGATTAACGAATAAATAAAGGATGTAAATTTGAATAATATCATTGGAAAATTATACCATAAACCATCCAATGAAATATTATAGAAGATATCAATATAATATATCTATGTTAAAGGAAAATAATTGGTAGTTTCCGTTGATTAATATAAACATTATTAAATGATTTTAATACATTCTTGTTGAATATATCATTTTGTTTTGAAAAGAAATTTGAATAACATTTTCATTGAAAACAAATATTAAACCAATTTTCATTTAAAATAATCCTTTCAAAATTGCAATGGAAGATTCAATGAAATTGTGGCAGGTATATCTATATTTGTTATATGAGGTAAGAATACCATTCCATTTTCTTGTTAAAAAGATATTAAAAGGCATTATTTGGAAAGCAACAAGAGTATTCATATGAAGAAAAATTAAATGAAAAAAAAGGAAAAAATGTATTTCTTAAATCATATTGATATTCATAAAAATATTTTTTTAACCATTTCATAAAACATGGTTTTTAGAATAAAATGAGTTCTCTGACTAAAGAGAGAAATGAATTTGAGTTTTCATGAAAACATTTTATAAAAAACTATGAGTACCAAATATGTTGGAAAATGGAACCAATACTTAAAAATGGTCATGAATAACCAGTGGTGAATAAAATTATTGTTTTTATTGAATAATGGTAAAGTAATTTCCTTTAATGGAAATTCCATTCAAATATCATTACTATTATTATTGAGTAAAATAATATTTTAACACCCTATTATGCCACATACCAAATTGAATATTTTTAAATCATTAACATCATGAAAAAATAAGTTTAAATGAGAGTTTTAAATAAGAATAAAATAAAATATTTCAAGATATAATATATCAAAATAGGCAGTATATACACCACACAAAAGAAGTAAATTTTGAACATGACATTTCTGTCACTAATGTAAAAAAGTTAAACGAAAACCCCTTACCTTGTGTTTTATTTTAGGAGAAAATCCATTAAATTCAGGGATATTGGTTTTAAGTAAGATAATAACATATAATAATAAACATAATAATATTTATAATATCATATATTAAATTTAGATAATATTTTATATTGTTTTTTAATAATCATTCATTATTTTGACTACTTCGGTTTTAAATGGCCTAGTTTGTTGAGTATGTTTTAACTAGTTATTTGTTGTCACTATCATGGATTCATCATGTCAAGAATTTAATCCATAATTTTATTATAATTTATATTCATTATATATTTATTTAGAATAATTCATAACACTTGGATATAAAAAATAAAATCCATTATTCATGGATATTGTAGTTGTGCGTACGCCTGAATACGACATTCATTTATTTTTCATAAAAAAGGAATTAAAAGAAAATTATATATATATATTATAATAAATTATAATTTATATTTCATATATGTTATATAGGTTTATTAAAACCATCCATTATATTTTTCATATGTAATGTGAATCAGTCACATCGCTTTGAGGGGGAGGTAGTCCACACTTCCACAATTGATGTTATCATATTTTAAAAAAATGGAAATTATAACGACATGTATTATAAAATAATTAAATAATCATAATGACTCAATATATATAATATTTGACATGTATAAATATATTTTAAATCATATTTCCCAACCATGAATCGAGGTAAAGGAAAAACATTAACAATTATCCATTCATGAAGTAGTCATTCACCGTACATGTAAACAATATGTTTGTTACCCATTAGATGGATATCTGTGTGATAATAGTTAAAGAACCTATTATAACTACATGGTATTATATTTAGTATATTTTTTATATTATATTATCATTGAATAAGATGAGTTCAGGGAATGTGAATGGATATGAGACTATGGAGCTTAAAGAATGATGTTTCCTCTTAACTGAGTAACTCCTTTTCTCCCACAAAGGGATTCTTTGGATTATTTAATGCACAATGTGAGGCTTATAAGATGATGTTATGGATGTTTATGAAAATTTTTGGATGATTTTGGGTAATCAAATGTGTCTTGAGAGGTGTGAGTAAGTGGGAGAGATGATGACCTTTTATAAGGGAGGAAAAAGAATCAGTTGAAATTATTAAAATAGGTAATGTGTACATATTAATTTATCTATGAAAAGTCATAAAAATCTACTCAAAATCAATAATTTAAAGTTAATGACTATATTATGTGAATAAAAAGGGTGTTTTAAAAGTTCTTAGGTCATTTTTTCTATTATGTTTAATGTTTAGTACGTTGATGGGCTTAATTTGGCCTTAATAATTATAATAACATTTCATTAATTTCACATATAGTTTTGGTCCAAAAAATATTGAAATATTTAGACAATATAAATTATGAATACTCTTCGTATGGAATATATTAATAATATAAACATTACCTATACCCATGGTTTCAAACCATGGGTATAATATTTAAACTGTGGGTATAGGCTATACTCATAGTTTCATGATGTGTGGGCATAGGCTATACCCATGTTTTATGAACCACGTCCTACCGAGGTTTCGGTATTTCACTATACCGATTGTTTTCAAAATACAGTCGGCATTGCTAAAGAAAATTTTGAAATACTAACTGTTTAAGTAAACTTGGGGTAAATATATGCATTCTCATAGTTCTACAAACCGTGGGAATATTTTTTTAACATAAATGTAATATACACACAGTTTAATAAACTATGGGTAGCGAATATTCCTGTACAAGCATAATACCTTCATTTTATGAACATTGTTGGTATATATTTAAATGTCTCTAGATAATTTGGGAAAATATTTTCATATAAATCTAATATAACCACAGTTCGTTGAACCATTTGTATAGACACTTCTCCCAAATGTAGCAGCAGCTTCTGACCTTCCTGTTTCTTCCTGTATCCAACTACTACCCACCTTCCTAATGCCATCCATATTTCTCTTATAATAAATATACTGACCATTATAGAGTAAAAACTAGTTACAAACCTCAATTTATCATCAGACTGGGAATAAAAAATATCACACCATATATATCCAAAAATAATCATGTAATCTAGATGGATAATGTATAATTTAACTGGATGAAGATCGAACATTTTTAATAGTTTATGATTTATCTTGAAGACCTCACTATGGGTTTGTATAAATTTTATGAATGTTCCCAGTGGTAATATATTAATAATTTAAATAATATTTCTATTTGAGTGGTAGTATAAATTTTTAGTTACAATATCATATTGATTATATATTTTCTACCGAAAAAGAGTAGATATCAATGCTTCAATTAAATGTAACTTAAATAATATATTTCATGAAACACTTAATTAGAATTTTAAAAAATGTAATCGGGATAACATGATTCAAAATGTTACTAGAATTATTAGAGATGTTGTAACTTTATGGAGAAATTATTTTATGAAATAATTATTTAGAAGTTACAAAAAGTTGGTAAAAAGGTAATTAAATGATATCACATGATAGATGTGGAAGTTGGAAAATAATAATAGATGATATAATGCGATTGAAAAGTTATATTTAGTAGTTATGTTTAATTAAACAAATGAAAAATCAAACATTAATGACTCCATACAATAGATAATTTTAGAAGTTTTACTATGATCTATTTTTTAACACATGGAGTAAGTTCCAAAGTATGATTAACATATTGAAATATTAAAATATCATTTAGAAGTGTATTTGAGATAGATAATTAAAATTGGGACTATCACCAGTTAGTGAAATAATATATTTTCACATGATAATAATCATTACACTATACAAAGCTATTCCAGATTGAGTTTTTAAAAAGTATTTCATAAAATTTTATATCCCATAAAAATTATGACTTTATGATGATATGATATATCATTATTTTTTACCTAGATAAAATATGTATAATTGATGAATTCCCTTAATAGTGAGGTTATGGAAGTTCTATAAATCCTTTCATTCTAGAGTTTTCACGAAACATCAAGAATACTATATATGTATTGAGAAAAATTCAATTAATTGAGTTTTGTGGGAAAATGAAATTATTTTCCTCAATGTTTCTCTTATGTGTGCAGATATAATAACATAATAAGTACAATACTTTTTATGTACAATTTACACATGTGGTAAAGTTGATGTGTTGTAAATATTTATCAGACACAAATACAAGATGTTGAGCCAAAAGATATAGTTTTGATCAATGTGTTTTTAAAAAAATTAATCAAAGAATAAATGTTATTGGTAATATTCAACATAAATATGCTTTAGTTATGAAACAATGTATAAATATTTTGTTAAGAGTCATCATACATAGTTATCAGTTGAAGATACTAGACAATGATTACATTGGGAAGAGATTATGAGAATGTTGATAGGTGAAATATATTTATTCTTTACATGGTGATCAAATATCATGTCTATAAAGCAAGAAAAATAATATGAATAATACAAGATGGAGTTAGAATGAATACCAAATAGGCATATTATACTGGTAGGTTCAAGATATACTTTTAGTGAGTCATGTATAAAATATTTTTATTTTGTTTTGTATTGGGAACATAAGGAAACATTTTGTATATATTGATTGTTTCTATAATATTTTAAACTAATGAGATGTAGTATAATATAACCTATCAGGACATTTATGGAAACTAGTTAGAGTTGAATAATTGTATTATCTATTCTAATATAATGAATTTAAATGGGCCAAATAAATATTCCATACTAAATTTATAGTCACCCACATTGGGGGAAAGCAATGTACATCATTCATGCCTTGGTTTACATTATTATAATTTCATGATTTTGTGGCTATTTTACCATGTTTATAAGGATATAACTATAAAAATTTACTAGGGTTAATTTCTATAGAATTAAAATTGTAAAATTTCACCAGTAATTAAACACCCATATCAATGGTTCTCATGGTTTTTGGATCAGTGTTCTCATTGTTTAGACATATTAAAGAACTCTTTTTTACATGGAACATAGCCTGGATATATATTCTGGTTAATGGGTTGATGGCAAGTGGAGTTGATTAAACCTATAGGGAAATTCAGTATAGGTGAAGTGCCATGGGGAGGAGAAAATATGGTGTTACAAGTTTTGGAAGGAGAAATGAACAAGTCATAGACCTGTAACATTGTGAAAGATATATAGGAGTATCATGTAGCTGGTGAGGGTCCACTAGTAATCCATTATACATAATATAACCTCTCTATGGTACCTTGACTCATCGGCCTATCTCAAGATTTTGAGGCCAATTATCTAGCTAGTGGGGTATCACGTTTTAACAGGGAAGTTGAGTGTGATCATTACTTTACACACTTAAGATGATTATATCCTCATAGTTAGGGTAATCAAACAAACATTGTAAAGATTAAAACTCAGTATGATAGTAAATAAGAATAATTAAGTCATGTATTTCTCAATCCCCATTCAAAGGAGATTTCCCAGGAATAGGTATCTCAAGAGAACTTCAACATTTTAGAGTCCATAACAGAATATATGAAAACCATAGAAGGGAAACAGACTACCTTGAAACCTAAACAAAATTCATACACAGAATGGTGGGATGATAATTCCACCTCACAACTTATGTTACTTAATATTTTGTACTCACAAAAAGGAAAACCTAGCACTAACGAATGTATTATAACAAAACAAAAAAGATCTTGTATTATGAACTACAATAAAATCAATCAATCTTATCATGATTTCCTGAGATTACATAACCATATGTATTACCTCATACTAACTGCAAGAACAACAACACAACTAATTATGAACCTTTATTTCAAATTTTATTAAGAATAATGTATGATAAAATCCAATACTAAACATTCATAACTAATTAAAACAGTAATAATGTGTCATAAAAACAAAAACTAACCCTATATTACAAATGATAATTTTCTTACGAAAAAATAACAGACATTAAATTATCATTACTAATGCTATAAGTTTCCAAATTATGATAAAACATATACATTACCTAACGTTATAGTCATCAAGAACAAAAATTTATCTATGCATGAAAGTCCTAAATTATATACAAATATTCACTACCTCCTAATTTCAAGAACATGAAATTTACACTATAATCATTATTATGAGACATAAGATCATTAGGATCAGTATAAAAAATAATATAAAATTTAAAATAGAAAAAAGTATAAATTATATTACTTGTTGATGGATTGCTATATGATTACAAGAAATTTGATACCACATTGGAAAAAACAATAACACGCCGAGTGAGAATACCATTTGGAAATGTAAAAAATAATTATTTCATTATGGAATTCATCATCAAAATCCCATTAACATGATAATGCAATAATTATAGAAAATAAAAATAAAAGAATACAACAAGAATAAAACAGTGATGATGAAGGTATGATAGAAAAAAATTGGGAACTCATCACACATTGAAATTGCCACTAATTTTTCAGTTAATGAAATCCTTTATAATTATTCAAAAATTTAAAACCTTAATAATTAATATTAGTTCACATTTATTTCCCTATCAAAATAAAATGTGTATTTCATAATGAATATAAACAAGACTTAAGTTCTATATTGCATATATTCAAAACTTGTTTTCCATATTACATATATTCATAATAAAAATGACATATTTCATATTTTATACATTACGAAAAAAATGAACATTCAATATAGTGATAAAAAATGAATACATTATATAAGGAAGAGAAAAATTGATTCGTATACTCATAATAAACATAATATATATGGAATATTAGAAAGAGAAGTCATAACTCATATTAGCAACATTATTCATAACACATATATTCATATTTCATGTTAACAAATAATGCATTTTTAATTAATGAATGTTTTAATCAGCCTTTTGTATTATACAATGAAAAATCAAAGAAAACCCCATAAATAAACTCATTAAATCTAATATTACTTTTTTAATTATTTTCATATGAAATGTTGATGAAACAACTATACTGATTTTTGAGAAAATAATTAAACAAACTCTATAACGATGGAAATACAATTTTTGAAAGAAGAGAAATATGATAATATTTAAATTAGCTTCAACAATTTCAGAGAAACAGAGTCTAAATGAATATGTATTATTATATAAATAAATGTGGATATCTATATACAATAACTCTCTTGAGAAGATATAAAATTAATATGAAAGATAAAGGTAAAATGAGGCCCTTATTTCATGAAAAATTTAATAATGATCATAAAAAGAGTCCAAAAATTAAATGAAATATAGTTTCAAACATGGGGGGTGCGGTTTGGGAGTGAAGGGTGTGTAGGTTGGGAGGGAGGGGTGCATTGTAATGTCATGTGTTTTTAAATCGGGTTAAAATGTGATTGTTCTTAAAAAATTTATTTGTGGGATGACATGATCTTAAAACCAAGACTTGAGACCACTGTTCGTGAGTTGGGATTGATTAAACATGTTTATATCGGGATTGGGTAAAGGATTAGGTAGTTTCCTGATAATATTTTTGAAATTTAGGACCGTCATATCAGGGAAAGTCAATTTTTAAGGAATAGTAGAGTGTGCACAGTTGGTACACGACCTGTTAAACCGTGCGACATGATATTGGAAGTCATTCAGGTTAATTCTTAGAGAGTGAGAGGCACTCACAATGTCTTCACATGGGTAGGAAAACTGTGCAACAAAAATCATGTGAGGTGATTGTTCTAAATATATAAGATTGCACTAATTATGAACCGTTAGGTAAACAATGAAAGACAGACTATGGAGAGTGGGTTCCATAGATAAGGGGTTTCACACGATTAGTACATGGTTCTCCAGACCATATGGGCCAAACCATTTGGCATACCATGTTTTGGGTTAATTTATTAAATTAATTTCCTAGAAGAATGAGATTTAATTCAATGTAATTATATGGTAATATTTATTTAATTAAATACTTGGTTAAGAGGAATTGAATTAATTGATGCAACATAGTGTTCAATATAAAGAAATTAATTCTGAGATAATTTAATTACATGATAATGATTTGGGGTCTTATTTTATTAAATCATTGATAATGGAATATAATTAATTGATAAATAACTATTTATTCGGGTTTTTAGATTATTAAATTCAAGGTTATGATGAATCTAATCCATTAATAAACAATGTGGTATTTATTTAATTAAATTTTGTTCATGATAATTTAATTAAATGGAATTAAATGGGGGAATTTCTTTAATTATATTGAGGTTGGATGAATTTAATTAAATAATGATGAGTTTTATATTTTATTTTATTTAATTCATAATATATGAATTAAATTAAATGATGTGTAATGGGGAAGTTATGGGGTTTATCAAAAAAGCGTTTAAATTAAATGATAGTAATAATAATATAGTTATTATTATTATTTTATTAATTATTATAAATCTAATTATGGTTATTTGAAGGAGGAAAAAGAAGAAAGACACACCCCATCTCCTCCTCCAACATGTACCGCGATCCCCTCCTCTCATAAGGTGGAGGCGCACCACTCCCTCTTCCAAGCTCTTCTCTGTGCACCAGATCAAAGTGTTTCCTTCACAGATGTTGTCTGTCTCATCAAGGTATGTCATTATCTTCATGTTTCATGTTTTTTTCATTGGCCTTTTTGGATCTCGTTTACCCTGTCTCCATTTGGACAAAACCCTAAGCCCCAGGGTTAATTTAGTTTCTTACTTTCTTTGGATTCTCGGTATTGTGGATGATGTCATGAGAACCATTCCGTATTTTGAAACCTATCACTGATGATATGTAAATTCAGCATGATTTTGTTTATTGCTATCATTTTTTGGAACGGTTATAAACCCCGTAATTTTTTTGTCACCGGTTAAATTAGATACCTATGGTAAATTTGAGTATTGGTAATTTAATTGGAGATGCATTGGTCATCATCGTACTAACTTTGGGAGATATTTATCAATGTAGTATGATAAAACCAATTCCTAGTATGCACACACAATATTATGGATGATATTGAGTGTGAGATTTTTGTAGTTCACGTTAATAAGAATTGGCTCGGTCAATTCCTAGTGGTATGGTCCTCAACCATTCTATAATTTGAAAAAATTATCTTTTTTTTATTTCCTACTTTTGGATAATTTGAATTGAAATTCTAGAATGGGATACCATGTGTTAAATAATTTGTATATTAAATTTCAAATTTTTGTAATAAAACCCCAACAACAGAGGTGCACTACCATTAGGCTAAAAACACAATGTTTAGAAATATATGTTGATTTATCTTTGGTTATGTGATTTTCTATTTATTCCCATTACATATTGATGGACTTGGGTTAAGAGGTAATAGGAGTATTGGGTGGGATATGATGGGATAATTAATCAGGGAACTAATTATGAGATAGTGAATTGGATAAGATAAGATAATTAATTTTTGAATTTATTATGATCCCAGATAATTGAAATTGGGATATTTAATTTTGGAATAAATTATGTGCTTTTTTAGTAATGTTTTTGATAATTAACTGTGGACATTAATTATCGAAACATGAGATTTAGAATTGAATAATGATTTATGAATTAACTATGTGTTTGAGTTTATAAATTATGTAATTAATCAGGGTATGAATTATGAGATGTGGAATTGGCAATGTTAAAATAATTAATTATGGACTAATTATGTTCCATGATGTTTTGATAAGATATCTAATTGTGAAATTAATTATGATGATGTGATATTTGAATTGTATAATTAATTATGGAGAATTAATAATGGGATGAGATGTATTCTAATATATTAATTAATTGAGGAATAAATTAATGAAATTTTGGACTTTGTCAATCGTGGGGTCAACTACTGGTTTTGGATATGTATTACTAATCTTTGGATTACAAAGGGAATGAATTTGGATAATTTATATGGAATTAATTTTTGATCTTGGATTAAATAATTTTTTAATTGTTTAATGAATGAGAATTAGATGATTAAAATAGCATTCTACCCCAGTGGAAATGTTGGGACATGAACATGTAATTCCTCCCCAATAGTTATCAAATACTTGAAATGAATGATAATGTGGGTGTTAGACATGGATTTCAATTCCAAAATAGGAGTTGGGACATGGATAAGGCATTCCTCTCTAATTATTGCCTAAGAGATTGGATTTTAGGTGTTAGACATGTAGATCTACACTAGAATAAAAATTGGGGTGTTAGACATAGCGATATACATAGAATGAGGATTGGGGTGTTTGACATGGTGTTCAAATAAGAAATGAATGAAAATAATGAATAGTGAAATGAATGATAGATGTGGATCAAACCTGAGTTAATTGATACTAAATAAATAATGGTTGATAATGACTAGAATTATGGCAGGATATTTTGTTATTGTTGTCGTATGGGAATCCATGGGAACAGTGTGGATAATAAATGATAAAATAGTGAATATTTTATAAAGTGAAATAAGGTATTTATGCTTGATAAATAATATTTTATGATTCTTGTTCATACTCTTATTCTGGATATGGACATATGTAGGTATTTCCACAAGGTTTCCCTTTGGAACCTTGATAGGTAGTTGGTTATTTATTAAGTTCTGTTATTACCTTTTTATACATACACACCATTTTGTTATATTTCATTTCCAAGATTGATCTAGACAACTGGTAGTCCTGGAGTACTGATATGTGTATCTCACACCCTATTGGAGACATTATTTCACTACGACACACTAGTAGAATTTCTTGTTTGCATGACAGTGGAATCTTGCTTATGGTTGATTATATGTACTTGGGAGTTATGAGAAAATGATAGAGTGGGAGCTCAGGATGCTCGTGGAGATCACCCTTGGGAATTTTTGTATTTTTTTTATTTCGGAATTGGAATGTAAATCATTTGGTATTTTTTAATTATTTCAATAATATCACCATGATATGCATTCATTGCATACACTATCATTGTCTATTTTTATTATTCAATTGATTATTGTTTTATATCATCTTCTGCTGTTGAGGGATTTTATTACTGATTTCTGTTGTGCACTCTAAATATGTGGTAATATTCTCCCCACTAACAATCCATAGACCATTTTTTTAATTCAGCATCCTCTAGAATATAGGGAGATATGTTTACTGTCATGTGGAAACCAGTTTTACTACAAGTTTGAGGATTATCCAGATTAGGATGATACAAAGTGATTTAAGAAGTTTATGTTTTCATTCCTTTCCTGTTATTGTTATTTTTTTGGGTGTTGAAAAGTGTCTAGAAACTTTTCGGTTCTTGTTCAATAGTTGCACTTGGGACTGATCAACCCATGTAGGGGAAATTACCAAGTGGCTAGGTATGGGATTTTTTGTCTGTGGTTATAGTTCATATGATTTCACCATGAGTAACGAAATTATTTTCCGCTGCATATTGATTTTAAAAATTTAAAAAAATTGTCTTTATATTGAAAGGAAATTTCATTACAATAATTATTTTAAACACTTAAATATTCTTATTCCATCCGTATCACATTCCATGTAGTTTCATTAGTAGGATTTCAGCTTATTTTCATTGTGTGCCCTGGGTGGAATGCACTGTTTTGATTTTCATCAGAATTCCCCTTTAGAGAGAATATCTCGGTCATAGATACAACATGATTGGGTGTTTATATGCCAGGGTTCCTCTGTTATTAACATGTTTTGATAAAGTGACATGCTTCTATGTTATGACATTCTATTTTGTTACTACTTATGATAACATACAAGGGATGTTTTAATGTGTAAATGGATGCATGAGGAGAAACATTTGATGTAATAAATGAGAGCCAACTAATAGTGGTAATATGTATGGGCACCTTACCATTTGGTTGGAAAAAACCCATGTGATTGATCATTGTATAACCATAATGGGTTTGAAAATGGTTATAAATTATAAACTACTGGGTTTTGAAAAAGGAACTGTTATGGGTTTGGTTTTTTTATGAAAATTAATGTTTTGAATAAATTGAATCATTTGAGGTCACCTTTTTTATTAAAAACAATTTGGATGCTAAATTTACTGTTTAAAATGTAACACAGCTAAATTTAAATTGTTAAAGAGGATTTCTATTATAGCTTGACTTTTTTTCCTCTAGGGCATTGTTTAAAAACCAGGTTCCTTGTTGTAGAATACTACTTTTACGTTTGATAAAATTCATTCCAATATTCATAGGATGAAATGAATTAATTTAAATGGATAAAATGAAATGGGGGATATTGAGCCTATTGATTTATATTTTCCATATCAAAGAGATATTGTTGACATGTATGGTTTGTTAGGGACTATTTTGTGGTAGGTTTTCCCTTACAGCATGAGATTATTTGTTTCTCATGATCTTAAAATAAATACATTAGATGAAGGTTCCCGAGTTGGGATCATTTAAATATAATTATATAGAGCTTTGGTAAATGTTCAATAAGTTTCATAAATAGATTATTAGAATTCAGAAATGTCAGATTATGAAATGTTAGGTTTTTAAAGAATAGTAGAGAGTGCACTATTAGAACACGACTTCTTAAAATGTGTTGCATGCTATTGGAAACTGTGGAGAATAATTCTCGGAGACAGTGGTTCTCACACGGTCTACTCACAGTTAGGAAAACCGTGTGGAAAAATCCATGTGATGGGAGTGTATTAAATAGAATGATCTCATGAACTGTACATGATTAGGAAAACCCTATGGGATAGACCGTATGAAAATGGTTCCTTAGATAGAAGGTTCTTAATGGTTGGTGCACTATTTTCCAAACCATGCAATCCAAACATAGAGAATTACCCAATTTTGGGTTTCCGATTAATTTTTGTAATTACATTCTCAGCTAAGAGGGATTTGATTAAATATCATGATATGGGGTTTTGTAATTAAACATTGGGTTTAGAGGAATTTAATTTATTAATGTGAAACATGGTTTCATTTAAATAAACTATTGTTGAAGGAATTTATTTAAATGATAATGTGTTGATGTTTTATATATTTAAATATAGGTGAATGGAATTTAATTAAATGAGTTAAAAAAATTTATTTGAGTTTTTATCTAATTAATTCTCAATTTGGGATGATTTTAATTTTGTAATGAAAATGGGGATTTTATTTAATTAAAATTTGTTCAATATAATTTAATTAAAATGCTTTAAATGGGGTAATTGAATTAATTATACTGAGGTTAAATGATTTTAATTAAATAATGTTTAATTTTTTATTTTATTTAATTTTATTCATTGTAGAATAAATTAATTAAATGATGTGTAATGTTGAAGTTATGAGTTTTATTATAAAATTATTTAAAGAAAATGATAATAATAATAATACAGTTTTATTATTATTATTATATTAATTGTTATTAATATAATTGAGGTTATTTTGGGGAGGAAACAATAGGGAGGCAGACCCCATCTCCACCTCCTACATGATGTGTGACCCCCTATAATCCCATGTAGGAGGCTCACCACAACCTCTTCTCGGCTCCTCTCCACATGCCTTATCGCGGTGGTTCTTTCATCGATGTTTTCCATCTCGTCGAGGTAAGTCCTTCTCCACATGTTTGGATATTTACATCACATGTTTCATCTCTCCTTAATTTTTTCTCTATTAGGATAAAACTCGAAGGCCCAATTTTAATTTGGTTACCTCCTTTCTTTTGATTCTTGGTGGTGCGGATGATGTCTTGGGATCCGTTGCTAGGTATTTCATCAACCTTCACCGAAGGCGTAGTGGTTCTGATTTTTTTGGTTCACCAACATCATTTTGAGTAAGGTTATGAACCCAATAATTGGTATCTAAATAATTGAATTAGACGATTATGGTGTATTTCAATTACAATTAATTATTTAGAAGTGTGTTGGTCCTCACCGTACTGATTTTGGGTTCTAGTTATCATTGTAGGGTGATGATACCAATTTCTAGTATGTGCCTACAATATTGTGGAAGTGCATGTGCACAAGCACTTTGTGGTTCATGTTATAAAGAATTTTATTGGATAATTCCTTGAGTTAGGGTCCCCAATCATTATTTAATTTAAAAAATGTAGTTTTTTATTTACTTCTTTTTGAAATTTTGAACAAAAATTATGTAATGAATTTCCATGTGTTAAATACTTTGATAAACTATAAAATCATGTTTTTATATGAAAAACACTCCAATAGAAGTGCACTACCTTCAAGCTAAAACAAATTTTTTAAAATGAAATGTTTATTTAGTTTGTTGTTATGTGATTTTATATTTCTTACCTTTTCATATTTATGCACAAGGGTTAAGCGGTAATTTTGAGTATTAGGCGGGATATGTTGAGATAATTAATCATGGAAATAATTATAATCTACTGAAATGGATAAGTTAAGATAATTAATTTATAAATTAATTATGAACCTCATAAATTGAAATTGAAATATTTAATTTTGTAATTAATTTTTTTCATTTGAAGTAATCTTTTTTATCATTAATTTTTGAAATTAATTAAAAACATTTGAGTTTTAGAATGGAATAATTAATTATGAATTAATTAGATTCTTGAGTTTATAAATTAGATTTTTAATTTGGGGATGGATTATGAGACTTGTAATTGTATATGTTGAATTAATTAATGATGGAATAATAATGTCCTTGATGTTTGATTAAGATAAATAATTGTTAGATTAATTATGAAAATTTTTATTTGGATTGGATAATTAATTATAGATAATTAATTATGGGATGGGATTTGTGTTAATATAGTAATTAATTGACCAAATAATAAATGGAATTGTGGGAATAGATAATTTTGTGGTTAATTACTGGTTTTTGATATGTTTCATTAATCGTTGGATATGTAAGGCAATTAATGTAGATAATTGTTGAGGAATTAATTATTGATATTTGATTAATTAATTTGTGGATTAATTAATGACTGAGAATTATGTGTTACACATGGAATTATAAGACAATAAATATATGGGTACTTGAACATGTTATTCCTCCCCAACAGTTATCAAATGATGTAAATGAATGAGAATGTGGGTGTTAGACATGGTGTTCTAGAGAAATGTAGAATTTGTGAATTATACATGGCGTTCCTCCCCAATAGTTATCTATGAAAATTGATCTAGGGTGTTGGAAATGAAGATCCAAACCAGAATGAGAAATTTGGTGTTATACATTGTGAAAAACACCGAATGAGAATTGGGGTGGTTTAAATGGTGTTCAAACACCAAATGAATGACAATAATGATTTATTAAATGAATGAGAGATGTGGATCCCACTTGAGTTAAATGTGATAAAAAATATATGTTGAGAATGATTTGAATTTCAAAATGAGCTTAGGTTATTATTGAGCGATGTGAAATTATGGAAACCTTTAAGATAAGAAATTATTAAACATTTAATAATTGGTAATGTTTTGCAATGTATTTATTCTTGATGAATATTCATGTATGATTCATATGAAGACTCTTATTCTAGATAATGGTTGAATAAGGTATCCTATTCAGGTTACCCTTTGGAACATGGATGGGTTTTTGTTTCTTTATTCTGTTACATTATTTCCTTTTTATAACTTAACATAATTTTTCATATTGCATTATCTATATTGAGCTACAAACTAGGGCTCTTGGCTTACTGAGATCTATATCTCACACCCAAATAGAGCTACCATTGCACTGGGTTACCCGAGTAGACATTCGTGTTTGTTGTACTGTGGACATGGTCTTGGGTTTGTTTACTAGTACATGGGAGTTAAGAGTAATGGACCGAGCAGGAGCTATGGATGCTCGTGGATATCTCCCCTAGGGATTTGGTTATTTTACTTATTTTTTTATTTTAATTTAAAACATGTTGTTTTGTTTACTATTTTCAAACTATTATCTCCATGAATGTAATGCATTGTACAAACAGGCATTTTCCCTTTTAATTATTCAGTTGATTAATCTTTTATATCTACTTCAACCATTGACTGAGTTTATTATCTATTTTCATTGTGCACTATGAATATGCTGGTATATCCACCCCTAACTAATCATAGACACCTACTACTATTCAGTCGCCCCTAGTGTATGGGGAGACACTTTTGAGGTCATGTAGAAACCAGTTCGGATACCGGTTTGTGGGTAAGTTAGGTTAGTACGTTACATGCATGTATGGAGGGGTGACAGTTTGGATTGAGGGGGTTCATGTATGGACGGGGGGAATATTTTCGGAGGGGGAGGAATTTTGGAGGGAGGGTGTGGGGGCTGTATATTGGGAGGGGGAGGGGGAGTGGGGTGTTCAGGATGGGAGGGGGAACAAGATGGGAGGGGGATGCATGTTGGGAGTGACAGGGTGTATGTTGGGTGGTAGGGGAAATATGTTTGGAGGGGGAGGGGTGTGAAAGTTGGGGAATATTTTTTGAGCAGTTTGGGAGGGATGGGTGTATAGGTTGGGAGGGGTAGGGTAGTATGTTCTGAGTAAGGGTGTAGGTTTGGAGGGCAGGGCGGAAACTGGTTGGTTTGGGGTGTAGGTTGGGGGGAAGGGATTACTATATTGCCCCATTTATAATTTTGGCATCTCTACAAAGGTTACATTACATTTCAATGATCTAATCTCATTGGTATCTTAAAGACAAGTCCCAAATATTCCACTAACCCACACAGGGGCCCATATCACAAATCTAAATAGAGATCTCATAGCCTATAACATAGAGGAACGACCTCCCATCATATATAATCCAATACTATTAGACTCTTATTACTCACAATTGTTTCCAATATTACACACCACCCTAAAGTGGATGTTCATATCCCACATGATACATTCATACATCTAGTTCATTATCTCAGTGCCCAATCCTTCTCTCACCATCTCACTAGCCCCAGGATAATCCACCTAGGCTATATACATCACATATCACATTCCAAAACCATCCTAGGAATCTCGTCATCCCAATTCTCTCCCCCATAGGGAACATTGTCTCTACTTAATATAGTATAATCATGTTCTTAAATTCACATTCCCCAAGAATAGGATGTCGAAATCCATCCTATATAACCTCCTCTTCCACTTATAGTCCTTATATATTTAACCTAATCCTATTGGAAATTAATATAGATGGAATCTCATACATGCTCGCATGTGTGGTTTTTTTATTAAAGGACCCACCTACCTCTAGCATGGATTTTCCACAATCTCAAAGCTCTATCAATCAAAGGTAAAGACTGTATGTGTTACATCTATTCATGTACCACCTCCAGAGGTCATACCTTGAATCACATGACCTAAATAATTAATTATAAATATATTTAATTAATTATTTAATTTAATATAATGTGTAACAATCACCGAACAACTAACAAAGTACCATTGCACCATCGAGACCTTTACCGACCAAACTAAAGGGTTCACAACACACCCCATCACAAACATTAGAGAAATTACTATCCAAAAACACCAAATCATTAACAGAATTATTTTAATTTTAGCCATATTTTATAAAAAAAGTCAATTTTGAAATACCACACTATAATAGATAGTGGTGGCATACATGCATCATACGAGGATAACATCTAAGTAGGGTGTATGAATCCACAGACATTTTGGTTGATTAAACCATGATCAAGTGGAATTAACATCAAATACCAACATAAAACCAATTTAAATTATAGGAAAATGAATGTGGGTTTAAACACAGTAGAGGAATATATAATAATACCATATATCACTAGTGAAACAAACAAACCACCCACCCTTTAAATGATGATTTCTAAAACCCCCAAGTCACCTCTTGGTTCATAAACCAAACCCAAAAATATTCTCTTAAGGATTCCAAACTCTCAAAATACTGTTTTGACTCCTAGTTCTCAAAACAACCCATCTAAAAAATGGAAATTTCAAATTCCATTTATATTTTTAAATGCTATAATGATTCAAGTCATTACACTCATGTTAGTTTAGTTTACACATGGTAGTTAAACCCATTCATATATTTGATCAAGATACATTGTGATGTCTTATAAATATTAACCTCACATGGTTTTTTAGAACTAACTACAACAGTGTAGAAATTAAATATAAAATATGTGAAAAAGACTATGGAAACAAAACCATATGGTTATATATATGATACATCAAAAATTCCATTACATATAAGTAGTATAACCTCCTCACACACTTACACATGTGCATGACTAAGTATTCTAATTAAAGCATTATGTAAATGTATGAGAACTTTATTGCAGTAAATTTCCAAATAAATAACCATATGCATGTGTATTATTTTATGTTTTAAAACCCCCAAAATATTATCTATGTTTCCTAATTTTCCATTTTATGTGTCAATGAAGTATATGGTTAAAGAACTTATATTAACTCCACACCTACATCAGTTACACACACATAAGATTCTACCCATTCAATAATTCATTATTTTAAATTTCACACTTTTGAAGATCAATACACACCCTTATGAAACTCCCTACAAATACATTTACATGGTGATGAGGATTCTTAATTTACATGATTGTGAATCAAGTAATCAAATGAGTAAAAAACAATATCCAAAACAGTATTAAAACAAATCCATAACATTAAATATTTCCATGAACTAAATAGAAATTAACCATTCTAATCCATACAATAATTCAATTCATGTTCTTAATGTACATACATACGTCTCCATGCTATGTCAAAAATGAATGGGATTAATATCCCCCCTTCAACAACATCACCATACCCATCCCCATCTCCATCATAATCATCATCATCATATACATTTTCAGCTACCTCACCACCACCAACAGCATAAACAACATCTTTACCACCAACAACTCTATTTTCAGCACCTTCATCACCACTACGACCCTCATTGGTATTACCTAATGCATCATTTAAAGAGAAAATTGACTCCATATATGATTAAAAAGTATAAAAATCCTATTTTTTAATCAACTAACTCAAAACATCTAGATATTTCATGAAATGCTCGGTCATCAGCTTACTCATTTCACACTCCTATAAATCTATTTTCTTTTCTGATGATTCTTTAGCATGAGTTATTTCATGATTAGAGTTCTGATCAGATTGATAGGGGCCCAATAAAGACCAATACCTATAGGGTATGATTTGTTTCCCTGGTTTATGTATTACTCTCCCGAGGTACTCCTCACCTAATACCCGACTTAAATTATCCTGTTTCTTAAACATTTCATCTTCATTACCATCAAGGGACTCTATAGAAGATTGTCGAAATTATAATCAAATTAAATTAATAATTTAATGTTAATATTTAAAATATAAATAAAAAACTTTCAATTATATCTTCTATCTGTGAATTTACTTCACTTCCTTCATTTTTCCTTATACTGGAGAGAAATTATTTTTCATGAGGTATGTGACCATTGATGCACAATAAATCTTCCTCAAAATGAGAAATGATCAAATTTATATTAGTTTTATATATGAGAAATACAAAAATATTTCCTATGTCTGTTCAATGATAAATTTAGTTGATCATCCTGTATAACATCTCAATACTTGGTTAATGTACCTGGCTCTCTTCATGCTCGGACATTATTGTGTGCCCTAATGTGTGAAAATATGTCATCAAATCTTTATTCATTGTATTTTTCTATGACCCTTCCTAAAAAAATCCAATAGAAGTAATAAAAGTTATATTATATATTAAAACAATTAAATATTGAGATTACCTTACTCTCATGAGTCTTATAATGTGTAATAATTTTTTCATGTTGACTTTTTTGAATTTAAGGGAATGTGGGTACCCCCTTTAAGTCAGTACCAACCCTGCTCTTTCAACCAACATACAAATAATGATTGTATGAGAACCAGTACACTCCAACATTCATCATCCTTGCAGTATTATCAACTTTATCTTTGGAATTGTTAAACTAAATCAACAATGAACATGTTATTTCATTTAAATACAACAATTATATATATATATATGAATTTATAAAATATTTATACCCATGTTTTCTCTGATGGTTTTCCATGATCTCTTTACTAATACGTATACATTACCCTAGTTCCACAAAAATTAAATCATGACACATGGCCCAAGTGGCCAAGAAAGTTCTACACTGCATTTTGTTTGGATTTTCCATAAACATCCTTCATCTGAGTGTTACCACATTGCTTAGCAGAAGAAACCACTAAATAAGAAAAAGAATTGTGGTGGAAGATAAATTAAGTCATGGTACAATATGAAAAAAATAAAGTGATATCATTTTAAACAGTTTAATAAAAAACTCTTGCATAACAATAAATAGACAGGGATGGATATGTGGGTTGTCCAGAATTAGTAGCCTATATAGAAAGTGTATGTTCTAGTGCATGCTCTGGGTGACCATCAATCACTAGAGTGGAAGATAATAGAATAGAGTCATATTATGCTAGATGGATGGTTGGAATTGGTGGTTGCATATACGTGACAACATATGGGTAGTAGTATGGGGGATACATCATCAGATATGGATTTGGTAATGGTGGAAACATATATAGAGGTGGTGTAGTCATCATATGTGAAGATGAGTACAAATGAGATGATGGAGGAATCGGTGGGATCATACCTAAAGGAAGAAAATATATGGCATGCGAATAATAGGGTAGATAAGATGATTATGGAGGAATAGATAAGAGCATCCTGGGAGACTAAAGGGGTGTACAAAAAGGTGTAGTTGAATGGGTGTCCCCGGGGTGGGTCAGTGTGGACATAGTTATGATAGGTGCTCCATCTATCTATAGGAGGATTCCCACTCATACCCATGCTAACAGGATTTGGAGTCAAATCCGGTAGAACTAAATTTCCATATAAAAAATTGATAAATAATATTGAAATGAAATTACATGTAATGATGAAGAAAAACATTACATTTATTATACTCACTGATGGATGTGAAGGAGGGAATGTGTTATCATGCCTCAGTTTATCGGGATCAAATTTTCACATCCTTTGACCTTCTGATGTATTTGGAATAATCTACATAAGAGAGAAATTTAAATTTTTTTAAATATTTTTTAAAAATCATGCATAAAACATACATTTATCAACAATTCATGAGAGGAACCAATTTAAATTCTTTTAATTACAAAAATTACAAGTGATTACAAGGAAATGATTAACACATCTATTAAAATTACATTACCATTTTATAAAATTTTTTTAAAAATGATTTAAACTAGTTTTTCTACATTGAAATAAATATTATTTAATAAAATGACACCAGAAAACACAAAAAAAATATAATTCCAAACTAAATAAAATTAAAATAATTACAGTGATACTAAACTGAGAAGCTCATGTCAATGGAAACTAAATGTAAAATGATCATATATGGTTGGGTCTATATATTACTAACTACTAAATCAGGTCCATCATCAATACTCACAATGGGACTATTTGATTCATCAAATGCTATATTTTGGAAAAACCCCAATGGGGGTGTCAATAGTGGAAATTTGATCGCCAACATCATGAAAAATAGGTCTTGGGAATATATCATTAATGACATTGTAATTGGTTCTCAGATGATCCTTCAGATAAAAAATATTTTTACCCATTGATGCCAAAATATATGGTTTATCGATATGCATGAATTGACTCATATCAATAACTTTGAATCCATAGTCATCAATAAATTTATAATTTCATCTCAGTGAATCAAAACATCTAAATTTCATCATATTAAATATACGTTTAGAGTAGTAGTAAAATAAAAATATTTATCTAAAAACTCTATAATAACACACATTTTTATTTTGAGGGTGACTATCTGATACATTTACAAAACACTATATTATAGTAGTTAACATAACACGATCATGTTCTGTTATCATTTTCAATGCTCAATCTGTTGTAAAAAAAGAATATGCATTGATTATTAAATATCTTCATTCATGAACCAGAGAATTAGAACCAAAATCCAAAGCTAATAATTTTTTAGAAACAGAGTCAACAGTTAAAATCAACATCTAAAATATATATATGAATAATATAATTAAGTTTATATCTATATTTTAGCCTAATTAATGTGATGATAATACATTTTATTTCTTACAAGAAGGAAGCACTATGCTATGGAAAGCCTTTCTCTTCCTCAAAGGAAAACATCTACGATCTCTACTTATAATTTCTTTATGTTCTCTACATGAAATGATAATAAAAGTGTAAGTTATATGTGAAATTTCATATTATTATACAACATTTAAATATCTAAATTACATACTTGATATAGTCATTAATGAAACAACATTTAAACAGGACTGTGGGATGTTTCATCTCCCCTTCTTTGAGGGTCAATATAGGAAACGTATAAGACCCAAAAATTACCCCTGTTTGGGGAATAGATGGAAATTAAAGCTCAATTTCCCAACAAGTAATCTTGATTTCCTATTGGATAGTTATGTCTTTTAGTCACATCATACAAATACAATGAAAAAAATTCATACATTCTGGAGCTAGCTAACCCCTCACAATCAAACCTTCAGAATAGTTCTAGTTTTACACATATGATTTAATTGCTCAGATATTTAATTTATTAGTATTCATCAATAGAAAATCCACTGGTCCCCCATGAAGTGTTTCAGTTGAAATATGAACTGTTAAATTAAACTATAATGTGAAAAATGAGGGAGGAAAAAAAATTTCGTCTCACATAAAATTAATTCTTCCTCCTACTGAATTTTTATCAAGAATAAATTGGATGACCATTTAATCCAAATGTATCTAAAAAATCACAAAAGAGAATCATTTTCAAACTTACATTATTTAATATAAAATACTTACTTTCTATTGAATAAATTAATGATGAAGGATTTCATAATATTAGTTATTTGGGATTTTAGTTTCATATAACATCTGTTGACTTGTTTAGATATGTTAATTGAATAACCATCAGGAACCTTGATATTCTATAATATTTTCAGAAATTTTCCTTTATTTGATGGTGTCATCACATAAGAATAATAAGAAACAATCAATTTATTTTCACTAATACACAAATGAGGTATTTCTGGTAGAATTTTTCAATCCAACAAGTCCTGATGAGATCATAAGCAACTTTTGTATTCCATTAGATATAGAAAAGAATTTCAAGAAACATTTCACATATATTTTTATCAATATGAATTATGTCTAAAAAATTATGTAACAAATTGGTAGACCAATATCGAAACTCAAAATAAATAATTCTCTTTTACCAATTTTATGTGGCTTTAGTGTCAACATTCTTCCTCTTTTTATTTTTCAACTTACCATTCCTTAATGAAAAACTAGAATCTTTCAATTAGTTAAGCACATCAAATCCGGCCATAAATTTAGGTGGTTGTTTATTGTCAATAGAGATATCAATCCTTTGATGATTCATCATGTGTTTATGATTCATTGGAAAGAATCATCCACGACCCCTGAAACCGAAAGTATGGATATATTTAAGCCTTCCTGATCATGTATTCTTCATAAAAATGGGACGTGATAGTTTTCCCTTTTTCCTACACCTAGACATCATTGAATAAGTCGAGAAATAATTTATTGTCCATTGAAGGGAAGTGCACATCTAAAATGTATTCCTTAAAGAAGCATCAAATATACAAACACCTAAATACCAAAGTTGATTCAACTGTCTTATTAATGGATGCAAGTAGAAATGTTTATCATTATAAGGATAAGAAAGACCATATATCATAATACTAAATAAAGTGAATTAGTTTTTCATACACATCCATAGAGGAAGCTTATAAACATTAATAAAAACATTCCATGTGAAGTGAGCTGTATGAATATGACCAAACTTATTAAAACCAACACATGATAGACATAACCTAACATTATGCACCTCAGGTGCAGAAATATTATGTTGTGCAGCATATGTTTTCCATTTTAATCCATCTATAGGATGAAACATCTCGTTGTTACCTTTAATTCTCTCGGTATCACTACATCACATATAGGATGTGATTTCGACATACATGAATTGATTTTTAAGTCTATGAATAAATTGAATGTTCAAAATATCTTTTTGTGACAAATATGATGGTTTTCCACCACCATTTGTCTTCCATATAGATCTACCACATTCTTTACCGACATTACGATCAGCTGTTTCCTCCCAAAATAAACTACAATCTTTCCGAAAAGTGTGGAATTTATTATTATCAAATCTAAAAATCTTAATTAACATCCATGACTTGTAAGTATTTGAGGGGATATCTCCATAATAAAGAAATATTCCTTCTAAAAATGTAATAATATAATCAATTTATGTATTATAGATTCCAAACATTATTGTACCATTATATAAATGCATTAAAAATACTACCTTATTCATTATTGTACTATAACACCCCAAGGTTTTATAAAAATAAATTGAAATTCATGAAACTTTGTTTAAAGTAGATATTTATAACAATCCTTTAAAAATAACTTTACTACCATAGTTTTTTGAATTTCAAGAAACTGTCATCTGCAACGCTGTTCAGTATGTTATTTGGGGTTTGATGAAACCAACTTGTATTTTTGTGAATAGTAACATACCATTAAGAATAGAAATATGAATTGTAATATGACCCTAATGAATTGTAAATTTTATTATTATTTTATTTTCTTATGTCTAGAAGATAATAACATCGTGGTTAATTTTTCATTGTGATAAAGAAGTAGTTATAGAATTAGAACTGTTAATTTTTGAATTAAGTATGCTTTTATTTAAAAGTTAAATTAATAATATTTAGAAAACTATTTTTCAAAAATGGACTTCAGTTTTTATTTCTACACGTCGAAAAATGTTTAGGGTAATTTTTTTGGATTTTTCTTAAATTCATGAATTTTTTATGAATAGTAAAATATGATAAATGCTAAATACTTGATTTACTACATCATAGGTGATGCAAGGATGATGTAAGCCTACTTGGTTATAACTCACATGGAATTATTACTATTTGTTGTCACATGAATTGAGATTATTCATAGTCTTGGGTAAAATATTATAATATTGATTAAAATAATCTAAAATGCCTCCGCTCCTCCTCTATAAATACCACCCTCACTGCCCTCTTCCTCTCCCACCTCTCAAGCCTTGATCATTGTCTAATTTCTGCCAAATTCCCTCAAAAATATTCTTCCCCACGTCCTAGAGCTGTTGGTATCACCAAAAGACCAAAACAAAATCCTTTAAGGAGGATCTCAAGGAGAATAGATCAAGAGGTAAACATCCTCTTTTATTTTCTTTCTTTTCTTTCATTTTATGTTGTTCTCATCCATTACCATTAGATTATGATGGGATATTTAATTAATTATCCCCCTCAATTCCCATATTATGTATTAATGATGATATATCCCCTTCCCCTCATCAAAATATTTTTTTGAAATTTTATTAGACGTCGTTAGGCTGCAGAATGTTTATGAGAAATTTATCAAGTTTTCTTTTTATTTTACGATTCTTTTCTTTTCTTCTTCTTTCCTCACATCCTCATAAACAAGAGGCATAAAATATAAATAATATTGTATATTATGGATTCTCACATGTACATGGAAAATTCAACATCATAATTTTTTTCCTCCCCCACTTATACATGGAATTAAAATATTTTCCGTGATGTGTCGAATTACTGACATTGTAAACGATGTGATTTCAATTTGCATTAATTCCTTGAAGTCTAGTCATAAAACCACTTTTATGATTTAACAAGGTTATAATATTTGTATATTGTCTCAAACATGGTTCTTTAACTCTTTTTTACTCATGGTTCTAAATTATAAGGCAGAATGAGGTTGTTATTATTGAAGAACAACTAAAATATCTAAACAAACATCTTTAATGTTTAAACTTATGAATCATCCTCATACAAAACATTAAAATGATAAAAGGTATAATTTAAGATACTAGAAATATTTAAATACAATTTCATTCCAATTCTGAAGTTTCACTTCCAATCGATAAGAATTTCCACCATGAACCAATCATGGAAATCATGTTATGAACTAACCCAAAAACTGTGCAAAGGGAAAAATACTAACAATTAAGGTTGAAATATTGTTATAAAATGATCATATAAGATGTTATAAACATGATAATGTTCCTTTAACATATTAATAACACTATTTTAACCATTATTCAGGAGTTTTAAACAATTTGGATGTAAGACAAACTAGAGGTAATGGAATTCTTAACCCGATTTCCATTCTCTGGGTTAACCTTCTAATTAATTATTTATGTACTATTTAAATATATTGTGTGATGGGTTTTGTTTATATTATGTTAATTATGGGTATTTATAGTATATTTACATACTCCATCAACACTATTTATTCTCTCTTCAATTTAATGATATTTATAAGGGACTTTTCTTTAAAAATCATCTTTTTAAATTCGGTTTTATGAAATTAAAAAGTAATGTTTTTATGGAATTATTCATGTGGTATGATTATGTTTTGGTTCTCGGGAATTATTTATGAATAATGGTGGTACCTATATTTATCTCCAATTCATTGGGTATGAGTATGTTGGAGGTCTGCCATATGGTTACTCCAAGTGTACCTGCGATGGTTACACAAAGTATGGTAGCCGTGAGGGTTACATTTTATAAGGTAGACAAGAATGGTTACAAAATTATGTAAGTAATTCCCAAAGACACATATATGATTATATTTATGTTTTAATGTTTTTGTGTATCTTTTTTAAATCTCATGTTACACAAAGTATGTATATATGGGTGACAATAATTTCTTTTGAAAATGTTTTCATACATTATGAGTATTCATGGACTAATGTTCTCTTTCGTTCTTTTTCATCCCTTACTGAGCTTTTCTACTCATCCCAAGATTTTAAATGATTTTCACAGGTGAGTTCATGTGTACTACAATTAATGAATCCATGTTAAATGTTGAATAATTTTCAACAATTCTTTTTTTATGTTTTAATGTTTTATATTTTGAGAAAAAATGGAAACTGTTGTTTATGGTATCCACTATGTAATAATGTGTAATGTTTTGAATATATTTTCTTAATTATATAAATTTCTAAACATGAAAAGATACTCTTTGTAAAAGGAATTGTTTTCTGAACTAAAATTAAGATTATGTATGTAATAAGGCTGGGTCCTTATAGTTGGTATTAGAGGGCGGTTTAGATAACTTTAGGGGTTAGGGTGATGTTAATGGAATACCATAAATGATTTTCACTCTATGTTTAATTTGATTTAGCATTTAAATATTACCATGTTACTTAATCTAAGATATGTTTGTTCAAAATGGTTGTACGCAGAAGGACCAAAGATGCTGAAGAATAGAGGCACCGACACAATGACATCCTTCCGAAACTACAGCCCAGAATGGTAGGGATTGGAACCAAGTGGTTTGTGACATTAATGGCTCAACTAACGCAATCAATAAATGGTGGTGGCATAAATTCAAGAGGACCAATAGAAGTACCACAACGTAACATGATAGTAGTGGAAAATTTTATGAGACAACATCCTTATGCATTCAATCGATCTTCTAACCTAGTACCAGCTGAAGGATGGATAAAAGCCGTTGAAAAGATATTTGATGTTATGGTATGTTCAGACAATAAAAAGGTAAGTCTTTATAATTATCATTTTGGAGGGGAAGCTAATCAGTGGTGGTAAATGGAAAGGAATATTATGGGTAGAGAGGATTTTGATGCCTTAGAGTGGGATGAATTTAAAAGTCTATTCTTTGAAAAATATTTTCCTAAGGTGGTGCAACTAGAAATGGAGAAGAAATTCCTTGAATTGAAACAGAAGGAGGAAGATTCAGTGGTTGCGTCTAAATCTAACTTCACCCAACTTGCGAGATACGCTCCAAATCTTATTCTGGATCATGATAGAAAAATCAACGGCTTTTACTCAGGATTTAAGAGAAGGCATCGAAGGCCTTTGGCCTCTCATTAATTCAAATGTTATGAGAAACTTGTCTGATGTGCTGAGAGGGTAGATATGGAGTTTTCTGATAATAACGTGCATTTTGTAAACAAAGTGAAGAAGAGGTCTAGTAGGCATGAAATGGGTAAGGATCAACCACATAAATCTGATGGTAAGAAAATCCAATTTTCAGTTTGTAAAAAGTGTGGCAAGAAACAACATGGGAAACGTCATAGAAAAACTGAGAAGTGTTTTTAATGTGGTATGTTTGGACATATGGATTGATTTTTCAATGAAAATGATCCTAAGAATAATCATGGTAAGCAAACTGTAAAGTGTTTTAAATGTGTTGAAATGGGTCATTATGCAAATGCCTTCGAAAAGAGAGATATGAATGATGCAAAGAAGCTAGACTACAAGCAGAAAGGTGTAATGAGATCCTTTGTAACAACATCAGCAGATGTCGGGCCATCCAACGATGTTGTATCAGGTACATTGTTTTTTCACTCAGAGTTTTCTAAAGTTTTGTTTGATATGGGGTCTATACATTCCATCATCTCTGAGAAATTTTCTGGTAAATAGGAAATATCAACTCAACAAATGCGACCTGAACTTATTGTTTAAACATTAGGGGGAAATGTTATAGAAATGTGGAATTATAAGAATAATTCTATTATAGTCTGTGGAATGAATTTACCTGAAAACCTCCTTGTTTTACCCTTATTTGAGTTTGATGTTATTTTTTGGATGGAATGGTTTTCTGATTATCATGCTATGATTGACTATAGAGCTAAAGAAGTTGTTTTTCAGAAAGAGTTTCAGTTTGAATACAAAAATGAACCCATAAACTTGATAACATATCAGGAAGCTGAGAAACTATTTAAATATAGAAATGAATGTTATCTTGCTCATATTTTTAAAAACAATGGAACTATTCAAGTTAATATTGTGCCAGTGGTAAATGAATACCTTGATGTTTTTTCTAATGAGTTACCTAGTGTCATACCTGATCGAGAAGTCGAATTCACAATTGACTTAGTTCCTGATGCAAAGACAATTTCAATACCCCCATATTGCATGGATCCAATAGAACTTCTTGAATTGAAAAATCAGTTGCAGGATTTTCCTGACAAAGGATTCATTCATCCTAGCACTTCACCATGGGGAGACCCTGTTTTTTTGTTAAAAAGAAAGATGGTTCCATGAGACTTTTCATTGATTACAGATCTTTGAATAACATCACTGTTAAAAACTAGTATCCTTTGCCTCATACTGTAGACTTTTTTGATCAGTTTTAGGGAGCTCAGTACTTTTCCAAGATTGACTTGAGATCTGGATACCATCAACTGAAGGTGAAGGAAGATGATATCCCAAAAAAATCCTTTCGTACTAGATATGGGCATTATTAATTTCTTGTTATACCATTTTGATTAACTAATTCACTTGCTGTATTCATGAATATTTTGAATAGAGTATTTCATGAGTTCATGGATATGTTCATGGTTGTATTTTTTGATGACATTCTGGTAATTTCTAAAAATAAAGAGGATCATGAAAAACATCTAATTGTTGATTTAAAAACATTAAAAGAAAAGAAACTATATGGAATATTCTGTAAGTGTGATTGTTGGTTGAAACAGGTTTCTTTTCTTGGGCACATTATAAATAAGGATAGAATAACAGTTTATCCGGCCAAAAAAAATTAGTTGATGATTGGATAAGACCCAAAAATGTTACAGAGATTCGTAGGTTTCTAGGCTTAGCATTTTATTACCAATGGTTTGTTGAGAACATTTCACGGTTATCTAGCCCAATAACTAAGCTAACAAGGAATGGGGTTAAATTTGTGGGATAGAAGAATGTGATGTTTGTTTTTTGGAACTGAAGAAGAGATTGATGAATACTATAGTTTTGGCCTTAACTTCCCGGAATAATGAATTTTTCATCTATAGTGATGCTTCTTTGAAGGGACTTGGTTGTGTTTTGATGCAGAATGATCAGGTAATTGCCTATGCTTTGAGAAAACTTAAACCCGATGAGATAAATTATCCCACACATGATTTGGAATTGGAAACTGTGGTTTTTTCTTTGAAAATATGGACGCATCAATTATACAGAACCAAATACCAAATATATACTGACCATAAAAATCTAAAGTATATATTCATTAGATGGAATTAAACATGAGGTAGAGAAGATGGCTAGAACCGATAAAGAATTATGACTGCATGATCAATTAACATCCTGTAAAAACAAACAATGTAGAAGATGCCTTATGTTGGAAACATCATGCATCATTAACAATTTTGTGTTTGGAACATGACCCCTTTATTAATTATTTGTTGAGTTTTGACATAGATGTTGTTGGCACAGGGAGTACATCTATTTTGTTTCAGGTTTCAGTGTAGGCTTCTTTGTTAGACAGAATTAAGCAAGTGCAAAAAGAATATAGTGAGTTACCAAAAAAGGTAGAATTGGTTAAAATGGATATGTTTCCAGGATTTAATCATGATAAAGATTGTGGTTTATGATTTGGAAAGAGGATGTGTGTGCCTACTGATCCTTAGTTGAAGAAATATTTTTTGTGTGAAGAGCGTAGTTCTCCATTTTCAGTTCATCCTGGAAGTACTAAGATGTATAGAAACCTTCAGGAGTATTATTGGTGGGATGGAATGAAAAGAGATATTGCTGATTTTACCATGAACATTTTGACATGTAAATAGGTTAAAGAAGAGAATTAGTTACTAAAGGGGATGCTTTAGCCTTTTCTAGTACTAGAGTGGAAATGGGAGAATGTATCCATGGACTTTGTGGTGGGACTACCAAAGACTTCCTGAGGTAACTATGCTATTTTGGATATTGTTGATTGGATAACAAAGTCTGGACATTTTCTATAAATTTGAGACATAATGAATTTGGATCAGCTTTCTTGATTTTACCACAAGGAGATTGTCAGGTTACATGGAGTTCCTCTTTCCATTTTGTCTAACTATGTTCCAGGTTCACTTATAACTTTTGGAAGGGACTTTAGATGTCATTGTGCATAGAGTTGTATTTTAGTACATATTTTAATCCTCAATGAGATGGGCAGTCAAGACGAACGATTCATACTTTGGAGGATATGCATCGAGATTTTTCAATATAATATTAGGGAAGTTGGGATCAAACTATTTGTTTTGTTGATTTTTCTTATAATAACAGTTTTCATTCGAGTATTTAGATGGCGCATTTTGAGGCCATTTATGGAATGTGGTGTCAGACTCTACTGTTTTGGGATGAAGTCGGTGAAAGAAAGTTAATGGGGCCAGAATTAGTTGAAGAAGTGGCTAAGAACGTGAGGATGATCCACCAACACATGAGGACAACTTAGAATATGCAGAAAAGTTATGCAAATAACAGAAGGAATGACTTCCCTTTTGAGGTCGGTGACCATGTTTTCTTTAAAGTCTCTCCCTAGAAAAGTGTGATGCGTTTTGGTAATAAACGAAACCTAAGTACACGGTTCATCAGTAATTTTGAAATCTTTGAGAAAGTTGGAATAGTTGCATACCACGTAGCTTTGCCTCCAAGTTTGTTTCATGTACACAATGTTTTTCATGTTTCAATGTTCAGAAAGTTTGTGCCAGATTCATCACATGTCATGAGCCCAGAAGCAGTTCAGCTGGAAGAGGACCATTCATATGAAGAGAAACTAGTTAAGATTCTTGATCAAAAGGAACATGTATTCCGGAATAAGGTAATCCACCAGGTAAAGTTTTTGTGGAGAACCCACATGGTTGAAGAAGCAACATGGGAGTATGAAAATTCTATGAGAGAAAAATAACCTCATTTGTTTAATAAGTAAATAAAATTGCGAGGATGCAATTTCCAGAAGGTGTGGATAATGTAACACCCCACAGTTTTCTAAAAATAAATTGAAATGCATGAAACTTTTTTTAATGTAGATATTTATAACTATCCTTTAAAAATAACGTTACTACCAGAGTGTTTTTAATTTCATGAAACCGTCTTCTAGAAATGTGTTCAATATGTTATTTGGGGTCTGATGAAACTAAGTTGTATTTTTATGAATAGTAACATACCCTTATGAATCGTAATATGAATAGTAATATGTCCCTATTGAATAGTAAATTTTATTATTAGTTTATTTTCTTATGTCTAGAAGATAATAACATCTTGGATAATTTTTCATTGTGATAAAGAAGTGGTTATGGATTTAGAACCGTTAATTTTTTAATTAAGTATGCTTTTATTTAAATGTAAAATTAATAATATTTAGAAAATTAATTTTCCAAAATGGACTTTATTTTTGATTTCTACACGTCAAAAAATGGTTAGGGTAAATTTTTGGGATTCTTCTAAAATTCAAGTATTTTTGATGAATAGTAAAATACGATAAATGCTAAATACTTGATTTATTGCATCACAGGAGATGCAAGGATGATGTAATCCCATGTGGTTAGAACTCACATGACATCATTACTATTTGGTGTCACATGAATTGAGATCATTCATTGTCTTGAGTAAAATATTATAATTATTATTAAAATAATGTAAAATACCTCCCCCCCTCCTCTATAAATAGCACCCTCACTCACCTCTTCCTCCCAAACTTCTCTAGCCATGAGAAATGTCTAATTTCTGCCAAATTCCCTCCCCAATATTCTTCCCCACGTCCTAGAGCTTCGGTTCTCACAAAAAGACCAAAACCAAATCCCTTAAAGAGTATCTCAAGGAGAAAAGATGAAGAGGTAAACATCCTCTTTTATTTTCTTTCTTTTCTTTAATTTTATGTTATTCTCTTCCATTCCCCTTGGATTATGATGGGATATTTCATTAAATGCCCCCTTACTTCCCATATTATGTATTAATGATGAGATATCCCCTTCCTCTCATCAAACTATTTTGATGAAATTTTAAGAGATGCGGTTAGGCTGCCGAATTTTCTTGAGAAATTTATCATGTTTTCTTTTATTTTAAGATTTTTTTCATTTCATCTTCATTTCTCACCACCTATTATCCAATAGGAATCTAATATCTAGAATAGTTTATATTCTGTATTCTCTCATGTACATAGAATATTCAACATCATTATTTTTTTCTCCTCCCCCACTTATTCAAGGAATTAAAATATTGCTCATGATGTGTCGAATTACCGACATCGTTGACGATGCGATTTCAATTTGCATTAATTGCTTCATGTCTGGTCATAAAATAATTTTTATGATTGATCCATGTTATAATATATGTATTATCTCTCTTACATGGTTTTGGAACTCTTTTTTAGTCATGGTTCTAAATTATAAAACAAAATGAGGTTTTTGTTATTAAAGAACAACTAAAATATCTAAACGGAGTGTAATTGTGAAGGTTACATATAGTAAGGTAGATGTTAGGGTTATATATTTTAAGGAATCTAAGAATGGTTACAAGATTATGTATGTAATACCCCCAAGATACCTCTCTGATTATATTTATGTTCTCATGTTTCTGTGGATCTTATGTACATCTCATGCTACACAAAGTATATATGGGTGACAGTAATGTCTTTTCAATATGTTTTCATACGTTACGAGTATTTATAGACTAATGTTCGCTTTCCTTCATTTGCATCCCTGACTAATATTTTGTTCTCATCCCAAGTTTTTAAATTATTTTCACATGTTAATTTATGTGGAATACAAGGAGGTAAGCCATGTTAAATGTTGAATAATTTTCAATGAGTCTTGTTTTAAGTTTTAATGTTTTATATTTGGAAAAAAATGGAAACTATTTTTATGGTATCCACTATATAATAATGTGTAATGTTTTAAATGTATTGTCCTAATTCTCTAAATCTCTAAACTTGAAAATATCAACAATGTAAAAGGAATTATTTTTTTAACGAAACTCAATATTATTTATGTAATAAGGCCGGGTGCTTATAAGTACAATCTTGACGTACAGTAGTTATGGAATCGTCTAATAATTTATTTACACTATCATCATCATATTCAATATTTTCCTTATGTGTATTGATATCATTTCTGTATTTCACTAACATACAATCTCTATCTAGATGATTCCAAAATAGAAACTGGTCAAATATTAAATTCCCCATGCCACTTCTTTTATTTCTTTCATGATTAGTATAACATTGACTTGTCTCTCTATGTTGATACCAAGAATAATAGTTTGTTAGTAATATAAATTTTGTTATATGGTAGCTAACTTATTATCCTCTAAAATGTGGTCCTAGAACACATTTATAGAATGAATAGTCTATACAACCTCCTTATAAATAATTTTCAAATGAAAAATTTAAAAAATCCTCCAAATTATTTTGAAATGAGGATGAAATGTGATCAGTACGATACAATGTACTTTTTTCCATTCTATAAAAATAAAAAAAATTAACTTCCCTACAACAATGGAAACTATAATTAAAAAAGGGATATGTATTATTAAAAATGAAAATATTATAAGATAAAAACATAATAGTCGATTCAAATTTGAATTGCGAGTGCTGTATATTATATCATTAATTTATTCCCTTTCAGTTTCAGAAGTAAAATTCATACCTCTATCCAATCAAGGGATGATTAACGATGTAACCCGTAATGTTACATGAAAGGTTATGTGTCTATTATAGAGGTGTATATTTAATTATAGTCAAACTAAGGGAAAGATAAATAAAAAATTCCATCCGTTAGGTGTAACACTAAATATATCAAAGTTTAATATTAAAAAACACCCTTAAAATGGGTAATTTAATTTTATAACCATGGGATAGATAAAAACCTTCACCCATCATAAAAATATTTTTAACAATCCCCATATTCATTAAATATAATATTTACCTGGGAAAAAATTTAATTAAAATAAGGAAAGTAAATTTAATGAAATCCACATCATCTCCATGGATATAAATCATTTATATAATTTATATAAAACAATCATCGGAATCAAATATTTTTATAAATAATATAGAATATTAATTTAATAAAATAAATCACTTCATGATTTTTTTTATTTAAATAAAAACCTTCAAACACTTACTACATACAAAATGGAAGAAGTCACAACAAGAATATAAAGAGATCATTCTAGTAAAATGACAGAATTGAAAATCAATAGAAATATAAAATACAAATTATTATATTAATAAAGAATAATAAATCTTACACACACCGTGATTAGGGTTCTCATTTGAATTTAAAATGAGAGAAAATGTAGTGAAATGTCTTGGGGAATATCCCTAGAAATTTAGGTAATATATTATGTATGAAATTTCAATGATTAATGTTATGGATTCTTAAGAAATAACCACACTTAATTATGAATGATGCATTCACTAGATTAAACATGATCTATATGTTTGGTATACCTTCATTATAAGATATGGGTAATAATACTACCATTATTCTAAATTTCAATGCTGGTTCAATGATTTTAGACAAGAAGAATGGATTTGGAAGAATGGAAAGGCTCACCCCTTTTTATTTTTTTTAGTTTTCTAGATATAATTCTATTTTGAGCCTTGTGGGTTCTCTCATATTATTATTTCCTTGGTTTCCTTGTTTTTTTACATTTTTAGACATTACAATTTGACATTTACTTAGACTATAGACTTTCCAGTTATGAAAAAAGTAGATAAAAATGATGCTGACTATCATTGTAGAGATTGATCATCAACAGTATATTTATTATACATTTACATAAATTATATATTTTTAATTTATTATTATTATAATAAATAATTGATCATTAAATCATATATTAACAAAATGTATAGTTGATTTTTATTTATAGGAAAACCATTTTTGGAGTCTTACCGAGTTATAATAAGACCATGCACATTCTACCATGGAACGTGGGCACAAGAGCTTTATAAGTACTATATATTATATATATATATTGAAAATGAAATGATGTTTCTTATTTCCTTTTTTATAGGAATATGAAAGGGTTTTGGGTCCCAGTTGATACTCAAGACAATTTTTCAAAGTTTTCATAGTTTTATCTTCTCTTATTCTGGTAATATTATGACTACCTGAATATATTACATAAAATTAATTTTTTATTGAGAGGATTATTTTGATTATTATTGAAACACTTCATTATGTCATTAAAATTATTATTTCAAAATGTTTATATAATTATGATTTTTATAATGTTTTTTAGTCTAATATGTGGGTATGGTCTCCCCTATATACTAATTGAGACCCTCATGGTTTTCAACATCCTCCATCATATGGGGAGGTATTCCTGGGGTATTATATCTACCAATGGACCAAGAATCGATTAGTATTATGTGGTTGTAGGACCTAGGAAAATTTTATATGAGTTTTTCTAGTCTTACTATTTCTTAAATGTACAAAATAGAATAAGAATGTGTCAAGACATGATATACAGCTTTTCCTAGGACAATCCAACCCATATATGAAGAAATTACATGTTATCTAGTAGTAATTTTATATTATTACTATTCTACTATATAATTGATTTAATTTACCTATAAGATTTAAAAAATATTATGTGGTTAAATATTAATAGTATTCAACTCATGGAATAATATTACAAGAGGGGGGTGTGTTTAGGAATATTATCTAGCATGTAGAATTCATGTGCATTATGAAATTTTATTGTTTTCCTACACTCTGAATTGAGTAAGTTATTTCATTTGTTTGAGAAATAATTTATGTTTTTTTAAAATACGTTTATTGTTTCATCTATTATATACAATCACATAAATTATAAAAGTCATTTTCTATGACTACTTCGAGAGATTATCAAAAGGTTCTAACTAAAAAAAGCTAATTATTACAAAAATAATGATTTCGTAAATAAAAGGTAATTGAAATCATATTTATCTAAATAATTTCAATGGAGTTTTGGGTTAAATTAAATGGTTAAAGTGTAATATTAGTTTATTTAACATTATTATTATGACACACCATCTAAAATAAAATTCCAAAGTACAACATAACTAGTTTTTTATCAATAATTTTTAATTGAAATTTTATTTATCTAAGCCCTTATTATGGAATTTTTAGGTTAATATATAATTATAAAATGTAATGAAAATAATTGTAAATTATATATATATATATATATATTAGTGACATGGTGGGTAGTATATATGGACCAAATGTGTTGGTGGTTGGGGGTATTGCGAGTTCCAGAGTTTTGCGGAATCCCTATGATGATTAGGCTTTAAAACTAGAGTGAATTTTTATGTAGGCCACAGAGTGATTGAGATTTTTTGAGATGTGTAGTCATTAATTATGAAACTTTTGGTTTTCACATGACCAGTTATTGGGTATGTCGAAATTAATTTCAATGGGTCGTTGAATCATAAATGTATCTATTTGGAATGTTAATCTCCCAGTTACATTGATATGGGGATGAGTGAAACCAATAGTTATGACCAATGATAGGAATAATTGTGTGGATTAGGTTTGAGAGTACCTTATTTAAAATGACAACATGTTTGGAATCTAGTAAATTTTTACCTTTTAGGGTAAACCATCTGAATGGTTGGACATTTTTTAGGAATATTAAGGCGTTTGATGCGTAAGTAAATTATTCGGTTTATAATATCAATTCAAATAAATATTAAAAAGTATTTGTGATAGGTGTGTTAGTTGACATTATTTATATGAGATAATTACTTATGTGAAAGTTCATTTATCCTTATTGATGTACTTGGGAAGGAAATTCTTATTCACATTCTTAGACTAGGTGAAATCATTACATGTCAGGTAGAAAACTTTTATAAATGGTGGATAGAATGCCCGGTTCCTAGGGGTAATAACACTCTTGTAGAATTTTGGGTTCAGGAAAAGGAAAATACCTTTTTATCCTGAGATGAATGCACTTTGTGAGTTGGTGTTTCAATAGAATTTATTGTTTTAAAAAGAAAAGTTATAATTTTAATGGCACTATAAACTCAAGATAATCCTTAAGAACAATGGTGACACTATGAATAAACTCTAGTTGAATTATAAAATGATGATACAATTTTGAGTTTTCATTTAAATGGTTTAAAATGGTGATATAACTATGGTTTCATGAAACAAAACCATTGCTCTATGTTTTGTGAGATAGGAATATAGAATAGAAATGTATAGTTAAATAGAGGTGTGAGGATATTACAGATTAATTGTGGGATATCGGATCTTGGATATAGTCTTCATGATATTTTTGTGCATGAGCATGTAGCTTATTTATTTTGATGTAATCTGGGAGCCACCCATGTGTGGAGATACAATATATTTCATCACTTGTGGAGTAGGCTTACACAATTTCCTGAAAACTTGAACATGTAGAAGTATTGATCTTGAATAACCTAGAATTTAAATAGTTTAAGGGTTTTATTATTGTTGTGGAAGGTAAGGACCAAAATATTTCTCATTATAGTATAATATATTCATTATCTTGAAAAGTAAAGAACCACAGCGTATTTTTGTGATCTATTAAGGGGGGCCTCAATAAAAGATATATGTGACCAAAATATCACCAATTCTGACAACCCAATTTAGATTATAACATTTAGAGGAAGTGTGTAGTATATGAAGATAATAATTTTATAAATATAATGTATTCTTGTCCAAACTCTCAAGAAAAATTACTTATAGTGGTAGGGGGAAAATTATTATGAAGAAAACTATTGAAATGTTATGAAAAATTAAATATTATAATATGTTAATTGAGATATCATAAGAAAATAAATATTAATTAAAGAAATTATGAATGATCATTTTTTTAACAATCAATCATATGATAAATAATTTTAGAAAAATCGAGATCATGCAAACTGAAAATTAAAATATGTGCCTTTACTTGACGAGCCTATAAATAGATAGGATGCATCACTAAATTCTAGATTGAAAATCAAAAATTATACCATGTGTGAGAAAAAAATGTGTGGAAAAAAATATTTCTGAACTATCTGAACAACCAAATAATAATCTCTGAAAATAATGATGTAATAAAAATGTGAGGAAGTATAATTTTCATCGAAGATTAATAATTTTCTATTAAATAAACAATTAGAAACACCAATTGTGTAGTAAACTTGTTGAGGCTATTGATATAAAAATAACTAATTATTTTTGAATGATTAAAAATTTATATATGTCAATAAAATCCAATCATAGATGCAATGGATCGGGCGGGGATGTCGGTGAAGGAGAGGGAGTCAATAAGGGGAGGGGGACGTCACCATATGAGAGGGAGCCAATATGGGATGCGGGTATGGAGGTGGAGGCCGAGATGTTGATGCAAAGGTAGAAGTCCAGAGGTCGAGGTCGAGAGTGGGGGTAGAGCTAGGAGGCAGAGGTCAGGGAGTGGAGGTGATGGTCGGGAATCAATGATCGGATGGTCATGAGGCTGAGGTCAGGGAGGGGAGGACCAGGCTAAGAGGCAGAGGTTGGATGTTCAGGAGTTAGAGGTCGGGGAGGGGAGGAGAGGGCCTAGAGGCCGAGGTTAGGGAGGTAGGGTTCCAAGCGAGCAGAACCCAGTGGAATAGATGATTCAGGAGGAGAATCCTAATAAAGGGTTGATATAGGGTAATTTAATACCCTTGGTTTTCATTAAACAGTGGGTACATACTAAAAAAAATAACAATACCAATGGTTTTTCCAAACTGTGGGTATAGATGCATCAAGATAGTACTTTTTTCCTTGTAATGTATTTTTAAAATTTATAATCACATAATTGGATGAATTTAGTTTAAATTTAATCTTTTATACATGACAAAAATGCTGGGTTTTTATGTAAAAACATTCAGATGATTTCTATGTTTTTACGTTATTTTCAATGAAATATTGATAAAAATGATCTAAATTGAACTAATTGAAAAATATTTAGTCTAATTAAACATTAAAACTCATTTAAAATATTATTTATCTTTATAATAAATTAATTAGAATATTTTTTTTTAATTTTGATTTAATATTTTTTTCATTATTCATTAAAAAATAAATATCATAGGTAAATAGTAAAAATTTACACTAACATAATTGTAATGTTATAATTACAAATATGAAGTTTGTTTTGAAATATATAATTAATAAATGTTTCAAATATTTAATTTAAAATATGTTATCTATTGTAAATAAATAAAAATCCATAATAAAAATATAGTATTTTATTTTTAATATACGGGTTGTTCTTATCAAATTATTAAAAAATACATTAGATGAATATAAAAAATATACGATTATATATTTTACATTAATATCCCCCACTAATTTTAATTAATATTATTTATGAAGAAAATAGTTTCAATAAAAATATTCCCTATATAATAAAATTTTTCTTAAATGAATTTCCAATTAATTTGTAACCAATGAATTCGTTTTTTATTTTTGGGAACCATAGATTTTCATAAGATAGTTAATATTATTCATAACTGCTAACATAACATATTGGTTATATCTTATTGTATTAAAATATATATAATATGTTATTTTTGGATAAAACATTGTCTTGCATGTAATTCTAGTCATTGAAGAAACATGTTTTTCGGTGTGTCACACACTGACTCAGTATCAAGTGTATTGAAAACTATAAATTACATTGAATTATTTTAAAATAGTTAATATATTTTATAGTATGATGATATTTTATTCCCTTATGTACTTGGTGTTGTGTTCCATAAAACATATATCGAATACAATGTTCTAACATTAGATTGTCATGGTGTTATGAACCAAGTGACTCGAAACGTCAATGTGTCCCCTTAAAAAAGATTCAATAATGATAAATTATTCACATTGATTGGCTGTATCTAAAAATTCTCTTACTGAAGAAAGCCCTTATCATTCAAGGTTTGTAATAACTATTTAATGATGAAAATAAAAAAAATTCTTTTCAACTAGAACCAAAAGAGTTCTATATGAATGTTCAATTTGTTTTATATGATATATAGGATATCATCACATCAAGGGTTGTTGATAACGAATTTTCAATTTCATCTATCAAAATAGAACAGATCATTGAATTTTCTCATGAAGGAGTGTTTCATTTTTGTCATCGGTCAATTAAAAATCATGATCACATGTTAAAATATGTTATTTCATTCCTCTTTGGATCTACCTGAATTAAGAAAAGAATTGTCAAATATCTAGATTTTAACCTTGTGGTACTAGTAAATTTCATCTAATTTTCAATACTCCAGAGAATTTTACAATTAAGAATGATTTTTATCTATAAATTAATATCATAATCCTATTCATCAGTGATATAATGATAATATTTCCTAGGTATATTCTTATATATCTGAATCACTACTATTAATTAGAAGTATTGATATTGTTTTATTTATATGGAAAATTTATTTCTCTTCTATACCAAAAGAATAAGATTCGCCATCTAAATTTTCTAACTATGTATGATAACAAAAAAAATCTTAATGGTGGAAATTTAAGAAAATATGGTTTCTTATAAATAATAGTTAAAGGATGTTTTTTATAGATTTGGATATCCAGCAAGAAATTATTCATATTACTTAAGAGGTGTAAAGAAATCTCAAATATTTCGGTTCAGACCATATATGTATAGATTATGTTGGTTATTTAGTAGTATAATATGATTAAATGATATCAATGAGATGACTCAGATAAGATATTTCTGATCAAGATGAGGTTGGTCATAAAAAAGTGAACAAATAGGCCTCTGTGAAATAACCAATAATTATTGAACAACCTAGTAATTGAAATCCAAAATTTGAAACTACTACACATGGAGAGGATTTTGAAACATTGTTTTTAAGAGTATCAATAAATCATGAGGAAAAACATGCTAATAGTCAAGAAAAAGAAAAGAAAGATTCTCCAGAACCATATAAAGTCAAAGAAACTTCTCAAGGAGAAGAGAAGATTCAAATTTATTTAGAGAAAAAACACTATAATTGATTACAATCAAACTATATATATTATGAAACAATCCTTGGATAGAAGAAATTCTATATCCAAAGATAAAAAAAATATTTCAAGATTATAATTTTTTTTAATTCTAGTTACAAACATATGGATAAGTCTTCAGTTGTAGTGAAGGAGGTTTCTCGATCAAGACATCAAGAAGAAGAAACATATGATTCAATAACTACTAAGATAGTATTTTTTTATATATACATTTAAAATTTTAAGGAGGATAATTATATTCATTAAAATGAGTTGGATTATTCTGGAATAACTTTTGGAGATTGGAGTAATTCAATTGTTTTGAGATAATATATCTAATTATACAGACATAGATATATAATATCATAGAAATTTCAATTTTTATAAGAGATCATGATACTTTTAAAATAGAAATGATCGATTAGTTTGAAAATATTAAATTAGCAAATTTATCGAATACACATTTCAATGATTTTTAATTGTATCTAGGAATTCATTTTGAATATGTTAGAACTTGTTTCATTTAATCCAGAGCATCCACATCTCCACCATTAACTGATCTTGATTTAATCATGAGGTTTCTATCAATTACTAATGTGATATCCAATATTAATTATAGGGTTCATTACCATCCTTACAATAGACCACCTCTATCTATAATTCTATAAATTCAATGAGATCTCATTGAAAAACTATATTCATGTGAATGTTGAATTACACAACTTATCAATTAGTTAAGTGACAATATTATCATGTTTAATCATATAGAATAAATTTATATGAATTTTTGAAAATCAACATAATTAAAGTTTATATGTTTTTTTGATTTTATGAGTACTGATGAGGTATTTTCATGAAAACATTTCTGAAAATTGACATGGACAATTAGTGGTTTGATTGAATTTATTTTGGCTACTCCAACATTTACAAAACCCAAAACCACTACATTACTAGTCCTTTAATCATTAACCATCCTACCTTTTAAAAAAATTTCTCATCCAAAATTTCTCTCCTATTACAAAAAATATTTTCATAAAAAGTAATTTGTTTATTATAATTATTTTCAAAATATCTTTCATTTCCACATCTAGAACTAACACCTCATTTTAATCTCATGATAGAATATATAATTGATTTATAGTTATGGGCTACATTGAACTTTTTAAAATACATTTTCATATAATTTCATTTTGATATACCAAATAGGGGTATTAAATTTGGTAAACACAACATTATTGGAATACCAATTTTAAGAACTAATTTTACTATGTAAATTAATTTTTCGATAACTATAAAATGTGTATCTATATTAATTAATTTTTTTTCAATTCCTATTTTCCTTTTTTACATTATGATTTTTGTTATCAATTTAAAGGTGGATATTTTTTGTCATTTATTTTCTTTACAATACACTATAAATCATATTGTTTTCAATGCGCAAAAATAATTTTTGTATTAATAGTTTCACTTTATGTTTTTAGGAATATATTTATTTAGAAATTTATCTTATGTAAGGGTTCTAGTATTTCTTAATATATTTAAAATTTGTTTTGAAATTATTCTAAAATACTATTCCTACCATATGTTTCTTAGTGTAATCATTGTGTATCATTCAAAAAACTTATGTTTGAAATACCACATATAGATCAAATACCCACTAATATTGAAAAATATGTTTTCAATAATATTATGTTTGGATAGAATCATATGATTGAGAAATAAGATGTATCAATAAACCACACTATGTGTGTATGGAACCATATATTTGAGGAAACTTATGTATGGTTATATAATCACTTATTCTATAATCAATTGCACATTGTCAACCTTGCATTTATAGTCTTATCATCACATAATGGAACCATATGTTTGAAAATTCATCGATGGAGTATTACTTAAAGATACATTCCAAAATTATCTACCGATGTAAATTACATTTTAATGTTGTATTATTTTTATTTTAAATTATTTTATTCAATGGCATAAATAATTCCAATTTATCATGGAATTAATGAATCTCTTGAAGGAGTAAATCTTGAATATTTGACATCTATTATGAGATATTATAGTATCTTCAAAAACATATGAATATTGATTGTTCTATATATGTATATAAGGAAATTGTTCTTTTACATTCTGTATGGATAATATATTTTGAAACATTTTATTTAAAATAGAACTACATTTATGAAACAAAATATTCAGTAACGTTTTTTATTCAAAAGAAGCTACATTTTGGAGATATATGAAAAATATTCCTTCTATTATTTTATTGATAATTCAATTGAAGATCATTAAAAACTAGTATCTCTTTAAAGATATTCTTTTTATGAAGAAATCAAGGATATAAGAAGATGATTTGTATTATATTAGGTGATGCTTCCACATTGGTCTAGAACTGATCAATTAAAATATATGAAACTATTTAGATTTATTATAGTTCAAAGAACATGAAATCATTCATGGAAGAGTATAAACTTCTCAAAATATGTTTTGGAGAAACATTTTCCCTTGAAATGTACAAGAAGGATCTATAATAAATTATTGAAAAAGGTGTCAAATTCATTCCTTCAGTTGTTAAGGTCTTATGATAACATAACAATTCTAGTGAAAAACAATAATATAAAAAAGATAACATTTTGGTTGTGTAATATGAGATATTTTATCCCTAAACCATTATAAATATTTATGTGTTCTTGTATAAGGATAATCTGCTATTCAAATTACATACAGATGAGAACATTACTTATTTCCGTAAATTGAATAGATGGATAAAAGTCAAAATTATTATAGATTATTGAAAAGACAGAATTCACCAACACTATTCTATATTTTTGTGATTATGACTTAATATAAATCATTGTATATCAAATGATTGATTGACATGTTCAAAAGGGAATAAATGGCACAAAAACCACCTCATATCCCCTAGGGGATTGATATATATAGATTCACAATGAATGAAATTAAATTGTAAGGGTTACATTGTTTAGAAAACATTTGTAGTTATATTCTTGTTTCATAAAAACTATTTCTGATATGATTGTACCAATTCATTATAACATAGAAAAATATGTCACTTTTTATATAAATAACCCTGATCAAACATTTCAAATCTGGGGCCAGTTTTACAGTGTGTAACAATTCCTTGACTTGAACTAATTCGTGACATATTCCTATATATTATTACAAATCAAGTATTATTTTCATATTTTCAAGGTTCCTTATAGACATATTTTATCCTAACATTCACTGCAATGTACTAGACTACTTCTAAAGCCTTCAAATCATGAAAAAATATCTTAAAACCATGCCATTTTCATAACCAGACTCCATTAATTCAGAAAAATGTACATCTTCTAAATTGAGGTTATTTTCTCAATAATATTATCTTTATTCCCAAGAAGGGACTCAACCATCAAGGTCAAAATGATAGTGAAACCCATGAAAAAATATTATCAATGAAAAATTCATAGAGGGGCATATCAGAAAAAATAATAGATCTTTAAACATCCCCACTAGATAATATCTCATCATAATGCACTTATAATTATCATTTTGAGGTATCAATGAAAAATTATAGCTACTATAATTTAATTTCAAATTCTCCCACCCATGTATCATCATGATAATGCCCATGCTTCCACTGAACTTGAACTAGATGTATGTCCTTTCACTGATGATAATTCTCATTATAGTCTACAATTAGTACTGAATTAACCTCAAAGGACATGTCTAAAGTACTCTTGAAGTTATTAGCTTCAACCACATGATATGTTTGTGGATGGTATATCCAAGTATATGACACTTTTAACCCATTTATTGTATCATTTTATCATGGTGGAAGGGCCAATTTGTATACCATTGGACTGACCATTTCCGCTATCTCATGCAGCATGACAAACATATGTGATATATTCCTTTGTTTCCTAATAATATGTTTCCCATCACAAGGAAACACTTTATAGAAAACATAAAGACCATACTATCACTATATAGGTCATCCGCATTGATCATTGTAACATTTCTACCTACTCTAGAAAGTCATCAACCACTTCCTCATCAACTAAACATGCTTAGATTTCACTTGCACACGACTAGGCCCAACATGTGCTGACTCGCCTACCTCTAACTAATAAATTGAAAAAAAATCCCTAAAAATCCATATTTTGTTTAATGAATATTGAATCATGGAGGATTCTAAAATAATTAAACTCTATGAGTTTTAAATGATACACCATTGGACAATAAAGCTTCATAAACACATTCTCATAACATATCCTTTTGAAACTAAATAGCCCACACATATTAGACAACAATATGAGGACGATATGTCATACTCATAAGATCCTCTGAACCCAGATACTTCTAAATACCTTAATAGAATAGATACATGGAAAATGTATATAAATTATAAAAAATTATCCTCGAAACATCATGATGTTGGATGATATCTTATATGTAAATACTACACATATTTTCAATTGTATAAGAATCCTTGATAGGCTTGATTTGGGATACCTTCGTTAGTCAATATTAAATCATTCACACTACACCATTATTATGTGATTTCCATGGTAAACATGCCACAATATCCACAGTGACATTATCCCATTTCAATCTAGAAATTTTAATAGGCTAGAAAAACTAATTTGGCCTCTAATGCCTATCCTATACCTATTAAAATGTGAAACAAATCTCTAGAAATCCCTATCTAACCTTATTCATCCCAATAAAATTGTATTTTTTATAGAGATCATCATTAATATTTACCTACTATGTATTTACATCAAATATAGAATCTTCAAATACCCCAACATCTCCTCACATAATCCAATGGGACCCCATACATTGATATATAAAATAATAGAATTATTGCGGTCAAGATAATATAATAGTGGTGGATCCCACCTATATATATTTACCTTGGAGATTATCTCCTCGATATGATAATTCGTCAGTGTTGATATGATCTAAATGTATGGGAATATCTTATATCAATGTGAGATAAACACATCCCTAGGACACGAGTACATCTGTATGCATGTCTGTAAAGAGTTTCATCTTCTTTCACTAATCAAAATAATCACACAATACATTTATCAAAATATCCTAACTGAATGCATTGGAAATTAAATTTACCTCTTCAAGTGTATATGAAAACAAAATGTTGAAAGACTAGTGATAGTTGACCTACCTCCTCTACTAAAGTATTATGTTTCAGTAAGAAAATATGTACTTGAGGCTCTTCATGTGCATGTACACCATAATCTTATAACCCAAATCACATCGCCTCTTAAATCTCATGAAATGTTATAATGTATCTATTGACTCGTAATGTTTTTTGGAATGGTCATATTTTTTATTAGGTTCAACATTTATTCTATATATTTAAAAAATATTTCCAATTAAAAACATTATTTCAACCCAACTTCACTCATAATAAACAATCCACATATTTTTTTTCATACATAGTTCACAAAAAAATCCTTATGTTCCATTCATTTTCCTCATGGATTATATAATATAAAAAAAATATTATCTATAAACACAAACACCAACTAATCTAAAAAACTGATTGAATACAATATTTATATGTTTCAGAAAGACAATTGTTTCATTATATAACTAAAAGGGATAAATAAAAACCCATAGTTCTCATATAATTTATCCTCACATTTCTAGTTTTAGGTATTAGTAAACCCTTATATTCATTGTGAATTGGTTTGGTTTTTTTTGGGGATTATTTGGGTAAAGATTTGATAATTTTTGGATTTTTATGGGCTAGTTTATATTTGGTCCATGGTTTCCCCAAACTATGAACCCTATCTGAGGAAACCAAACAACCCAATGTAGTGCGATATTTCAAGGGTTGTGCATGGTTAGTAAATTCATGTTCCATATTAGGAAAAACCATGTGGCTCATTTATAGAGTACGGATGGAGTGAGCATAGTTTTTTTAAACATTGTGCCTTCTCCTATGAAATCCAACAGATGAGATTTTAACTACTATTTTTTTTTATTAAAAATTCTTGAACCAAAAATTTAGTGACATGAAATACCCAAATTTACACAAACCAATTTATCTCATCCTTGGAGTTCCCAAGAGGGATTCTTGGACTCTAGGATCCATACAAAAATAAATCCAATTATAGATGAATTCTTTTTGATCTTCTTCTAGTTAGTTTTTATATCCTCTTATAGATCTCTCGTCATCTATCATATTCTCTCTAGGGATACATAGATATTTGATATTCTATATAATAACATCTATTTATGTTTAGTAATACTATATTTAATAATTGTTTCCCAGATTCCTTGATCATCTTTCTTCAATAACAAATCTTAGTTTGGGTTTGGTGATCATATATCCAATGAATTCGAGGAAGGTGGTTCCATTTCAATTCTAATTCTTCATTTACCGTAATTATTATTTTTTAATTTAATTTTTTTTTATTAATGCTTTTTTTTTGGTTTTGATAATATGGATTTCAGTTTTTTGTATAACCCCATTTACACTGAATTATGGTTTTAAGAAAATGTGTTTTTTCATATGAAAATTTAATATTTTAGAATTAAAATTTTTTAATTAAAATTTTTTATTTGATCGAATTTGTTTCAATTTAAATGTTGAAATTAATTTTGGATTTGGGTTTGACGGAAAATTTCTAACCACCCCAATTACACTGAATTGGTGGTTTGTGATTAAATTAAAGGAATACTATGAATATTAAATTTATTATTTTAATTGTGAAATGGAATTTGAAATTACGTGAATTTTTTTCAAATCCATCATTATGAAAAATGTATTGAAATGGTTTCTTATTGAATCTATATGGTTTTATATTAGTTAAAATGATCTTTTTATTAAACACTCATTATAGTTTTTAAATATAGAATTTTAATATCTGAAATGGTGGATGTGATTTAATTGTATTTTTTCGATGTCTCGAAATAAACGTCCAATCATTTTTTTTACTTGAGAACGTGAAATAAATAGGTATATTGTGTATTATATTTTATATCACATTATGACCTATAAAATTCTAAAATATAATATTACGAAATTATCATTCAGTAGGTGATGTAGATGAGTCCCATTTTCCTTAGTCCCAAAGGGGAGTATGTACATTCTTGTTGTTTTGTAGTGTTTTGTCCTTATATCCTGGTATTATTGTACCTATTTCAAAAATGAACATGTTCCTCAATTATTTTTATTTCAAATTTATATTCCATTATTGTAATATTTTTTACATTCCATGAAAAATTATATAATATATTTTATATAAATGGGCTAAATTAATACATTTTTTGAAAAGTTATATTTTTGTAATGAATCAATTTATTAAAGGTAAATTCCCTATTTTGAAATAGTTATCCATTAATTGAAATGTCAAGAAATATTTTCAAACGTATCCACATTTTTTTAATTTTAATGCATGATCTCTAAAAATATGAAATTTAAATTCCAAGAATATATGTTTCAATATTGAAAGCACCTTATTTGTTTATATTATATTTGAATCTTGTTACTGAATCTTTTTGGAAATCTTACAAGGAATTTATTAATTCTCTACTTGTGACTATAGGTGTTTGTAGATTATCACCATCCTTGTTCAAGTGAGTAAATGGGATCCCTTATAGGGGTATCTCGATATTGAAACATGGATGTGGTGAGTTGTACTCTTTGGGGAATCAGATGTTATCCCAATTTTAGTTCTTTGGTTGTAGTAATTTGGGCTTTCAATCCAATTTGACTTTTTTTACATTCATTATAGTGTTATTTATTTGGATATTCATATTTACTTTTCTCTTTTTCATTTTTAATATTTGTGGAAAAATTGTTCCCACATTCAGTTTTTATGATGCCTAGTGCTAGTCACTAGCCCATAAAGATCTTGAATTCACTTCGGGCTATATCCAGACCAGTTTCATTATTGGGTTACCAAGGTACCTGATTTGGTCCACGGTAAAGTGATATCAGATCCAGTTTGATATTTTCTCTTGAATTCAATATGCATTTGTGAAATCACGTCTAAATTTAGGAGGAATTAGAGATTGAGTGCCTAGCCGGCTCACTCCACAAAAATCCTTAAGACATCAGAGGTTGTTTGGGAAATATGTCTACTGTATTAGTTGTATATGATTCCTTATTTTGATTTTTATAGTTTAAAATAAAATTCTTGTATGTTTTATCTATTTGGATTAAATTCCTTTGTTTCTCAATTCAAGTCTGTATATGATGTCTTTCATGTTGTGCACTGATGTTGTGTAGCATCATGCCTCTGAGAATTTGTGTGAGTTCTATATTAGAGGATTATATTGCTAAACCTCAACAAGTGAATCCAATTATAGACCCAAATATGTTAGAGTTTCTATTGATCACTTTCTTACAACTAGGATTGGCACCACCTATGTTTCTCATTCAGGCTATCAAATTTGATTCATAGAGGGATGTTAGAAAAATTAGTTTGCAAGAGTTCCATCTCCATAATAAAACATGTTTCCAAAGCTAAAATTATCATGAAGAGGATAGGGAGTGGTTTCACATGATATATTATTTGTTTTATGATTTTGGACACAACTGTTGAAATCAATGTTATGTGTTCCACCTTTGTGTGAGAAGAACCAAGCATTAAATTGTGGGACACTATGGTCATAGAGAATAAACAAGGTAAATTAAAGCGTAAATACATAAAATTTCTTTCCATTGTCCTATTCAATTCAGATTTTTTGTTTTTGTCTAAGCCAAAAAGGTTTCTTCAAGCATGAGATGGTAGAAAAACCATGACAGAGTATTTAAACTATTTTAGTGAGCTTGTGAATATAAAAAATGAGATTCTATAAAATGAAAAATTAATGGCTTTAATGGTAAAGTGGGGACATCATCATGATAATTGTTCTCAGTTTTTATTACCAAATAATCCTTTATATGTTGATGTAATTGATAGAGAACTGATGGTCAAGATGAGCCCGGAAGGAAAGTAAGATTTATCGTGGTGTTCTTTCTTTACTAGTGGAAGCATGAGTTCCTCTAAGGGGAAGAGGGATCATGTCCATTCTATTAGTATTTCTTGACAAAAAAAATTATTTCAGACCTCCTACAGTGCCTGGTATATGTTCTTTGGTTTTATACTAGTGTGGGAAGCCATGACATTGAAAGTGGGGTTCTGATGTGAAACCAAACAACCGTGGCCTGTTCGGATACTAGGGTCACTTATAGAGTTTCTTAAATATCTATTTCACTTTACATCATGACAAAATTTCATCCAAACATTATTAAACTATAGCACAATCAGACACTTCACAAGAAAAATGATTCCCGCCACTTGTGTCTACACTGAAGAAACTTCTTGGAGTGGAAGATTCTTTAGAGTAATCAGATATGGGTCCACCGATCATGATATGTACCATTACTACATATTAATCATTAATGACCACTCTATTGGATACCTATACATCTCATTTTTCTATTCCAACATATATTTTAAATAACTTTAATAGTCCTATGGGGTTTTAATATTATGTCCTGGAGATAACTACAGACCTTTGTACGAAGAGAGAGTGGATTCTATGTAGTCCTTCATGTATATTCTCTCTATTAGATGTTGATATTTATTATAATTTTCAGGTTCTCAACATAAAACCACATGAAATCATATTTGGTATGGATTACATCATTGCCAATAAATCATGGATCAACTGTATTCTTTGAAGGGATTCCGTTACTACACCTAGTGGTGTAAGATGTGTCTTTTATGGAGAATGAGACCTAAGGTAGATTTGAGCTGAACCTTATTACCCATAATTAAGTAAAGTAATATTTTTCCTTTCCATTTATTTGGAGTGTGAACCATTGTGTGGTGATCATCCATTAGTGTTAAATGAGTTTCCCAACGTGTTTCCTTCTATCTTATCTGGTTTGGCTCTAGTAAGGGAAGTTGAGTATCCTATTTATTTAATGTCACATACTCAAATAGTTTCAGTTACCTATTACCACATATAACCAATTGAGTTGGATGGGTTGATGTAGCATTTGGATGATCTTTTTGTAAAAGGATTAGTAGTCCCAAGTGTGTTACCTTGAGAGGCGCTATATATATTTACTAAAAGATTGATGGTTACCTTCACCTATGTGTTGATTAATTAAAAGATAAACCTAGTGAGGTCAAATAACAAGTATCTATTTCCACATATTGATTATTAATTTGATATATTAAAAAGGATGAAATAGTATTCAAATATCGATATTCGATCTAGTTACCATATGTTGAGGATAAAAAAATATGAATTTCAGAGAATAGTACGTCCGAGATGATATGGTTATTAATAATACTTTGTTATACCATTAGGTCAAACTAATTCTCCTATAATTATAATAGAATTAAATAAATAGATTCACCATGAGTATCTAGAGATAATTGTGGTATTATTTTTTTTATGAAATCCTTTTTTACTCTAATTCCATGAAGGATTATGTAAACCATCTAAGAAAAGGTCTGAATTTTCTGAGAAATCACAAAATTTATGCCAATTTATTGAAATTTTATTTTTGAATTCAAGAAGTGAAATTCTTGGAACATGCGGTGTTTGAAAATGGTATTGTAGTTTATCCTTCTTAAGTAAAGCACATTATGACATGGGAGAGAACAGTAAATTTCTTCAAGAATCATAGATTCTTGTGTCTCGGTTGTTATTATTGTTGGATTGTTAAGGACTTATAAAATTTGGATTCTTTGATGACTTACCTAACTCGAAATAGAGTAAGGATTCATTAAAATGAAAATTTTCAAAGATATTCTATTGATTTGATCATACTTTTACTGTTGGGATGATTTTAACTTTTCCCAATGCGAGTAAGGTCGATGTGGTCAACTGTAATGCATCATGTTCATGTTTTAGTTGTTTTTCTATACAATGTAATAATGATTTTTCCTGTTTATATCTTTATCTTATGCCATATGAGAAGGACTATATGACCCATGACCTTGATTATGCAGTTTTGATGCACAAGATTATGATTTGGTAGAATTTCACTTATGTAAAGAGGGTTACCAATATATTAGACCATAATATCTTAGGAGCACCTGCTTCTTCAGGGGTTATAGTGCAGCATGGGGAAAATTAAAGTTTCTTAGTTTGATGCAAGAAGGGATGTTAGTGGGATGATCAAAGCTGGTAATGCTGAGGAGAAGGTGGAAGATCTAGAATTGAGCTCAGTTGATGTAAAATTCCATGATGCACTCCATGTTCGTCCAGCCGTTGAGGATTCTCACTTGCATCCAGTTTCTAGTTGTTGTTTGAAGATCATTATTGATACATCTAATCAATTTCAGGAATTAGGTCATGATAAAATTAATGGATGTTTTCAAATGATGAAAGGACACAACAAGAAGATTGTTGATGACGATGTTATTTGGAAGGAGGTGGATGACGGTCATGATTTTGCAGACCCTCCACACCGTTTGCCTTTGATTTGTCCGAATGGGAAATATTAGCAGAACAAGACCATGATTGATTCTTGACATGCTATGGTAATCACCGGATAATGGGGGGACGTCTCAAATAGTGACAAAGAAGACAATTGTGTTTTGGTCAAGCCTTCCTTTACTATTGTTGTCAAGGATGGGAAGAAGAAATATGGAAATGAGGAACTTCTTCTAGTTAAACGAAGAACGAGGAAGGTTTATTCTGACTTGCCAAAGTCAGTGTCAACTAGGTCCATTGTCAGGAAATCCTCTAGGGAGTTCATATCTTTAGAGAAACTGAATCTCAGACAGAAGTATTCTATGGTCTTAAAGCACTATGAAAGCTCCGAATGAGAATCGACTACTGCGGAGGAAGTCTTATATTATGGGTGTGGGGAGGGGTATGACTCATATGATATGTAACTTATTTTTATTTTTTGTTGTGATAGTTCAATATACTTTTCCCTTTTTAATAAATGGTCAGTGGTTTTGCCTCTTTCTGAGATTTTATGGTGTAAACATATTCATGATGAGTTTAATATCATTAGAGACTCTATTAATGGTGGGGATATAGTTTCCAAGTGGTCATTCTCCAAAGAAGGTATTTTTTATCATAATCACTATGTTGTGTCATAGAAGCAAGGACTATAATGTTGTGTGATTATAAATATTCATATTGGGAAATGAACCAAGTAACCACAAATTTTTTCTATGCTATGTGTTGGTGGATTAAGTGGCTAGAATTATATAGGGAATTGTTGAGTTCGTCTCTCATTTCTAAAAAACTTCATATGTAAAGTCCAAGAAGCAGAGGTCATCAATTTTACTACAAACACTTCTAGAAACTACATGGAACATGGATGAGATATATATGGAAATTGCGTTAGGCTAGACTCATACTAATAGAATTAAGAATGTGATATGTGTTGTGATCGAAAGGCTGACCGAGTCGGATCACTTTATATCCATTTTTGATCCAACCAATGTTTTTTAGTTGGGAAAGATCTATGTGAAACTCATTTTTCATTTACACAGAGATCCACTTTCTAACGTCTCTAATTAGTTTACATGGTTTAATTATCTCAGTTGGATAGTTCTTCGGGAGGCACTGCGATCTCATGTTTGTTTGTGTACAACATTTCATATAGGGTCAGATTCTTAGAAAGAAAGAGATTCGAAAATTATTGAGGATAGGGTTTGTGCTTGTGTTCTCAACTTTGGTGGGGCTTGGGATGATCATTTTGGTACAAGGAAGTTTTCAAATAACAATATTTATGAGTACAAGATCAGAATTTTCCCTTTTTTGGCCATGTATGGTCAGCCTTGTAAATAGCTATTGTGTTGGTTATAGATTGGTGAAAGTTCCTTAGTTGGAAAATTTTTGGTTCAATAGATAATAGAAAATATTTAGTAGATTCATCAAATATTTTTGATGTCCCATTTTCAGTCTGAGTCTTATGTTGATCATCATTGTAGATAATTGTAGTTCTCAGTTGGAGACTAGGTTTTCTTGAATGTCTCGCCATTATGGGTCATCAACGGCTTGGGAGGCAAGGGAAGATTGCTCTAATTTTTTGTGGTACCGTTTCAAGTTATTTATAACTTTGGTAGTGTTTCTTATCATTTAGAAAAACCACCATAAGTGATGTCAATATATATTGTGTTTCATGTATCTCAGTTATGAATTTTTCAATCTGATTCATCTCATTTTCAGATTTGGCATGATCTTGAGTATGAAAATGATTTCTCTATGACTAAATGTCCATTCAACATTATGGATTTTGAGACCAAGATACAGAATGGGAAAAATATAAAAAAATTTATGGTTCTATTTTATCATGGTTCTGATAATCATGACACCTGGAAAAGGGAGGCACTGATGAGAGAGAAATGGCCTAATCTTTTTGAAATATATGATTCTCTATTGGCTTTCTAGGGACATATTTTTTATGGTAGAGATTTTGTAAAATCCCATTACAAAAAATTATTATTCTTAAAAAACACTTTTAATTTATCTTTTATTGGGATTTGTTGGGGGTTTCATATGGTGAATTTCGGAAAATTTTGGGTTTTTCAAGCCTACTCTGTAGTTAGAGAACGGTTTTTGCAAACCGTGCACCCAATTAGAGTAAACTGTGCCACCCAAGGGAGAAGGATTTTTCCTTGTTGGGGAATAGATATTCAATTCATGATCCCTATCAATAATAACCATGAGTCTCATTTATTGTGGGCTAAAAACATGCACTTTGATTATTTAAACCGTCATCCATTTCCTGGGAAATATTGCAGAAATAATTTTAACCAATCCTAATTTTTATAAAAAATTCATAAACACCCCATTTATGTTCCCAACGTGCCTCTTTTTACTAAAACCAATTTATCCCATACTTTGACCTCCTAATAAGGATTATTTTAAACTCATATAAGTCCTAAAAAGTTCATTTGATCATCTCAGAGGTATTTTCCTCATCCTGAACTAGTTATCTAAAGATTTCACTTCATATCTCATGGGTTATATTGATCATTGTGGTTAATTTCAGATCCAATTATATATTTCTTGTATCAATAAACCAAGGATTTAGACATGTTTCTATGATTTCTTGAACATCGTTCTTCATTAATGAATCTAAAATTGGGCTTGGTGTTCTTAGATCTTTTGACTCATAGGTAGGTGGTTCCGCTGCGATTAAAAATTATCAGTAGACCTAATTGATTTGTTTTATTTAAATTCATTAAATTAAATTATTTTTTTTATAATATGTATTGAAATTGTTTTGTTGTAAAACCCCAATTCTAGTGAGATGGGTTTTTAAGAAAAAAATAGTTTTTTCAGGATATTGTAAATATGAGAGATTTAAATTCATTAATTTTTATTGTACATTTAATGGAATTTTTTTCAATGAAATTTTTAAATTTAATTATATATTTGGTTTTGATGGAATAACTTGAGAAAATAAATTCCATAATAAATTCCATTGAATTGGTGGTTTGGAATGAAATTGATGGAATGGTTTGAAAAATTAATTTTTAAATTTAATTGTAAAATTGATTGTCAAATCTCATGAATTAGTTTCAAATAGTTATTTATGAAAAATGACATAATGTGGTTATTGAAAGAAATTTTAGGATTTTATTTTGGCATAAAGGGTTATTTTTTAGTAAAAATCTATTACGGTTTTTAAAGAGAAAATAGGCATACATGAAAAGGGCAATTGGATTTAATTGTAATTTATGAAGTCTTGAAATAAATTTCTCATCATTATTTTTACTTGAGAACATTCAATAATTAGGTCATCAGTGTGTTATAATGGATAGAACATTACGACAATAAACATTCTAAAATATCATATCATCATATCATCAGTCCATAGGAGATACTGATGAGTCCCCTTTTCCTTTGGCCTATAGGGGCCTATATACATACTTTATGATTTATAGTGTTGGGTCCTTATTTCCTGATACTATCATACCAATTTGGAATATGAACATGTTACACTCTTAGTTGTTATTAAAATGTTTATTCATTTGTTGTAAATTATTTTTTATGTCATGAAAATTTATATAAAATATTTTATATAAATGTATTGCTTTAAGACATTTTTTATAAAGTTATATTTATGTAAATAACCCTTTGATTAAAGATAAATTACATATTTTGAAATATTTTTCCATAATGTGAAATTTGAATCATGAATTTCTAATGTATTTTCATGTTTTTAATTATATAGAATGCTTTTTATAATTATTATTTTAAAATCCCACACGAGTTTTTTTAAAATTGAATAAAATTTCATGGTTAATTTGACATTTGAATATTATTGTGGAATACATGGTGAAATAATGCTTGTATTTGGATCACACAATACTTGTTCCTTTAGTTGTTTCTATATTATCTACTTTTATGTTTGAGCAGGTGAAAAGGATCTCATGTAGGAGGAACTATATAATAAACCATGGACATGGTTAGTTATGTATTTTGGGGATTGGGATGTTTTTTCCTATTTTGGATAATGTTTTGTAGTAAATTGGGATTTAATTCATGTTTTTATTCTACTAAATTTATCCCAATTGAGATCGTTTTGAAATTTACATTATCCTATCACTATTAATTTCACAATATTTGGGATAAAATTGTTCCCACATTTTGTTTGTATGATGCCTGGTAGTAATCATTGACCAATGGGGATCTAGAATTCCATTTGGGCCATGTTAGTATTTACTTTTTAATTGGGTTTCTATGGAATTCATGTCTGTTCATGAGATATATCATATGAAATTGTTCATTTAAAAATGTTTTCCTCATTCGCCTTGAGTTGATGGTACCTAAACCTTATATCTGTCTCCATAAAAATAAATTTCCCTAAAGCTGATAAAAAATCATAAATATGAGGAAAATGATAATTTTTTTGAAAGTTATGTTATTCAAGGATCTAAAATAATTGAATATTCTCTTGGGACCATATCACTTTTTCATAAATAAAGAAGGATCACCCATGGTGAATTTATAGTTCAAATGAAATAGTAATAAAAAATTCATGTAACTTGTTTTTCAATTTGGAATGTTATTATTGTCCAATTATATAAGGGGGTTCATAAATATACATAGCATTATTCCCTAAATAAATATTAAATTTTTTGTCTACATTAAGGACAATACCTAGAAGATCATCAGGAAAAGAATTAGTAAATTAATTGACTGTTGGGATGTCACTAGTTCAAATTGTTTCTCTCTATTAAACAACATGTTTTTGATAAATTTTACTACCATATTCATTAAATTTATCATATTCAGTTTAGTGTTATAAATTGTTTTAAATAATTGAAAAAAAAACTGTTGTCTTTCCAACAAATGTTTTTCGGATAAACTGAAATCCAATCCATTCCAAAAATGATATCAAACTCCACAATGTGTATTTCAACATGATTTTCAAGAAACACCATCCCACTAACGAAAATAGGAATGTTACTATAAATCATACATTATCTTGAAACCCCACCATGATTTTTTACAAACTCTTTTATCTTACTTTTGTGAGGTGATATATACAATTTTGAATAATGTTTATCAGAAATGACTGAATCCCAATATCTAGAATTAGAAAAAGTATTGGAATAATTAAAATAAAATTGTGACATACCTATCACCACTTCATTTGATGGAATAAAATCAACTTAAGTAGTCGATAATGATTTTCATGCGGTATTTTTCTCATCATATTTCTAGTTTTTACCTTGGGTAATCATGTTTGAACACACAATTTCATATTCTATTAATTCATTGAAACTAAAACATGTTAAAAATGGGTTTACATTTAGTTCATGATCATATTCCTTATAGGTATAAACCAACTAACCAAAAAATAGTTATTAGAAGAAGATACTAGAGTTTGAAATATATTCTCTACCATTTTTTAACAAACTTCTCACAATATTGGAATTTGGTTTTATTTTCCCTAAACATCTTCGATGAATTATTTCCTATTACCTAAAAACCTATCCTATTATTTTTATTTTTTTCATTTGACACATGATCTTAAGAAAAATCCTTATCTACTTTTTCATCACATCAAAAAATATTCTCATTGATATTTAATTCAGGATAATCCAATTCCTTTCTATATATTAGATTAAATTATAAGTAAACTCATTTATCAAGTTATCAGTAATATCGGATAAAATTTGGGACATTATTTTCAAATTGAGTGAATAATTATTAATATGTTGTCACTAGGTCTTCATAGTTTTTCCTAATTCCAAGAATTGTTTTTACAGCTTAGTCAAATAGTCTTCAAAAAATATTTCTCAAGGAAATTTTTTTTAAATCATCCCATTCGAAGGGATCAATTTATTTACATTCCCAGATATTCATAACCATTGACCACCCCTGGTCAACATTACCTTCAAAATGATAAATTATATGGGTTACTTATTAGTGATTCAAACAACTCGTGACATTTAATATCTTTTCTACGACTTTAATCCATCATTTGGGTAATAATAGGTAAGATGATCCTCAGAATGATGGGGGTTTATGTCACATAAAATCCTCTAATATAAGCAAGTTATTCTATGGTTGATCTAGTTTTTATCTTCCATGGAATCCAAAACTGTTTATATCCCTACTCAACTAATCCATCACTAGAAAAAACCACTCTATTTCAATTCCAACAATCAAAGTATATGGATTCAGTCGGACATTTTCCTCCTGGTGCCTTCCCATTTTGGAATCTTCATTTCCAATGTGGAAAACCATTCCGAACAAGCATGATTTGGCTGAAGAAATAAGGTAATCATTAAATTCAGTATCATTCTAACTGAAACATAACGGATATTCTTATAAATTAATGTAATTAACATTATCCAAACCTATAATTTTATCTAAATGATTCCATTGATACCAAAAATTCGGACCCAGCCTTGGTAAATCCATAATTTTGATTTTACTCATGAATGATACTTTCTCTCATATTGAGTATCATTTTAGTTATAGTGTTTTAGAGAATTATTCCATAACTCATACAAAAAAACCATAAAATATAAAGTGGATACATATTTTGTGTATCAATTATTCCCACAATAAAAAACATTTAAAGTAAATAATGATATATTTTATGAAAAAATTTCATGACATTCAAAATAAAATCATCCAATCCCTTAAACAACATTAAGTCCTATGTAAAACCAATAAAAATGTTGTATGAGAATAAAAAGATTACTAAGATATATTAAAATAATAAAATATTAAGTACATTTATAAACATTAAACACCCATGAAACGTTGTCAAAAGAAATACTATTCACTATTAATAATTATTAAATACAACCAAATAAAAATAATCTCATTTCATACATTTTTAATAATAATAAGATTACCATAAAAACATTTAAATCATAGATAAAACATAATGGTATATCGGTACATCATTATACTTGTCGTTATTATGAAAGTATTTTTCATATGGTTGACTTCCATACATATCACTCTTACAAATAGAATAACTGAATGGAACAAATCCACCCCCAATGCATTAGAGGGCTATAATAGAACCTCCCATTATTGTTTTATCATGGAACCACCCAACATTAGGTTATCATGGAACCACATAAAAAATGACCATGTAACATTATATAATTGTGAAACAAAAAATATTTAAATTTTTACTTTTATCTCATAAATTTTCATTTTCAATAACTATATTACATTTTAATATATTGAATGAATCAATAAATTTTAAAATATTCAATAATAAAATACCCAAAAAAGGAAAGATGGATTTTGTTTTCTTTTAAAAAATAAATTTATATACAGGGAGAAAAATACCATAAATAGACATAAATTACCATTTATAATATTTTTATATCCATATAAATAAATATGCAAAATAATACGAGTAGTTTTGAAATAAATGAAATGAATAAATCATTAAACATTCAAAGAAACACATACTACATTGAAAATATAAATTAATATCCCCATAAAAGAATAATATTTTAAAAAACACCAAATACCATGAAAATAGAAACAAATTGGACATATAACATTAAAGGGTTTGTATATTTACATTATAAAAGAATATGGGTGAATATCATCAAGAAAATCCTCAAAGAAATTAGATTTTGGAAAAATCACTTTCTTTGAGTCCATGTTGTCATGTACATCATTATATTATAGAATTATAATCATATGTTAATTATATTCCAACATGAGATACATTTTAAGGCTTATTATAAAATTTATTTCACTTATTATATTGTTTTATAAAACTACTTAAACAATATTTTTTACATTGTAGGTTTTGATCCTATTTATTTATGTTTCAAAAAAGAATTTTATTGGCCGACTAAGGTCAATAAAATCATTATGTAAACATATAAAAAATTATAATCATTAAATAATTTTTACATTTATACATCAATTAAAAATTTGAAACCAATCAATAATTATGGTTATAAAAAATAACCAACATTACAATCATGGAGACTGTAGATCGTACATATGCATGAGTAACTTTTATATTTTTAAATGATAGTTTCAGAAAAAAGGTAATACCAAATATCATTCTAAATTGATTATTATATCATATATACCATATTATATAATTATAAATGATTATATATTGAAATATTTTTAAAAAAATGGAATCACATCACTTTGAGGAGGTGGTACTCCACACATCCACGAATGACATTATCACTATTTCAGTGTGTGAATTGAGCAGCATTCTAGAGGGGGAGGCTTGTTACCTCTAGATTTTCTCACCCTTCTTTGGTTCCATTATTATTTTGTACTCTCTTTCTTCTTTTCTCCTCCCTCCTTGGTCTCTTCATAGTGTAATCCTTTTCATTGGTGTCTTTGTACTTTGGATTGGTGCTTGGTCACTATTAGGATTTTCTATGAAGACATTTCCTCTTCAATATCTCTTGTAGTTATTATTATTCCATCATCCTCCAGGCCGTTCTATTTCAGTGGTGTTTGGAGTCTTTTTTATGTGTTGATTTTTATGACTATGGTTCTTTATGAGGTTCAAAATTAATTGGATCCAATTCAAGATTTGGTGGTTCTCAACAGAGGCTTTCTATTCTATATTTTCATGTAAAGGTGTCCTTTTTGGCTATTGGTTGCATCGATGGTTCATGTCTGAAGTCTTATAGAGGATGCTTCTCCATTAAGTCCATGTCTGAATTACTGTTATGCTTTTATGTTCCTTATCTTCTCTCTTGTCCGAACAGTTGTTATGGCTTCAAGGAGGCTCTGGGATGTTCTCTCATCCTGTTATGGTGTTCCAAGAGGTCAGTCCATGCCTAGATCAGAGCTTGGTGGTCTATGTTGATATTCCAATTGGATGTATTTGGTGTGGAGGTCTGATTGATTTTTTTGGTGCATGTAGTTTCAAAATTGTATATGGTTTATTTTTTTGGATTTCAACCATCCTTAAATTCTTTTTATTCTTGTTCAGTGATGTTTCTATTTTTGGTTGGTTTTTGTTCATGTTTATTCATTTTATGTGCTTTGATGACCTCTGTTGTGTGGTTTTCGGACAACAATGATGATGGTTTTGACGAAAAGAGGAGATATAAGTGGGTATTTTTGATGTTTTTTAGTTTTTTTTATTGAATCTCTTTTTTTGTTTCCATTTTATCTAGTCAATGGCTCTAGTTGTTATGGACTTCAATATATATTAGTATTGTTCAACTGGATCATGACTGATTTTAGGAGACAAGACCTGCAATCACGAGTGCATCATGGCTCGAGGTCTCCTCAGTTTTGGTTCCCCTCTTTCAATTTTCAAATTTGGTATGAATCTTGTATTTTGGATCCACTTGTATTCAGTGGTTACTACTTACCCTCAATGAGGATCTTCGGAATATAAAAAAATTATCAGTCTATGTGTGAAAGTGTAATAATGAAAATGGTATATGATATTTTGAGAAACATAATTATTTCATTAATATAATATCTAATTTATGTATGTCACATTTTTTAATTAAAATCATCCTTGAAACATTCTATGTAATGTGTGAATGTATCACATCTATTGGAGGAGGCAGTAGTCCACACATCTAAAAATGATGTCATCATGATAACAGCAAATGGAACACATAAAGGAATGTGTTATATAACAATTAATTAAGTATTAATACAATATATATATATCAATATAAATATAGTTTTCCAACATAATTACATACCATTATATGTTGTAATGTAAAAATGAACAACATCATTTCGTGAGGTGGTAGTTCACCGTACCAACAGAGGGTAAGTTCATTAGACATTTAATTGAAGTGTCTATATGTGTATCTAATACCCTTGTACTAAAAAATATTACTATATTTATTATATGTGTTAAATTATATAATAATTTAAGAATAATAATTTATTGGCTGGATAATTAAATTAAATGAAGTAGCCAGTTGAAGTGACCTACCTCTCTTATGGGTAACTCCTTTTGGTTTTCAAAAATTGTGTCATTTTGTTCCACTTTCTAACCAAATTTAGAACTATAGGGTTAGTGTAGGGATATTGATAATTTATTTGTGAAGGAATTTGGTTATAAAAATTTCATTCATATGTTTGAATAAGTGAAGGGGTGACTTCTATTTTATAATGGATGGGGAGTGGAATTCATGTAAATATAAAATCCTAAAAAACTACTAAGAGGTATCACTTACATCCTTTGACTAAAATAATGAATACAATTAAATAAAATATGTGATATTGTTGAATAATTTCAATTCAATGGGTTTGGGATAAGTTTATATGTCATTTAGTCTCTTAATGATAATGATTAACCCCTGAGTATTCTCATTTTTACCTTAATCACTGTATTAAATTTTAGTCACATTCACTAATAATATTATTATCAAAAAATACATTTAACATATTAAAAATTAAAAATTATTATAATTATGAATATGGAATCCATTTTTCCTAACATAACCCCATTACTTTCATAACATAATTCAAAATTAACTACGTATACGGGAAGATAAAGCAGGGTTTTTAAGTGAATATGTCCAATAACTTGATAAATTTTTATATTTAATTTCTAGGTATAATTGATTTAAATGAACTAAATTAGATTGAATGATAAAAAATTTATTTAATTATTCTTTCAAATCAATCAAATAAGAAATTTTAATATATAAATATATTAGTTGAAAATTTCATTTTAAACTAAAATTCAGTGTTAATCAACATTCATCAAAAGATTTACCCAATGTAATTTATGATATTTCAGTTTCCAAAATGTGTTATATTTTTTAATATTAATGGTATAAATGTTTCAAATATTTAATATAAAATTGGTCATCAATTAAAAATTAGTAAAATTTCTTTTTTATAAAAATACAATTTTAAGGGTAAATCTGGTTTTATTATTTTAATATGACTATAAAATTTATTGGATGTGGGTAAAAATAATTCTATACATGTAAAATAATTATATATTTATTCATAATAATTCTCATTACATTTAAGGATACATGATAACATCAATATTAATATAATAATATTAACAATATACTATTGTTTGGTAAAAGATAGTCCTATGTTCTATAAAAGATTTCAATGAAACACATTATTTTGTGTTTTGTATGATATTGTACATAGAGTCCATTAAATGATAAAATTTTAATCTAATTCATAAAAATTATTAAATATTAATTATAATTATTATATTATTAAATGGGATGTTACAGATATTACAAGTATATATAATAATATCTATATAAAAGTCAAATTTCATATTGATATAAGGAAATATCTAACTGAATCAGTTCATTGGGCCACTAATAATAATTTTCTAACAATGATATTTTTATTTACATTTATTGTATATATTGATAGATAAAACATAATAATACCATACCATATACAATTAAAATTATAAATGTATTGGTCATAAATATAGAAAAATAAAAATACATTTTAGATTGAATTTCAAATCATTTTTACAGATTCAGTCAGAGTGTGTGAAATAAATTACCATTTTAAATGATAAATAGAATATAAAAGCAATTCTCATTATAAATTCCTGGACTAACATTAGAGAAAAATGAAATCTCTGAAAACATACACATTTTTAGCGATGATAAATTATTTATTTATGAGTGATTTTGTTAGAACTATTAAAATAAAAAATATATTTTTTGAAAAATAATAATTTCACCAACATATTTTATTTTCACTCCAACCCCATATCAACAATATATTTCTTGTGTTCAAACCCCATGGCACTACTTGAGGCCACCCCCCTTTCATCAGCACCTCCCATCCCCTTAACTGGCGACATTTTCTCTCTCTGTGCGAGTTTTACTGTGCATGAATCTATACATATATAAAATAATATATTATAATGAAACATAACAACAATAATATATTATATTTATATATTTATATACATATTTATTTATCTTAATATCTATAAAATACTAGATATCATATTTATATAATAAATTTTCCAGCCAAACTAGTAATTTGGACCTGGGATAATTCATTTCTATTGAATTTTTTATATATGTGTCTATATAATATAGATAGATTGATAAAAGAGATAATAGAGAATCAAAATAGACATATAAAATTATATTGTAGAATGATATAAAAAAATTATATGTTGGATAGATTGAAAAATGATGAAAACATAATTGTCCATAGTTATAGCTATAAAATACCATTTTTAGTGATAAAAAGTACAAACAAGCTATGGGACCTAAAAAATTGAAACCATTATCAGTAATAAAATAACGAACATGTAATGGTACCATTTTTAGCAGTGATAATGTGTGAAATTATTAGGACTTTTTTATGAACTAATAAAATTAAAAAGAATATTTCAAAAATAACATTCATTCAACCCAACTCTTTGATCAATGTTCCAACACCCTATCAACTCTATGTGCCATGTGTTTCCACCCAATAAAAATTTCTAATCCCACCCCCATTTATCAACATTTTAGACTAAATATCTTACTCATTATATATATTTTTATATATATATACATATTCTTATATATTATATTATCATATTTTTATTCATTAACATCTTGACATTTTATATTTATATCATTATTTATTTATTTTCATATATTAATATGTACATAAAAATAAAATATTATATTGATACAACAAAATAGCCACCAGAACAAGTTCTTTGGTGCATAGATAATCCTTTTATACTTAATTTCTTAATATGTGTAAATTTATTATAAATAGAAAGATAACATAGATTGATATCATTTTAAACACAATCATAAATATAAAAGGATAAGGAAGAATGATAGATAAATAAATAGACATGATAAATATAATGAAACATTACTACTACATTTTCAACCTAATCAGTTATAAAATTGACCATTATCATTAATATAAATCCCATACAAGCTATGCGCTCCAAAAATAAAATTACCTTTGATGATGAAAAAATATCACACTTATAAAGGGAACCTTTTTTAGCACTGATAAAGGGTTCCTTTGTCCTCTATTTTTACACTGAAAAAATTGAGGAAAAATATTGAAATTTTTACTCATTCCATCAGAATTTTTATTATTTCTTGCAACTCCAATATATGAATTGTCCCATATTTTTCAATCCCACGTCATTTCTGGATCACACATTCACTTTCTCAATGATTTCCACAACCTTTATTATTGATTATATATATATATGTGTTCATGTGTGTGTTTTTCTGTGTGTCAATGTATGTATAAATTAGAATATAATATAATATAATAGTATTATATATTAACATATTACAATATTTTAGTATTATATTCATATATAAATTTATGTACATAAATACGTATATAAAAATCATGTATCATAATTATATAACAAAATAGCCAACTAGACCAGTTATTTATGCCTTGTATGATTCTTTTCTAATGAATATATTTATATATGTCCATTTTATATAGATTGATAGATAAACAAAAAAAATATCATAGTAAATAAAAATACAAATATAAAATGATAATGCATAAAAATTGATGAATAAATAGACATGTTAGATAGAATGAGAAATCACTATTACAAATTTTTTACATTTAGGGCAAAAAAATTAATCTTTTCAGTGCAAATGATCACCAAAAATCTAAACGCCCTAAAAATCCATTTACCTTTATTTATTATAAAATAATCCACTAATAAATTTTACATTTTAGGGATAATAAATGGTTCCACTATCAACACATTTTTAGCATTGATATAATTAAAAAAAATTACCAATGATCCATACTATAAACAGTACTTATCAGAGCTTATATACCCTATTAGTGTTATGTTCCCCATGTTTACACCTTGAAACATTACATGAGTTCACCACACATATCATTGCTTTCTAAACCCCTTATCATTTCTTTTTACACCATATTTTTCCTTCCTTCAACCGAGATTCAAACCCCAAACCTCATCCTTAAACCCTAATTCCATTACCACCACCCCATGAAGATTTGTTTCATATTTTATGATATAACTCTTTATTTATATATATATATATAATTCTTTTTTATTTATTTATTTATTCATATAATTATATATATTAATATAGTTTTTTTCAAAATATATATTAAAAATATGTCTCTATACTGTGTATTTAGTTACAAGTGTTATACGTATTTACATATATATTTATATATCTATATTTTAACATATATATTTTAAATAAATTATAAATTAATGTATATTTGGATATAAATTTTCAATATTGAATTTATATATTTTTTGGGAAATAAGATTATATACTAAATTCAATGACATTATAAATTTATATTTATATATGATGTATTTATATGATATTAACACAATATTATACACAAAATCACACACTTATACACACACACATACACATGTATATTTCACAGATAGAAACAAATATTTACATATGTGTAGAAATTTACAAATATTAGAATATAAACATAAATAGATTTTTTTTATTTTCACGCACATATTAACATATAAAAATTACCTACATATGTATATAGAAATATATATATTAAGGGATTTCTATAAGGTAAATAAAATAGATAATTTTTTATTTTAAATAAAATGATTAACAATTATTTATTTCATTATGGAAAATATTATTTTTCCATCTATTTTTTATTTATCCATGTATTTATCAATTTGTTCATCATTCCATTCATTACTACAGTTCAAGGGATATTCAATGCTAACATTTATCTGTACTAAATTTTATCTAATATAGGAGGTACGTTTATTAGTTCTTGATGAAGAACTAATAAAGATGGAATTTATCGGAACTAAAAATCAATCAATAAAATGTACATTCCTTCTTTAGTACTGATAATGATTAACTTTATTAAAAAAATTAGGGACGATAAATAGTGACCTTTATCACCACTATTTTACCATTAATAAAAGTTATATTTCATAAAATATAAAATTTTGAAAACATTTATTATTATATAAATAAATTTTTATTGATATAAATTGAATTCATATTTTTTTAAATATGATTTATAGAAGGAATAATATTATTTTACAATTAATATAAAAGATATCTAGAAAAAATGGATAATAAAATAATTAAATATAAATATAATTATACAATATGATAATTATTTTGGTCTAATAGTCACTTAAAATCAATTGAATGAATTAAAAATTCAATAAATTAATAGACGATTTAGGATAATTTCAAAAGAGGTATCTAACTTCAAATATCCATAACATTTGATATATGTCTCTATGTATTCTCTATAACATTTTAGATTGGACATTGAAATAAAAATATATAATATAGTGATCAAGGGGTAACTTTTTCATCATTCATTTAAGATAAAAAAGGCCTGAAAGGCCACTAAAATTTTTAGTTTTTTGGAATTTATATATTTAAATTATCATGGATTTTCTTCCATGTTTGAGACGATATTCTTATCCTTTTTCAGTTGAGATGAAAATTTACACTCAGTTCTTACTCTCATGCTGATATTTTAATGATTATATTTTAAATTATTTTATTTTATATTTATTTTATAATTAATTATATGTATATTTTCATTTATTTACATTTAATAAATCAATTATATAAATATATATTTAATCATATGAACCTAAAAATTTATTATAAAAAATATAAACCACTGTGAAATAAATAATTTTCAATCCTTTTATTTGAAATAAAAAATTATTATTTTTATTTATGTTAGAAAACTTCATTATTATATATATATATATATAATTATACATGTAATAGTTATATATACATATGTGTGTGAAAATTGGAAAAAAAATATTTATGTGTATATTCTAATATATTTAAATATATATATATATATATATATATAAATGTTTGTTTGTGTGTGTGAACTAACAATGTGTACATTTGTGTGTTTTTGTGTGTATAATTGTTTTAATATTATGTAAATGCATCATTTATAAATTTATATTTACAATGTCATTGAATTTATTACATAATCTTATTTACAGAAAAAATATAATTACATTATAAACAAATTATATCAAAATATACATTGATTAATTAATATATATAAAAATAGTTATGTATATATATATATATATGTACGTATGTATAAAACATATAACTACATATAAAATATAGTGACATATTTATAATATGAATTTCAAAAAATTAAATTAATATATATAATTATAAGAATAAATATATAAATAAATAATTATTTTGTATATATTAATATATTTATTAATAATGAAATATATTCTAAAATGTATAAAATACATGATGGTGCGGTGGAAAAATAATTAGGGTTAAAGGATGAGGTTTGGGGTTTTAATATCAGTTCAATGAAGGCAGAATATGGTGTAAAAAGAAATGATAAAGGGGTTTAGAAAGCCCTATTAAAAGGGTGGTCTCAATTAATGTTTCATTTTGGGAACATTGGGAACATAACACAAATAGGTAGTGGAAGCTCCAAAAAATGTAGTTGATAGTGCAAAAAAATTTAATTTTCTTTAATTTATCAATACTAAAAAAATTACTGATTAAGGCATCATTTATTAGCTTGAAAAGTTAGAATTTTCAAGTGATTTATATTAGAACTAATAAAGGTCATGGTTTTTTAGGTTTTTCACTTTGTTATTTTTTGCACAGAAAACTGTAATTCTGAGCAGTAAATGTGACATAATTTATATAAGTGACTTTTCAACCTATCTAACATATCTATTTCATCAAAAAACATTACTCATTATCCTTTTATATGTCTCTATATTTCCTATGATATTTTTCTATTTTATATATCAATCTATATAAAATCGATATATATAAATAAATTCATTAGAAAAGGATAATCCATTGCCCAATGAACTTGTTCAGCTAGATTTTTTGTTAAATCATTATGATATTTAATTTTATATAAATATTCATATACATAAATATTTTTATAAATATACAAATATAATATATTAATATGTAATGATTAATATGATTATATCATCATATATATGTATATATTCATACACTGAGACACACGCACACATGCACCCATACATGTAAAATCACCCATAAAGGTGTTGGAATGAACTTATAAAAGGAAGGTGGGATCAGGAAATGTTGCAGTATGGGAAAATGTGGCACATTGTGCCGATTGGGCATGCAAGAACTGATAATAATGTGGGGTGAATGAAACATTTGTTGGAAATATTATTTTTTCAATTTTATCAGTGTCAAAATAGATGATAAAGAATCCTTTTATTAGTGCCAAAAATGGCTCCCATTACATGTGCGATATTTTATCACTGATAAAGGTCATGGTATTTTATAGGAACTGTTCTTATATGGGATTTATATTAATGATAATGGTAATTTTTAGATTGAATATAGTTTAATATGTAGTACTGATTTCTCATTTTTTATAACATGTTTATATATTTATCTATCCTAATTCCATGTCCCTTTATATTTCTCATTATGTGTGTTATGATGTCATTACATGTTATCCTCTTATCTATATGAAATTTATAAATATTAAATAATTAAGTTGAAATGGATTATCCATGTCCCAATGTACTGTGTTGGGTGGATATTTTGTTATATCAATTTAATATTTTATTTTTAAGTACATATTAAAATAGAAACATATTTAAATAAATACAAAAATATAACATTTTAATAATGTAATGCATACTAATATTATATTATATTGTATGTTTATATATACATATAAAACAAATAGAATAAAATCAAAAATATAGGTGGGGGAGGTGAAGATAAATGGGAGGTGGGCTCGAGTAATGTTACCATGTGGAAACATAAGGCACATAGAGGTGATAAGTTGTGGGAACACTGAAAAAAGTGTTGGGTGGAATGAAAAACTTATAAAAAAATTATTTTGAATTTTATCAGTTCATTAAAAATTCAAAATAATTTTAAACATTATCTTTTATTCAAAATGCGGCCTTTATAGGTACTTTATTTGATAACTGATAAAAGTCGAACGCTTTTTTAGGTCTCTTAAGCATAACTATTAATTTTTGCACTAAAAATGGTATTTTCTAGCTCTATCTATGGACAAATATGTTTTAGTCATTTTTCATTCATCCTAACTTGTTCTTTTATTTTTATATCATTCTTCCATATCATTTTTTATGTCTATTTGCATGTCATGTGATCATTTTTTTCTCCATATCATTAAAAATTAGACACATATAAATAAATTCAGTATAAAAGGATTATCATGTACCAACGAACCAGTTTAGTTGGAAATTTATTTATATAAATATTATATTTAACATTTATATACTTATTAATATACATATATATATATAAATAAATATATAAATATAATATGTTAATTTTATTATATATCATTATAATATATTATTTGATAGGTGTATAGATCATTTCACCGAAAAACACACACAGAGATAGAATATTTGAATTGTAATGGGGTGGAATGCACAAATAAAAGTCATTGGCCTCGAGTAACACTATGGGGGGAATGTAGGTAACATAACACTGATATGGGGATAATGTATTAGTAAATTAAGTGGGTGAAAAGAAATTTTTTCAATATTTTTCTTTTTGTCTAATTTCTATATTTTTAACAAAGCCACGAATAAAGAAACCCTTTATCATCCATAAAACATTTTCCTTCATCAGTGATTCATTTTAGAATATACAATTGTCAATAAATTTATAAAGTGCGTATATTTTATATACTATTAATCATTGACAATATTAATTGTTTTAGCACAGTATGGCAAAAAATGTAGTAGTTATTTGAAATTATTTATAACATATATTATTATTAATATATCTTTATGCCCAATAAATTTATTTATTTTTGGATATCCTATAGTATTAGTATGCTTTATCATTCAATATATATAATAAATATACAAAAAAAATCATTATAAAATGATTATCAAAGTACCGAGTAACTAGTTCATGTGGATATTTTCCTATATAAATATGATATTTTTTGTATAGTTATTAATATATATACACATAATATCTATAAAATCTCAGGTAATGATAGAATAAGTTTTTTTTCATATTTATAATATTTAAGAATTAGATATGAAATTTAAATTAGAATGGAATCTATTTTCTATAACATAAAAAATAAAAAATAATGAGTTTCATCAAAATCTAGTGTTTCACATTGTACTAATATAGACTAAAAAATAATATATTTCAAATTTTATTATTTTATAGTGGATTTTATCATATAACCATTATAATAATGATAATAAATATCAATAACTATATTATTCATACACATTTTTATAATTTTTTTACACTCATCCATTAAATTTTATAAGAATAAGAAAATAATAACAAGAGTTTTACACCTAAAATTGTATTTTTCAAAAAAAATTATTTTTATCACTTTTTAATGAAACACCCATTTTAAATTTATATTCTGAAACTGTTATAATTTTTATATGAAATTATAAAATTCATTTTTTAAATCTACATATCAGAACATACATTGGATTAATCTTTAGTATTTTTTTTGAAAACAATCTAATTTTTATGAATAGTGAATAATTTTGAATTTTAGTTGAAAAATACATTTTCATCTAATTTATTTATATATATAAATTTTTTTTAATTTTTTTTATTATAATAAAATAAATTTTATATAATTGAAAAACAATTTGTTCATTGGAATCAATTTCATATTGAAATTCTATTAAAAAACATTGTAATGTTTTTGACATATTTACTATAAAACCCCACATTATCATCCTGTTTAATGAAATATTATTAATTTAATTTATAAAACAAATATAATTGTAGTTAATAAAATGGATTCCATGTTCATAATTATAATATTTTATAATTTATCATATTTTCAATGTAGTTTTAGATCAAAAATATTAGTGAATGTAAATAAAGTTAATTTATAGTGATTAAGGTAAAATGTGATTATTTAGTGGAAACATTTATATTAAATGTCTATATGAAATATAAACTTAACCAAAAATCATTGGATTGAAATTAGTCTAACATATCACATCATGGAACAAATGTTTTTCATTATTGGGTTCATATGTTGAAAGGGAGACCTCTCAATGTCATTTACCTTTCTATATTTAAATGAATTCCACTCGCCATCCATTATAAAAATTAATTCATTCGCCTTACTTTTCTACACATATAATTCCCCTTTTATCATCCAAATAATTCCAACATAAGTTACCAACTTCTCTAATATCACCATACTATTCTCAAATTTGGTATAATTACATCCATTTAATACATTTTTTTGAAATCTAAAAGGAGTTACCCAAAAGAGAGGTGGGAATTTTCAATGTGGAACTACTTTTTTTTTAATTTTCCACAAATTAAATTATAATTATTAGATTATTATATAATATAACCTATATCATAAATATAGTAATATTTTCTTATAATAATTGTTTACCTACACCAACACACACTTTAATTAAATGTGTAGAAGACTTACTATTTGTGTTTATGGTGAACTACCACCTCATGAAATAATGTAGTTTATTTTACATTTACCATCAATAATGGTTTATAAATAATTTTGAAAAAATATTTTTATATGATATTTATGATATTTATGATTTATTCACACTTATTTAATTATTATATAACATATTTGTTCTCGATTGTCATTTTATGTTAACACAATGACATTGTTGGTATATCTGTGGACTATCGCCTCCAAAAAGCGATGAGGTACATTTACACATTAAATAGAATTTATTAAGGGTGGGATTAATTATGAATTTTATAGATACATAAAAAAGATATTATAATAATTAAATAATTAATTTTATCAAAACATAATATTTTATTTCCATAATTACCCTTTCACACACTAAAAAAGTGATAATGTCCTTTGTGGACATGTTGAATACTACTTCCGTGATGTCATTTGATTCCATTTTTATAAATATAATCCAAAATATTAATATATATAATTAAATAATATGGTATATATGATATAAACATATGTTCATAAAGGTAAATGTTATTACCATCTTTCTATAATTGTCATTGTAAAATGGAAACATTACTCATGTGTATGTACAACCTGCTACCTCCATGATTATAGTGTTGCTTAATTTTTAATAACCATCATTAATTATTGGTTTCAAAAGATTAACTAATATATAAGTATTAAAATTATTTAATGATCATTATTATGTATATGTTTATATAATGACCATTTGACCATAGTATATCCACCAAATTCTTTTTTGACACATAAACTAAATAGGTTGAAAACAACCAATATAAAAATAATTGTTTAATTAGTTGTATATAACATTATAATAAGTGAAATAAAAGTTATAATATATATTAAATTTGTTCTCAATTAGCTATATAATTAGAATTATGCTATAATTTAGGAATATAATGACACATATCACAACTCAGACTCAAGGTAAAGGATTTTGTCTCAATCTCTTTCATTAAGGAATCCCTCGATGATATGCATATTTATTCATTTATATAGTGAATATACAGACCCTATAACATTATATATTAAATTTTTACCTTTTTTCAAGTTATATAGTGTTTTCTTAATTTCTATTCATTAATGGGGATAATGATTTATATTTTCAATGTGCTATATAATGTTTTTAGTGTTTAAATGTTTATTCATATCATTTATTTCAATTTTCCTAATAATATTTTCCATATTCCATTATATGTATATAATAATATAATAAAGTATATTTTATTTCTATTTTGGTATTTTTATAACTGTACAAGAATTAATTATTTTAAATGAAAAATATACCCCTCTTTCCCTACTTTCGGTATTTTATAATCGAAAATGTATTTTAGAAATGGATTGATTTGTTAAAAAACATGAAATGAGTTCATGTGATTGAAAATAATTTTTTTTAGATAAATATAGAAAATTGAAATCTATTTTATGTCAAGATTATATAATGTTACATGGACATTTTTCAGATGGTTTCATGATAAACCAATGATGGGTGGTTTCATAATAAATAAATGAAGGGTGGTTCAATGATATCCCTCCAATGCATTGGGTATATAATTTGGCCAATTGTATATTCAATTTTTAATAGTGACTTTTATGGAATTCAACCATATGGTTATTCCTATTATAATGGTGAAAAGTTTAATTATGTCCCAATATACCAATATGATTCATTTATGATTTCTATAGGGTATATGGTAATCATGTTATTTCAAAGATGTTATTAAATTAGATTATTTATAAATGAATGTATTTAATACTTTTTAAGGGTTAATATTAGAAAATTTGTTAATGTTTAATTGGGTTTTAATTTTTATAAATGGTATTTTTTTTTAAATTTTATATAGCATATTATTCTTCTTATTCCCATAACAATTTTTTATTTCCTTTTCACGGGACTTAAGAATGTTTAAGGGATTGGATGAATTCATTTTCCTTGTCATGAAAATTTATCATTAAAGAGGTGATGATTTACATTAAATGTTTAATATTATGGTAAGAATTAATTCTTCCCAAAGTATCGACTTTATAATTTATGGTTTTGTTATATATGAGTTATGTCCTAATTATCTAAAAATCTAAAATGGTATCGATCCTATATATGAGAGAATTTAGAATACATGACTAAAACATTTTTATGTAATGTCCATGGCTATGTCCTGATATTCGGTATCAAATGAAAGGTTTAGATAACATTAGAGGCTAGGATAGTGTTAATAGCATGCCTGTTTAATAATTTACATTATGTTTTAGATTGAATGATATAGAATTTAATGATTACAGGCTATTTTCATCTAAAGAATACTTTTTTTAATTTTTTTACATAGTTTAAACAAATAATCTATAATGGAAATGAACCAATATGAAAATATCCTTCAAATTCAGTATCATTTGATTCCTATAATTAGAGAAGAGTACTTTATTTTCGGGATGGATAAATTCAATCGATCTATAATCAGTTTATGTTTCCATGAAAGATATAATCAATATCTACCATAGAGGAATGTAATGATATTGAATCATATTATGTGACAAAACCCTCAGTATTCATAGTATAATATGAAAAATTATTACCCAAATGATGCACTAAATCCATCGAAAAGATATTTTATGATTATTCAAATAACTAACAATTAACTCTTCTAATTATCATTTTGAACATGAAGTAGACCACTGGTGGTCAATAGTTTTTAATATAATAGAATATGAATAGATTTATTCCTTGGAATGGAATGAATTTAAGAAACATTTTATTGATAAATATTATCGTAAGACTATTTGACATATGATAGAAAAATAATTCATGGAATTGGTACAAAAGGAGAAAGATCAAGTAACATTATATGAATAAAATTTCACTCTATTTTCTAGGTAAGTGCCAAATATTATTCAAGATTTTGATAGAAAGTTAAATTAGTTTTACTAATAATTAATTCCAAGATATAGAAGGTAATTGGAATATCATGAATTCAAGATCTATGATATTATTTTTATATTTGTTGAGATGGTATTGATAGAGTATGTTGATTATCATGTGTTTAATGAAAAAATAAAAACGAATATTATCTGTTTGTAGGTAATGGAAAATAATTCATCACATAAGATTTTAGATAAGAAAAACCAAATTCCCATATTGTGAGAAGTGTGGTAAAATAAATTTTAGATATTTTATATCAAATTCTTATAATTTTTTCTGATGTCTAATTTTTGGTCATATAGATTATTATGACAAGGCTGATTATTGTGAAATCAATAAAATTCCATTAGTAATATGTTTTATCTCCATGAATTGGGACATTATGCCAATGTGTGTCCAAATTTGATTACAGAAGATAGAAACCAGAAATATTAAGGGAAAAAGGGTTATAATTTTTTTCTCAACTATTTGAGTTGTTGTTATTCCATAAAATGAGGTGTTGATAGGTAAATTACAATTTCATTCGAATTATTATAATAATTTTATTGATTCTAGATATTTACATTCTTTCATTTTTGAGGAATTTTTATAAAAAATGAAAATATAACATCATTAATTAATATAAAAGATTTGGTACAAACTCATGTTGGGAGTATTATTGAAACTAGGATTTCAAAGAATATTCCATTTTCCATTAGTGGGATGGTCTTTACTAAAAATATAATTGAACTAACCCATAGTGGAGTTTTATATCATTTTGGGTATGGATTGGCATTCAGTTTATCGTTCCAAAATAGATTGGAAATCAAATATTGTTTTATTCAATGATTTCATACAATTAATAACATAAAGATAATATGATAAATTAATTAAATATGGCAGTTATAGTTATCAAGGTCGTGTTTTTAAAAAGAGATAAACTACTCTAATTAGTGACATCTCAATAGTAAATTAATTTATGCATGTTTTTCCTGGTGATCTTATGGGAGATTTTTCTGAAGTGGAAGTAGAATTTAATATTGATTATTTATTGATTAAAATAATATTTATAAAATATATTATATAATTTCTCAATTTTATGTTTTTCAATTGAAAAAAGGTTACAAATATTTATTGATAAGAGTTTCATTCGATCTAGAAGTTCACCATGGGTGGTCCTTATTTATTTATGAAAAATGATAGATGGTTCCATGAAAATTTTAATTTATTAAAAATAATTATATAAAAACACAATCAAGAAAATGGTTTATCTTTATCATATTGAGGATCTGTTTGATTGGCTCTAGGGAACTCCATTTCTTTCGGTGATTGATTTGAGTATTGTGTACCATCAGCTAAATGTGAAGGATTCTATTATTAAAAAAGATTCATTTCAAGAGATATTTGTCACGAACCAATCTAGGTTCCCAAGAAACCTAATAAATAAGATATTCCTAAAATAACCTAAAGTTAATTCCCGATACCCATTGTTAAGCGACTAAGAGCATGCATCATAAAAAGTAATAGTTGGATTTATTTTACAACAAATATTAAATAAGTAAAAGAGGAACAATAATATTAATATCAAAAGAAACTCAATTTAGAGAAATTGAGTAGAAATAAAATAGTAATTAAATGCCAATTTACTATAACAAATTTATCAAAATAGTGAAAACAACCCAATCCACAATGGACACAACTCACCAAGTCCATTATTCAGAAACTAGATCCACCTCAAAGAGATCCTCTTTACTTGCACGAACCGTGAATGAGATAATCTAAAAAAACATGAAGGAAAATGCATGGTGTACTATGTCACATAAGGATTTCACTAAAGATACCATAATAAGATTCCACCATCATATTAACCAAGATTTTTATTTTAATTTTAATTCAAACTAGTTTAGAATTTAAAAATAATATTCTTACAAATTTTTCTTTACAACTTAGAAGATATAATTATTTTAAAAATTCATGATTCACATATCCAATTATTGAAATATAATTCAAAATATGGAATTTAACTATAATAAAATAGTGATCTATAGAAATGGAAATTTTCATAAAATGACTAAAATAAACACATTTTTCTAAAAGAGTTTATATAAATTATCGAGTCTTCTAATACAGTTTACAGAAATGCAGTAAAATTTTTAAATAAATAAACATGGGAAACATGGTCATATAAAAAATATGTATGAGAGTTTCAGTCCATACATACCCAACACAGTGAAATAAAAGGTATGTATATACACCCCATTGGGCCTAAGGACAAGGAGACTCATCAAGATCGCCTAATGAATGATGATATACTGATATGATGTTTTTGAATGTTATAATTCATAAGGTGATGTCCATTATAACAAACTATCTAACCGATGATTTCATGTGATCAATTAAAAATAGTGATGGGAAACATATTTCAAGACTTCTTAAAATAAAAATAAATTGCATCCCCCAATTCAAATATGTTCATTTTCTCATTAAAACACATAACTAATTTTTAATAAAAAAAATCATTTTCAACAAGATAAAACTATAAGTTTTGTATAAAAACCCATATTATTGAATTATTCATAAATAATCATTTGAAACCAAATCATTAATTTTCAAAATCTATTTCATAATTAAATTCAACAATTTAATTTTCATGTACTACCATAAATTTCATCACAGATCACTAATTTAATGGAATTTTATTTTTAATCAATTTTCCTTCAATAAAAAATATATATTTATATTCACTAATTGTTGTGATACAATTTACTCCAAACCTAGAATATAAATTAATCAATTTATATAAAACAAATTTCCCATTTTGAAGAAAACAATTGTTTCATAAACCCCTAATTCACAGGAATTTGGTTTTTTCAGAAAACATTGAAATCCATAAAATCAAAAACAAAAAAACGTATTTGATTTTAAAACATTTAAATTAAAAAAAATTACAATTAATGAAAATTTGGCATCGTAATTGAACCTCCAACCATAGAATCTATGGATCCGAGAATACCTACCTATAGATTGGATTTTTTAATGAAGAATGATGATCAAAAAATCCTGGAAATATGGGTCAAACCTTGGATTATTAATAAAATAAAAATGGTAGTATATCCACAATAAAGATTTGTGATCCATAGATATATAGAGAGAATAATACAGATCATCGCAGATCTAGATCGATATGAAGAAACTAACTCCAAGAATATTGAAGGGAATTTCTTAGTGGTATCTGAGGGGAAAATAATCCTTCTCAGGATCTCCAACAATGGGAGATATTGGTTTTTGTAAAAGGGGGTCCATTTGGGACATAAATGGGTGGTTCATGAAATTTTAATAAAAATTCATATTAGTTAAAATCACGAATACACTATTTCTTGGGAAAAGGGACATAGTTTAGACAAACAATGTGTCGCTCATGTGCCTATTATAAATAGGGCACATGAATTCTATTGAGATGGTTCATGACTAGAATAACTATTCACCAACCATGGAAAATATTTGTTCCTTGAGATATATTGTTTCCTTTCAATGGGTGTACAGTATGGGTAGACCATGTGCCAACCATGCTCTAGCCAAGAAAACTCTAATATTTTCAGAAATTGACCCAAAGAAACCCCAAACAAAACCGATCAAAATATCAATTAAAAGAGGGGTTTAAGATTCCAAAAAATCTTAATGGGATTTTACAACCTCCCCAGCATAGAAACATTATAACCCCATAAAACCTACGAAAAATCCTCCACATATAAAATATGAGGCCACTTACCTCGCATCATTGCCTCCCTCTCACTTGTGTCATGATTATTAAAAACATGAGGCCATAAATGAAGAATCAAATGTATATTACTCTAACGAATTATCTTGGTCTCCGAATCAACTATCCTGAATGGTCAGTCAATCACATATTAATAATGTTCATCCTCAAGATCATTCATTATGAGAACATGAGATGAATCAAATTGATGCTTTCATAGTTGAGATACATGAATAACATTATGTATCAATGTCAGCTACTTTGGATGTTCTAAATAATGTGATTATTTACAAAAATCCTCAACAACCTCAAAAGTACCTACAAAATAAGGAAAATTCTTATGTTTCCCTTGAATATGTCAATGAACCATATAGAGTCAAACATTCAATAACACCTAGTGACCAACTGAGAACTCCAATGCTCTACAATACTGATTAACATATGAATTATACTTTCTCTTGGCCATCTAAATTGTTTAATGAATAAACTTAATATTTTATGTCATCTATATCATAGAACATAGTCCAACAAAGGAACTATCCCAAATATTTAACCAACACAATAATTATTTACAAGGACGACCATAAAACACCTTAAAAGTATCTATTCTAATAATGGACATGTAACTATTGTAACAAGTAAACTCATCCAACCCCAACTTTTCATCACAAAAACCAAAAATTTGGAAAATACAAGTGTGAAAATTATCCTCATGAAGCTATATTGAAAATTATTTCTGTATATCCGACTATGGATAATAAGTTGTACCAAAATGAGTGTGAGATATTAAAGCCTCCTTAAGGCCTCACTAAAAGTTGGAAGTTAACCGAGGATACCTGTTAGAGACTAAAGAAAATGGTACACCATATAAATGAAAAATCTCTTTCACATAGAAAATTCCCAACTCCTCAACATTGGTTGGATCAAAAATTGATATAAGGTGAGCTGACTTGGTTTCCCTATCGATCACTATCCATATCGATTTCTTCATTCTATGGGTATGAGGAAAAACCATAACAAATGCCTTATATATCTCATTCAACATCCACGTTGGGATTTGAAGTGGTTGCAGTAAGTTATATGGATTCTAGTTCTCGGCCTTTACTTAATGGGATATATAGAGACATGATACAAAAAATGTAATTACCAATCTCATTATAAGAAATTGATAACCACCACATGTTATAGAACATATTCATGGTTCCTAGGTTCACAAACCACTAGGAATTGTGAAAACACCCCAAAATATATTTCCTTGATGCTAATGATAGAACGTAGTGATTCAGATAACATAGAATACCCTCATTGGATAATTACCACTATTAAACAATCTCCCCACCATAAAGAGAGTATCTAATGCTATGAAAATCATCATCATGATTTTCATATTGAAGAATCATTTTGAGAAGACTGGATATGATCTGAATTTTACCCAAGGAAAACTCATCCCCTTTTCTCTTAATGTCAAATATGCAACTACGCAATGAGGGAGCATCATATTCTTCTCTTTCGATGTTTCATTCACTTCCTAGGTTGGTTGTTTCGTTCTCATTGAATCTGTAAGGATATTTCTTTCCATGGGGTACAAGTGATGTTAAATTCAATAGATTATTGATATTATACACAATGCCTCTATTGAATATTGAAATATTTTTGAGAAAATATATAACCTAATATATTATGGTCTGAATGAATGATAAATATTTCTCCATAAATGAAATGACACAAAAACATACATGTGTGCATCACAACTACCTGATCAAAGAAATGGGTTAGATACCTATTCTCTTGCATCATATGATTATGTGATTCATAAGAAACTAAATGATTGCCTCACATAAGAACACAACTAAATCCTAAACCCGATGCATTTTAGAAAATGGCATAGACCTCCATAGGTTTTGGAAGAGTCAACAATAGTGTAGTAGTGAAGATGTTTCATCTCAACACAATAAAAATAAATTTTATCATTTGAAGAAAACACTATTTCATTTCTAAGTAGATAACTCATCAATGAATCCATCTTTGAAAGGTCTTTAACAAACCAAACATAATAACAATCTATATCCATGATAATTTGATTCTCAAAGACATTTCACGGTTTCTCCCAATTCATAGAATCCATCAGCTTCTCAGGATCAACTAAAATACCATTTTATAGCAATAGGTTTCCCTAGGATTCAAATTCTAAAATTTAGAAATTAAATTTCAATAAAATTAGATAAAGTTAATGATTTCTCACCAAACACAATAACTATTCTCAGATGGTTCACATGATCCTCCATGGACAAAGAGTAAAAAATTATTTGATCCACAAAGACTACAACAAATGTATCTTGATAATAATGTTGAATCATTTTCATTAATTCCCTACAGACAGTAGGATAATAAGTTAGACCAATGTTCATTTTGGGATACTCATAATGACCTCACCTTATCAAAAAGATTGTTTTCTGAATGTATGATTATTTTAACATCAATTGATGGTAACCAGATCAAATTTCAATCTTTAGAAACAAATTAATATATTTAAACATATTAAATAGATAAATAAATATACGGAAAAAAGATATTTTTTGTTTACTGTCACTTGATTTAGCTACAATTAATCAACACCTAGGTGAATGGAACCATCTATCTTCTTAGAAAAGATAATTTGTGTCTCCCAAAGTAGAACACTCGGGCCTATTAATCCTTTAATTAGAAGATCATCCAACAGTGACTTCAACACATTCAACTTATCCTCTTCCATGTAGTAAGAGGTAATTGAAAATGTTTGAGTACCCTTCATTCAAAAAATACAATACTCAACCACTCTTATTGGATTTAAACAATATAAATCCGAAGAAATTATGTCATGAAACTTGATGAAAACTAGAGGAATATAACCACAAAATAGTTCACACTCAAAATAAAAGGAATACAAAAATATTACTTCCCCCAATTATGGATAATGAGGTTCATCTCTGCTCAAATTTAGGTCTAATTATCCTTGAAACACACAGCTTACACCACTAGTTATATTAAAGGAAAATTGTCGAATATTATAGTCTAACTAGGATTAATTTCTAATGATTTAATCCATCGTTAATATGATTTCTATAGGTTTTATGTAGAGAACTATAAAATTAAATATATCTTTCAATCTGATAGAGATAATACACAATAGGTACATTAATACCCTACATTCTCTTCATACCATGGTATGTAGTAATCTCCATGATTTATGATAAAATCCCCATAGGAATTTTAAAATTATTAACAACACAAGTTGTAATAGATATATTAGATATAAAAATATCAGATAGAGTAGTTACTAATGATAAATCTATGGTAATGGTACCTATAATGATCATTTTACTCATATCTACATCCTCTGAGGACTCTTCCAGTTTAGGATGTTTCTTTGTTCCAAATTCATATGGGTGGAAGCTTTTTTAATATGAAGCATCTGATTTCTATAAAGTTTTATAATGTTTTTGTGATCTTGTTCCATAATGGGGATAAATATAGATATCGAAGAATATCTATATGTTCCCCTATAATCTACAGGAGTGACATTTATTTGGAACCTCATCACAACACCTCTTTCAATGTCATGGATTCACCCACTGGTAACAAACCAAATGTCATCTACCTTAAATTACGGGATTTCTAGAATGACCATGATGTTGGGAACCACCATGATAATCAACACAATTCCTCTATCCCTTAGAATAACTAAAACAACCACTTGGAAAGAAAGAACCTCCTCATAACCCTTACTTTATATCTAGCACTATCTTGACCATGAGTACTCTATCTATTACATAAACATATAAAGGAAGATTTCATAAGAAAAACTAAGAACAGATATCATCAGGATGTCCCAACTCAACCTTTCATGCCTTTATCTTTTTATTTGACACAATCTCATGTTCTAAATGCATGATCATGGTAAAATAGTTTACATACTCTTTCATTGTCCTTTCAGCATGATCAAGTCTGAAAAACACCATAGACATGGCCAAGAACATCCACACTAATTAGAATTTAGCAATGAAATGAAAATTTTTGTCTTTCCAATATAATATATTTTGTTTCTTCTCCATTACCATAGTGCCCCACAATTTACTACTTTTTCCATCTAACACATAGGTGGAACACCTAACATTTATATCATCATGTGTGTACAAGATCCCATAACAAGTGCTCTATCATGATCAAGAACTCACCAGCCTCTTGATGATCGTTTGATCATTTTAACAGTGTTTAATTATTGATATGGAACTCTTGAGAACTAATTTTTAGAATGTCCATCTATGTTTCCAAAGATAGAGACTGAATAAGAACTAGAGGTGGTGCCTATCCATGTGCATTTAATATGAACAAAATAACTACAAATAGATTTGTATCTAAAAAATGATTTATATATTGAGGATTAGAAACATGTTCTTCTAGGATAAAATTCACACAAATTCTCTGAGCCATGATGCTATACAGAATTAGTGGAAAATTATGAAGACATTAGATAAACACTCAAACTAGGAAACAGTGGAAATTATTCCCATTAGAATGAACATACTAGAATTGGATTTTAACCTATTAAAATAAAATAATGATAAATATATAACTATTATATAATATTCATTTCCATATGCACTCCTAATGCCTTACAGTTCATTGTGGTGAGAGAATGTCAAGCAGCCAATCACTACTTCCTCCTGAATTTTGATAATATTTCATAACTTTATGTTGAATTACTAAAAAAACATCAACCTATCTCTGATACCAATTTACAAAAACCAAATTTGGGTACCTTGGAAACCCGATCGACAGACCTGTCCTAATATTGCTTGAAAGGAATTCATGATCCTAACATGTTAGTGATAGGATCACGGCATCATAAAAACTGAATGTGGGAACAATTTTGACACAAATATTGAAATTTTAAAAGAGAAAAGTCAATATACATATCAAATGAAATAAAACTGGGATGAATGTACCAAATGTCAAATTGGAATGAAATCCCTTATTAATATAAAAAATTTACCAAAACTGGGAAAAATTCCCAATCCCCAAAGGTCACAACTAACCAAGTCGATGGTTAAATAGCTAGATCCCCCGAAGAGATCCCTTTTCCTTTCTTGAAAATGGATAGAGATAATGTACAACCACCCATAGTCACAATTAGTGTGTGATGTAACATCCCCCTCCCTGGGGAATAATTCTCCTAACATTGAAATGTGAGAAGGGATATAGTGACCCCTGATTCCTTCCTTTAGTAGTCCCCGGGTTGGCGAATAGCACCCAGGGTATATAGACACACAAATGGGAGGAATTACCCTCTAATAGAACACATGAAAAAGAGGGAGAGAATATAGACACCAACAAAATCCAACCAAGACTCCAAAAAATATTAAATCTCAAGTGCACATATGTAATGTCCTGAAAATATACTAAAACTGAAATGGAAAACTACAAGTACCAAAAGAATGTATAAACAGCAGTGACCACGAAGCCTAAAAAACTCCTGAATCCCCACAATAGTAGTAACCATAATGATCTAAAGCCTCTCCACGTTACTTAAAAATCAGTTTATATATACATATTATGAGTGTAACAGTATACTCAGTAGGATCCTCCTTAGGGCCTCTCGTGGAAAAATTAAAAAAGCAAGATAAAGCAGAGTGAACAAAAAGTGAAACTAACTTGTCACCTAAAAATATATACTATGTTCCAAACCTCACCATGTATTCTCTCAACAAGTATTGCATACTAGATTATATAATTTAAAAAGGAATATCAAGGGTACCATGCTACTACTTCCCCACTAGATTGTCGCATTGCCCCAACATCGCATCTCGTAAGCATCTTTCTTCAAAAAGGCATTCCCGCAGACACATGGGAAAAGCACCACAACATGCACCTCATGAAACAAAACCACCTCTTCCACATATGAAAATTAACCAGGTAGTTCTCGAGAGCCAAAACATCTCACATAAAATTTATCATATGTCAAGTATTAAAACTCAATCCATTATATCCCATAAAATGAGTAATGTTCCTCAATCCATCATAGCATATAAACATTACACCAATAGTATTCCATGGGAATCTACATATAGAATATATGTGTGTGAATAAACACAAGACATTATAGCCCTCTGCACACATTTATGGGGATAACTAACTTTTTTTCTAACCAGTAAAAGTAACTACTAATATAATAGATATGGGCCAAAAGGGGTTGTCAGCTATCCATCCTCCCACTGGAATGTTGGAGAAAAACACCCCCAGGGCTCAGAATCCCTAGGGTGTCAGTTTACCTAACTGAAGGGGTAGAGTAGAGTATATAAATATAAAAAAGTATAGAATATACTATATCCCACAACCACACTATGGTAATAACCTAGTCTTAGAATCAACTACAGCTAAAATATCTTAGACTCTAGGATTCCACAACTAAGACTAGGTATCCTATAAGAACACATCAATTTAAAGAGATTTATTACATTACTTAATTTCCTTTTTATCTATTACACTTTATGTTTATTATTTTTCTATATATATATTATCCATTAACAATTCAACATAATATTTCATTAGAATCACTACCAAAGTCTGATGATACCATAAATTTCATACTCAGCATTGCATCCCAGCAGGCTCCAACCACATGGGTTAACATCATTTAATCAATCATCTATTAACAACATTATTACATTACCATATTCCCAGGAATTATAGAAAAAGCATTCTAACATACAAATCACTAGGGGGATCAAAATTGTGAGTTGTTGTACTACTTGTCAAGTCTTTGTCACATATAGAAAGAGTGTAGACCCATCCTCCCTTTAGAATCTAAGCAAGGAAAGCATGTGGCATACCATGTGTGCCTTCACCTATTTTTGAAGGAGCATAAGAAAGGTTAGATACCATGAGCTGTAGGAAATGAAAATAAGATATACAACCAACAAGATTCATCGATCATCGAAACATTCACATCCAACACGTTTCTTCATTCTAGATGTCCTCCCCATCTCCCACATCCATAAACCAATGCATCCTTCCACTCTAAGCATCATCTTCTACCATAACCAATGGGCCTCCCCTACCCCCACATATCACAACAGCCATCTAGGCTCAAAACACAACATGAGCAGGAGGAAAAAAATATCATATAAATTTGGGTATTGGCCCTTAAATAAGGCATCCAACCTTCAAACATAATGACATATAACAAATCCAAGCATAATGATCATTGCCTTTATAAGAAATATGGTAACTCAGAACCCTAATAGGAATTATCTTTTTATCAAACTACCAGTTCTTTAATATATCAGAAAATAACCGATTTATTATTTTTTGGTTCCAACTATGGGAAACCTAATCCCAAAGATATCATAGCTATAAAATTTTCCTTAAACATGCTTACAACATCAAATTTAATAACATCAATTTACAACACTAAAAATCAGATTCATTTACATGCCTCTTTATCATAGGCAAACAATTATCAATTAATTATGGATTCATGTTCCTTACCAATATAAATCATGAATGAGAAGATAAAAAAATAAATCATATATATCACACAATCTTGGAAAAAAAGTGGCAAAAATAAACGATCGATTTAAATTTATTTTTTGGGTTCTAATATTTATTATGTCAACTCCATTATGATCCAATGGGCCAAGACATTCTAACTCTATAGTTTCATGTAAAAGAAAAGAAAAACAACGAATACCCTACATCAAAAGGTTTCTGGTGATCTCTGAATAGACTAACAAAACATATCACGATCCCCACTTTTATATGACTGTATCCACTAAAGGATGTAGAGACACCACCACACCAGCCAACACCCGAGAAATATCCATTTGGAACTTGGAGAATTACTTCCATGAAAGGGAAAGGAAAACATAAGTATATGAACCCAAAATAATGATGATAGATCATACGTTATATCAAATATTGATTGATAGTACTTGGTTGCACCAAACAATAGAGGCTTCACTTGCAGCAAGAATAAATTCAAGTTGAACCAATACAAGGATAAAAGTTTTCTTGCACAACTCTTATGGGAAGAAAGAAAAGGTTCAAGAATCTTGCACCATAGAACAATGATGAAGAACAAAGGAGGAAGATTTCTTTTCCCTTTAGAAGACTTAACAGAGTAGTGGTTTATGTTATGGTAGATTTTCCCTTAAATTTGGACCGTATAAAACCACAATGGGTTGACCAAATAAATTCATCCCGAGCATTAGAAAAATTAATATAGGAGTTATCGGATTTGAATCAGTATTAACTCCCTTAAAACAATGATTTTATTGCATTTACCATCAAAAAATCCTTAAATATGAGGAACAGGAAAAATCTAGAAATTTGAAAAAGGAAATATGAATCAGTAACTGTGAGACAGTAACTCCGAGATAGTAAATCTGGTATTGTAATGGTGAGACCATAACTGTGAGATAAGAACTCTAAGATAGTTACTCTGAGATAGTAACTCTGAGACTGTAACTCTGAGACTGTAACTCTGAGATAGTTACTCTAAGGCAGTAACTGTGAGACAGTAATTGTGTTATAGTAACTCATAGACAGTAAGTCTGAGATAGTAACTCTGAGATAGCAACTCTAAGACAGAAACCTTAAGACAGTAACTGTGATAGTGTATCTTTGAGACGGTAACTATGAGAAAATTATTGTGAGACATCAATTTTGTGACAGTAACTGCAAGACAGTAATTGAGATACAGTAATTGTGATAAAGTAACTATGAGTGAGTAAAAATGAGACCATTAATATGAGACAATAACTAAAATATGGTTACTCTCATATAGTAATTTAGAGACAGTAAATCTAAGGCAGTAACTTTGATATTGTAACTGTGAGATAGTAAATGTGAGACAGTAACTGTGAGACAGTAACTCTGTTAAAATAACTCTGATATAGTAAATGTGAGACAGTAACTGTGAGACAATAACTATGAGATAGTAACTATGAGACAGTAATAGTGAGAGAGTAACATTGAGACAATAACTGTGAGATAGTAACTCTGAGACAATAAGATTGAGAAAGTAACTGGGAGACAGTAACTGAGAGACTGTAACTGTGAGACCGTTTCTGTGAAACTATGTCACTATTTATAAAACTATAATCACTACTCACAGAAACATAAATTTAGAAATGTGTTGGGGATGAGTTACCATGACCTCCGAGATTACCTCAACAAACATATTTTAGGAAGGGAATAAACCAGAGAGGTTCAATACATTAAATCAGATACCTCTCAATACATTATCATCCTAAAAAATAAAAAAGCATCCTAAATAGAGACAAAAAAGTGGCATAAACAAATAATCATCAAGATACCTATCAAAAGGGATAGGACATAATATGTAACAAAATAAATCCTTCTTATATACACGAAAGTTCTATAACCACAAAGAAAACATCATTACATGAAAAGAGGTAAACATCAAACAAATATGGGTACTGAGGACATATGTGCTACTCACGTTCCTAGATACTATTGTATATTCCATTGTGTCACCACAAGACACAACCAAGGGGTTAAAATTCATGTGAAAAACCATATCTTTGTGGTCTGGGATCTCCATAGGTCACTCCTCGAAGGTCGCATAATCATCAACATTGATATCTCCCCAATAGATGATGTGAGAGTCATCATGAAGATAATGAAAATGCTAGGAAACATGAAAAACATCGTTCATCAGGATCATCTTTGGGAGAAGTGATACTCAATACGCCACGACTCCAACACAATCCAACACATCGAAAGAAAAATTTAGAGAAAGCTTACTCCCATAACCTAACCTTTGCTGCTCATAATGGGAAGTCATCTTCAGAAACACGTGATCCCCATCATCAAACTATAAGGGTATCTCCCTTTGATTGAATTATGATTTATGAAAATTATGTAGGGATTTCATCCTCTCCTAAATCACTTGAACTATCTCTGTCGTATTATGCAGTAGTTCTGGTTTGAGAATTTATGACCCTCCTACCCCAGTCCAGCATAACGGAGAATGAAAAGTTCATCCATACAAGGATAAATATGTTACCATACTGATGGTGGAGTGAAAACTATTATTGTAAGAGAAATATACCAAGGATATGGGCCTCATCCACGAACCTCCACAATCCAGGACAAAATATCCCAACATATCTTCAGGAGTTTGAATCATCTGCTCTATTTGAACGTCGATCTGCGGATGAAATGAAATGCTAAGGCATAGTTGAGATCCAAAATAATTCTGCAGACCTTGCCAAACCCTAGAGGTAAAATGAGTATTTTGATCTGAAATGATCATCCTTGGGACTCCATGAAGTATCACCACCTCCTCCAAATACTACCTCGACAAAACATCCACTGATCTAGAATCTTTGATCTCTAGAAAGTGGGATGATTTTGTTAAAAGTAACATTACCAACAAAATAGCATCATTTCCCTACTGAGATCGGGGTAAACTAGTAACAATTCCCATTGGGATGTTCCTCCCATTTCGACTGAGAATCATCTAATGGCTAGAGCAGACCACTAGGCACATGGTGTCCAGCCTTCACCTTCTTGAAATCGAAACATCAAGGCAAAAACTCCACAACAGAAAGCTTCAGCCCAAGCCACTGAAACTGACTCATCAAGGCTCGGTACATCTTTTTCACTCCAGGATGTACCACTAAACGATAACTATGGAACTCTATGAGAATCATCTCATGCATCGCCAATGAAAAAACAGTCTTCCATGATACAACACCCGGTGTTGTTCGTCGTCATTCCAACCATCAGGGGCCTCGCAAAAAAAAACTCGTTCTCTCCAGACCTCTACCTCAAGATCCCCAGACTGGGAATATTCCACCTACTAGACCAGAGATGACTGCACTATCATGTGAAAAATACAACCTCTACCCCCTTCTTCTCCCATATCTAGATGTAATGCTGAAATTTATACCCTTACTCTCCAAGAATCACCAGATTCATTTAATGCATCACTAAATGACTTTTGTCTCATATAATCAGTTACAACATTCCCCATACTAGGTGTATATGATATTTCAATTTATTATTCCAGTAATAAATCCTTCCACTGACGCTGTCTCATGTTTATGTCACGCTGTGAGAAAACATACCTCAGGATGTTCTGATCAATGAAAACCATAAAGTGCTCTCCAATGAGGTAATTTCTCCACAAAATCAGAGAAAAAACCACTACAACAAACTCAATATCGTGGGCGGAATAGTTACATTCATGGGGATGCAACTTCCAAGACCCATAAAAAACAACCGATATCTAGTGCATCAAAACACATCCAATCCCTAGATGAGAAGCAATGCAAAAAAAATCAAATTGAATTCCCTCTACTGGAAGAAAAAGATCTAGATCACATAATAACATATATTTTAGATATTCCAAATCTACCTAACACTAATCAGTCTACACGAATTAATGATCCTTCAAAGTCAATGTTGTTAGTGGATTCCCAACCTGAAAAAATAGGCTATGGACCTCTAGTAGTAGCCTGCGATGCCCAAGAAACTTCACACCTCTAACACTATAATGGGGGATTCCCAAGACACAAATCATTATATCATTGATGGATACATAGATACTCCCTCTTAGGACCTAGAATGTCATATGAAAAGGTCTTCTAGAGCCCAAAACTCACACTTCGACAACTTCTCAGTCAAACTCTATTGACGAAGAACTGCCAAAATAGCATGCAGTTTCTCTACATGCTCCTACTCAGATTTAGAGTGCACAAGGATGTTTTTGATGAAAACCACCATGAAATTATCCAGGAACTCAGGGAACACAACGTTCATCAATCCCATGAACACACCTGTAGAATTATTCACACCGAAGGAAATTAAAGTTAAATCATAATGCACATGACGACAACAGAAATCAGTCTTCAGGATATCCTCATACTTCACATGCATCTGATGATATCCTGACTGCATGTGGATTTTTGAGAACCAACATTCATCATTTTATTGATCAAATAAATAATCAATTCGGGGAAGAGGTTAGTGATTCTTCATAGTCACTTTGTTTATGTGATTATAATTGATGTAAAACCACAAACTAATGTCAACCATATTCACGAACATAACCGGTTCACCCCATGGGGATAAACATAGATGAACACAACCACATTATCCTAGAACATCAAGATGTATACATAGCTCTTGTAATTCATAAAGTGACATCCAATTTGGAGTCACACAGAGATAAGATACGCTCATTTATATAGATCGATCCCATACTTGGTCTCTCAGTGAGGGGGTAATGCTACAAACACTTCTAGAAAGACATCAAGGTACACTTATATGACCAAGAAAAAAATCTATAGTTGAACCTCTCGATAAATAAACATAAAATCATCCATTAACGATGATAAGGAAAAAACATGCCTCTGACCCATCTGAGGGTCTCTCTCTCCAACAAACACCGTTGTCTCTCCATCAGCATCGATGAACACCACCTGCCTCCTTAATCAATCCATAATAACCTGCACTAAAAACAAGGAATCCATTATTAGGATAACATACTATGGTTGTATCTGTAAACATAGGGAATCCCACCAAACGAGGTGTTGTCCCATCACGAGATCAAAGTCTTTACATACTTCAAACATGTTATCTTGACTTCCAAGTGGCGTAGATAGCGCCAAGGGCACGAGAAGCCTCTCTACCTCAAGTCCCAAAGATTGGACAAGGGAAGGTGATATGAAGGAGTGTGTCACTCCTGAATCAAAAAAGGAATAAACCCAAGTAGAAAACAAGGAAAGGGTACCACGAATGATATCTGGATGTCCTGGAATTGGAAATGAAAAAGCATGAAGTTGACAGTGACCTCCTCCGTGCCCTCTCAAACCCAGATGGAGACCACCACCACCACAGACACACTCTTCTCTTTGAAAATGGGGTGCATCATAGGGTTGTCCTCTAACATAAAAATTTACCCTCTGTTGATCCAAAGATAGTGCAACCTACTACTATTACCTCAGCTGGAAATGCATCAATTGAGGAACCAAGATCAGAACACATGGTGCATGATGACTGTTCTAAAAGGTCGGGCACTTTTGCTTCTAATGAACTCACCATCCACAAGAAAAAAAGGCCTATGATCCATTGGAATAGTCCTAAGATCCTCCGACCCAATGAAATTAGATGTTGTGCGATGGGACCTACCTCCATCCAAATGGAAATTCATCTGCCCTAAAAACCAAAAAACACATACCACAGCTCTGATTCTTGAGGAATCATGAAGACTCCCTTCTTGTTACAATATATCTCTGGACAATGTCCTCTCGATAACCTCTTCCCTTGCTAGCTCTTCAAGATCTGTCTTCAATGTAAAATGGGTTACCCGACACTAGATCTCTAGATGCAAGGCCTCCTTGAAATGACTCTCCATGGCCTCCTCATCTGGAAATATGTCTGAAGAATATCGTAAAAGGTTCCTAAAACAAATTCCAAAATCTCACACACTAGAGATCCCTTGTTGATGGGTAAGCAGGTCCTGGTGACTGGACTCCTTCACTGTCAAATAAAGAAAATCCACACTAAACCTATCTCATAATTCTTCCCATGAGATTTCCAACTCCTCAAGATCCCCAAGGAAGAATAACCACCATTTTTTCACTGCTCCATGCAACATCATCATAACCAAAGAGACCCAATGCTACTTTTGAGAATGGATCGAACTACAGCCTTTATCAACCTCATCCAACCAGTCTTTTGTGAATGTAGTTGAAATGGATCCCTTGTACATGTTTAGACTGTAGCACTGAAACTCTCATAGTGTCCTCTTCCAAGTGTCATCGTTGTGAACCCCAACCCTGTGATGATTTATTAGCCCATAAAACTGGACATCTTCTGTGTGAACCTAACGAGGACGTCAACCTATAACCATACATGCAAAATAAAAAATAGGTAGAGCTCCTAAAACTAGAATATTGAAGACTACATAATAATTAATAATTGTTTTTCTTTTATTCATTTTAGGTTAACCTATCACAAGTTCAACCTTTTCAAACATAGGCACAAAGAAGAATGATCATTATTCCTTCCTAGGTATCTACCCGACTACTATATCACCAAGTTTAGTATCCATTTTATACTTAAAGGTCTATAAATCATATCACAGGGGGTCATAAATTACTATTTCATAGCTGATATCCAGTGTTTACATCACTTGATAAATTTTAATGAAACTATTTCCCTACCAACCGATGCAACCTCACTTAGGATCAACACCAAACTCAATCTATCCCTCTACCAGACCTCTAGTACCACTCTTCCATGAACCCCTTCCACCAATGTGTGCCCCTTATAGGCTGGAAATGTGTGAAGGGAGATTGTAACCCGTGAGTCCTACCTCTATTAGTCATCGAGTTGCCCACTAGCACCGAGGGTATAGTAAACACAAAAATCGGAGGCATTTCCCTCTATCAGAACACATATAGAGATAGACAAGACAAGAACCAACCAAATCCAAATCATATTTCAATATAAATGAAATACCAAGTTCACATATGTAATTTCATCAAAAAATACTATATCTTAATGGGAAAAATACAATTATAAAAAGAAAGTAATTACAACAGTGACCACGATGCCCGAACAGCTCCGGAAACCTAAAGCTTCTAGTAACCAGCCTGATCTCCAACCTACTCCATGTGGCCTAAAGCATAGTTTATATATACTTAGTGTGAGTATAAAATTATACTTAGTAGGATCTTTTGCAAATCCTCCCATGAAAATGTAAAGAATGCATGCTAAATCACAGTGAAAAAACAAGTGAAACTCACTCATCACCTAAAAAGGTATACTTTGTTCCCAGCCTCATCGTGGATATTCTAACCATGTATCTCATACAAGATTATATAATATATTAAAGAATATCAAGTTTAACTCTATGATATATCCCAACTAGTTTTTCTCTTTACCCCAATGTCACATGTCCTAACCATCTCTCTCGAAAAGGCTTGCCCACAAACACTTGGGATAAGCACCACAACATGCACCTCATGCAACAAAACCAACGTGTCTATGTAATAAAAGTAAACAGGTAGTTTTTTGGAGCCACTACATCTCACATAACATGTATAATACGTCGTTTATTAGTCCAAAAACCATTATAGACCATACACCGAGTAAATTTCCTCAAGTCATCATAGCCTCAACATGTTACACCTATAGTAGTCCCTAAAAAACTATATTTCGAATATATATGTGTGTGATTAACCATAAGACATTATAGTCCTCTACACACATATATGGGGAAAACAAACTGTTGTACCTACGATCACACGTAACTATCAAGAGATGCGAGCATATCCAAATGCGGTAGTCATCCATCCATCCCCCACTATAATGATTGGGAAAAAACCCCAGGTCTCAGAATCCCTAGTGTGTACATTTCCCTAATGTATAGGGTGGATTAGCATATAGAAACACAAAAATTATAGAATATACTATAGCTCACACCCACAAAATAGAGAAAACCTAGTCTTAGACTCAACTACATCTAACATATCTCGGACTCCTGTATGACACTTCAAATAGTACTAGGTATCCTATAAGCACACAACCATTTAAATATCTTTATTACATAACATCATTCCCTTTTTATTAGTTTCAAGTTATGTAAATTAATTATTTAAACATTAATTAACCATTAACAATTCAACATTATATTTCATTAGAATCACTCCCAGTGTGAACTATTCCTTTAAATTGCAACCTCGGATTTACGTCCTAACAAACTCCAACCCCAGGGGTTAACATAATTTATTCAATAATTTATTGAAAACATCATTAATTTACTATATTACTAGGTATTCAAGAAATATATTCTAAGATACTGTACACAATGGATCTCACTATGGTAGGTGGGTGAACTACTCTTCAAGTCTTTTCCACCTGTATCAAGAGCGTAGTCTCATCCTCCCTTTAAATATAAACACAGAAAGAATGTAGCATACCATGCACCTTTTCACCCCATTGAGAATGAGGGTATGAATGACCAGCAGCCTTGAGCAGTAGGTATTGTAAATGGGATATACTACCAACATGATTCATTGATCTTCTAAACATTCACATACAACCCATTTCATCATCCCCATTTCCCCCCCATACACCCACATTCATAATCGGATGTATCTTTCCACTAAAGGGGTCAACTGCTGCCACAACCAATGGGCCTCCCTAACCCAACATATCACAGTAGCCATCTAGGCCCACATCACTATAGGATCAATAAGAAAACACATCATATCAATTGGGCTCCTAGAATTAATCAATGCATCCAACCTTCAAACACAATATTCTCTCACTACTCCAAGCATAATGATATTGGCCTTTGAAAGGAAGAGGGTAACTCAGAACCATATGAGGCATGATATTTTTATCAAAAAGACGGTGCTTCAATCCATCTGGAATTAATAAATTTATTATTTATAGGTTTCAACTATGGGTAACATAGAAAACAAGTTATCATAACTATCAAAAATTAATTAAGCATTTTTACATTTGTAGTTTTATTAAAATCATATTAAGAAAAAAAACGGATTCATTTACATCCCCCATTTTCTATTTTCCAAGAAATTGTCAATTAATTCTAGATTCATGTTCCTTACCAATTACATCTTTAATGATATGATAAAAAAATAAATCATATATATTACACTATATAGAAAAATAAGAGGATATAAAATATGACCAGTATAAATTTATTTATCCAGATAATATATTTATTATGTAATTTCCATTGTGATCCAATAGTAAAAAACATGCTAAATCAATAGTTTCACGTAAAATAAAGATATGAAACGAATAACCTACCTTAAAATTCCCTGATACTCTTTTAACAGACTGACAAAACAGATTATGATCACCCCTCTTAGAGGACTGCATCAACCAATGGATGTATAGACACCACCACACCATCCAATATCCATGAATAGTCTATTATGAACATAAATATATAATTAAATAAAAGGTAAAGGAGAAACATTAGAATATGAACCCAAAAGAACAGTGATAGATCATACATTATATCAATTATGGATTGATACTGCTTGATAGCACCAAAAATAGATGGTGCATTTGCAACAAGAAGAAATTCAAGGGGAACCAATCCATGGAGGAAAGTTTGATTGCTAATCTCTTATGGGATGGAAGGAATGTTTAGAGAATATCACACCAGAGATTATGTAGTATGAATAAGGGATGAAGATATCTCGTCCCATTAGAAGATTTAATAGAGTAGTGGTTTAAGATACGCTTCATTTTCCATTAAAATTGAACTGCATTAAACCATACTGTTTGAACAAGTAAATGTATATTGATCCTTAAAAAATTAATATTGGAGTTGTTTCCTTTGAATCATCCTAAAATAAGTAAAAATTATATGAATTAATATAATGTCACCTAAAACGTTAAATTGGAAAAACAGGAAAAACTTGGAAATTTTGAAAAGGAAATATGAAACAGTAATTGTGAGATCGTAACTTTTAGACTGTACCTCATGGGTAATAACTCTGAGATAGTAATTGTGAGATAGTAACTGTGAGATAGTAACTCAAGGAGTGTAACTGTGAGAAAGTAACTCTGAGATAGTAACTATGAGATAGTAACTATGAGACAGTAACTCTGAGACAATAGTTGTGAGACAGCAACTGTGAGACAGTAACACTGAGACAGTAACTGTGGGACATTAACTGTGAGGCTGTAATTGTGAGATAGTAGCTGTGAGATGATAATTGTGGGATATTAAATCTAAGACATTAACTCTGAAATAGTAAATGTGAGGCAGTAACTGTGGGACAGTAACTCTGATAAAGTAAGTGTGATACGGTAAATGTGACACACTAACTCTAAGATTGTAACTATGAGATAATAATTGTTCGATGATAACTCTAAGACAATAATTGTGACATATTTATTGTGAGACAGAATCTATGATATAGTAACTGTAATATAGTAACTATTAGGACATACCTATGAGATAGTAACTGTTAGAATGTAACATTCAGACAGTAACTGTGAGACAGTAATTATGAGACAGCAACTGTGAGACTATAATTGTGAGACAGTAACTCTGAGATAGTAACTTTGAGACAGTTACTGTGATATAGAAACTCTGAGAGAGTAACCTTGAGTCAGTAACTATTATATAGTAACTATGAGACAATAACTGGGAGACCATTTTTAAGATACCCTGACAATGATCATAAAACTAGAAACACTCTTCACAGAATTAGAAATTTTTTATTGTGTTGGGAATGAATTACGTTGACCTCCCAGAGCACTTGAACAACCAAATTTTATCAAGGGAATGGAAAATAAAAGTCCATGCCATTTCATGTGAGACAAATCCCTGTATGATTTCACCATAGATTCTATAACATGATTCCAATATCAAAAATAACATGACATTTATTTTAATTTAAAAAAATATATTTTTGGAATTTCAAAAGAACATTCATTAAAATCATGATTTATATTTCAATATATTGAGGCAATTTTGGAATTTTTTCTTCATATTTCAAAATTTGATAATTTATTTCAAAAGATGGAATTTACCTATAATAAATGGATGCTTTACAAAAATGGAGCTTTTCACAAAATGGATTAAATAAACACATTTATATAAAATTGTATATATAAATTAGAAAGTAATGTAAAAAATTATAATAAAGGGATATACATTTCAAATAAAAATAAGTGAGCAACATGGTCATTTTCTATATAGGTACAATAATACCAGGCTATAGGGACACAACACTATGAAATGAAAATGATTTACAAACTCCCCTTTGGGACTTGGAAAAGGGGACTCATTAACATCTCTTATGGAATGATAATGTGTTAATATGTTTATTTAGAATGTTTAATGTCATTAAGTGCTATCCAATATAACAAACTAACTATACGAGTCTTGAATGTGCTCAAGTACAAACAATGATGGTCACTTTATGTCAATTCTTCTTAGAATAAAATTGAATCCCATCCCCCATTTGAAATATTCCAATTCCATCTTTTAAAAAATAACATTTATTTAACAAAAAATATATTCTTTTTTAACCATGATAAAATATATTGTTTCAATCAAAACCATTTAAATATAGTTTTAATAAATAATTATTGTAAAGACATTCAGCTAATTTCACATTCCATTTCCCAATTAAACCCAAAAATTTAATTTTCAGTCAATTTCATTAATTTAATCACAAACACGTATTTCAGTGGAATTCGGATGGTACAAAATTTTACAACAAAACCAAATCCACAATTAAATTCAAAAATATAATTGAAACAAATTTAATTAAATAAACAATTTAATGTAATCAATTTAAATCTAAAAAATTTCCAATTTCATACAAGAAAAAAAATCATACATCCCAAATTCGCCATAAATGGGGGTTTCCAAAAAAAATCCATATTAGCAAAACCAAAAAATTTCTATTAATTAAAAAACATAATTAGGGTTAACTATAAATTGGTCTCAAAATGTAACCTCCTACCTCATAATCAATGGATATATAATCACCAAACCCAAACTAGGATTCATTAATGAAAAATGATGATCATGGAATTTGGGAAACAGGGATCAGTCAAATGATTATTAATCTTTAATAAAGGGTATTATGTCAATAGTTAAGAACAAGTATCTATGGACACATAGATAAAAGATGATAGTCCTTAGGATATATAGATCAGTTTATAGAAACTAACAATTAGAATATCAAAGGGAATTACACTAGCATTGGATTACTTTTAGGAGGGATCCATGTGGTCAAGAACCCCTCTTAGTAGATCGATGGACTGGAGAAATTGTTTTGGGTAAAATGAGGTATGTCAGGTCACTAAATTTGGGAATCATATATTTTTAATAAAACCCAGATTAGATAAAATCTCATCCGCACAATTTCCATAGAAAATCCACAAGGTTTAAGAAAACTATTCTATGAATATGTGCCCTCTATAAATCAGAAAAATTGGTTTTTCTTAAAGTGAGAATGAATTGACTAATCATGCACCAACCATGAAATATCCCACTGCATTTGGTTGTGTGTTTTTCTTGGATAGGGCATACAGTTTTGGGAAACCAAGTGTCAACAAGACAGTAGCTCATAAAACACAAAAAATTTCCAACATTCACTCAAAGCATCACAAAAAAAACCAAACCAACTATCCGTTAAATAACTATTTAAGAATACATATAAATAGAAATAAAATTTGAACAATGAGTTTTTATTTATTCACATTCGGTTATCTAATGCACCATCAATATTTATGAACATTATCAATAGAGTATTCCATCAGTTTTTGGATCGGTTTGTGTTTATGTTTATATATAAAATTTAATTATGTTATATAATACCTGATTAATTTAATGGAACATAAGGATTTTTTAGAGCTTTGTTTGAAAATAAAATATATGGAATGTTTAGTAAGAGGGGAGATTGGATGAAACAATTTTTTCCCTTGTAAATATTGTTTTAATAGATGTAATAAATATTGAACCTATGGAGACAATATGTTAACCAATGTCCAAAACATAAATATTTCACATATATTTGTAGATCTCCATGTTTGTTGGTTATTACTAACAATTTTCAAACATTTATTATCATTTAACACAACCACTAACTAAGATTAAATGAAAGGGATATAGGCTTATCTAGATTGAAGAATGTAATGTTTGTTTTTTGGAATTGAAAAGATGATTGGTCAATGCTCAAGTTTTGTCCCTTCCTTCCATAAATTATGATTTTTTCATCTACAGTGATTGTTTTTAAAAAGTAACTACTTGTGTCCTGATTCATAACGGAAATGTTATTTATTATTCCTCAAATCAGTTGAAAAATCAACGGTTAAATTACCCTACATATGATTTGGAATAGGTGTTTTTTTCATTAAATTTTTGGTGGAATAATCTTAATGGACTCAATTGAGAAATATATTATCTTAAAAAATGTTGAAGTATATATTCACATAGAAGTAATTGAACATGAGATAGAGAATATTGTTGGAACTACTTAGTGATTATGTTTTCCCAATTAATTATCATCCTATAAAAGAAAGAAATGTGGAAAATGATTTCAGTGATAAATATAATTAAACATTAACCATGATACATTTGGAATGTGACATTTTTCTTAAATATTTTTTGAATTTTTATCCTTGAATTTGTGGATGTAGGGATTTCATTAGTTTTGTTTTAGGTTTAAATGTAGTATACTTCGTTAGAAAGTATTAACAGGGCTCATAATGTGGATAAATCTTTGAAAGAAATGATAAATATGATAAGAATAGTATTTTTTGTAATTTTAATATTCATGGTGAAGGTATTTTATGATGTGGGATAAGATTTGGGGAACCTTGTGAAATCTAGATGATGGAAGAGTCACTAGATGATGTTTATAGTTCTCTTTTTCCATTCATTTAGGTAGAACTATGATGAATATGAAACATCAACAATATTATGTGTGGGTTGGAAATAAAATATATATGAAAATTTTTCAATGAAGTGCATCACATGCCAATATATTAAAGTAGAGTGATAGTCATTGAAAGGGATTCTTCAACCATCAATGGTGCCAGAGTAGAAATGGGAGAACATATAATGGGTCTTTGTGGTGATATTTCTAAAAACATCTGAAGGATATAATCTGATTTGGGATATTTCTATTCAATTAAAAAATATATATATCCTTCTAATTTTAGATACAATGTCTTTAGATTATTATTTTGGAATATATTTAAATGATATTTTTTATTTACATGGAATACCTCTCTCTATTGTATTATATTGTTGTCCGTGGTTTATATATAATTTTTTAAAATGCATTCAATAGTCGTTAGGTATAAATATATATTTTATTAAAACTATTAATCCTCAATCTGATGGATAGTTTGAGAAGATGATTCATTCCTTCGAATATATGATTCATTACTACTCAATAGATTACCAATAATGTTGGGATCAAAATATTTCATTATGTGTGTTCTCTTAAAGTAATAGATTTAATTCTAGTATATTGATGGAACTATTTGAGGAATTATAAACATTTCTGTCAAACATCGACTTTTAGGGATGGTGTTGGAAGAAATTTGTTAATGGGACCATTGTTTATAGAGGAAACAGAAATTAATGTTAATTAGATTCATCAGCACATGTGGAATGCTTTGAGTAGGAAACAAATTTATGCAGAGAACTAAATAAATGTTGCTTCTTTCATGGTAGCTGCTCATGTTTTAAAAAAATCCCTGGAAAAGTGTGTTGGGTTTTGGTAAAAAGTTGAATTTGAGTCCATGGTTCATTACACCATATTAAATTCTTAATAATTTTGGATCAATTGCATACAAAGATTTTTTACCTCAGAGTTTGTCCCAGGTACAAAACATATTTTATGTTTAAATGTTAAGGAAGTATATACCAAATTCGTATAATGTTTTGAGCCTTGAAGTTGTTCAGTTAGATGAGAATATTTCATATGAGGAACAACCATTTCAGGTTCATAACAACAAATAAATATGTTGTAGAATAATTTAATTTAATAGAATATTGTTTTATGAACACCATATGGTTGAATAGGATACATGGTAATATTAAAATGATATAGGGTAGAAATATCCCTATTTATTTGATATGAAAATAATGTTGTGTGGAATCAATCTCAAAATGAGAGAGGTTGTGACATCCCATGTAATAATACAATAATTTATTTTCATATTTTTTAATTATATATTAATTTTACCTTATAGGAGATACTATGTCCAATGGAGTACATGGAATTCAGAAATGAGTTTATTCATAATATTACATTGCACACAAGGCTATGTTATAAATAAAAATAATATATTTTGTAATATTATTATATTAATATGGAATTTTTCACCTAGAATTTTATTCATCTGAATTATGATAACTAATTTTATTAATTTCAAACATAATTATAATTTTTTTCAATATTCATGTAATATTTATTTTAGGCATAAGATAAGAATAAATCGATATTTATATGGAAAAATTGTATTTTATAATAAAGCATGTTTCCCATGTTTTAATGTTGCTCCAATTTTAAATATAATATATAAATAATTCATAACAAAAATATTTTAAAATAAAATTAATTTTTTAAGGCAATATATCAAATGTTTCTTTGGGTAATTTTTTCAAATTCTTTTTTTGAGAACAGTCATTATTTGTTAAATATTGAGAAATCAAGAATTTTAATTCAAAAATAAATATTAATCTTAATAATTAATATAGTTAAATTAGGTTATTAATTTATTGAAATGTATAATTAGACAATTTTTTTATGTTTTAATCCAATTTAGGTCATTGGAATCAATTTCACATTGAAATTGTTTGTGAAGTCCTTGAAAATGTTTGGGCATATTCACATTAAAAACCATCTTCATCGTCATGTCTATGGGATTATTTTTAAATTTTTTTCTTCATATTTTTTGTATTTAATTTATATAAATGTATTAAATACAGATAACAATAATAATATATAATTTATTCCATGGTCAAAAGATTTTTATACCAAAAATATTAGTTAAATTAATTTAAATTAATTAAAATGATAAATATAAATATGTGTCTATGTAGTTGTTAAAATTCAATAATAAGAGTTTAAATAAAATAGAAATTTTCAAAAAACAATTATGTATATTATTCGTCTATATGCATATTTTAACTAATTTTTTTTAGTCATATGGTTCTAAGGGATACGTCTTAATAATATTTACCTTTTAATATTTACAGGAATGTCACTCTTCCTTCTCTATAAAAAAGAACAGACCCCCTTACTTATTAAATAAATATAAAGGTTGATTGGCACAGGAAACCATAAAACAATAATCTCCAAACATCCCCCATAACAATAGAGTGCTAAATTTGGGAATTAATCCATCCAAGGAAGCCCTTTGGTGAAAAGGAATAGGAGTTACCTGAAAAAGTGGTAACATTTTTATCTTACACCTATGTTTTATTTCCTTCACAATAGATTAGATAATTATTATTTCAGTATAATATAAATAAATATCCTCCATATTTTAATATATTTAAATTATAATTGTTCTACCTACACCTATACACAATTCAATTTGGTAATGAACTTACCGTTTGTGTGTACGTCGAACTACAACATTGTAAAATGATGTCCTTCATTTTTACCTTACCACCTATCATAGTTTAGAATTTTGATTTACAAACTATTTTTATATGATATTTAGGATATTTTTATATTCATAATTATTTAATAATTATATAACATATACGTTATTCATTCCATTTTGTGTACATATGATAACATCGTTTGTGGACGTGTGGACTACCGAATCCTCAAAGTGATGTGATATGTTCTCACATTACATGAAATGTTTTATGTATAGTTTTAATTAAAAATACATAGAAAAATAACATATAGATGATTTTATAGAGTAATTAAATATCTAGAAATATAATATATAATTTTTATTAGTACACTTTCACACACTGAAAAAGTAATTATGTCTGTTGTGGATGTGTGGACTTCCACATCTTTGATATGATGTTATTCCTTTTAAAACATAACAATTATAAGTATATATGATTATTTAATATTTTATATATGTTATAATTATAATTATATAAATATGAATGATTTTCACCTTCTTTCCATGTTAAAAATTTAAAAATTGGAATGTTACTCATGTGAAATTACGACCTCTTGTCTTAATGATTGTAACGTGTGTTAGTATTTCATAACAATATTTCATGATTTCATTTAAAAGTGAAATTGATGTATTAATATGCTATATAATTAATTATTATTATTCAGGAGAGTTTTAAATAATGAACCCTTTGACCATAGATGACCTTTCAAATTCATGTTTGATAGACAAACCTAGTAGGTTCAAAACACCGGACGTAAGCTAAATTGTTTTTTTAGTTTTATTCAAAATTATAATAAGTGAAAAAAAGTATAAATAAACTTGAAAATATTTCTTAGTAAAGTATATGGTTAAAATAATTTTATTCTTATTGAGGATAAATATAATGTTACAAGTCAGACTCAACTTAATTTATTTTCTCTCAGTATCCATTTATTAAATTATTTCATAAAGATATGGAACTTTATTTATTTATAATGTTCATATATAGACACTTTGACATTCTATATCCAAATTTTAAATATATTCTTTTAATTTAATGTTTTATAAAATTTTATTCATTTATAGGGATTTTTATTTAAATGTTCAAAGTATAATTAGATGCTTAAATGTTTAAAAATTAATTCTTTTTTATCATTTTAATATTCAAGAAATTATTTTACATAAATATTTATATAGATATACAATGAATATGATGAAATAATTTTTTCTATTTTGGAATTTTTTCCCCTTGAATGCCTTCACGTTTTGAAAAGAAACAGACACCCCTCTTTCCTTTTTGAGTATTTTTTTATGAAAATGTGTTTTTAAAATGGGTTGATTATTTAAATATATTGAAATGTTTTACTATGATTGAAAATTAAAATTTATGAGTGAAATTTTGAAAATTATAATCTATTATATTTTATGATTATATAATGATACATGATCTTTTGACAATACTTTCCATGATAAAAATATGATATGTGATGTTTTGATAATCCAACGATGGGTAGGTCCGTGATAGACCTCTAATGCATTAGGTGTGGAAGTCAACCATTGTGATATTCTATTTGTATAAGTAATGTGTATGGATTGTTAAGGACTTCTCAATAATTTATTCATTTATGACTTCTCTATCTAGTAATAGATTAATGTTTTCTTCGAATGAAAAATTACATAGTTATTCTGTTGAGATGAAATTTATATTGACTACTAAACTGGTGTAGAGACTTCCAAATTTAGGGTAGGTTCATGTGGTCTTTTGAGATGCATCGGGTTCAGGTTTTAGTTTTCTTCTTATGCAAGGTAATAATATTTTTTCCTTGTGGCTAATGACACATTGTAGTGATTCTTAAAATATTGAATACCCTATTTGGTTAATAACCACTAGGAATGTGTCTCCCAACCATAAATAGTGTCCCTAATGCAATGAAACACATAAAAAATCTTTTGATATTGATGATTCATTTCTAGAATAGAGGATTTCATCTAAATTATACCCAAGGAGACCCCAACCCCTTTTCTCTTGAAATCCAATATGCAACTGTACAAAGAGAGACATCAAATTCAACTCTTTCGAAGATTCATTCACTTCATAGGTTGTATGTTTCATACTCAAATAATTTAAAACGATAATTCATTCATCAGGGAATAGGTGTTGTTAAATTAAATAGAGTACTTATATTATACCCAATTTTTATGGGGAAGATTAAATATTTTTGAGAGATTATATGAACTAATATATTATGGTCTCAAATAATAGTAATCCTTTCTCCATAAAGGTAATACCACAATCACTTAAATGAATGAATCACCAATACAATCTCAAGGTCATGGGTCATATAAATAATCTAAAGTAGCCTAATATGACAATATACATAGGAAACACCATGATTACCATGCAAAAGAACACAACTGAAACCTGAATCCGTTGTATCGTAGAAGACCACATAGGCCTACCCAGACGTCGGAAGAATCAACACTGGTGCAGTAGTTAAAAGAAGTTTCAACCCCACAGAAGAACAATGAAATATATCATTCTATGTAAACCGTACTCGATTACAATATAGATAATTCATCTATGAATCCATATGTGAGATTTCCTTAACAAACCGACGATAATAACCAACTAGACCCAAGAAACAACGATTCATGAAGACATTTCCTGATTTCTCCCAAGTCATAACATCCTTCACCTTTTTAGTATCAACTAAAAATTCATGTTTTGGAACCATGTGACTAAAGGATATCAATTATTGAATACAAAAATCACATTTCAATAGCACGACTTAACGTTAGTGATTTCTCAACAAACTCATTACAGTTCTCAAATGGTGCACATGGTCCTCCATGGACATGGATTAAAATGGGATGTGATAAGAAAAGACTACCAAAAATGTATCCAAATAAACATTTTGAAACTTGATCATTAATTACATGGATACTACAGAAAATTTATTTAGACCAAAGTGCATAATGTGGTACAAATAATGAAAAAAACATCTCTGAAAGACTATTTTTGGAATGTTAGATTATTTTATCATCGACTAATGGTAACTAGATTAATTTTAAATCATTAAAAACCAATTTGACCCTTTAAAATGATCCTAAAACTCATCAGACTATGGAAATAGATAATTTATCTTTACCATCACTTGATTAAACTTTCTGTAATAAACACCTATGCGAAGGGAACCATCATCCTTCTTAGAAAAGAAAATTGGAACCTCCCAAGGTGACACGGTCAGGTCAATAAATCCATTAACTAGAAGATCATCAAACTAAGACTTCAACTCTTTCAAATTATATGGTTCCATTTCGTAAGTTATATTTTAAACTAGTTGAGTAGAAGACATTAAATCAATGTAAATATCAAACTCTGTTAATTGAGGGAAACTAGAGAAGTAATAATGAAACACATCGGGAAACTAGACGACCACAAGAGGAAGATCACAAAAAAATTGTTTAGACTCCAAATCAAATAAAAATACAAATAATATTTTTCCAAAACATGGATAATATGGTTCACTTATAATAATAATTGGGTCCCATTATCTTTGAAAGACATGGCTCACAATACTAGGTGTATATAGGAAACCGATCATATAATGATGTCGACCAAGGATTTATTTGAAAGGAGGAAATCTAACCTGAATATGATGTCAACAGTTTTCGTGTTGACAACTGAATAATTCGAGGAAATTTCAACATGTAATAAAGAGAATGCACCAGTAAAATAATGGACACCCTACTCTCTATTTGTACCAAGGAGTGTAGTAATATCGATGACGTCAGATAAAATCATCATAGAGAGATTAAGAAGTATAACAATACAAGTTGAAATAAATGAATGACATGTATAATTATCAAATAGGGAAATCCCAAATTATAAAGGAATAGTAATGGTACTTATCATGGTCTCTAGACCCCTATATTCTTCCTCTAGAGACTCTTCCAATTCATGAAGTAGAATAGTTTAGGACGCCTATGGTTATAAGCCTTTTACATGTGAACCATATAATTTCACTATAGTTTTATAAGGTGTGGATTGTACCATTCCACTACATTGAATGAAATATATATGAAATAACCTCAATATGTTCCTAGATTATAGATAGAATCCATATATATTATGTACCTCAGTGCAAACCCTCTCTGAATTTCTTGCCTTCCCACATCAGTAAAAAACCAAAGGAACTACACTGGGCCTTCCATGATGTCTCTAATGACATTGATATTGATAAAAACCATGTGAATCAACACAATTACTCTATCCTGTAGATGAACATACTCTGCCACTGGGAAGGAACTAACCTCCTAAAAACCATTACATTTATGTTGGGTCCATCTTGACCATTAGTTCTCTATTGAGAACATCAACATATAAAGTAATAATTGGTATGAAAAACCTAGAAGGAATATCCTAATAAAGTATCAAGATGACCCTTCGTGACTTCATCTTATCCTTTCACACAATCATAGGTGTGAAATTCACAAGTATAATAAAATAGTTTTTATACACTTTCATAATCATGTATGGATGCTCAAGTCTGAAAATCTCAATAGACATGAAAAAAAATAGAATATTTATATAATTGGTCATTGAAAATAAATTTAAAATGATTACATGCTAGTATTTGATGTCACTACTCAATTACCATAGTGTCTCATCATCTACTACTTGGTCCTTCTAACATAATTGTGGGATACATAACTTTGATTTCATCGACTATATCCAATAACCCCCAAACAAATGCTACATCATGATCAACCACTCCTCAGTCTCTTGAGTACCATTTCAGCATTTTAAAGGTGTGGGTTTCTAGATAAGTATCTCTTAATAACTAATTTTAAAAACATACCTCTGAGGTTCCAATGTTGTATCCTGGTCAAGAACCAGATGTGGTGTATATCCTACAACATGGAAAGTTCACCCAATATCCTCTAATAGATTTGGATCTACAATAGTATTCCTTCAATGAATTTCAATATCATCATATGATAGTATACAACTCTCACATCGTATTACATAAATTATTCTACACATCATCAGTAGAAAACATGGAATACATTAGATACACAATCAAACAGGGCAACAAGAGTAATGAATCCCAACATAAAGAATATACAAGATTTGGATTTCAACCTATGAAAATAAAAATTAAGAAATGTATAGAAATAAAATAAAAATTTCATTTACCTACCCACCCTGAATAACCTAAGGTTCATTATAGTAAAATCAAGCCATGCACTCAATTGCTAATACCTCCTTAATTCTGAGAAAATTTCAAAAATCCATACTGGTATATAGACAATAGATCAACTAGTAATTGACTACACAATGTCACTAACCAAATCTAGTGCCTTGGTAACCCAATAACAAATCCCACATTGACATATCATGAAGGGTATTCTGGATTCTAACAGTTCTGTGACGAGCACATGGAATCATACAAATTGATAGTGGAAACCAATATTTCCACAAATATTACAAATGTAAAACGACATAAGAAAATATGTATATCAAATAAAATATCACTAGGATTAATGTACTAGATCTAAAACATTAAATAAATACCAATGTAACATAACGAAATTATAAAATTGGGAAAAATGAAAATTCCCCAAAGGACACAACTCACAGGGTCCAAGGTTCAACAGCGAAATCCACCTCAATGATATCCATTTACCTTACTTGAATTATGTAGTAGATAATCTATAAACACCTAAGTCATAATTAGGGTGTGATACAAATCCATATAGTATTTCACCAAATATTCCATAATAATATTTCAATATTAAATTATCCAAAAAGAGGATTTAAATTTTAAAACAATCCTATTTTTAAATTCTGAAGCATAATTATGAAATTCATTCTTTAAAATTAAAAATATTAGAAATATTTAGAAATTATGGATACACATTTCAAATAATGGAAATATATTTCTAAAGACGGAATTTACCTTCAATAAATGGGATCTTCACAGAAATAGAACATTTCAAAAAATGGATTGAGTAAACACATTTATATAAAAAAGTTAAAATATAATATCAAGGAATGTAAAACAATTTACGATAATGGAATATACATTTGAAATATAAAAATCTGAGCAATATGTTCATGTTCCCAATAGGTACAGCAATACCAAGCTATAGAGAAACCACACTGTTAAACAATAAGTATATACATACTCCCCTTTGGGAATAAGGAAAAGGGGACTCATCTCCATTTCCAATGGAATGAAAATGTGTTAATAAGATTATTTAGAATGGTGTAGGTCATAATGATCTAACCAATATAACACACTAACTACCTATGGATTTCATGTTACCATGTACAAAAATGATGGGAAATTTATTTCAAGACTATCAAAACTACAATTAAATTCCATCCCCCGTTTCTAATATGAAAATCTTATCTTAGAAAACCATAATTTATTTTTAATAAAAAAGCATTCCTTTTAACTAAGATAAAACCCTGCGATTTCAATAAAAAACTATTTTAATCTATTTTTCATAAATAAGGATTTTAAATAAATTCATTTAATTCACAGTCCATTTCACAATTAAATTCAATAATTTTATTTTCATAAAATTCCATTTATTTCATCACAAACCACAAATTCCATGAAATTGGGGTGTTTCACAATTTACATCAAAACAAAATCTGTAATCAAATTCATCAATTTAATTGAAACAATTTCCATTAAATCCTCTATTTAAATCTACAAAATTTCAACATTCATGACTAAATTCTGTTTTTCATAAAACCCCAATTCACAGGAATTGTGGTTCCACAAAAAAAATTAAAATCCATATTTTAATATAAAAAATTTAATTTAATTCAAAAAAATTATATTAAATAAAGAATTTAGGGTTAATAATATATTGGCATCAAAATAGAACTACCTAACTAGGAATAAATGGATATCAGATCACCAAATCCTAATTTGGATTTGTTTATAAATAATTATAATCACGAAATCAAAGAAAAAGGATAAAACGGTGTTTATTAACCCTAAACACAGGGTATTAGATCAAAAATTAAGTACAAGGATCTATATAATCCTATAAATAAGACGAGAGACTGTAGCAGATCTAGATCAGGATGAGGACACAAAACATGAAAAGATCAATGGGCATTAATATAGCATTGAATTTATTTATGGAGGGATCTGAGAGGCCAATAATACCTCTTGGGAGATCCATGGATATGAGAAATTGGTTTTCATTAATGGAAACATTTCATGTCACTAAATGGGGAGGGGGTTTAGGAAATATTTTATAAAAAACTAGATTAATTAAAATATCATTTGCAGGGTTTCCAAGGAAAAGGCGCATGATTTAAAAACCCATGAATAGTCTATGTTCTTATTGTAAATGGAACTCATGGTTTCTCCTGAGAATTCTCATGAAATTACTAACAATGAACCAACCATGTAAAATAACACTACATTGGAGTTCATGGTTTTATCTGATATGGCTCATTGTGTGGGGAAACTATGCGCCCAATGTGCACTAGCCCATAAAATTCCAAAATTTTTAGAAATTCACCTGAAACATCCACAAAATACAAAATCAAATCTCCATTAAAAGAAGGGTTTAGAAATACATGTATTTAGATTTTAGATTTTACAATATATGGAAATTATAATTTTGTAGTTATTCACTTTTGGATATCTAATGCATTAGCTATATTCATGAAACTTATCAATAGATAATTCCATCTATTTCTTGTTCAGTTTGTTTTTGTGTTTATAAGAAATGTTTGGGTATATTATATATTCTATTAGACGAAATTAATGGAATTTAAGGATTTTTTTGAGAACCATATATAAAAAGATAATATATGTAATTTTTATTGTGATTGAATTTGGGTTGAAACAAATTTTTTCCTGGGAATTATTGATGTAATATATTTAATAACTATTGAACCTACTAAAAAATATGTTAACCACTGTCCATGAACTAAAATTTTAATAGATATTAATAGATTTCATTGATTAATATGATACTATATACTATTTTCTAAATATTATTTTCCATTAATATGCCCAAAAAATATGATTACCCAAATGGGAGTTAGGATTATCTATAGATAAGGATATAAGTTTTTTTAAAATGAAAACATGTTTGGTAAATTCTCTCTTTTTGGCCATGCCTTCCATAAATGGAAATTATTTCATCTACTTTGATTCTATGTTAAAAGGACCTAGTTGTGTGCTTATCCTGAATAAAACATTAATTTCATATACTTCACATCAGTTGAAAATTCATGGGTTAAATTACACTATGCATGATTTGGAATAGGTTAAAATTTTCCATTAAAAATTCGGTGGAATCATTTGAATGGGTTAAAGTGTGAAATATATACTGATCATAAAATATTGAAGTATATTTTTACTTCAAATTAATTTAACATATGATATAGAATATGGATAGAACTAACTATTGATTATGATTTCATGTTTCATTATATTACTTCAAAATAAAAATGGTTGACAATGCTTTGAGTGAAAATACTATACATTAATCATGTTATAATTGAAATGTGACCTTTTGGCTAATTATTTTATAAATTATTTCCTAGAATTTGTGGATTCAAGGAAATCATTAGTTTTTGTTTCACGTTTCAATGTAGTTGACTATGTTGGAATGATTTATGAGGGCAGAGAAAGTGGATTCATCCTTGAAAGGAAAAGAAAAATATGTTAAGAATAAAAATTTTACTAATTTTAATTTTATTGATTATTGAATTTAATGTTTCGGGAAAATAGTTTTTGTGAATTGTGATTTCTAGTTGAGGACTGAGTAACCAGATGAAGGTTATAGTTTTTTTTTCTATTCATCTGGGTAGCACTACGATGAACATAGAATTTTCGTATAATTACTAGGGGTGGAATGAAATTGGATATGATTGAATTTATGATGAAGTGTATCACATGGAATCAGGATAAAGAATATTGGTAATTATTAAATAGGATGCTTCAACCTTTACCAGTGATGATGTGGAAAATAGAAAATATATACGAGTATTTTTTGGTGATATTTCTAAATACATCTCATTGTAATAATGTGATTTGGGTTATTGTTGATAGATTAAAAAAATCTACCCATATCCTTTAAATTTAAGATGCAATGTATTTATATTAACTTTTTTGAATATATTTAAATCATATTTTCAAGGTACATGTAGTTAATATGTATATTGAATCATACTATGATCCCATGTTAACATCTAGTTTATAGAATGGACTTCAGAAGTGATGGGGTATAGAATTAAATTTCAGTGAAAGTGTTCATCTTCAATCTGATAGAATGTATAAGAATATGATTCATACCTTGTAATATATGATTCATTATTACTCAATTGATTACTAGGAATGTCGGTAATGACATCATTATTTGGTGTTGTTTTCTTATAATAATAGATTTCATTTTAGTATATAGATGGAATCTTTTGTGGAATTATAGAAAAATTAGTGTCCAAAAATGGGTTAGTGGGATGATATTGGAAGAAAGACGTTAATGGAGCCAAATTTTATAGATAAAACAATAAATCTTAGCAGGTTCATAGACAAATGGGGAAGGCTTCGATTAGGTAGAATTTTTTTGCATATAACAAAATAAGCGTAGTGTCATTCATGGTAGGTGATCATCTCTTTTTAAACTTTTATCCAAGGAAAAGTGGGCTGTGTTTTTGAATGACTTTTTAAGTTGGTTCCACGGTTCATTGGACCATATAAAATCCAAAAATAAATTGGATCAATTTAATACTAAGTGTGCAAACCTCTATTTTTATCCTAGGTAAAAAATAAATTTTATGTTTTAATTTTACGAAAGTATATACATGATTTATCTCATGTTTTGAGCCCTAAATTAGTTCAGCTATAAGAGAATATTTATTTTGGAATAACAACCAGTTATGGTTCTTGAACAAAAATAGAATGCGTTGTAGATTAAGTTAATTTAATTGGATATGGTTTTATGGAAAATCGTATGGTTGAAGAGGCAACATGGGAATATTAAAATGTAATGGGGAAAAATATCCTCAGTTATTTGATAAAAGAATAATAATGGGAAGCTGAAAGCTCAAAAATGGCGAAGGTTGTAACCTAATAGGTAATAATATAATAATTATTCTTCATATTTATTAATATTTAAGAATTATATTTCAATTTTACTTTATATGGGTTGATATTTCCAATAGAGTACATGACATGAAAAAAATAAGTTTCTTTATATATTTAGTTGAACGGAAGACTATATTATGATGAAAAATAATATATTTTTTAATATAATCATTTTAATATAGAAGTTATCACCTAGATCTTAAATCAAAGGGAATAAACAGAAGTAATGATATTATGTTTACACATCATCATAATCTTTTTTACATTCATCCAATATTTGTTTTAGGAATAAGATAAGAAAAGATCTAGTTTTAGGCTTTGAAATGTTTTTTTTAATAAAGTAGTTTCCCCATCTTTTAATAGTTCACCATTTTTAAATATAATATATGAATCTTTTATAACATTTTTTTGAGAAAAAAACAATCTGTGAATGTGAAATATAAAAAATTACTATTGGTATTGTTTCATATTTTTTTAACATTCATATTTTGATTAATGGTGAATAATATTGAATTTTAGTTCAAAACAACATTTTTATATAATTAATATATATGGTTAAATTATGTTTATAATTAGTTTAATTGTATAATTAGGAAATATTTATTTCATTTAATCCAATTTAGTACATTTGACACAATTTCATAATGAAATTGTAAATATAAACATTGCAATATTTTGGAAATATTCACTTTAAAAAACTAATTCGTTGTCCTATCTATAAGATTAAATTTATATAAATTTCTTCCACTTTTAATTAATACTGTAACGCCACGACCCTAGTTACCTAGAGTTAGTGCATTAGTAGATAACATTGGCATGATCACAAGAATGATGAAGTCTCAAAAAACTGATTATTTTAGTAGCCTTGGAAACACTAGATATATTCATAAAGTTTACATTACATCATAAAATGAAAACTACAACAACATAGTCTACATAGTCCACAATCATATCCCCACATACTATCCCAGCAGGTCATTCATAAATTATTTCTTCACATCTTGGAAAAAATAAATCATTGAAAGGGGTGAGATCAAATGCCCAGTAAGGATAAAAATATAGCGGAAACATTCATAAATATGATTAAACATTTAAGGCACTGTATAACTAAAACAAAATCCTATTAAACATGAACTTCAAAATAATAAGGTAGAAATAAAAAGAAATAATTCCATTTAATTATTCACATGGACATTCTACTAATTGAATAATCACATGTAATATCAATAACCACTTCATAATGATGGAATTCATAATTCCAGACTATCATAACCACATAGCCAAGGCCTCGTGCCAAGACTAAAAATAAAATTTTGTCAAGGCCTTGTTCCAAGACACTAGTTTGTCTCATGAGACCTACTAATTCATCAAAGATCTATAGCGGGCTCCACCCGTCACATATTAAGTCCAATGCATTCCTCATATGAACAGGTTTAAACATAACATAAACATTCATATTAAAACTAGCATACGAAATGTCAATACTTTCTTCATAATCCATGACTGGTATAAAAATAACACATCCATATTCAAACAAATCACAAAACCATCAATACAATATGGATGTTTTGTATCATAATAAATCAACCTCAAATGAGCTTAAAATTGATCAAAGGATGTTGACATAGATAAAATCAAAACTATTTGAGAGTAATATCTCTCTTTTTGAAATCATTTAAAAGTCACATAATTATAAAAATGAAACATTTACTTTGAAAATTTTCTTATAATCTTGTAAGTGATGCTTTGAATATTTAATAATGGTGAAAAATAACCACACCCGCCGTATAAGTTAAAAAAAACACATTCTTACCATAATACTTTCGAAAAGGTTAAAAAGGACCTTGATTAGAAAACAACGGAATGATTCCTTTATAAAACACTTATAAAATTCAAAAAAGGTATAAATGACATTAACCCATATTCTATTAAATAGTAAAAATGTTTTGAAATACATTTTTATGAAACATGGATGTGGATGATAAAGAAGCCCCTATAGATTATTACGTATAAACAACCTTGGATAATGAAGATATTGTGAAATAAACCCTTACCTTGTACTTATCCTTGGTTGGGGGTAGTTTAAACTCTTTTATAATGGTTAAATAATTGTTATTAAATTATACAAGAATAATATACATTAATATGATATCATTTATGATCTTTTAACATTGCTTTGTTAATAATATCTGTAGATACCCGAAGCTTGACGTACATGAACATTACATTAATTTTTCGGAAAACTTAATACATAACAAAAACAGACACACAAGGACCGTAATAGTTTAGTTTCTTTGGAAACTTAGAACGTAATCTTCTAATCGTGGTGAAAGATCTTCAACATCTCCCATAAAGATCTTCCCCTTTTTTTCTTACCTAAAACCTTACTTTATATCCTGGGGAAAAGAAAACATAAAAAGGGTGAGCTCAAATGCTCAGTAAGGGTAAGCATGGATAAAATAAAACATACCATATACATTTGAACTTAAAAAAATGAACATGATGTTTAAACATCAAATGCTTGAGCAACGACATAAAACATGGAAGTACGTAAGGCATAGATCATAAGGAAACATTAAGAATGATAAAATAGCATGGGAATAAAACATGTAATTGTGGCAACCATTAAGCACATGATATTATTTCCATAGTAGCCAAGGCATTGTTTCCAAGACCATCTTAGTTGACAAAGTCCCTTTCTGAATCGAGTTCACTCCTCGTTCCAGTCCTGTATTATTGAACCGGTTTAACTTTCCATTCCAGCGATGTCTATCTCATGATATGTAAATCTTTACCCAATGCATTGGAGGGAGATATAGGTCCCACCTATCTCATAATTAAATCATTCTTACTTGTGACACAAAATATACATACATCATTCATTATAACCCAATAAATAAAATGGGTTTCATAAACATCATCCCATCATAAAATAATCCATATAAAATAAATGGATATCATTTCATAATTAGAAAAGTGAAACCATGTAAATCATAGAGACATTACACTTGAAACATACACATGTGAAATAATGTCATCTTAGAAGAAAATGGTTTTGATAAAACACTTTAAATGAATTCTTGAGGAAAAATCCTTTTTTCTTCAAAATCATTTTCTTTTCAAAAAATGTCATGCAATTTTAGAAGAAAATGTATTCTGTGAAAATAGTCATGAAATATTTTGAAGTAATCTTCATGAAAATAAGGCTTTATAAAACCATAAAAATCCTTTCATGCTGTATACATTAAAAAAACATTCTTATCATACTTTTTTTGGAAAAGTCAAAAAAAGTACCTCGTAATGTAAACAAAAGCAAGTTCCCTTACATACCATGTAGTAAAAGTCAAAATTGGGTAAAAAGGACATTAAACATACATGAAACCATTTTTAGGAAACATGGACATGGATGATAAAAATAACCCCAGTAAATAATTACGAATAAGCAATCTCGTATAAAAATGTGATTTGCAAAATTATCCCTTACCAGAGGTCCGATATGCTTCGTACGTATCTGAAACCCCTTTATAATTATTTAAATAGTGTTGTTTACTTATTATAGAATCATATTCATTGTTATTATATCATATATGGTTCACTTATGACTTTATATTACCCGTTCTTTTGTAAATTCATTATTAAAGTAGCGTTTTGGGTAAAATCGTCTCATTTGTCGTTCGTGTTTTAAATTGTAATTATTCCTATGATTACATAGATCATGATTACTTATATCCATAATTTAAAACAAGATTTATATATCATATATATTCAGAATATACATATATATAATATATCGATAAATGGAAATAAATACACCGTTCATTGAGACGGTAGGTCGTATGTACGCATGAACGATGTTTTTGTTTCCCTATTGAATTGAATGGAATTAAGTAGATGAAACACATATATACATACATAAATCCAGTATCATTATTATGTCATATATTTCATGATTACTTATTATATATACTTTATAATCATTCAGGAATGGTTAATCATTGAGAATGAATCTCATCACGTCGTGGAGACGGTAGTCTGTACGCACGCATGATCGATGATATCATTCCCATGAATGTGGAATTATATTAAAGTGTTTGTATAATATTTAATAATCAATATCACTTTACAATAATCATATATAGTCATTATTTGAACCATTATACCCATCCATGTAAGGTGGTGGTGGAAAATAGATTACACCACGACGTAGAGACGGTATTCCATATGTACGCACGCGCGGTGATTTCGTTTTCCATAGGATGGATAGATGTTGAAATAGGGTTGTTTCATACTTATAATAACATACCATTATATGAGTGATTCTGATGTTATTACTTCATAATTAAACAACTAAATAAGAAGATGTTGAAGAAAAAATAATTTGGAAAGTATCGGTAATGGATATTACCTCTTTTTGACGCGCCTCTTCTTAACCTCCTCTTAGGGCACTAGGGTTGGTCTTTGAAGAAATCCAGAACCTCTAGGATGATTCTAGGGAAGTTGTGAAGTAAAATGGGCATGGTATTTCTGAGCTTGAAGGGTCAAATTGGTCTGAGTAGGAGAGGGAGGAGGTTTCCTCTTATAAGGGAGGAGAGGGGCATCTTTGGAATTATAAGAAATATTAGTTTATATTAAATCTAAATCCCACATAAAAACTCCCAAAATGACTCATATCAAAATATTAGATGAGATAGGGTTGTAATCTCATCAACCAATAAAATTTAGACATGTTAGAAATTTATTTTAAACATTACCAACTTGATTTATCCTTATTTATCAATTTAATTTTTTTTGTGGTAATAATATTTAAAATTTTAAATTATTATTAATAATTACATATGTGTTGTGAATTTTCCAAAATTTTACACTTTATGATATTTTCGATCATATAAATTTTAATTTATAATTTGTAAATATTTTTGTGATTTTTAAACAATTTTATAATATGTTTTTTTTATAAAATAACAATAGTGTCAATTTTGACACTATTCATTTATTTGAATTTAAATAAAATATAAAAAGAGTATATGTTCAAAATAAAAGCTTTAATAGATTAATAAAATGTCATATGTATCTGGAAAATTATTGGAGTACATTAAATAGTGCATATAATAATTATTTTAATATTTTAAAACAATTTATTTGTTATATTAATTAATAAAATAATTTCAACATCACTATTATGTCCTAATTAATGATAAATATTAAATCCTAAAAACTATAAATAAATTCCTATGATGTAGATAATTGTATTATATTTCTGGATACTATTCATGTTCGAAGTTTCATTATGTTTATCACCAAATTAAAAATATTATACTTATAAGATTTAAGAAAGTGACATGTTGTCACATTCTTTGGTTTTAATAATAATTAAATTATTTTCATGGAAAAAAGTCAATTAAATGAATCTAATCCGACCCTTAGGTGATATGGGTCGACTTTTAGTAATCCAATAGGATTTTGTCAAGTGTTAGGGTATTTTAATAATTTTATATTTACCCTTAATAACCCAATTTATCTTTAACTATGGTAAATAAAATTTACCGTAGTTACTATTACTAATGCCCAAAAATAAAAAGTAGCCTATTAACATAATTTGGACCCACTGATTCTAAATATGGAATCCATTTTTCAAAATTCAAAACATATAAGTTTCATTAATTAATTTAAAATAAATCTCGTTGTTAGGAAAACGGGTTTTAGAATTTAAAACATTGCCAAATATTGAAATGTTTTTACCTATGAATTCAATGTGAAATTAATGCTAATTACATAAATTATATTAAATGGTACAAATATATTCTATCTATACTTTAAAACAATTCAATATTATAATTTAACCATATAAATTATCTCAATGAAAAAAAAAATTAATTAAAAATTAGCGTATTTTTAATATTCATCAAAATATGAAAGTTATCAGAAAAATATCAAAAATTTATCCAAAGTAAATTTTTATATCCTGATTAAAAATAAGAATTTTATTTTGTCAAATTGAACTTATAAATGTGTCAGAAACTATATTTAATGTGGGTGCCCCATCAAAAGGCGGCAAAACTGCATTTTTTGATAAATACTTATTTTACCCAAAAAAATTATTTTGTTCTCTTACCATGTTCTAGAAAATGTGTAAGATGAATAATAAGGTTTTAAAATTCATTATTCAGTTAATACTATTCATAATGGCTAATTTATAAGAATATTATAATAATATATCGTTGTTTAGTAAAACCCGGTATTGCGTACAACACACGCTATCGAGGAATGTCGCGATTGCATGTAATGCAAGCCAAGTCAGAGTTGCGTGTTGTGAAAGAATCCTTCGTTTTTTCATATAACATAATCCAACCATATTTCATTTATACATTTAATATATATATATATATATACATTCAATGTTGCGTAGAATGACTATTATAAAACGAACATGAAATTGTGTGTAACACGATCCAAGAATAGTGTTGCTTATACTACAAGATAATACGGTGTTGTGTATAGTACAAGCTAAACATGGTGTATTGTATAATAGAAGACATCAATGAAAGTAAAATAATATTTTTCATAAATTCTCGGTGTGTTACATTCTACCCCCCTTAAAATGAATTTCGCCCTTGAAATTCGTCGGGGTTATAAATCATTTACTATTCATATAAACCCACATTGTAAAAAGGAATACTATAACATAATTTTAAAAACTAAAGTTTGAAATGAAATGATTACCCAAAGTAACTCATCATTGTGTTACCATATAAGAGAACATAAGTGAAAATATGGATGTGGAAGAAAAATCTAACCATCATGTTCTGATGGAGAGTGGTAGAGGACATGGCTATGAAAAATCCAACAATCACAAAGCCATAAATTTGTGATGATCTAGGGTACCATCTGATTCATCGGATATAAGGGCACTAGTACTACATTTTAGGTTTTCAAGATCATTTCCCTAATGTTGAAGAATTTGAATTAGAAGAAATACTTAATTTATTTTGGTACATTCTCACTGTTTTTCGTGCCTTGAACAATTTCCACATCATCTCTTAAAGAAATGAAGTTGAATTTGTCATTCGTGAAGTGTTAGCAGATCATGTGATAGAATGACGGGTCATTCCATCTATCTCAAACAAAAGGTTAGCAAAAGTTATTAAATATACATAAGTTGATATATAGTGAGATTAATCATATATGTTTCCTAAAATGGACTTATACATCATATATCATACTAATTAATATAATAAAACTAGTTTCTACTAACCAGGGACATCCTGTAGGCCAGTGGTATGCGATAAAGGCCATTCGTACTTCCGTTGTGGGTTCGATTCCCACAGCCTTGTCCGACGAGATGGGCTGTCGCCCGTGCTATAGGTTGTCCTTTTTCTAAATGTAACGCCCCGACCCCAGTTACCTAGAGTCGGTGCATTATTACATAACATTGGCATGATCACATGAAAGATCAAATCTCGAAATACCGATTGGTTTAGTATCCTTGGAAACACTAGATATATTCATAAGTTTTACATTACATAATAAAATGAAAAACTACTACAACAACATAATATCTCCACAGTCCACACTATTATCCCCTCATAATATCCCTGCAGGTCATTCATAACTTACTTCTTCACATCCTGGGGAAAATAAACATAGAAAATGGGTGAGCTCAAATGCCCAGTAAGGATAACAATATAGAGGAACATTCAAAATAAGCATAAACATTTAAGGAAAAGCATTACTAAAACAAAAGCCTTTTAAACTTGATCTTCAACATAGTATGGAAAAAGTAAAATGAAATAATGCCATTTACTTATTCACATGGATATTCTACTAATCGAATAATCACATGCAAAATCAATAACCACTTTCATAATGATGGAATGCATAATGCTAAACTTTAATTTAATTTCAAGGCCTCGTCCCAAGACCTTGGGGCTAACTGTAACCGGAACCCAACCCGGAGTGCCTCTAATAACCGGACACCAACCCGGAGTGCCTCTAATAACCGGACACCAACCCGGAGTGCCTATAATTACTGGAGACCAAACCAGAGAGCTTACTTTTACCAGTCCCTAACCTGGAGGGCTTACTTTTACCAGTCCCCAACCAGGAGGGCTTACTTCAACTAGTCCCCAACCTGGAACATACTTGTCCGACACATTCATTTGAAGTAAAGGTTGAAATATAACATAAACATTCTTATTGGAAGTAGCATACGAAATGTCAATACTTTACTCATAAACCATGAATGACACATCTACAGTCAAACATATCACAAAAATTCATTACAATATGGAAGTTTTATATCATAATAAATCAACTTCAAATAATCTTAAAATTCATCAAAGGATGTTGACATAGATGAAAATGTTTTTTTAAAAATTATTGAGAGAAATATCCTTTTTTCATGAAAACATTTTAATGTTACACAATTTAGAAAGTAAGGCATTTAAATACATTTTTGGTTCAAAGTGTCCCATGCCACTTTGAAACTTTTTAATGGAATTAACACTTTTAAAACATTCATTTTCATATAAATAAATCCTTACAAACCATTTTGAAAACGTGGACATAAATGAAGATGATTTAGAAGAATAAATATTTAAAACATTTAAAATGATGTTTTAGTAAAAGTTACCTTAGAAATAATCCCTTTGAAAACTCTCTTATGAAATATGGACATGGATAGTAAATATGTCCCTGTAGATACTTACGTAAAGACAACCTCGAATTTTAAAGAGATTGTGAAGTAAACCCTTATCAATTTGGTAACTTATGAAACATACAACCCATGAAAGAGGTATCATAAAATGAAAATGTAAATACACATAAGGTATATTGTATTACACAAAGAATACAATTATGGGTAGTACATACACCACACAAAAGATAATAGTGGAAATATGGCATGAATCTCACGGAAATAAAGAGTGAGATGAAAACCCCTTACCATGTTAATCAACTGAGTCGTATGGCCAAAAGTTAATAACCCCCAAATTATTTACAGAATACCATGAATATAAAGATAATCATGATAATATATATCAAATTCCAGTACACAATACACCACTTTCAATAATTTAGTGGCGAATAATGGAAATCTCACGGAATTGAATGTGAGATAAGAAAATCCCTTACCTTGTACTTTTACTTGGTTGGGGTAGGTTAACCTCCTGAATAATATTTAAATAATTGTTATTAAATTATACAAGAATCATATATATTAATATGATATCATATATGATCTTTTAATATTGATTTGATAATAATATCTTAGTATTATCATTGTTTCGGGTGTTAGCTTACTTGTTTTCTTTTATATGTTTTGTTACGTAAGACATGTTTGTAAAGGATAGTTTTTATATTATTCATATCCAGAATGATATAAAGTCCTCAAACATCATTTTTTAAATCATCAAATGATAATTATACTTGAATGGATACGATGGAGAATGAATCTCATCGCGTTCGTGGAGACGGTAGTCCGTACGTACGCAGGAGCGACAATATCATTCTTTTGATATTAAAATAATATATAAATGGATGGTATATCATATATAGAGAATCATTAAAATGTTATATTTATTATTTACATGAGTTACACATCATTATTATACCCATCCAAATAATATTATACTGAATAACAATTACACCACGACGTGGAGACGGTAAGCCGTACCTACGCACGTATGGTGACATGTTATTCAAAGGGTGGTTAGAATACTGAATATGGTTGTACCATATTTATAATAACATCACAGTATATATATGATACTGGATTTATTATTTTAGAATGGTAAAAACAAAGGAAGAAGAAGTGGAAGAAGAAATGAACTTAGAAAAGGGTGGTGAAATCATTACCTCTTCTTCGGGTTCTTCCTTTTGATTTGATCAAAAGGGCTCCTTAGGGTGGCTTTCTGATCAACCTAAGGCCCCTAGGATGTAGTGAGGGAAGTTGGGAGAGTATTTGGGCAGAGTTTGTCCGAACAAAAAGGCTTTGAATGTGTGAAAAAATGAGAAGGAGGAGTGCCCTTTTATAAGAGGGGTGAGGGGCACCTTTGGAAAAGCAAGAAATATTAATTTATAATAAATTCATATTCGGTTTCTAATGGATCCAAAGTTGATTATTCAAAGTTTAAGGTGGGGATGGGTCGAAAGCAACTCAACCAATAGAATTTAGACAAGTTTGGGTACTTATATTCACCTTATCTTTAAGTTTTAACTCTAAGTTAATTAGTTTCACTTTTACAATGTCTCTTTGTATTTTTATATAATATGGTTAATAAACTTACTACATACATCCAAGCGACCCCCAAGTGGTCCATTAATATTGAACCTATCATGATATAAGTCTCTTGGCCGAAACTTAGATTTTTAGGAATTTAATATCAATTAATAATATAATATTTGTTTTAAGAACACTTTTATGTCAATTTTGACACTATTCAATAGTTGATTTTTTTGAAACTCATAAATTATTGATCACTTCGAAAAAAGTCAATTAAATAAAGCCTAATATATCATATTATCCTAGAAAATTAGTTTAATTCATTAAAAGTTTCATATTATATTTATTTGGGTATTTATAATATCAATTATTTTAATTTTTCACTATTATAGTAATTACTGCATCATCATTGTGTCATAAATAAAATAACTTATTTAATGTCTAAAAATTATAAATAAAATATAATTATGTAGGAAATATTTTTATATTTCTAATTAATATTTATAATCTAAAATCCAACATATATAACCCTATGTAACAATTGTTTTTCTAAAAGATATATGCTTGTGTCATTTTTGTATTCATTTTAACTTAATTAAAATAAAGTGTCATTATCACTTACAAGTGGATCCATGGTGTCCCAAAATAGACCCAAAGATGCCTATGGTCGAACATGTATCAACCCATAAGGTTAGGACAGGTTTTAGGGTAATTTAGTATTATTATAATATTATTTTCTAACCCTTATTTACCGGATTTACCCTTAACCATGGTAAATAAAATTTTTACTGCAGTAATTATTCAAAATGTCTAAAAATAAAAGTTACCTATTTACACTATTTGAACATCCTGATTCCAAATATGGAATCCATTTTTCTTATTTCAAAACACAGAAGTGGCAGAAATTAATTTAAAATTAATTCCCGCTGTCAAAACAAAAAGCGTGTTTTTAAGAGATAATAACTATCAAAAGATTGACACCTGTTTAAGTTCGGTTTAATTGTAAAATTATGTCCAATGACCAAACTTATATTAAATGGTAAAAATATATTATAAATATACTTTAAAACCAATTAAATTCATAATTTATCACTATTAATTATTTTGATTAAAAAAGTTGTTTTTAATTAAAATTTAGTAATTTTCACTATTCATCAAAATATGAAAGTTATCTGAAATGTACCAAAATTTCACCTTAGGCTAAATTCGATATTCCGAATCCAAAAATGAAGTCCATTCTAAAATATAAAATATATATAATTTCAAAAAGTAGGTATTACTATTCATAACAGCTAGTTTGATTGGTTGTGGTGTGTTAGAACTCGAAGTTGCGTACAACACACGCTATTGTATTATTCAAAGGAAAGCGTACCGTGGAAGCTTGGGATGTTTCATTTTAAATTTTTTTGATGTCCCCATTTAGTCAAAAAGTTTAAAATATTGTATTTAAAAAGGTTTCACTTTTAAAAGTTGATAAAAGTGCAATACTGAAAATGAATCTGTTCTCGTATTATGTCTAAGAAACTCATAATATGGATTCTAAAATTATAAGGATTGTATAAAGTTTAAAATTTAGTTAATACTATTCATAAACTCTTTTGAACGGCTTGTTTGGTAATTCATGGTGTGCTTGAACTCGGTGTTTCCTGTAGTGCAAGTTATTGTATTATTTTAAAGAAATAACACACTATGAAATCTTGGGGTGTTACATTCTCCCCTCCTTCAATAAATTGCATCCTCGCAATTTGAAATTGTTCTTCGAAAATAAAAGGTTGAAAAAAATAAAAAATAAAAAATATATTTGTGGGAAAACCCACATCGGAAATTGGGTTACTAAAATTTAGTCTTAATATGAGGAAATGAGAAATGAAAGGGTCACCACGATTAGGAGAACATTGGTGGCAATTAGAAACATATAATTGGAGGAAAAACGTAAATATTTATAGGTAGTGATTGAGGTCATCAATCACAAACAAGTACACAATTGAGGTCCTTAAACTCATCAATCTATGATGATTTGAAATACCATCGGTTCAACAAAATATAGGGTATTAGGATAACACATTTTTGACGTTTCAAAATATCTTAGTTGAAATCGCACATCGAAAAATGAATTAATGAGGCCTCTATTTAAAATAAAGAGTGGAAAGTATGAAGATTACCGAAAATAACACATACTAGGTTTCCATGTAGGAAAATATGGATATGGAAGAGAAATATAACCATCAATTATCTGATGGAGAGTGGTAGAGAACATGGCTATGAAAATGCCAACAATCCCAAAGCCATAAATTAGTGATGATTTAAGGTACCATCTAGGAAAACATTTTTTTTCTATGTTCCTTTTCATAATGTTGAGGAATTTATTTATGAGATTGGCTAAGATCATAAGGAGATATACTTACTTTATAATTAGAGTTTTATCCATTAATAAATTTCTACCACAAACTCATCTTTCACTCTAAAAGATAATAGAACGTAAAAAAATTTCTATTTATACTATTCGTACAGGGTTCCAAAATAAATGAATTTATAATTCATCTATAAGATCTTTTAATAAAAACTACATTATTTAATCCAGGACATCTCATGGGCCAGTGGTAGGTGATACACCCTTTTCGCCCTTCGGTTGTGGGTTCAAGTCTCACAGCCTTGCTGGACGCGACGGGTTGCCGCCCGACCTCCGGGTTGTCATTTTATGGCAATCCAAAATAATCCAAACTAGAACTATCCAAAATACTTCTGTCCAAACTCACAGTCCAACATTTATAAGGAAGGTAAACATAATGTAGATCCTTTTTACCCCGTAATAGCATATGAATACCTTCATCATGTATTCTTTTAATACACTGAAACATCCTGAGTTACCATATTCCTTATTGATTACATTCATGCTCCCTTGTTCCATATAGAATGCTGGATATACTTCATCAGTCCAAAAATGTTTTAAACCCCAACAATAATGGAATATACAGATTATTAATCAGTTCCAAGGTAGTCAAGAATATCCAATATAATTTATCCAAAACAATCATGTATTATTCCAAAATCACGAACTCGGTATCAGAACTATATTATGGTTTATCATTCTCTCAACCATATATTTTCCAAAAATTTATCCTGCTGTTGAGTCACCTTTCTTTGTTCTACACAATCTCAAGTCCTTAATGAAATAGTACTGCAGTAAAATCCTTATATACTCCATAATTATTATAACAAGTACATTGTTGATACAACACTCAATTGACATAATCAACATAAGAACTCTAATCATTCCTCTTCATCTGTGGTAGTATCATAACTTGATTATTATCCAGTAACATCATTTGCGGCATATTCTGATGACTGGGACATAGGTTCGCATAGTGTCCAAACTCCTTGCAAATGAAGCATTGTACATTTGAAACCATTTTCTTACCCATGCAGTCACGTACTTTGTGCCCTTTTCCTCTACACTTATAACAAACTCCCATTCCTTTTAGGAAAGTTCCAGGGTGTTTCTTTCCATAGTTACCACATATGGGAAAATTCTTCTTTTTCCTCTTCCCTTTATCTATCTTTCTCTCTTCCACCCTTTTCTTCTCTTGCTTCCCTTCAAAGCCATAGGACTCAGTAAACTCTTTACTTATCTTATCAACACATGATATTATTTCTTCATATGATGATAATACATGCGAGACTATTTCTATTGTAAATTTTGTCTTAAGACCATAAAATATATGATCCTTCTTTCTCTTTGTATCACGTGCATTGCTGGAGTTCTCATTCCTTCTACTAGGCGCCATTTCTAAACATTGGCATACACTAGATTAGTTTATGAATAACAATACCTAATCCCAAACTTTTAAAACACATAACATAAATTAAATAGTTTATGGATATAATCCATAATCATAAAAATGTCTCCTTTGAGGAAGTATATACTCATAAACCCTTCATAATGATTTGTAAAGAAAATGAGAGTTATCCTAAGCATATCCCCCGGGAGTGTCGTAACCAAGAGTGCAGCAAGGCCTGTTGTCATGCACCAGTTCCCGTTCGAGTCTAGCTCAAAGCGGTGTTTTCGGGTTTTACCCCTAGGTACATCTGTGCTAGATCCACCTCTACCTGCTCGTATCTAGACAGGGATGTATTGCTCAGAAAACTCAAAAAATCTCTACAATACCAAAATTCTAGGAAGTTCTTCTATACTAATCCTCAAAGTTCATCTTAGGTTTACGCACTCTAATCAGAGTTTATCTAAATCTAGCTTCCATGGTTTGTACTAAACTTCCTCTAATACCAACTGTAATGCCCGGACCCCAGTTACCTAGAGTCGGTGCATTATTACATAACATTGGCATGATCACAAGAAAGATCAAAACTCAAAAGACCGATTGGTTTAGTAGCCTTGGAAACACTAGATATATTCATAAGTTTTACATTACATCATAAAATGAAAAACTACTACAACAACATAATATCTCCACAGTCCACACTATTATCCCCTCATAATATCCCTGCAGGTCATTCATAACTTACTTTTTCACATCCTGGGGAAAATAAACATAGAAAAGGGGTGAGCTCAAAGGCCCAGTAAGGATAACAATATAGCGGAACATTCAAAATAAGCATAAACATTTAAGGCAATGCAATACTAAAACAAAAGCCTTTTAAACTTGAACTTCAACATAGTATGGAAAAAGTAAAATGAAATAATGCAATTTACTTATTCACATGGATATTCTACTAATCGAATAATCACATGCAAAATCAATAACCACTTTCATAATGATGGAATGAATAATGCTAAACATTAATTGCTTTTCAAGGCCTCGTCCCAAGACCTTGGGGCTAACTGTAATCGGAACCCAACCTGGAGTGCCTCTAATAACCGGACACCAACCCGGAGTGCCTCTAATAACCGGACACCAACCCGGAGTGCCTCTAATAACCAGAGACCAAACTGGAGGGCTTACTTTTACCAGTCCCTTACCTGGAGGGCTTACTTTTACCAGTCCCCAACCTGGAGGGCTTACATCAACTAGTCCCCAACCTGGAACATACTTGTCCAACACATTCATATAAAGTAAAGGTTGAAATATAACATAAACATTCTTATTGGAACTAGCATACGAAATGTCAATACTTTACTCATAAACCACGAATGACACATCTACAGTCAAACATATCACAAAAATTCATTACAATATGGAAGTTTTATATCATAATATATCAACTTCAAATAATCTTAAAATTCATCAAAGGATGTTGACATAGATGAAAATGTTTTTTTAAAAATTATTGAGAGAAATATCCCTTTTTCATGAAATCATTTTAATGTTACACAATTTAGAATGTAAGGCATTTAAATACATTTTTGGATCAAAGTGTCCCATATCACTTTGAAACTTTTTAATGGAATTAACACTTTTAAAACATTCATTTTCATATAAATAAATCCTTACAAACCATTTCGAAAACGTGGACATAAATGAGGATGATTTAGAAGAATAAATATTTAAAACATTTAAACTGATGTTTTAGTAAACGTTCCCTTAGAAATAATCCCTTTGAAAACTCTTTTATGAAATATGGACATGGATAGTAAATATGTCCCTGTAGATACTTACGTAAAGACAACCTCAGATATTAAAGAGATTGTGAAGTAAACCCTTATCAATTTGGTAACTTATGAAACATACAACCCATGAAAGAGATATCATACAATGAAAATGTAAATACACATAAGGTAATGTGTATTACACAAAGAATACAATTATGGGCAATAAATACACCACACAAAAGATAATAGTGGAAATATGGCATGAATCTCACGGAAATAAAGAGTGAGATGAAAACCCCTTACCATGTTAATCAATTGAGTCTTATGGACAAAAGTTAATAACCACCAAATTATTTACAGAATAACATGAATATAAAGATAATCATGATAATATATATCAAATGCCAGTACACAATACACCACTTTCAATAATTTAGTGGCGAATAATGGAAATCTCACGGAATTGAATGTGACATAAGAAAATCCCTTACCTTGTACTTTTACTTGGTTGGGGTAGGTTAACCTCCTGTATAATATTGAAATAATTGTTATTAAATTATACAATAATCATATATATTAATATGATATCATATATGATCTTTTAATATTTATTTGATAATAATATCTTAGTATTATCGTTGTTTCGGGTGTTAGCTTACTTGTTTTCTTTTATATGTTTTGTTACGTAAGACATGTTTGTAAAGGATAGGTTTTATATTATTCATATCCAGAATGATATCAAGTCCTTAAAAGTCATTTTTTAAATCATCAAATCATAATTATACTTGAATGGATACGATGGAGAATGAATCTCATCGCGTTCGTGGAGACAGTAGTCCGTACGTACGCACGAGCGACAATATCATTCTTTTGATATTAAAATAATATATAAATGGACGGTATATCATATATACAGAATCATTAATATTTTATTTTTATTATTTACATGAGTTACACATCATTATTATACCCATCCAAATAATATTATATTGAATAACAATTACACCACGACGTGGAGACGGTAAGCCGTACGTACGTACGTATGGTGACATGTTATTCAAAGGGTGGATAGAATACTGAATATGGTTGTACCATATTTATAATAACATCACAGTATATATATGATACTGGATTTATTATTTTAGAATGGTAAAAACAAAGGAAGAAGAAGTGGAAGAAGAAATGAACTTAGAAAAGGGTGGTGAAATCATTACCTCTTCTTCGGGTTCTTCCTTTTGATTTGATCAAAAGGGCTCCTTAGGTTGGCTTTCGGATCAAACTAAGGACCCTAGGTTGTAGTGAGGGATGTTGGGAGAGTATTTGGGCAGAGTTTGGCCTAAAAAAAGGCTTTGAAGGTGTTAAGAAATGAGAAGGAGGAGTGCCCTTTTATAAGAGGGGTGAGGGGCACCTTTGGAAAAGCAAGAAATATTAATTTATAATAAATTCATATTCGGTTTCTAATGGATCCAAAGTTGATTATTCAAAGGTTAAGGTGGGGATCGGTCGAAAACAACTCAACCAATAGAATTTAGAGAGGTTTGGGTACTTATATTAACCTTATCTTTAAGTTTTAACTCTAAGTTAATTAGTTTCACTTTTACAATGTCTCTTTGTATTTTTATATAATATGCTTAATAAACTTACTACAGACATCCAAGAGACTCCCAAGTGGTCCATTAATGATGAACCTATCATGATATAAGTCTCTTGGCCGAACCTTAGTTTTTTTGGAATTTAATATCAATTAATAATATAATATGTTTTTAATAACTCTTTTATGTCAATTTTGACATTATTCAATAGTTGATTTTTGTGAAACTCATAACAGATTGATTACTTCGAAAAAAGTCAATTAAATAAATCCTAATATATCATATTATCCTATAAAATTAGTTTAATTCATTAAAAGTTTCATATTTTATTTATTTGAGTATTTATAATATCAATTATTTTAATTTTTCACTATTATAGTAATTACTGCATCATCATTGTGTCATAACTAAAATACATTATTTAATATCTAAAAATTATAAATAAACTATCATTATATAGGAAATCTTTTTATCTTTCTAATTAATATTTATAATCTAAAATCCAACATATATAACCCTATGTAACAATTTTTTTGCTATAAGATATATGCTTGTGTCATTTTTGTATTCATTTTAACTTAATTAAAATAAAGTGTCATTATCACTTACAAGTGGATCCATGGGGTCCCAAAATCGACCCAAAGATGCCTATGGTCGAACCTGTATCAACCAATAAGGTTAGGACACGTTTTAGTGTAATTTAGTATTATTATAATATTATTTTTAACCCTTATTTACCAGATTTACCCTTAACCATGGTAAATAAAATTTTTACCGCAGTAATTATTCAAAATGTCTAAAAATAAAAGTTACCTATTTACACAATTTGAAAATCCTGATTCCAAATATTGAATCCATTTTTCTAAATTCAAAACACAGAAGTGGCAGAAATTAATTTAAAATTAATTCCCGGTGTCAAAACAAAAAGCGTGTTTTTAAGAGATAATAACTATCAAAAGATTGACACCTGTTTATGTTCGGTTTAATTGTAAAATTATGTCCAATGACCAAAATTATATTAAATGGTAAATATATATTCTAAATATACTTTAAAACCACTTAAATTCATAATTTATCACTATTAATTATTTTTATTAAAAAAGTTGTTTTTAATTAAAATTTAGTAATTTTCACTATTCATCAAAATATGAAAGTTATCCGAAATGTACCAAAATTTCACCTTAGGCTAAATTCGATATTCCGAATCCAAAAATGAAGTCCATTCTAAAGTATAAAATATATATAATTTAAAAAAGTAGATATTACTATTCATAACGGCTAGTTTGATTGGTTGTGGTGTGTTAGAACTCAAAGTTGCGTACAACACACGCTACTGTATTATTCAAAGGAAAGCGTACCGTGGAAGCTTGGGATGTTTCATTTTAAATTTTTTTGATGTCCCCATTTAGTCAAAAAGTTTAAAATATTGTATTGAAAAGGTTTCACTATTAAAAGTTGATAAAAGTGCAATACTGAAAATGAATCTGTTCTTGTATTATGTCTAAGAAACTCATAATATGGATTCTAAAATTATAAGGATTTTATAAAGTTTAAAATTTAGTTAATACTATTCATAACCTCTTTTGAACGGCTTGTTTGGTAATTCATGGTGTGCTTGAACTTGGTGTTGCGTGTAGTGCATGTTATTGTATTATTTTAAAGAAATAACACACTATGAAATCTTGGTGTGTTACACTAAAACTACATTACTATAACATCCCATCAATAATATCGAAAAAAAGTAGTATCCTTAAACAATACTAACTTATGTCCAACATAATCCATTCCAATCTTTAGTCTTATCTAAAATAATTCGGTCCAAGCTCATAGTATAAAGAAAATGATTACATGAAATGTCACCTAACAATCACGTGAATGCTATCATTTATCCCCCATATATCATAAGATATATCTTGTTGGTCAAATTACAAACATATGAATAACTTAATCATTTATTCTCTTGAAAAATGAATACCCATTTAACCTTAGTGAAAACATTAATGCTGTCAAAAGTTAACTCTTTCCACATACCAAAATCCCAAAATTTCTATATTATCAAACCATAACATCACTTAGTCCTTATATCAGTCATGAGATCATGAATACAATCAAATATCTCATTATCTTTGTATCCCATCATTATGCGCATGTCATCTACTTTCCAAAAATACTGGTACAATTCATCACACACTTTCAAAACATAAGGAAATACAACAGTGTAACAATCCTTAGATGTCTCTTTATTCCATAGTATCATTCGATTACTTATACAACATTACACTCGATAAACATGTAATCATTATACTACCTTCATAAACCATTGGCTGAGCTTCAACAATTCTTTCATCTCACATATCATTTGTAGTCTCTTCATCATCATCAACATAAATATTACCCATACGACCATACTGATTCTCTTCATGACACTTTCCCTTAGGGCATTGGTTTGCATAATGCCCATACATTCCACATTTAAAACATTTAACCATTGTTGATGTCGTAGCAATACCATTATCCTCATCCATGGGGTTAACTGATCCTTTTCCCTTGCACTTACTGGATTTATGTCATTCATTTCCACACCCAAAGCATCTTCCAATTCCTTTAAAACATTCTCCTTTATGCCTCTTCCCACATGATTTACATATGGGAAATTGAACTTTTTTTCCTCTATGATCATCATGAAACTCCATATTTCTCGTATTAGTCGAGTCATGAAACTTACAAAATTTGAGTTTATTGATCATATTATGAGATTTTTTATTCGGCATAATAATAATGTTTGGACTTACAAATCCAGTTTCATTTGGTTTCTCATGACAAATATCATTCCATTGTCCGTTATATCCTCCATTATCGTGAATCTTCTTGTTTCCAGCCATTTTCTAAAACCCAAAAAGAATAGTGTGAGAGGCAAAAATCATGCTAGGGAAAACAACATAGTAAAGGGGGAGTACCCTCAATATATAACATCTTAGGTTAAATTCTATTATCATTACCGTAGTTATAGGACTATATCTTATACGTATACTTATCCTTAGGGACATCCCTAGAAATACCTTAGAAATATCTCTAGGGATCTCACTAACGTTTTCGCATCCTAGTTTCCAAAGGTTGACTAAAACTTTCCTCTGATACCAACTGTAGAGACCCGAAGCTTTATGTACATGGAAATTACATTAATTTTGTGGAAAACTTAATACATAACAAAAACAGACACACAATGACCATAATAATTTAGTGTCTTTGGAAACATGGAACGTAATCTTCTAATCGTGGTGAAAGATCTTCAACATCTCCCATAAATATCTTCCCCTTTTTTTCTTACCTAATACCTTTCTTTATATCCTAGGGAAAAGAAAACATAAAAAGGGTGAGCTCAAATGCTCAGTAAGTGTAAGCATGGATAAAATAAAACATACCATATACATTTGAACATAAAGACATGAACTTAATGTTTAAACATCAAAAGCTTGAGAAGTGAAATAAAACATGGAAGTAGGTAAGGCATAGTTCATAAAGAAACATTAAGAATTATAAAATAGCATGGGAATAAAACATGTAATTGTTCCAACCATTAAGCACATGATATGATTTCCGTAGTAGCCAAGGCATTGCTGCCAAGACCATCTTAGTGGACAAAGTCCCTTTCTGAATCGAGTTCACTCCACCTTCCAGTCCTGTATTACTGAACCGGTTTAACATGTCGTTCCAGCCATGTCTATTTCATGAGATATAAATATTTACCCAAGGCATTGGAGGGAGATATAGGTCCCACACATCTCATAATGAAATAATTCCTACTTTGCCACAAAATATACATACATCATTCATTATAACCCAATAAATAAAATGGGTTTCATAAACATCATCCCATCATCACATAATCCATATAAAAGAAATGGATATCATTTCATGATAAGAAAAGTGAAACCATTTAAATCATAGATACATTACACTTCAATCATACACATGTGAAATAATGTCATCTTAGATGAAAATGGTTTTGATAAAACACTTTAAATGAATTCTTGAGGAAAATATCCTTTTTTATTCAAAATCATTTTCTTTTCAAAAAATGTCATGAAATTTTAAAAGAAAAGGGTTTTGTTGAAAATAGTAATGAAATATTTTGAAGGAATCTTCATGAAAATAAGGCTTTATAAAACCATAAAAATCCTTTCATGCCGTATTCGTTAAAAAAACATTCTTATCGTACTTTTATCAGAAAAGTCAAAAAAGTACCTCGTAACGTAAACAAAAGAAAGATCCCTTACATACCATGTAGTAAAAGTCAAAATTGGGTAAAAATGACATTAAAAATACATGAAAACATTTTTAGGGAACATGGACATGGATGATAACAATAACCCCAGTAAATAATTACGAATAAGCAACCTCGGATAAAAATGAGATTTGAAAAATTATCCCTTACCTTAGATCCGATATGCTTCCTACATATCTGAAACCCCTGTATAATGATTTAAATAATGTTATTTACTTATTACAGAATCATATTCATTGTTATTATATCATATATGGTTCACTTATGACTTTATATTACCCGTTCTTTTGTAAATTCATGTTAAAGTAGCGTTTTGGGTAAAATCGTCCCATTTGTCATTCGTGTTTTAACTTGTAATTATTCATATGATTACTTAGATCATGATTAATTATATCCAGAATGTAAAACATGATTTATATATAATATATATTCATAATGTACATATATATAATATATCGATAAATGGAATGAAATACACCGTTCATGGAGATGGTAGGTCGTGCGTACGCATGAACGTTGTTTTCGTTTCCCTATTGAATTGAAAGGAATTAAGTTGATGGCATGCATATATATATACACATAAATACAGTATCATTATTATGTCATATATTTAATTAGTACTTATTATATATACTTTATAATCATTCATGAGTGGTTAATCATTGAGAATGAATCTCATCGCGTCGTGGAGACGGTAGTCCTTACGTAGGCACGATCGATGGTATCATTCCCATGAACGTGGAATTATATACAAGTGTATGTATAATATTTCAGAATCAATATCACTTTACGATAATCATATAGTCATTATTTAAACCATTATACCCATCCAAGTAAGGTGGTGGTGGAAAATAGATTACACCACGACGTGGAGACGGTATTCCGTACGTACGCACGTGAGGTGATTTCGTTTTCAATAGGATGGATAGATGTTGAAATTGGATTGTTTCATACTTATAATAACATATCAGTATATGAGTGATACTGATGTTATTACTTCATAATGAAACAACTAAAGAAGAAGATGTTGAAGAAGAATAAATTTGGAAAGGATCGGTAACGGATATTACCTCTTTTTGATGCGCCTCTTCTTAACCTCCACTTAGGGCACTAGGGTCTGTATTTGAAGAAGACCATAACCTCTAGGATGATTCTAGGGAAGTGGGGAAGTAAAATGGGCAGGGTTTGGCCAAGATTTAAGGATCAGATTGGTGTGAGGAGGAGAGGGTGGAGGTGCCCTTTTATAAGGGAGGAGAGGGGCACCGTTGGAAATATAAGAAATATTAGTTTATATTAAATCTCAACCCCACTTACAAACTTCCAAAATGACTCATATCCGAAGATTACATGATATAGGGTTGTAACCTCATCAACCAATAAAATTTAGACATGTTAGGAATTTATTTTAAACATTACCACCTTTATTTATCCTTATTTATCAATTTAATTTTATTTGTGGTAATAATATTCAAAATTTTAAATTATTATTATTAATTACATATGTGTTGTGAATTTTCCATAATTTGACACATTATGACATTGTCGATCATATAAATTTTAGTTTATAATTTTTAAATATTTTTGTGATTTTTAAACAATTTTATAATATGTTATTTTTATAAAATAACATTTGTGTCAATTTTGACACTATTAATTTATTTGAATTTAAATAAAATATATATAGAGGATATGTTAGAACTAAAAGCCTTAATAGATTAATAAAATGTCATATGTAACTAGAATATTATTTTAGTACATTAAATAGTGCATATAATAATTATTTTAATATTTTAAAATCATTTATTTGATATTTTAATTAATAAAATAATTTCAACATCACTATTGTGTCATAATTAATGATAATTATTTAATCCTAAAAATTATAAATAAATTCCCATGCTGTAGATAATTGTATTAGATTTCTGTAGACTATTAATGTTCGAAGTTTCATTAAGTTTATCACCAAATTTAAATTATTATACTTATAAGATTTAAGAAAGTGACATGTTGTCACATTCATTAATTTTAATAATAATAAAATTATTTTCATGGAAAAAAGTCTATTAGATGAATCTAATATTACCCTTAGGTGATATGGGTCAACTTTTAGTCATCCAATAGGCTTTTGGCAGGTTTTAGGGTAATTATATAATCTAATATTTACTCTTAATTACCCGATTTACCTTTAACTATGGTAAATAAAAATTACCGTAGTTACTATTCATAATGCCCAAAAATAAAAACTAGCCTATTAACATAATTTGGACCCATGGATTCTAAATATGGAATCCATTTTTCAAAATTCAAAACATATAAGTTGCAGTAATTAATTTAAAATAAATCCCGTTGTTAATAAAACTAGTTTTAGAAGTAAAACATTGCCAAAGATTGAAATGTTTTTACCTATGAATTCATTGTGAAATTAATTCTAATGACATACATTATATTAAATGGTAAAAATATATTCTATTTATACTTTAAAACCATTAAATATTATAATTTAACCATATAAATTATCTCAATGAAAAAATTTGTTTTTAATTAAAAATTAGCGTATTTTTACTATTCATCGAAATATGAATGTTATGAGAAAAATATCAAAAATTTATCCAAAGTAAATTTTTATATCCTGATTCAAAAGAATAATTTTATTTTTTCAAATTGAACTTATAAATGTGTCAAAAACTAGATTTAATGTGGGTGCGCCATCAAAAGGCGGCAAAACTACATTGTTTTGATAAATACTTATTTTACCCAAAAAAACTTTATTTTGTTCTCTTACCATGTTCTAGAAAATGTGTAAGATGAATAATAATGTTGTAAAATTTAAAAATTAGTTAATACTATTTATAACGGATAGTTCATAATAATATTATAAGAATATATCATTGTTTAGTAAAACTGAGTATTGCATATAACACATGCTATCGAGGAAAGTCGTGATTGCGTGTAATGCAAGCCAAGTCAGGGTTGCGTGTTGTGAAAGAATCCTTCGTTGTATCATATAACAGAATCCAACGATATTTCATTTATACATTGAATATATATATATATATACACACACACACACTCAACGTTTCATAGAATGACTATTATAAAACGAACATGAAATTGTGTGTAACACGATCCAAGAATAGTGTTGCGTATACTGCAAGCTAATACGGTGTTGCGTATAGTACAAGATAAAATTAGTGTGTTGTATAATAGAAGAAATCAATGAAAGTAAAATAATATTTTTCATCAAATCTCGGGGTGTTACAATATCTTAATATTATTGTCGTTTTGGGTGTTAAGTTACTCATTTTATTTTATATGTTTTGTTACGTAAGCCATGTTTGTTATGGATAGGTTGTATCTTATTCATATCCAAAATGATATTAATTCCTTAAACATTATTATTAATCATCAAATGATAATTTTACTTGAATGGATACGATGGGGAATGAATATCATCGCGTTCGTGGAGATGGTAGCCCGTACGTACGCACGAGCAAAAATATCATTCTTTTGATATTAAAATAATATATTATTGGATGTTTTATCATATATAAAGAATCGTTATCATGTTATATTTATTATTTACATGAATTACACATCATTATTATACCCATACAAATAATAATATATTGAATAACAATTACACCACGATGTGGAGACGGTAAGCCGTACGTACGCACGTATGGTGACATGTCATTCAAAGGATGGATAGAATACTGAATATGGTTGTACCATATTTATAATAACATCACAGTAAATAGAAGATACTAGATTTATTATTTTATAAGTGAAATAACAAAGAACGGAGAAGTTGAAAAAAATGGAACTTGAAAGATGGTGGTGAAAACATTACCTCTTCTTCGGGATCATCCTTTTGATTTGATCAAAAGGGCTTCTTAGGTTGTCTTTCTGATCAAACTAAGGCCTCTAGGTTTAAGTGAGGAATGTTGAGAGAGTATTTGGGTAGGGTTTGGCCGAACCAAAAGGCTTCGAATGTGTGAATTACTGAGATGGGAATGTGCCCTTTTATAAGAGGGGTGAGGGGAACCTTTGGAAAAGATAGAAATATTAATTTATAACAAATTCATATTCGGTTTCTAATGGCTCCAAAGTAAATTATGTAAAGGTTAAGGTGTGGACGGGTAAAAAAACAACTCAACCAATAGGATTTAGACATGTTTGAGTCACTATATTTACATTATCATTAAGTATTAACTCTTAGTTAATTAGTTTCACTTTTACAATGTCTCTGTCTATTTTTATATTATATAGTTAATAAACATACTATATACATACAAGAGACCACCAAGTGGTCCATTAATGATACACCTATCATAATATAAGTCTCTTTGTTGATCCTTAGATTTTTACAAATTTAATATCAATTAATAATATAATATTTGTTTTAAAAACACTTTTATGTCAATATTGACAATATTCAATAATTAATTTTTGTAAAAATCATAACAGAATGATTACATCGACAAACGTTAATTAAATCAATCCTAACATGGCATATAAACCTATAAAATTAGTTTAATTCATAAAAAGGCTCAAATTATATTTATTTGGGTGTTTATAATATCAATTATGTTAATTTTTCACTATTATATTAGTTACTGCATCATCATTATGTCATAAATAAATTAACTTATTTAATGTCTAAAAATTATAAATAAAATACCATTATGTAGGAAATGTTTTTTATCTTTATAATTAATTTTTGTAGTCTAAAATCCAACATATATAACCCTATGTAAAAATTGTTTTTCTTAAATAAATATTCTTATGTCATTTTTGTATTTATTATAACTTAATTAATATAAAGTGTCATTATCACTTACTAGTGGATCCATGATGTCCCAAAATTGACCCAAATATGCCCATGGTCGGACCTGTATTAACCAATAAGGTTAGGAAACGTTTTAGGGTAATTTAGTATTATTATAATATTACTTTTTAACCTTCATTTATCGGATTTACCCTTTAACCATGGCAAATAAAATATTTACCGAAATAATTATACAAAATGTATAAAAATAAAAGTTACCTATTTAAACAATTTGGAAATCCTGATTCCAAATATGGTATCCATTTTTTCAAATTTAAAACACATAATTGGTAGAAAATAATTTAAAATTAATTCCCGTTGTTAAAACAAAAAGCGTGTGTTTAAGAGATAATAACTATAAAATGATTGACACTTGTTTATGTCTGGTTTAATTGTGAAATTATGTCCAATGACCAACATTGTATAAAATGGTAAAAATATATTCAAAATATACATTAAAACCACTCAAATTCATAATTTATCACTATTAATTATTTCGATTAAAAAAGTTGTTTTTAATTAAAATTTAGTAATTTTAACTATTCATCAAAAATATAAATGATATCCAAAATGTTCCAAACTTTTACCCTAGGCTAATTTCGATAATCCAAATCCAAAAATGAAGTCAATTTTGAAAGATGACATTTATAAAATTTCAAAAAGTGGTTATTACTATTTATAACGGCTAGTTTGATTAGTTTTGGTTTGTGTTAGAACTCAAAGTTTCGTACAACACACTCTACTGTATTATTCAATGGAAAGCGTACCATAGAAGCTTGGGGTGTTACATTATCCCCTCTGTCAAATAATTTCATCCTCGAAATTTATAAAATAATACCGCATAAAAAGACTCGGGTGGTTCTTCATCATAAGTTCCTCGGGTTCCCACGTTGCCTCTTCTATTTTATGGTTTCTCCATAGAACATTTACCAGACGAGTCATCTGGTTTGTCAGCACTTGTTCTCTCGTATCAAGAATTCTGGTGGGCTCTTCGCAATAAGACATATCGGGTTCCAGTTCTAATTCCTCATAGGTGAGTACATGTGTTGGGTCAGGCATGTATTTTCTCAATAGTGATACATGGAACGCATCGTGAACTTTGGAGAGACTTGGTGGCATTGCCAAACGGTAAGCTACAGCCCTAATTTGTTCTAGAATTTCAAAAGGTCCAATATACCTGGGACTCAATTTACCCTTCTTACCAAAACGTATAACTCCCTTCTATGGAGATACCTTCAGGAAAACATGATCACCAACTTGAAATTCCAAATCCATCCTTCGATTATCGGCATAGCTCTTCTGCCTACTTTGAGCAGCTTTGATATGGTTTTGGATTACAGTTACCCTTTCCATCATTTCCTCCACTAGTTCTGGGCCGACAAGTTTTCTTTCAAAAACGTCATAATAACTGGTTTGTGTGCGACATCTCTTTCCATACAACACATCATATGGTGCCATCTGAATACTTGAATGGAAGCTATTGTTATAGGAAAATTTTACCAGAGGTAAATATTGATCCCACATACCCTGAAAGTCATGTGAGCATGACCTCAACATCTCTTCTAAGGTTTAAATCGTCTGTTCTGATTGTTTATCTGTTTGAGGGTGGTAGTCGGAGATCAATTGAAGTTCAGTATCCAGGGATTTCTGAAGACTCTTCCAGAATCTTGAAGTACAACGGGGATCACAATCTGAAACAATCAATAGGGTTACTCCATGAAGTCTCACCACTTCATTAATATATAGTCTTGCTAGAAGTTTCATTGGCTGATCTTCTCTTATAGCATGAAAATGTGCTGACTTGGTAAGACGATCAACAATAACCCATATTTCATCATTCCTTCTAGGAGTCTTTGGTAGCCCCATGACAAATTCCATTGTAATATTGTCCCATTTCCACTCCAGTATGGGAAGAGGTTTCATGACTCCTCCAGGCTGTTGCCTTCCAGATTTCACTTATTGACAAACCATACATGTTGACACAAAATCAAAAATCTTCCTCTTCATGTTGTCCCACCAAAAATGTTCCTTCAAATATCTATACATTTTGGTGCTCCCAGAGTGTATAGATAAATTGGAACTATGAGAATCATCCAAAAATTCCCTTTTTAGATCAGTTATATTGGGAACACAAAGTCTCTTCCGAAATTTTAAAATTCCTTCTTCTTAAACAAAGTCCTTCAATCTCCCATCAATCACAGCTTTAATATTCTTTTGAAATTATTCATCATCGGTCTGATAACTCTTTATCCTTTCTAGTAAAGATGGTTTGGAAACCATTTGAAAAAGACTTGATGTTTCACCTTCAATGGTTATTCCCATATCCATCTTCACTAGATCCCTAAAAATTGGATCCCTTTCAATTCTCATATTGTTCAAAACTCCATGATATTTTTGCTCAAAGCATCTGCCACCTTGTTTGCCTTCCCTGGGTGGTAGTGTATCATGCAATCATTGTCCTTGAGTAGTTCAAGCCATCACCTTTGCCTTATGTTGAATTATTTTTGTGAGAAAATATACTACAAACTCTTGTGATCAATATAAATCTCACATTTTTCACCATAGAGATAATGTATCCATATCTTCGAAGAAAATATCACAGCTGCTAACTCAATATCATGAGTAGGATAGTTTTGGTCATGAATTTTCAACTGTCGTGATGCATAGGAAAAAATCCTATCATTCTGCATAACGACACAACCAAGTCCTTTCTTCAATGCATCACTATAAATAACGAACCCATCATTCCTCGATGGTAGAGTCAATATAGGATCACTGAATAATATACTCTTCAGTTCTTCGAAACACTCCTCACACTCTTGTGTCCAAATAAATTTAACCCCTTTACGTGTGATCTTTTTTAATAGGTTAGCCAACCGGGCAAAATTCTGAACGAAGTGTCGATAATAACCTGTTAAACCAATAATGTTTCGTACCTTAGTTATACTCATAGGTGCTGGCCATTCTTGGATTGCCTTATTAATAGAAGGATAAATAGAGATTTCATCTATAGAGACAATATGGACAAGAAAAGAAATCTCTTGAAGCCAGAATTAACATTTACTAAACTTCCCATATAATTCTTCTCTTCTCAGAGTCTTCTGGATAATGCGCAAGTGATTTTCATTATCTTCGTAGCTTTTGGAGTATACTAGGATATCATCAATAAATAACACCACAAATTCATCTAGATATTCCTTGAGAACTCTATTCATTAAATCCATGAATACAGAGGGTGCATTAGTCATCCCAAAAGGCATTACTGTAAACTCGTAATGCCCGTACCTGTTTCGAAATGTTGTCTTCGGAATGTCTTCCTTCTTCACAAACAACTGATGGTATCCAAATCAAAGGTCAAGATTTGAAAAGTATTGAGCTCCATGCATTTGGTCAAATAAATCATCAATGCGAGGTAGGGGATAGTTGTTCTTTATTGTTATAGCATTGATCTCCCTATAGTCGATACATAACCTCATAGATCCATCTTTCTTTTTATCAAAAGAAACAGGGGATCCCCATAGAGAAACAATAGGGAGAATAGATCCATTATTAATAAATTCCTCTAATTTTTTCTTTAGTTAAACTAATTCCAAAATGGACATTCTATAAGGGGTCTTCTATATAAGCCTTCATCCAGGAATTAAATCAATAGAAGACTCAACTTCTCATTCTGGAGGATGTCCAGGTAAATCTTCCAGAAACACATCTACATATTCTTTCACAATAGGTACATCCTCTATTTGAACATTTCTTTCCTCACCCACATTCATTTCATTCTCTTCCTCCCTAATAATTGAATTTTGTTGAGCTAATGGGGGTGGATCTAGATAAGAATTAGGTGGTGACAATTCATCTCTAAAGATAAGGTGTTCCTTATCATCATCATCAAAATTCGTAACCTCGTTCTTCTTACAATAAATCATCGCATCACGGTCCGAATGTCAATCCATACTGAGGATTATATCAAACTCAATCATAGGTATGATGATGAGATCAGCAGATAAAGAACATTCACGTGCTCTAATGGGGACTGATTCACAAAACATTGTTGCAATGATACTTCTCTTAGGAGTTTCAACTGAAAACTCCCTTGTTAAATCAAATTGGAAATATCTAATTTTCTTAGAAAAATGGGAAGGTATGAAACAATGAGATGATCCAGAATCAAATAATGCATTTTCTAAACTTGAGGAAACCAATAAATTACATGCCACCATGTATTTCGGAGCTTCTACCTCAGCAGTAGTGATAGCTTAATATTGGCCTTGATCCCTTGGCCTTTTTGAGGTAAGTTCCCCTGACTCCTAGGACATTCATTTGCATAATTTCCCATCTCCCTACAATTGTAGCTTTTTACATCGGCATCTTCCTTCTTCCCCTTGCAATCATGAGTTTGGTGGCCTTTTTCACCACACTTGTAACAGACTCCCATTCCATTTAAGCAATTACCAGGGTGTTTATTCCTACATTTACTATAGGATGGATATTCACCTTTTACCTTCTTCCCATTATTTCTATTCCCTTATTGATCAGTAGATCTATTCTTCTCTTGCTTTTCTTTAAAGTCATAAGACTTAGAGAATTCCTTCTCTGTCTTGATAGCACATGACACAATGTCTTCGTACGACGAGAAGGATTGTAAGACTAATGCTCGATGGAGAAATGGTTTTAACCCATCAAAGAAATGATCAATATTACTTCATGGGTTATGTGTATAATCTCTAGCATACCTTGCTAACCTCGTAAAGTTAGCATCATACTTTGAGACATTCTCGTCCTCCTTTTGTCTCAGACTCAGAAATTGTCTTTCCATATCTGCTCGATGGTCACGAGGAAAGTATTTTTCTAAAAACAGATCTTTGAACTCCCTACATTCCATATTTGATACTTCATCATCTTCCTTTGTGTTTTGAATCAATGACCACCATTGACCAACATCTCTAGTGAGGCGGTAAACTACCATGATAACTTTTTCCCTTTCACTACTCCCCAAAGCCTGATATTTTTTCTCTAGGGAATTTATCCATTGCTGAGCTACTAATGGATGTGTACTCCCATTGAACGTTGGTGGTTGTTGCCTCATGAAGCGATCTAACATTGATCCTCCACGCTGCGGACCAGTGTGCTCCATATGGGTAAGGTTATTATTTATAACCTGAGTGATTTGTCCCAGTATGGTGATTAGTGGATCAGCACAGGTTGCATCACCAGCTCCACTATAATTATCTTAAGCAGGAGGGAAATCCCTTCATGGAGTACGTGCATTGATACAATTTCCATTTCTTCCACCAGATGCCATTTCTAAACAATGGCATAAACTAGATTAGTTTATGAATCAAAATACATAATCCCATACATATAAAACACTTAACATAAACTGAAATATTTATGGATATAATCCATAATCATAAAAATGTTCTCCTTGAGGACGTATATACTCATAAACCCTTCATAACAATTTGTCAAGAAAATGAGAGTTATCCTAAGAAAATCCCCCAGTAGTGTCATAACCAAGAGTGCAGCAAGGCCCATTGTCATGCACCAGTTCCTGTTCGAGTCTAGCTCAAAGCGGTGTTTTTGTGTTTTACCCCTAGGTACATCTGTTCCAGAGCCGACTCTACCTGCTCGTATCCGGACAGGGATGTATTGCTCGGAAAACTCACAAAATCTCTACAATAACAAAATTCTAGGAAGTTCATCTATACTAATTCTCAAAGTCCATATTAGGTCTAGGTTCTCTAATCAGAGTTTATCAAAATCTAGCTTCCAAGGTTTGTACTAAACATCCTCTGATACCAACTATAACGCCCCAACCCCAGCTATCCAGAGTTGGTGCATTAGTACATAATATTGTCATGATCACAAGAAAGATCAAGTCTCGAAAGACCGATTAGTTTAGTAGCCTTGGAAACACTAGATATATTCATAAAGTTTACATTACATCATAAAATGAAAACTAAAACAACATAGTCTCCATAGTACACACTTATATATCCACATACTATCCCAGTAGGTCATTCATAAATTACATCTTCACATCCTGGGAAAAATAAACATTTAAAGGGGTGACCTCAAAATCCAAATATGTATAACAATATAGCCAAAAGTTTCATAAATATGAATAAACATTTAAGGAAATGTATAACTAAAACAAAAGCCTTTTAAACTTGAAATACATCATAATATTGCAGAAATAAAATGAAATAATGACATTTACTTATTCACATGGATATTATACTAATCGAATAATCACATTCAATATTAATAACCACTTTCAGAAAGATGGAATGCATAATGCCAGAATATCATAACCACATAGTCAAGGCCTCATGCCAAGACTACAAATAATATTTTGTCAAGGCCCTGTTCCAAGTCACTGGTTTGTCTCATGAGACCTACCGATGCATTGAGGAGCTATAGCGAGCTCCACCCGTCACATATTAAGTCCAATGCATTCTTAATATGAACAGGTTTAAGCATAATGTAAACATTCGTATTAAAACTAGCATACGAAATTTCAATACTTTCTCCATAAACCATGAATGGTATAAAAACAACACATCTAAATTCAAAAAAATCACAAAACCTTTAATACAATATAGAAGTTTTGTATCATAATAAATCAACTACAAATAATCTTAAAATCCATCAAAGGATGTTGACATAGATGAAATCAATACTATTTGAGAGTAATAACACTTTTTTTGAAATCATTTAAAAGTCGCATAATTACAAAAATAAAACATTTACTTTGAAAATTTTCTTATAAGCTTGTAAGGGAAGCTTCAAATATTTTATAATGGTAGAAAATAACCGCACCCGCAATATAAGTTAAAAAAATACATTCTTACCTTAATTCTTTCGAAAAGGTTAAAAAGGAACTTGTCTGGAAAATGACGGAAAGATTCAACTATAAACCAATTATAAAAGTCAAAAAAGGCATAAATGACTTTAACCCATATTCTAGTAAATAGTAAAAATGTTTTGAAATACATTTTTAAGAAACATGGATGTGGATGATAAAGAAGTCCCAGTATATTATTTGGTATAAACAACCTCAGATAATGAAGAGATTATGAAATAAACCCTTACCTTGTACTTTTCATTGGTTAGGGGTAGGTTGAACTCATGTATAATGGTGAAATAATGGTTATTAAATTATACAAGAATCATATACATTAATATGATATCATATATGATCTTTTAACATTGCTTTGTTAATAATATCTTAATATTAATGTCATTTTGGGTGTTAACTTACTCAATTTATTTTATATTTTTTGTTATATAAGCCATGTTTGTTATGGATAGGCTGTATCTTGTTCATATCCATAATTATATTAAGTCCTTAAACATTATTATTAATCATCAAATGCGAATTATACTTGAATGGATACGATGGAGAATGAATCTCATGACGTTCGTGGAGAAGGTAGTCCGTACGTACGCACGAGTGACAATATCATTATTTTGATATTAAAATAATATATGATTGGATGGTATATCATATATAAAGAATCCTTATCATGTTATATATTTTATTTAAATTAATTACACATCATTATTATACCCATCCAAATAATAATGTATTGAATAACAATTATACCATGACGTGGAGACGGTAAGCCGTACATACGCACGAATGGTGACATGTCATTCAAAGGATGGAGAGAATACTGAATATGGTTGTACAATATTTATAATAACATCACAGTCTATAGAAGATACTAGGGTTATTATTTTATAATGGAAATTACAAAGAAAGTAGAAGTTGGAGAAGAAAGGGACTTGAAAGAGGGTGGTGAAAACATTACCTCCTCTTCGGGTTCTTCCTGTTGATTTGATCAAAAGGGCTCATTAGGTTGGCTTTCTGATCAAAATAAGGCCTCTAGGTTGAAGTGAGGGAAGTTTAGATAGTATTTTTGCAGGGTATGATTGAACCAAAAGTCTTTGAAGCTGTTAATTAGTGAGAAGAGAAAGTGCCCTTTTATAAGAGGGGTGAGGGGCACCTTTTGAATAGCTAGAAATATTATTTTATTATAAATTAATATTTGGTTTCTAATGGCTCTGAAGTTGATTTTTTAAGGTTTAAGGTGTGTATGGGTCTAAAAAAACTCAACCAATAGGATTTGGATAGGTTTGGTTCAATATATTAACCTTATCTTTAAGTATTAACTCTTAGTTAATTAGTTTCACTTTTACAATGTCTCTTTTTATTTTTATATTATATAGTTAATAATATTAATATATACATCCAAGTGACCCCTAAGTTGTCCATTAAGGATACACCTATCATGATATAATTCTCTTGGAAGAACCTTATATTTTTACGAATTTAAAATCAATTAATAATATAATATTTTTTTAAAAAACTCTTTTATGTCAATTTTGACACTATTCAATAATAGATTTTTGTAAAACTAATAACAAAATTATTACATCTAAAAAAGTTAATTAAATTAATACTTACATGTCATATAAACCTATAAAATTAGTTTAATTCATAAAAAGTCTCAAATTATATTTATTTGTGTGTTTATAATATTAATTATTTTAATTATTCACTATTATGGTAATTAGTGCATCATCATTGTGTCATAAATAACTTAATTTATTTAATTTATAAAATTTATAAATAAAATACCATTGTGTATGAAATCGTTTTATCTTTCTAATGAATAGTTAGAGTCTAAAATCCAACATATATAACCCTTATTTAAAAAATTGTTTTTCTAAAAGTTATATGCTTTTGTCATTTTTGTATTTATTATAAATTAATTAATATAAAGTGTCATTATCACTTACAAGTGGATCCATGGGGTCCCCAAATAGACCCATATATTCCCATGTTCGGACATGTATCAACCAATAAGTTTAGTACACATTTTTGGGTAATTTTGTATTATTATAATATTAATTTTTTACCCTTATTTATTGGATTTACCCTTTAACCATGGTAAATAAAATATTAACCGAAGTAATTATTCGAATTGTCTAAAAATAAAAGTTACCTATTTACACAATTTGGAAATCTGGATTCCAAATATGGAATCTATTTTTCCAAATTCAAAACACATAAGTGGCAGAAGTTAATTTAAAATTAATTCCCGTTGTTAAAACAAAAAAGCATGTTTTTAAGAGATAAAACTATCAAAAGATTGACACTCGTTTATGTCTGGTTTAACTGTAAAATTATGTCAAATGACCAAAATTATATTAAATGGTAAATATATATTTTAAATATACTTTAAAACCACTCAAATTAATAATTTATCACTATTAATTATTTCGATTAGAAAAGTTTTTTTTAATTAAAATTTAGTAATTTTCACTATTCATCAAAATATAAATGCTATCTGAAAAGTTAAAAACATTTAACCTAGGATAATTTAGATATTCTGAATCCAAAAATGAAGTCAATTTTGAGAGATTAAATTTATAAAAATTCAAAAAGTGGGTATTACTATTCATAACGGCTAGTTTGATTGGTTGTGGTGTGAGTTAGAACTCAATGATGCGTACAACACAAGATACTATATTATTCAAAGGGAAGTGTACCGTAGAAGATTGGGGTGTTACAAATATTAATTTTAAAATGGATTTAATATTTATAATAATAATAATTAATAATGTTTTACATTTTTATTTTCTTTTCTTAACAAAACTTTTAGTGAAAGTAATTAAAATTGTTTAGAGTGATTAAGGTAAAAAAGTGTTTACTTAGTTGTTAAACATCAATCTCAAGAGCCTAAATGACATAGAAAATTGAAAAAAACACATTTTATATATATTATTAGACTGTATAACAAAATTTATCTACATTTTATCTTATTTAGTCTAATAATTCAAGGGATAAACACAGTTAATTTTTACCTTTTTATATTTACATGAATACCCCTTCACCTCCACTTCAAAAAACGAAGTCACCACACACTGATTCACACATATGAAGTTAAATTTGATCATAAAAACCCTAAAATCTAATTTTTAAATCTCCCTCAAAACCATATAGTCCTAAATATTAGAATAAACTTATCCAAGGAATCACATTGATTCAAACCAAATCTTATTACCTGAAAAAGAGGCTACATTCGTCAACGTGCATCTATGTTTTATTTCATTCTCAATCCAGTAGATAATTGTTATTATATGATTATATAATAAAAAATTTGTCCTCAATATATTATATTTTTTAATGGTAAGGGTTCTACCTACACCAATACACACTTCTGTCATTTGTGTAATGAACTTACAAATTGTGTGTATGTTGAACTACCACATCGCGAAATGATGTTGGAAATTTTTTAATTAACACACATCATGGTTCAGAATAATGATAGAAAAACTATTTTATATGATATTTATAATATTTATTTTATATTAATTCAACATGAATCAATATATTATACATACGTTCCTATATTATGGTTTTTGTATATATGATAACATCGTTTGTGGACATGTGGCCTACCACCTCCTCAATGTATTGTGATAGGTTCACACATTACATGGAATGGAATAAAGATTGTTTAAACTAAATATATTTGACATACATTACATATATATGATATTATTTAAATATTTACATTTTTATAAATATAATATAATTTTTTTATTACTCTATCACACACTGAAAAAGTAATATTATTGTCCGTGGACTTGTAGACTATCACATCCTTGATGTGATATGATTACTTTTACAACACAATAATTATAATTATATATGAAAACATAATGTTTTATATATTATATAATGATAATTATACAAAGATAAATTTTTATTACCTTCTTTCTATACTGATAATTGAAAAATGGTAATGTCACTCATGTGTACGTACGGCCTAATATCTACATGACTGTAACGTTAGGTCATTTTTCATAATAATATTTAATGATTGGTTTTAAAATTTTAATTTTTGTATGAATATGATAATTATTTCATGATTAATATTAAATATATTTTTATATTATAATCTTTTTACCTTAGTTGACATACCAATGTCATTTTTGACACATATACCGAATAGGTTTCAAACATTTGACAAAATCTTAATTGATTATGTTGTTTAATAAAAATTTATAATGAATGATATAAGAGTAATAATAAACAGAAAAATGGTTCCAATGAAAGAAGATAATTATCATTATTTTTTTATTTAATAGGATAAAGAAACATATGACAATTCAAACCCAAGGTAATTGATTCCTTCTCAATATCCATTCATTGATGCATTTCATAGTGATATACACATTTATCTTTTATATTGTGCATATATAGACCCTTTCAGTTTCTATTTCTATAATTTTTCTATTTTATTTCTATTTAATGTTTTGTAAAATGTTATTCATTTATGGGACATATTATTTAAATGTTCAAACTGGAAGGGGATGCTTTGGATGTTTAAAAACTCATTCACTTATTTCATTATAATATTCTAGAAATTATTTTTCCTAATTTTTAAATGGATAAAAATGGCTATAAAGTAAATTTTATGTCTATTTTTGTATTTTACTTCCTATTCAAGCCTTCTCATTTTTAAAAGAAAAATACAACCCTTATTCTTTTTATCAATATTTTTTATTGAAAATTTGTTTTGAAAATTTGTTTATTATTTAAATATCCTAAAATGTTTTCTTGTGATTGATAATGGAATTTTTAAAGTGAAATGGGGATGATTAAAATATTTTCAATATTTGGATTGAATAATTGTACATGAATATTTTACAAGTGGTTTTACGATAAACCAATGACATGTTATTTCATGATAAACCAATTATTGGTGGGTCCATGATAGCCCTACAATTCATTAGGTATCAAAGTCGTCCATTTGGCCATTCGATTTGTATGATTGACATGTAAGGATGTTTATAATAAGTTTATAATAGTGATAAGTATAATTATGTACCATCATACAAATATGTTTTATTTATTATTTCTATTTTTTTATGGAAATTATATTACTACAAAACATATATTAAATTATAATTTTTTAATTGTAATTATTTACTACTTCTTTAGGGTAAAAGTATAACATATAATGAAATTATCACGGGATTTAATTTTTACCAATGGACTAATGGTTTCCTTCTTTCTATATCTCCCATTATAATTTTTATACTCATCGAAATATTTTTAATGTTTTTCCCTAGACATAAGGATGAATAAATTATTTAAATAAATCAAATCAAGTTTTTTGAAGAGTTTTTATAAAAGATGTTGTGAAATATTTTAAACAATTTATAATATGGGATGAATGGATATAGTTTAGAAGTATCCAATATTTTTATTGTTTTTCTGTATTATTTATGGCCTAATTATCTAAAACTGTAAACCTGAATATATAAACTATGTGGGAGAATATATAATTCAATACTTCTCTCATGATTATGTATTGTACTAGGATGGTTATTTATAATACCCAATATATTTGTAGCAATGTACCTCAACCAGTTTTTAATGGAAACTAATTTTTTGGAATTTATTCATCTTTAGATCCATATTCCTAAGTTATTTATTAGGGAAAGGATAATTTATAAGTGACCTATAAGAATGATTGTATCACTATGAGGGGGAGGGGTGAATAAATGATGCACATTCTATTTTTGGTTTCTTTTCAATTAAATCATGCTTCACCTCCTATAAGATAGTTGAATTCCCGACTAAAAAAATCAAAAACACATCCACATGGACACAAATATTTACAAGTCTCACTATTTTATATGAATATATTTATCCCTAGTATGGTTTGGATACAAAAAAATAATATAAAAACCACCTTATAAAACACCATGGATTATAATGAGTAGGATATACTCTTACACTCATGTGTCACTTTGAAGCCAATCCAAATGTGTGTGTGGACATTCTCAGCACAAAGAGTGTAATACAGTTTTTTGTAAGAGCTCATGTTACCTAGATGTATTTTCAATTTAGTAATTGTATTAAATTAAAATAGAATTCATCAATTACATACCCAGTATAATGGTACACACTAGCTGGACATTGTAATGAAACACTAAGTCTGGCCTGTTTTGATTCTGATTCCTCAGTCCAATTCTTTGAGTTAGATTCATCCTGATACAATTCACTCAATAGGATTCTCTGAAATAATAAAATATAAATGAATTATAACCCCTTCAATTCTTCTGAATGATAAAAAACAGTACGACACTTCCTCACCCCCGAAATATTCAATATGGTAAAACACAGTACAAAAATCCCATTACTGTTAATTCATCCAGATACCAATATCAACCGAATAAAATTCCTATTGAAATTTTGTAAATACAAAACAATGTGAAATCACATTCTCTCACTAAATAATCAGATCTCCTATATATACTATGACAAAAAGTACACCACTTTCAATCAATTACAACGTATATTTTCTGTTATATTGGTGACCCAAACAGGTTGGGGTGGGAATCCTAAAAACATTCCCACTCACTTAAAATTGAAAAAAATTTAATATACCCTAAAATATCAGAGAAATTATTAATTCATCGGTACTTCTATATTCTTATCATATCTTATTAAATCTACACCTCTTATCTTCAATACATCCATTCAAATTGTCAGACCGATTTCAATTGATGAGTAATACATGGGTTTTATCATCTACGTCTAACTGTCTCAATCCAATTTATGAATACAATTCACATAATTGATTGGAAAAAAAATATTTTATTTTACAGTTATGACTCCCCTTGAAAAATCATTCAACAATCAATTTTCATCAAAAAAAACTCATGAAAAAAATTTAATTCAACCCTTTTGAATTTGTTGAGTACATTTTTGATCACCATCTTCACTTCTTGTCTGGGCCAACTTAAAAAAAGCATCTCATTCTCCTCTTCTCTTGACCCACTTGAAAAATACCTCTGAGAGTAAATCTGTTTTCACCAGTCTCTTCCTTCAGTAATTCAAATGAAAATTATACCTAGCATGATTATGATATGAATGGTATGATCTTCATAGTACAATTTCACTAGGTATGAGAACATTTAAATCATCTGATGGAATACAAAATGCAACAATAAATTAGTACCACCATATTCAATCTATAACAACTTTTCAACAAAGACTGCATTTTTCGATCAATATCACATTTTCTATTAATACAAAAATTTTATCAATACCGTCTTTTCAATCAATACCAAATTTTCTATCAATACCACCATTTTGATGAATACCACCATTTCAATCAATACCACATTTTCGATCAATAACACCTTTTCGATCAATACCACTTTTTCCATCAATTTGGGAATTATTATCCTGATGATGATATTTAATTAAGGTGGTTAGGGAAAACAAAATGTTACAATAAACTGACATCACTATTTAGATAAGCACCACCTTTTATTTTTTTCACTTGAATACTGTTGTTTTAAAAAAAAATAGTATTACATCTCTCTATACAACCCAAATACGATAAATTTGGATACAAATGTTTTTCAATGACAACATCCCTTTCACTCCCCCTTTCATCCATAAACCTTGCATGACATGTTATCAATCATACTCATGATCTATATGAAACAAAAATTAGGAAATAATCATTACATTTAAGACATTTTAGTCTCAGTGACCCCAATTCTATAACAAAACAAACACTTAATTTCAAATATTTTATTCTCATTTTGATTGACTATCATAGTGAGTCTCATTGTTTACAATCCCATAATGAGTCTGATTTTTTTCAATCACATAGTGAGTCAGATTTTTATTCATCTCATAGTGAGTACGATTTTTATCAATCCCACAGTGAGTCTTGTTTTATCAATCTCAAGGTGAGTCATATTTTTATCAACCCCACAAATAGTTGAATTTTTATTAATTCTTCATTTTATTACACAAACAATGTGATTTGATTTCCATCCTTCAAAACATAACTTGACATCAAAAGTCAAAAAAAATATCTTCATCATTATCTTGGTCGTAATAATCTCCGAATTTTTATTTATTTTTCTACCATGTTGCATAAATAAATGAACATTATATCCTCAGGAAATGGATTTTATCTCAAAAATTCTAAGCCTATGTGGGATAACACGTTATAGGAAACAAGAATCATTGAAATAAATACCATGTGGTAGATATTTATTTCTTATGAAAACATATTCATTTTTCTTCCTTTGATCTTCTTCTACCTTCCTGGAATACAAAATGAATTCATTCCCACAACCACTACATCAAACAGTTCTAATAGTTCACACACTTCGAAATAATGAATTCATAGCATACCCATAACACCCACTTTTACATTAATCACTTGGATTTGATTTATGAAAAAATAAACTTTTCCCCCATGACAAAACAATCCAAAGGTTAGATGAGAGAGGGGATAAAAATACATACATCAATCTTAAATAGAAAGAGGTGGGACACTAATCTTCAACCTTAATTTTGAGAATGATTATTTTGGTAAAGGTTTTGTGAATAATTCATCCACATGTTCCGACATTGAAACATATTCAATATTTAATTCATTATTATCCACATTCTATTTGATGAAATGATATTGGATATTAATATGATTTGAAGGTGAATTTTGACTGGATTCCAAGTGAGATTGATTGTTCTTTGATTATCACAACCCAAGATCAATGATAACATCACTTTAACATGTATGTCCTATAATTGTGTTTTCATCCACATGAGTTGAGTAGAGGCTTCATTTGAAGCAAAATACATAGATTTAGATTTACTAAGATTCAATTGATTTTGGTTCTATGAATGTGACCAAACACAATTACTTCTCATAAATAATACTCAACCAGATGTGGATATTCTATCATCAATATTTCCAACCCAATCTCTATCTAAATTCCCAAACAAATCAATAAAATCTGAGATGCAATACATGAGAATTATATTTCCAAAAATAAGATGTGATTATTTTTTTCACTATGATTTCGTTCATATAAGGTAACAATGTACACAATTTTGGGTCATGAGGTAGTAAAATACAATAGGCTTCCAATCAACTTCTGATACTCTTTCTGATCAAATACTTTTTGATATCTACCTTTATTCTATATTGTTCCCACTAAAATGGTTGTGGAAACAGATTTTGAATTTTCAATGCCAAACCTCTTGAGTAGTTATTTAGCATACCTTTATTGACAGAGAAAAAATTATTTTTTCTTTTTCAATATTTTCAACCTAATAATTTATTTCATTCCCCCTAGAATGGACATTTAAAATATATTCTTTATATCTTCAACAAGTCATTCACAACTACATTCATTATTCCCAACAAAAATAATATCATCAACATAAATAATTACAATGACGGAATACTCTCAAATTTCTCTAATAGAAATATTTTTATCCACCCTTCATTACTTTAATATCATATTCATTAAGAAAGAATACAATTGGGAATGCCATGCCCTTAGAGCTTTTTTACTAAAAAATGCATTCTTTAATGTTCACACATAAAATTTATCTTTCCCAACAAGAATTACACATGTTTGTTCAATATAATCCTCATATTAAAGTTAACTATATATAAATGAGGATTTTAAATCCATTTAAATGATCTTATAGGATAGTTGTGAAGAAATTTCAAGAAGGATTCTAATTATTCCCAATTTGGCCACCAGAGTAATGTTTTCATCAAAATTAATTCCTCCAGTCTATGAATATCATTTTCAAACCAATCTTGAATTATTTTTTATAGCCTCACCTTATTCATTCTAATTGTTTTGAAAACCCCCATTTTGTGATAAAGATGTTTTTTCATATTCGGTATCTGTTCCCATGTATTATTCTTTTTAATGTGATTAAATTCTTAATTAATGTCTTGAAACCATTTTGTATGATCAAAAGGTTCATTCATGTCATTTGGCTATACATTTTAATATAGATAAGTATGTGTGGAATAATTTTTTTTCTCTTGTTTTAATCTTCTGGTGTTGATCAATAACTATATTTTGAGTATCCACTTTCTTCCTCAGACTATGATGAATTTATAAAGAATAATCTTCATCACTTGAAATAGTTGAGTCTGATTCTTCTTCTTGAGAAGGAATACAATTGTTTGTATCCTTATCGTAATTTCTTTACTCAACCTTCTCTACATGTTTATCTTATTATGAATTTATATCTTCAATTTCCTTTTCAATTAGATTCACATAAAATGTATCAACCATTATTTTTTATTTTTTGATACACATGTGATATATTCCTTACAATTCATACCCAATAATGATTCCATATTCACGTTTCTAATCAAACATTCAACTATTTCCTATATTTTTATTTATAAAAAATGGACTCCTAAAAACTATTAAGTGTCTAAAACATGGTTCTTTCCCCAAAAAAACTATCGGGTCATATCTATATCAGGCTTATAGAATTTTGGGTTTTGAATTTAAATAGTAGTGTTCAAGGATTACCTCCAAAGGTAATGAGAAAGGTCATTCACAAGTCACATGATTCTTCCCATTTCCTCCAAGAATCTGTTATTTCTTTTAGAAACACCATTTTTTTGAGAAGTACATGGGGATCTATACTCATGATGAATTCCACGCTTCTCTTGTTATCATTTGAATTCATTACTTCTTTATTCACCGCTATTGTATGTTCTCAACATCATCATAGAAAATTCATATTCTTTCTCAGCTTGCCTTATAAATATTTTAATCATTTTCAATACATATGACTTATGGTTCATATACACAACACCAGTAATTCAAATAAATTAATCAATGTATGTGTTTAAATACATATCTCCATTTGTTGGATGCTTTCACATTGGCCCGCAGAGATTATAATGAATAAGCTTCAGGGGTTGTCTTGAGAAGCCTCAACATTATTATAAACAACACTTTGAATCTTCCCTTTCTCACAAATACCTCAACACCAATACATTCATCACAGTAAATAAGGAATTTATTGAAATGTATCTCTCTTAGCCAAAATTCTCATATTTATTTTTTCCATGTGTCCGAGCCTTTTATGAAAAAATTCATTCTCTTAAATCATACTCATGTAACTAGATAATTGTATTTCACTAACCTAAACCAAATTTCCTTTTTTACATTGGATTATAGTAAAAATATTTCCATATTCTTCACTTTTTATAAAAACCCCATTCTTCATGATGATAACTTCATTACCCTCATCACAAAATTATGAAATACTTAATATATTGTGTTTCATCCAATCAACATACAAGGTTTTCTAGGATTTCATCTTTTCTTTTATAATAATGGATGAACCAAAACCTTATATTTTCAATGATTCATCATTGACGAAGGACATTGTGACTTATTTAAAATCACTCACATCATTAAAAAATTTCAAGTCTTCTTTCATGTGCATGGAACTCCCACTATGAAGAATCCAGGGATATTATCTTTTTATAGATTTCAATGCAGTTTCAACAATAAAACGTTGTTTTCCATTCTATTCCTTCTTCTCTATAAGCTTTAAATAATTGATAATATTTTTTTGAGATAATAAAAAAATAGTGCATTCTTTCGCTAGGTTTCTTTCATGTTAACATCTTCTAGAAATAGTTTCAAGGGGATATAAATATTTTTTATTGTTCATTACATTATTTTCATATTCCCTTTCAGAAACCTTCTCATTATTATTTCTTTGAGGTGATTGACTCCCCCTCAAATGATTCCTTACATATCCTATGGGATAATATAAATATTATTGGTTAAACTATCCCATACATTTCATGTGACTGAATCATCCATAAAACTAGCAATACCCATATAAAGTGTATTTTCCTCTAAATCCTTCAACCTTATTAGAATTGTAAATATGTTTCCTAGGCATATTTCATTAATTTTCAAAAATATTCTTCCTATTCTATTCATCTTTATAATAATAAGAAGATTTTGATGCTTTTTGGCATCCATATGTCACTTTTTTGTACTATGAATATTTTTTAACCTTTGAATTCTTCTATTTGGCCACATACATAACCTTTCCAAAGTTATTCTTTTCATAAAAAAATCCCCACTTCTTATCACATTTTATAGGTAAAATTTATTTACCCTTCTTTAGTTTCTCATTATGAAAAATATCACCATCATAAGTAATACAATTATGGAACCATGTATCACACAATTCAGCACTGGAGTTCTTTCATTATACAAGATCCAACCATTCTTATTTTTATTTTTGCATGACTTCCACCTGATCATTACGATTATTTTCATCTTCAATATATATCTTAAAATAATTAATATATTTCACCATATTTTCATTCTCATTATAAGAATATTCTTGGTTTCATGACCACTCATCTTCCATTTTTTTGATTCTCAGGTATTTTGATCAATCTCAGACAATATTTTAACTCTAATTTCAAATGAATCTCAAGTTGATTTTTTTATTCTTCAGAAATAATGTTTCCAAATTATTCCTTATAAAATGTTTCAATAACATTATTTCTAATACCATAACTAACTGATTTTTCATATTCATAATCAATGCATTCTTCTTATTCATCATTCGATAAGAAATTTAGTCATTTTTAATTTAGGAGTTTTTTTCTATGTATTTAAATTTAACATTATCTATCTATTCCTTCCATGATATTCTTGACATTATTTCTTCTTCATCACTATCTATTTCATTCATTATTTGAAGATTATTTCCCCAAAGTGAAAATGTATCCACATTATATTCATTTCAAGGGATGTGTCTTTTTTATTTCCCTACAACTCTTTTCTCATTTTTAGAAAATTGGGATAAAATATAATTGATATTTTTATATACCTCATCTTTTGGGTCAAAATCACTATCATCTTCTTTTAAAATAATCTTCTTTGACATTTCATTCATTACATCCTTGAAAGACATTTCTTAATCAACATTTGTTTTTCTCTTCATAAGTTCCACTCTTCTAATTTCATAATTAATAGCAGTCATATACAAATCATCAAGAGATAATGATTCAGAATCCCTGTCTTCTAATGAAGAAGCATTCTATTCACAATTTTCTTGTAGTATTTTGAATATCGTTTCAATAATTGTAGAGTCGTCTATCTTTTTCCCAAGACATCTGATAGTAATCATTGTATCATTATCCTTAGTAAATAAGCCCTCAACTGATTCATGATCTCATATATTCAATTATATATACTTTAATCTCCATATTTGAAGTGTTTTCATCATAAAATTTGTATTTTCTTCATATATGTTTTTTATGTTGTCACATATAGATTTGGCAATGTCAACACCCTTTACAATTAAGAATTCAGTTTCTGAAAGTGAGGGAACTATAGTATTATTCTATTTTCCATCATTCCCATGATGCTTCTTATCAATAGGTGTAAGTGGTGGATTATCAGCAATGGGTTGAAACCCAACTATTGAAGATTCATGAAAATTATAACTAATTGAAATAATATATGGAATGATTCTATCCATAAAGATATTATAATTCATTCCATAAAGGATATTATTAAATTAATTGTTCACATAGTTCAAATTCTCCATTAGCAAATAATAACAATGGAAACCAACCTAGCTCTTATAGCACATGTTAGTTCCTACTGAGGATGATTGCATCACTGAGAGGGGGAGGGGGAGAAACATGTATACTTTTTTTTCTTTTATGTAACATTCCAATTGAAACATATTTCACCTCTTATTAGAAATTTTGATTCCCAGCTAAAAATAAGTCTAACACTCATCCATGTGAACAAAATGATTTACGAGTTTCACTATTTGACGCGAATAGCTAACTCCTTACTATGGTTTGGAGAAAATCAAATACTATACAGTCCACTGTAAAACACACCTTGGATTACAATGAGTAGGATATACCCTTATACTAAGGTGGAACTTTAAAGACAATCCAATTTGTGTGTGAAAACTCTAAGAAAAAATATGGTAAAAATTGTTTTATGTAAAAGCTCATGTTTCCTAACTTGATTTTCAAATGAATAATTGTATTGAATTGAAATAAAATTAATTAATTCCTTCCTAATAGTAATGGTAAGAACAACCCAAACACTATATTGAAACACTATGTCTGATATTTTCTAAGTATTATTCTTCAGTCTGAATATCTGAGTCCATTTATCCCTGATACAATTATCTCAGTACAATTCTCTCATGGAATACAATATAAATGAATATACACCATTTCAATCACTGAGTATGATAAGACTTTTTATGATACTTCCTCAGCCTAGAAATATTCAATACGGTAAAATCCAGTATGAAATTCCTATTTCGATTCATTCATCCCAATACCAATATCAACAGAATACATTAGCCATATAAATTTCTTAAATAAAAACAAAATTTCATCACTTTATTAATAAATAATCATATCTACTCTATCTATTATAATGAATAGTACAACTTTTTCAATCAAGTACAATATACCTTTTCCCTTTTAACGGTGACTCAAAAAAGGTTTGGGCAGGAATCCCAAAAAATTACGCTAAACAAAATCACCCTAAATTGAATTTATCTTAAAATATCAGTGCAGTTGTGACTTTATCAACACTTCTAGATTCTTCTCAAATATTCTACAATCTTCACATCTTCTTCTCCAGACTCCCATTTCAATTTTCAGTCTGATTTCAATTGATCAGTAAAACATGGGTCCAATCATTTAAGTCAGATTATCTCCATAAAATTTCAAAATACAATTCACTGAACCAATTTGAATTAAAATATTCTATTAGAAAGTTAAACCCCCCCCCCAGAAAAATCATTTAGCAATCTATTTTATTCAAAAAATGCATACAATAAAAGTTATTGAACCCTTATGAAATGGTTTATAACATTGTGTATTACTTTCTTCACTTCTTCTCTTGACCCACTTCAAATATAGAGCATCATCCTATCCTCTTCTCTTAACCCACTTGAAAATTATATTTGGGAGTAAATTATGGTCACTTATCACTTTAGTCAATAATTCATACAACCATTCTACTCATCATGATTATAATATTAAATGTATGATCTTTTTAAGTATTATTGAACATGGTAAAAAAATTTATATAATCAGATGGAATACATTATGAAATTATAAATCGGTACCACCCTTTTAAATCTATACTGCATTTTCAATGAATAACAAATTTTTTATCAATACCACTTTATCAATCAATAACACATTTTAATCAATACCACTTTTTTGATCAATACCAAATTTCAGATCAATACCACCTTTTTTATCAATACCACATTTTTTATCAATACCAACATTTTGATCAATACAACATTTTCGATCAATACCATCTTTTCGATCAATATGGTTATAATTATTCTCATGTATAACTTTAAGTAAGGGGTAGATGGAAAACAAAATTCTACTGTAAATCAGAATCACTATTTAAATTGGCATCATCTTTTATTTTATTTCTCCTAGATATTATTGTGTTGAAAAACTATCAATATCACTTTGTTCTCTATTCCACTAAAATATGATAAATATAGATATAATATTTTTTTTATTGGGAGATTTTCTTTCAATATAAATTTCTTCCATCATGATTCCATCACATGTTCTCAAATTTAACCATGATCTCTATGAAATATACTTCAGAAATGTATCGTCACATTTAAAACATTGTAGTATTGTAGGCCCTGACTCTCCAGTAAAATGAACACATCTTTCTAAACTAATTCATCTAATTACGATGGACTATCATAGTGAGTTAATTATTTAAAATCTCATAATGATTTCAATTTTTATCAATCCCAAAGTGAGTTTAATTTTTAATGATCCCATTGTGAGACCAATTTTCATCTATCCCACTATGAGTTTGATTTTTATCAATCCCACGGTGACTTTGATTTTTATCAATCCCATGGCGAGTCCAATTTTTAACAATCCTATAGTGATTCTGATTTTTATCAATCTCATAATTGTTTCCAAAAACAATGTGAAGTGATTTTCTTCCCGAAAAACATACCTTGGAAACAAAAGACAACACCAAAAGCCATCATCATAAACTTATTCCAAACAATATTTTTTGGGGGAAAATCACCTAAGGACTAGTGTTGTATTTTTTTCAATTAATGGAGTTTGGGTATGAATATTTTAGGTGGTTGGAGAGGTTTTTGAAATATGGAATGATTCAGAAATGTTTTGGGGCCTTCTTGAAGGCATTGTGATGAAATATTTATTATGGAAACTTTTATTTTGTAAAGAATTACATAAAATGAAACAATTTTGATGTAGAAGCCATGAACTAGTTCAGTGAATGAAAATATTACATGTCATAAAATTGGTTCATCACATGGAATGGTTGATCTATGTTATCTTTTACCCAAGTTGATGTGTTTTTCAGCATATATCATGAATTAATAAATATACCTTGTGAAACGACTTCATGACAAGAAGATCTTTCTTCCAAAGGTTTTAAACCATGTAACCCGTATGATTTGGTTTAAATCATGTTTCCGTCCCCCTTTCAAACCCTAGGGTTTATCGAAAAAATTCAAGATTCCTTAATTCCCATAAGGATATATCAATTAAGAAATATATCTATAGTGAGTTGTTACAGATTGGTTTTTCCTTCTATGACTCTTTTTATCCCTTGTCTCGTTGATATATCTCATCCACTGTTGGAATTGGGTTTTGATCCTGCGTGATGTTTTTTTCTCATTGTAATCTAAATCATCATTATTCCCCATTAGAATTATAAGTTTATATTATTTCATAAATCTCCATAAAAAGGTAGGTGGACGATAACAAAGCACTTTGGTCTATTTCTCTTCATTTATGTATTTGAAATATTAATATATTTCACCAACATGATATATGTGTTACTAAATAAGAATAATAGTTATATATAGTAATGTGTTCAGAATAACCCTTGTATCCATATGTACGCAATAATTTTCAGACTCTATTTTTTCTACACATAGGGTGATCCTACCCTCAGATAATAATGTACATGATAATCACTTAAAAGGTATTTTTCATAAAATAAAATTTCAATTGATTTCATGAAATAGAATCACCTTCGAAAATGGAATCCTAGATTAACAAAATGTCTATTGATGATTTGATATAATTGTGGGAGTGAAAATTGATATGGAAATGAACTCAGATATAATTTTATCAATAAATGTGGAATTGAATGTCAAATGGTAAGTGTCAGAATTGACAATTTTTGTTTATGATTTAACACCATGATATTCCTTCTATTATGACTTGTTTTGAGTATCATGAAAAAATTATCATATTATATGATATGTGTAGTTATACATAAATGATTATATAATGGGATATGGATGGTGATTGAAGATAAATATATAATATTATGCCCATTTATGCTAAAATGATTATATAAATGGATTTTACAAGTCAATCAAAAATAATTATATATGGGAATTGGTCTGGTTATGCTAAAATTTCTAAAAAAAATATATTTTTACTGATTATGTGATTATTACATATAGTTTTATTTATGATTGATATGGTTTTTCTATATTTTCAATGGTTTTATAGCATGGTGTCTAAATAGGATGATTGTTTTTTTATTAATTGATTTATTAATACAACTATTTACCAATATATTTCATGAACATGTTATCTGACTATATTTTTATAGACGTGGAGGTGTTGAGCTACTAAATTTTAATCACACTATATCCATTCCCCCATTTTTATCCTATTAATATTACATGGATACATGTCTGGATAAGGAAAAAAACCAGCTTGTCTATTTTTCTTTTTGATGGTCTTCATGTTGGAGATGGGATTAAGATGGGGTTCAAGACTACAATTTTTTGAGTTAATTTCTTTCGCTAGGTTATTTTTTCTATATTACTTTCATTTTAACATTTAGAATCCCTTCATCATGTCATTACATGGTTTATTACTATATATTTTACATGGTTGATAAATTATCTTATAGTTATATGATATATTTTTTCTCTTTTTTTACTCTGATATTTGTATACATCCATTTTGTAACAACTCGGTGATAGGGGGTACAGTCATCTTGTTATGTTCTATATACCCCAGATTCTACTTACTAGCTTATTGTTTATGAGAGGCATGATTGAGGTATTCTGAACATCTTGATTTGGATACATGATACTGTTCTAGATTAGGTGCGTTATTTATTTGTATCATAGGGATATGTTTTTTTCATTACTATAAGTAAAGGTATACAAGAGTCTATGATTTTTTATGACATGGTAATGAGCTTGTACATGGGATTGGGAAAACCATCTAAAGAGTAAAATCCATGTACAAAGGGATGGTTTGTTGATCACTTTGTTCATTTGTAAAAGTTACTATTATTTTACCATGTTGATCAAAAGGTTGTGTGAGGATAGTGTTTCTAGATATTTAAACTCATTTCCCTATATAGAGTGATATTATTTTAAATGAATCATGTTATGAATATAGGGATATATCCTGACATGCATTGTTCATGATGGAGACATATTTTTTTAACATGTGATATAAATTTTTGTGAATAATTAATTGTGATACCCATTATATAAATAAATAAATATTAAATAAATAATATGTCATGTTAATTCATTTGCAAATCCTTGTTCTGAGAGGCTATGATATGGTGTTACTATTTTGTTTTTCACCTATTTAGTTTGATATTTTTGCTATCAATTGTTATAAGGTGTGAATTTTTTGTAAATAATATCAATAATCATCATCTTCAAATTGAGTATAAAAATAGTGGTAATGAATATGATCTTAATGTAGCTGAACTAGATCATCCTATAGATCCTATGGATCAAATGGATGTTCAGATTTATAATATTTGTTTTAGTGTCCTGAAATATTAGGAACAAGAGGTTTTTTACACGATGCATACAATGTATAAGCTGATGATAGAGTTTCATTTGTAGAATCCTCATATCATCACTGGGGATAGAATTCCAAATAATGTAGACTTATGGATCTAGTGGTTCTATATAATCTATAATAACCTGATGACACCCACAGATAGCTGGGTTAACCATCCTACATACATTCTTCATGGAATACCCATGTATTGGTAGGAATGTGTAGAGAATGCTGGCAGACTAGAGGAGTAATCCTAGAAGGACATCAGGATAGTGTTCAGAGCCACGTCTATCCTAAAATATTGAGGGATGATACTGCTGATGAGGTTATGCACATAACATAGGAGAGTATGTGAATGATTGAAGATGCAAGAAGTTTCACGGATTTATAGAAATTTATTCCATCTTTACTAGCTAAAGAAATTTCTAGGGTGAATCATTTTCAGGAATGGATTTTCAATGAGATTAGGTCACAAGTGAATGTATTTTTCATTATATTATTAGACATGATAAATTAGTCTATCATTATGAAAAGGAATATTAGAGAGGGACTGAGTAGTTTTCATGTTGTTTTCATGTTATAAACTAGGAGCTCTTCTTCTAGTGGGAAGAATCACAACAATTATAGCAGTCTCCTTGGAAACAATGATATGAGAATCCCAATATATGGGAATACATGTTAGGACATTGTTCTATTGGAGTGATAATTTTGTGGATAGTTTATCAATAAGAAGTCTCAATGCTCATACCATACATTGAAGTTTTGTACTTTTAGTAGGCTGATCCACCTACTGATTTTTTAGGGAAATGAATAAAGAGAGGTATGTGAAGGGATTAGGATAGGTACTGATGTCTGGGAAAGACACAACTTCCACTCAAATGACTTGTACCTATATTTTCACTAAATATTCAAGTCGAGGTAGGGAACATGGTAACCTAGTGCAGGAGCTAACCTACTATGAAAATGAAATATCCTAGGGGAGCTATAGTAGAGCCGAAGGTATAGGGTAACGTTAGTTGCATTCTATTTACCATAATTTGGTTGTTTTGGCTATATGACCTTATACTGGGTGAGACATGATTCTTTTATTATCATCCATTGCTTTTATTTTTCACATATAGTAGAAACACAATCCATTATTTCATCTCTTTTTGAAAATGTATTAGGCTTTCTTTTGAATGTATTTTGACGGTGTCCTGATTGTCGATAGAGCATTGTGAGTGTGGTCATAGAATATCCCATATTTCAAATTGTTTTCTCTATAAATTGGTGGTTACCTCATCCTTTTTGAATATATTGTGCTCGAAAAAAAGTTTTGACTTGATCCTTGGTATATATTCTCTTGTTTTTTACCACAATAATATCAAATATTATCGAGGAGATATCTATCATCATGAGGAAGAATTTATAGTAATTATTGTAGGTGGGATATTTAGGAGGGTATTATTTGACTAATTTAGTGAAGAATGGATTTTCTCATGGTTTAGAAAGCATGTCACCCATTAGATAATGGTCCAATTTGGTAAGGTAATTTTCTGTCCATGGTAGACCATTTTTAGGATATCATTCTTTTAAATTGATATGGCTTACAACCCAAGAGGTTGAATGAGTTTGTTATTGGAGTATATCCCGATTATATTCTACCTTAAAGGATAGAAGTAATATGAATTCATAAGTTTATGGTTATGTTTGATGATCTCGAAGTATGGGGTGTCACACGACCTTTTACATCAAGATGAGGTTCTCTAGTTATTTTCCCCAAGATGTGTGATGGGAATTCTGGAATATGTGTGAAATATAATTGATTGAACAGAATTATAGTCAATAATTATTATCCCCTTCACCACATCAATAATAAATTTGATTTATGAGAGGCCATAATATATTATCCAAGATCAATTTGAGATCAGGTTACCAATAGTTGAGGGTTAGACCATTGGACATACCTAGGTTGTATTTTGAAAAAGGTATGGATTGTATGAATTAATAGTTATGTCTTTCAGTATAAAAGACTCTTCTAAAGTATTCAATGATTTTATTAATTGAATATTTCATCCTTTTATGGACTATTGTTTTCTATGATATCCTAGATTAATTCTAGTTTTTGGGTGACCATGCTAAACAACTTCTTGTCATATTGGCATATAATTTACACTATTCTTACAAAATATGATTCATAGAAAGAAAACGTTCATTTATTAGTTCATGAATTCTTATAGGATGGATTTCTAATGGACCCTAAGAATATTTTATCCAAAATATATTTTAAGGGGAGAAAGGATTTCTTTGATATTCAGTGTTTTATAGGTTTTGAACGTTATTATCGATTCTTAATCCCAGGATTATCCCACTTGGAAACACAGATGTATGGGATGTCCCAAAAATGACTGAGATATTTTTATGTAGATTATTGTGATTATGATTTTATATAGATAAAGTGTAGGTTACCCTTATCATCTATCCTTGCATCACTTGTGTCAAGTATGGTAAATACCATATACATGACACATTCAGAGAAACACTTATAGTAGTTCTGAAGCATGAGGGGATAGTGGATGTGTATGGATCCAGATAGATGAGACCTTATGATAATATTTATACTACTTATAATGTACATCTTGATTCATTGTAATATTTCATGATATGAAAGATGCACTATCTTTTTGGGGATAGGATTGTGGTGTACATGGACTAGAAAAGCCTCAAGTACATATTTTATCAATGAGACATAAATCATTATTAGAGGAGGTAGGTCAAGCATATATAGTATTTTAACATTTAGTTGTATTATACAAATGAACATAGAAATTTAATTATAAATTCATTGAGAAAGAATATGTTGATAAATGAAATTAGGGATTCTGGTGATAAGTGGAATATGATATAACTCTTTACAGACATGCATACAGAAGTACTAGAGTCTTAGGGATGATTATCTCTGATGTAAATATCGATTATTCATGTGATTTTGGATTGGATCAACACTATTAAGTTAGTAAATCTAGGGGAAACTCTGAGGGAAATAAATATATATAGGATCCACTACTATGATAGAATCTTGACTGCGTTAATTCTATTATTTTCTTTTTCCTTGTATGGGGTCCCATTGGATTGTGTCAGGAGATAATGTGGAAGTTCCATTTTTCTAGATTGGATATAAATCCAAGGATGGAAATGAAGTCTCATGATATCCCGATAAATTCTATTGGATAAGAATGAATATGGTAAGAATAGGCATCATAGAGAGACATTTCTGATTTCAATAGTTAAAGGCCAACAATCAGAGGAGATGTTGTATATTGTATCATCTTCCACTTTCTGAATGGAAATGGGAAAATGTAAATAAGACTTTTGTGATTTGTTTTCCCAGTAATCCTCACAAAATGAAATAGTATGGTTGATTAAGGTGACTAATGATTGTATCCCACGTCTATCCAATAAAGTATTATTTTACTATTAATGATATGTGTACTATTTACATACGTGACATAGTCCAGTTTCATGTTGTTTCGAAGATTATTTTTTCTAATTGATATCCTCTTTACATGTCTCTATTCAAGTAAGTAATTTAGAGGGACCTATGATCATATGTTACTATAATTATTACTATCATCCCCAAACTAATGGCCAATCTGAATGGTCTATTTAGATTCTGGACGATATGTTACGATAATGTGTTTTTGAATTTTTGTGCTTTCATAGAGAATAATCTAAACTCATTGATTTTTATTATAATATAATATTCCATCAATCAATTTAAATTAAATTAACAATGTATTTGTACATATTTTTGGGTTTTTTCTCTCTTTATTAGTTGGTGGTAGGTGATTCAACATCTATTGGACCTAGTAGTGTGTAGGATATATTTGAGAATGTTTTGTTGAACAATAATGGGTTGGATACCATGTAGAGTAGGTAGAAATGATAAACATTTCAAGGAGGATGACTTACAGAGTTTTAGGACGGTAATAATATTTTCATTCAGGTGTTTCCTTGGTTGGGGAAATTTATATTAGGAATTAGGGGAATCTAGAATATAAGTGTTTCATTTTTCTTGAGATAGTGGAATGGGTTAGTCTAGTGGCATAACAGTTGGACCATCCACCATACAACAATGCCATCTACATTATGTTAAATGTTTCATTTTTTTGGATATATTCTCATAATCCTTATCTTTTGGTCGGCTCTAATGACATCATTATATCTATATTTGTGTCCATTGAGGATAATTCATTACAGATTGCGGACTATCTTGAGAATTGTCATCAGGGAAAGGTTATACCACCAGTTCAATTATAGTGGAATCATGGGTGTGTTAAACTAGAGAGCTGAGAGAGAGAATTTGATATGAAATCATTATGGAAATAATTTTTCCTTGACACATCACAATGATAATTGTATAATCTCTATGATGAGTTATTATCTATATTTTATGTTTCAACAACTTGTATTTTCCCTAAGTACTCCCCGTTATGTTTTTTTCATTGAAAATATTTTTTTTTGGGATTCCTTCTCTTTTATAATTTTATGGGAATGACCCTTCTCAAGAATAAATATCTTTTTTCATGGTAAAATATCCTATAGATAGGATTTGTAAATTTTTTGAATTAATTGAGTCTAGTTATGAACATATCAAGGTCTTATGAGCTTTTTCCATGGTTTGAAAGGATTTAGAAGTGGTTTAGACTTTTCAAGTGGATGTGGGACTAAAATATAAATATTGGGAACCTTCACACTATTAAATGATTACAATATGTGTAATAATATACTATTTGAATAAATCATGAACTGGTTCAGGTTGAAAATTATTTACACGCTATAAAACTAGTCCAAGATGTGAAATGGTTGATAATAGTTATTTAAACTATAAGATACATATTTTTATGTATTCTAATGAATGAGTATATTCACATCATAAATTATTTTGATGAAATATAAATATCATGACTGGTGGTTTTTGAAAAAATTAATCGTTATGATTTTATTTAATTAATTGTGAAAATATTTCTCTTAACCCACTGGGTGACATGAGGTGATTTTGGATCCCCTCCTTCCCTTATGAACATGTTAATAAATCATTTCCACTATGGTGAGTTTTTGATAGGTCAGAATAATATAAATATACACAAGGGGGGGTGAATTGTCTCTTTTAAAAATTAGTTAATGATTATGTGTTTTTTTCATTCATTACAATATGTGAAGATATGAAACATTCTCTTCTACAAGTAATTTTTTAGAAAATAAACAGTAAACAAGAACACATCAACTATTATAGTTGTTTATGGTAAAAATATCCCCTATTCCACTCTGTCAATTTTCTTTTGGTGATATTTATGTTTTCCTATATAATGATCCTATTATCCTAAAACCGTCACAACTAAATGCAGGTAGTTGACACCTTTTACAATAAGGATTTATAAACCATTATGGTTATTTTCAGTGGAACAAGTTTCTCCACATCATATTTCATGAATCTGATATTGTTTCATGTTAGAATGCATGTACTTGAAATTATAATAAATCAAAATAGTTTCATTTGTTCATATTGATTGGATCATTACCAATGTGGCACAACACCTAACAGAATACAGACCATCTTCCTAAAATTTTGATCTCTTCAATAAATAATGTCTTAAAAGAGATCCAAGTATCAAATGATCTTCAATTGTGGTATACATAAACAAACGGTATCATGGGTTATTTATATCTCTATAACGTTTCTTCTTTATAATTGATTGAGTCACTTGATAGTTTCTTAATTATAATAAGTTCTGTATTCAAAAATATATTTCACAAATATATTCTTTATAATGAAAGTGAAAAATACACTTTCCATATATATATATATATATACAATAATAAACATTCATATGGGCCATAAGATACAAAAATATCTTATAATAGATGGAAATCATTCAATATTAAATCATTCATGAGATTCATTACATCCATGAGATATAGGTATTATTTACAGTATTGCATACAACCAATTGAATCGGTCATAAAACAACATTAAATTGTTATTATATTCTATCAAGAACGTTAGAAAATGTATTTAATTCAAACTCTATTGTTGTATATCTAAACATAGGGTTCTTTTATGTGATGATAATACTCTAAATGTAGTGTTGAAATTGTACAGATGATTAGATAATTTGGGTTGATATACCATATGTTTCTTTCCTCAAATTTAGGGTTCCTTACAAACATTTGGTTTTTAATCCATACATCACTATTCTCAAATGTAGGATTCCATCCAAATGTTGGATTGATAAATAAAATTATTCTTCAATAGCGTATGGAATTTGATCCTTATGTTCTATTTCAAATATAAGGTTTTTTTAACCATACACTAAGGTTTTACTTATAACCATAGTATATGGGAAATGTTTTATGAATTATTTCAATACATGTTCAAGATACATTAACAAATATTATAACCCTTAAATAAGATAAACTTCTCATGAAAAATATTCTTGAAAAATACTTAAACAAACACTATTAATAAAAAAAGTATTTTGAGGATCAAAATCATTAATATTTTGAGAATATTGTTAATACAATACATGTCCATAAATAGCCCCATTTTTGTTGATAAAAAATCATAATGTTACATATAAAATATATGAATTATAAACAGAAATTAAATAAAAAACTACAAATATTGTAATTATTGATAAATAATTTTTCAAAGTAAAATTAATTTCAGAAATTGGGCAGTCAATAATGTTTTTATTACCCATTTTTATACAACATTATAGGACTTCAAACATAAATTATAAGAAAATGGATTAAAAAAAAGTCAATATAGAACATAACTACAAATTAATGTTGTAGTATAACATGAGATGAAAATTAGGTATAAGTTGTGGAAGTAGAAATGAAAAAAATGATAAAAAGAATTATAATAATAAATATAATTTTTATTAAAATATTATTATGAATAAAAATGTAAATTTGGTTGAAAAAAATTTAAAATTAATAGATGGTTTAAGTTGAAAAGATTCTTATAATAGTGGTGTCGTATTTTAGCGAAGCAGGAGAAACCACGATAACTACCATAAAATCATAAAATTTCCAAGTATCATTTTAATAAGGTTCTCATACAAATATCTTATCAACATACATGAATCCTAACAAACTTATAACATTAATTTTCATTCATTTTCATAAATAAATGAATATTGTGACCTGTTTGAAGAAACAAGATTATACATTCACTTAATTGATTGAGAAGTTGTCTAATTATAGTACACATGATGTTAGATTTTTAATGAGATATGGATGATTGTTTAGAAGCATGGATAGAGGAGCACTGTTATAATGAAGATAATAAAGTATATAATTAATATTGAATATCACATCATTAATCGATTCAAATTCCCTGATGAAATCTGGGGACATTAATGGTGGATCTTTTGAATCACTGGATGGAATGAAACTAGTTCTGAAATATTGAAACTAACTTCCCAGATAAAATTTTCAATCTAAAAAAAGTGATTTTGATACATATTATAATTTTAGATTTCCAAACTAATATATCTATTATCTTTGAAAAGTATCAAGATCTCTTATAGAAAATAAATTTTCTAATACATTTTGTAGTTGAATCTGTATATAGTTGAATTATTCTCTAGAAACAATTGAATTAATAAAATCACAAAATCTTATTCTATAATTTTTGGAGTCATTTTGATGAATATAAATCAACTCCTTGATTTTTTTGAACATTATGAGAAAAAATTCAATATGATTATTCTGATGAATCATATGTGTCCTCTTCTTTATGACTTCATTGAGAAACTACTTCAACTAAAACTAATGAAATATCTATACGTTTCTCACTATATGAATAAAAATACAATCTATAAATTTTGTTTTACCTATGGATATAAAAGTTTTTATATCCATGGATAGTGACACATCATAGACTATCTGATTTTAAACAGTTATAGAAATTTTAGGTATTGAAATTTAAACATTCATATCTCCTTGTGTAGTTTCATTAACTCGATCTTGTTCAGGATAATATTTATTATCTTTTTCATGACTATTATAATTTTTCCCCTCAATAATTGTTGATACTCTTCTAAACAAGTTTTTAGAATCCTCTCCAATTGTAGCAGTTTCATCATTAAGATTTAGATTGGAAGGTTGTTCTATGTTTCTTGGTCATCTAACAATGACCTAATTATTCATTTGATCATGACCTACCTCATCTTTATTAACATAATCATATCCATATATTCTTATTATTAGTTTGTAATCATTTCATACTAATTATCCACCATATTCCTCAATACATAGATGAACTAACCTGAATTATTTTAGAGTTCCTTACTTTGATTGAAAAATAGGAAGAATTTCATGTGTGTTATCTAGAACAATAGTAATTGACATTTCTTTTACTATTATCTACAAGAAACTAAACAACATTAAATTACAAAATTCAGACTATTTTTGTGGTAAAACATAGTTCAAATATTTAGATGTTCAATCTTATTCTTTCTGTATAGAAGAAGAGAAGTAATTTTTCCATACAAATAAAAATACATAAGTTCTTCTGACTGACAGTAGTGATTTAGGTATCATAGCATATTCCAAGGAATGATTAGCTTGATATCACTGATAAAAAAGAACATGATATACATTTAATGATAAATATCCTTCTTAATTATACAATTTCCATGAATATTGATATCTAGATGAACTTGAAAATTACCTTATGGTAGGCCTTAATACCATTGACCATTATTTTCCAAATTCTTCTAGATCTATAGTGGAACGCAATATAAAATCCTTTGACTTGTGATCATGACTTTCAATTGATTTAAGAATAGAATGGAACATTCGTTCATGATTAAAATTAAATATATATTTAATTTCTATTGGGGAAATTTATAATTACTTCTCAAAAACCCTTTAAGTGATGATATCCTGAGTTTCGTAGAAACTAAATTTATCATTCTTATATAAATATTTTAGTTCTAACTCAAAACGAAATTTGGTATTTACATCATTAAACAGGAATTCCAAAACATGAATGGTGAGGCATTACTTAATAACGTAATTTTCATGTACAATAAGTCAAAGATAATACTTTTTCATTAAATAATATTTATATAGTGGAAGCATTGATGCTTCAAGTCACTTGGTTTTTAACACCCCTAAAATCTAAAGTAAGAAAGTTTCATTTTAGAGCATGTATGGAACATGTAACCAAGAACATAATGGAATATTATATCTTCATACTATAATATATATTTACTATTTTAAATAAATTCAATGATATTTTTATTTTTCAATACACGTGATTCTGAGTTAGCATGCAGCACACGCAAGAACATGTTTCTTCAATGGCTTGTGTTACATACTAGACCTAGTTTTATCGATAAATAATATATTATTTTAATATTATTATTTAATACAATAATATATAACATAGATGTTATATTAGTGTTTATAAATAGTTATAACTAACTTCTGAAAATCTATGGTTCACAAAAATATCAAATGATCTCATTGGTTACAAAATAATTGGAAATTGATATAAGAACAAATTTATTATATAGGGGATAGTTTTATGGAAAATTAATTTATAAAAAAATTAAATTAATTAAAATCGATGAGTGAAATTTATTTAATAAATATTTATATATATTATTCATTCAAATAGTTTTTATATTCATTAAATTGATTTTATAATAATTAGATGAGAACAAACCAAATATTACAAAGTAAATAAAAAATTGTAGTTAAAGAATTTTTATTTACTTTTAATAAAGAACCATTTTTAAATCCTGTTTTTTGGAAATTTAAATATTATAAATGTAAAAATAGCATTTATATTTTAAATAGAAAAAAAAAATATATATTTTAGGATAATATTTTGGTATTTTATTTTAATTTAAATTTTTTATCAATAATTCGAAATACAGATTTTTAATAGAAATTATCTTTATCATGAAATTGATTTATACAGATAAATTATATTTTTCTTTATTTTTAATATTTAATTATATTAATGTTTTTCAATTATTCCAATTTAGAAAACTAGAGTCAATATCACTATAAAATTTACATTAAAAACATATCAATCTTCCAAACGTCTTTACTTTAAAAACATGCATTTTTATACAATATATAGGATTCAATTTAATATAATTTATTCCACATATGTGATTTTATTTTATAAAATTATATTAAATACATTGAATATTAAAAATTTATAATATATAATATTTTCTATAGTGTTTGACATAATATATAAGATAAATTAAATATAATTAATAACAATTATCATGGCCAAATTAAGCATAAATAGAGACTAAATATTAATAAGAATGGCCAAAATTACCTAGCCACTTTTCCAACACCCCTTTTGTGGACATATTTCAATAATTAACCATCCAATTTGTATTTTTGGGAATTTTATGGAATTTTATTAAGTAAAATAATTGGTACAAATAACATGTTTTAAAAAATTCCAACTGTGTTATTTTCCTCCTTTATAAAAGGCAATCGCCTCTCCCACTTCCTCACACCTTTCAAGAAACATTGGATCAAAAAAATCATTAAAAACATCTTCTAATCATCTATCCCATCATCACAGAATCATTAACATGTGAATAAAGTAGTCCAAAGAATCCGTTTGGTATAAACCAAAAGGAGTTACATTAATTAGAGGAAACATATTTCCTTAATCTCTTAAGATTCATTTTCTTTCTCTACCCCTAAACACTTATTATTACATTATTATATAAAAAATAGTATCCTAAATGTAATGGTATTTTTTTTATGATAATGTTTTCAACTACACTCTCAGACACAACCATCTAATGGGTAACAAACATATTGATTATAAGTATGGTGAAAGACCACCTAATAGAATGATAATTGATCAATTTTTGTCTTTAACTCATTTAATGGGTTGGAATTATAATGGAATATATATTTATATTTTTTATATATGATATTTATTTTTTCTTTATTATTATTTAATTCTTTTATAACCCATAACCTTATATATTTCACTTTTCAAAATATGATTATATCTTTGTAGAAGTGTGGACTATATCTCCTTAATGCGATTTGACTCGTTCACATTATACATGGAATGTATAAATGATGGTTTTGAAAAAAAAATTTACTTATATGACATAGAAATTATATTTTAATTATAATATGAATATATATAATTTAATTTTAATTATTTTAATATAAATAATGAATTTAAAGTAGTGTTCATGCATATGAATGACTTACAGAGTCCTTGAATGGTGCATTTCATTTCTTATCTTCATATGTTATGGATTATTCTTAATATATATATAATGAATATTATGTATGATAAAAATATTTCATACATTCATGAGATTATGGTTCCATGATAGTAACAAAAATTATCAATTTAAAACCTACGCGACAAACTATTCCATTTACACATGAAATGGTCAAAATAATGAAAGATTATTAACAAACAGGTTATAATATATTATATGAAGTTAATATATGGCAATATAATTATTATTATATTTATTATTATATGTTATTATCATATTTCATCTAATTATAAAATAATTTAGTGGATTTTCACCAAAAAGTAAAAACAATTTAAGGAATTTTTATCTCATTTTTTACATCTGTGAGAGAAATGTCATCGTCATCATTTACTTATATTTTCTAGTTTATATACTGGCCATATTTGTGTATTGTATCATAAAATAATTTTTTTTCATGGTCTTTAAAACTTTAATTTTCAATTATTCTTTCTTGAGGGTTATGATTTAAAATGATTCAACGTGGTATGGGACACTTTGGGATGTTTAAATATTATTTTCCTAAAGAATAATACTAATGATATTTCAATGGTATTTCAATTTGCAGTTATTTTATGAACATTATTCAACACACCATATAATTTTATTCTCCTATTGTTATTGATGACTATTTTCTTATATTAGTACCATTTTATTACACATTGGTACTAAAAATGATATAGAAAATATTTTAAGTAAATCATGAATTCATTTATCTCTTTAGTCAAAGAACATGTTTTCTTATAAAAGACATGTTTTCTTAAAAACTTTTAGAAATATATTTAAAAATTTTAAAATGATTTATTGAATAATTTTTTTTCTATTTTCTCTTTTACTAATTTTTTCATTGGAATATTTTAGTCACCTTATAAACAATGCATTTTTATATAGTTTTTAATATGAAAACATGAGTGAACTTTTTTTTATTTGAAAATTATGGATTTAACATCCATAATATCATTAAGGATTTCTTTTCATGTTTAAAATGATTATTTGTAAAGACATGTTTTTAAAAAGAGAATTTCAAATTTATGGTTTTACAAATGGTTTTTCAAAATAAAAGGATATTTTTCTCTATAATGTTTCTATTCATCAATGATGACAACCCATTATTTAATTTTAATCTGGATATATTGTATTTATACCATCCTTAATCCTTATTTGTATGCTTTGTGGTTTATTTGGCCAAGAATAGTATTCCAATTCACTTGATTGATTTATTTGTTAATCCCCTTGATATATTCAATATCCAATGACCATTGAAAATCGAATTTCCTCTAAATTATCAAATTCATTTACCAGAGATATTATTATTTCCTTAACTATATACCACATTACATATTGTTAATACTTTAACAGTTATTTCTTTATTTAGGAAAATATTGATAATTCTATATTAATTATACAATATGGATATTTGATATGGCATATTATTTCTTCACTAAATTGATTAATAGATGTATATAATGACTTTTACATGAAATTAATGGTAGAGCTCAGACATTATATATATCCTTGATGAATCAATAAGTTTTCATGAGAAAATTATGTTACTCAAATTAAACATGTTTCTTCCCATAGTTTTAATCTTTTGAGATGATAGATCTCGAGTTTAAAAGATATCATGTTCCTAAGTCATGACATTCAATAATGAGGCATTTACTTCATATTGATTCAATTATTATTCACCCATTATATATTATGTCGACATTTAAATGGATGATTTTTATTTTGAATTAACTGATTATATGGCTTGTGTTTCTATTTCTCACCTTCCCATATTTATTTTTCCTTATTATGTTATTTGGATTTGATATGATTCCTTTTATTAAATTTAGATATTATTTGTCCACTTCTTCTTAGTTTGATGATCATATTGAATGTGTCTTTAGATATTTACCATGGCATAAGTATAATTATATTTGATTCATTATTACTTATCCTATATATTAACCTTACATACAATTTTAGATCCCCCTTATTATGTTACCATTCCCTAGGAACTTAATAAATATACTATGAATGATATAAAGGGATATACTGGATTTAATAAACGTTTTATCCTTAAATGAATCAAAAAATTGATATTGTAATCAGTGTATTATGTTTGAATGTAAGACTCAAGTATGTATCTATTTTAAGATGATTGAGAAACACTTTTTTCCTTTTGGACATGATATACATGTATCATATGAAATTGTAGTTTAAAGTAGACACCATCTCCAAGATTAATGGGTTTGGGAAGCTATAGTTGGCACCAGATAAATTTTAGTAGAATCCGGTGGAACTAGATTGTGGAAAAAATATATTAGATAACATAACACTTTTATAGAATTTGAGGATTAGTAAAGAAGAACATCCTATGATTTTGGAAAGGTATATATTTTGTGAGTATTCCTTGTAGTACATCCTTGTCTAGATATTACAATTGAATGTGGTTCTGGCCATATATACCTAGGAGAAACAACTCTAATAAGTTGTATTGAGCCTAATTCAGCATAACATGGTACACAACATATGACCTTACTGTGTACCTAGATTGAAACTCCCAGGGGATATGCTAAAGATAATTCAGATATTATTTACAACCCATTATGAGGGATTTTTATAATGAATAACCAAGGTTAAACCTAAGGTGTAATGATATAGAAATCTAAATACTAATATTATGAATAAATAATAGAACATGGAATGAACTTTGTGGAAATAAATTGATGAGGTATTTATGTATTGGGATTGTACAGAAAACATTATTTATGAGGCTATTCAGTGATTAACCTAAATTCATTGATGTACATCATAGTTATTTTTTAAATCGTATTAACATGGTTTTAAAAAGGAAGAAGTGTGTTCTAGGTGAAAACCCATCAATTCTGAAAGGTCATGGGACATGAACCCATGAAAGAGGGATAATAAGGGGTTCATGCTGACCAATAACCTTCCCAAATTCCAAGTTAAAATATAATATTTTTATATAAATAAGATGACGAATAAATATTTATTATGAACCAATGGTGTTAGTTTTTAGGTATCAAGATTATTGTCTTAACCATTTTGTCATTGGATAATAGTTAAAGACAAATGCAATGACTTATCACTCTTTTATGAACCATATTATCTACTGACTACTTATTTTATTTATTCAAGGATAAAAGTAAATTTTATGGTATGATTTCTTAAAGTAAGGGATGAAACCGAATTTGATCGATTAACAACTATAATATTGAATCATTCATATGAAATTAGAACAAATAATGATTGTAAATTTCCTAATATTGTTAGGTAGTGATGGAATTTCTCAACATGAGGGAAATGATCATTCAAAAATGTTTTCCTACTACCTTATGATTTGTTGAAACAATGTTTTCTAAACCATAAAATATTTTTGGCCTCGAGATGCTAAAAAATATATTCATTATTCACTTTGTTTATTTATAACCTCAATCACTCCCTATAAATATTTATTCTTGTCCTCTATGTATGTATCACTACTGGAAACAATTTTTTTACTAATTAGATACCTAGATATATATTATTCCATGGGAATTTTTTACTTCTTATTCTATCATTTCTAGAGAATTTTTTATGAACCCTTCACATTATGGGGGATTTAATAAATTAGAAATATCAAACAATCAATCAACAAGACTGAGTTTAAATTTCTAGGAAGCAATTTAATTAAGTATGGGAGAATGTGACACACTAAAAATATGAAGTATGAACATTTTATTTGATTTCATGTATGAAAAGAAAAAAAGTGCATAAGTGAATATAAATCCCAATACATTAAGTTATTTTTTCTTTTTAAATAAATCAAATGAAATTTATTGTTTACAATACATTTTATACTGAGTTAACATGCGACACACACGACAAGGAGTTTCTTAAATTTCTTGACTTACATGCATGAACTAGTTTACCATCAAAATAATATGTTATTTATATATTTTGTCAAATATAATAAGATATAACCTAGTCATTATGTAAGACGTTATGTGTAGTATTATCTAATTCATGAAAATATATAGATTACATAAATATATAATAAATTCATTGGTTATAAATTAATTGGAAATTGATAAAGGTACGTCCTTTAATAAATCTTTTTTTGTACTAATCATTGATAGAATTTAATATTTCTTGATCTCTAGTAGTGGTTGGGATAATAAACGTATAGATTAATATGAGGATAAATAAAAAATAGGTGGAAAATTAAATATTTTAGAAAAAATATATGGGACGATATACTAGTTAGAAAATGATAAATTATCCAATATTTACATCTATATATATATTCATATTGTATAGATATTCATTTTGATAGGAAGGAATTATTAAAAGACATAATACAATAAATAATTACATAGATACAATTAAAATGGAATAGATTAAAACCTAAAAACTAGACACACACACATATACACATAAGCATGCATATAACCCGATAGAAAGGAAATGAGTTTTTTTAAGAATATTGTTAACCTTACAAAAAATATTTTTTATATCTAAAAGTTCTGTATATAGTATCCTTTTAGTCATATTTCACATAGATATTTTAATCACTCCATGATATTGATCAAATAATAATGATCATGGTATATTGATGTTTTTTGGGAAAACATCAAAACACAGGGGTGGATTATAATGTGGGAAGATTATAAAGAAAATTAAAGTAAAATAAATGTTACATAGAATTGTTTTTATTCTCTAGATCTATTATGCGATGAATTTTATAACTATTCTATTAATGATCATTCAAATTTCACCACTAGATTTAATCGAACATAATATCAGTCATATTATTTCTTATAATAATTGTTCCCAGGTAAAGAAAAAGATCATTACATTTACATATTAATTTATAATATTATCATTTTTGGGACCAGTGACAGAGGACATCACTTTATTACATAGATTGATCCTATACATAAACAACAATCTGGTAGAATAATTTGGTTTATCCCACTATAAATATCTATCAACAGAATATTATTTCCTTCCAAATCCCCAAAAGATCAATGAATTCTAAAAAAATTAATGAATGGAAACTAAAGTGGAATAATTTTAGGAAGTAAAATAAATAAACTTGAAATAGTGATATATATTGAATCATTACATCCTTTACCCAACCACCAAATTATTAATAAATATTCTGTAGAAGAAACCATAATGGAAATTTATTTCTTCATATGAGGAAGTACATGGACAATTATAACCCATAAAACAACAATGATTTTTATACCTTCATTAAAGAATGGTTTATGGTTGAAGAAAATGATTTATGAATATAAAAATTATAATATGAATAATTTATATTATTTCTAATATTTGTGTCATGAAATCATTATTTTTAATTGATTATCTAATGCTTATCAACTTCATGTGCCTTTGCTTTCAATGATATATTACATGGTCATTAATCTATATCATGGATCCTTAAATTTATGTAATATTTATTGAATCATTTCCAAAATTAGTAATTCAATAATTGTGGGAAATAAATGATGGCCACCTCAGGTTAAATGTATTGGCCACATGGACTATATCTTCATTTATTTAAATTATTTATTCTACCTCTCCAATATAGATCTAAAATGATTTCATTTTAGGGATATTGAATACTCATTATAATGTATGGAAACACATGTTGAATTAAAAATGTAACCTATGGTGTAGATGAAAATTCATTCTAATCAAAGAAAGGGATATATTATCCAGGAAGCATTCTTTTGAGATCAATAATTTTTTTGGCATCATAAATTCAATTATATATGGAATTAATTTTTCACCATAGTTATATATATCATCAATGGATATCACTCATTTTTTTTAATGTATATTTCATAATTGATATTAACATATTGAATCTGTTGAGAATATAATCCTCCCCCGACATAGATCAATGAAACACTGATTATATAAGGGCATATTCACAATGTTCTTATGTGAAATGTTCTGTATTTAAATGACATCACTATTCTATGAAGTTATCTAGATTGAATTTATTAAATTCTATCTTCTGACAAGTCAATATATGAAATATCAATTTTGAATACTACCATAGAATGGGTTACGTGGTATTATTTTCATTATAACTCCAAATTATTGTGTGATACAAAACGAATTTGTTTATTCTCACCTTCTCGGTCCATGATATGGATAAAATATTTGATTTTTTTAGAATTTAAAATTGTTTTTTTACTATTGAATTAAATATTTATAGTATTTTTGAATTTTTTCCATATTTATATTTGTTCCCAAATTACCATAATGTTACTTCTTCATCATTAAATAATCAAACTTGTAACAAAATTATAACCCTAAATATTCTTCAAGTTAGAATTTTTCAAAAAAAGTTAAACTATAATACGAACAATAACTTTTTTTATCAAATATTTATTAATTAAATAAATTATAACTATTAATTTTTGTGTATATAATATATCATAATTACTAAAAACATATTAGATGTTGTAAAATCACTGGTAATAGAATATTTTGGGGAATAAATGTTGTACGTCTCTCTATGTTGGTGATTTCAATATTACAAACAGTGACCCATTATTTGAATTAATTCAGTTTATTAAGCTTCAATTTTTCATGTAAATTCAATGTGGGGAATTACATAGGATCATAAATATATTTTGTTTTCTTTAAGATGTATTAGACATATCATTGTCTTGTACTAAATTCCTTGGATGCTTGTTAAAAGATTAATGGAAAGCGTTGGGTGGAAGTGGGGGGTGGGGGTGGAATTTCATGGTGGTGAATAAGTGAATATGTTTTGGATAAAATTTTAAATGAACTAACTAGATGGATCCAAGTGTCTAGAAGAAAAATTTCTACCAAAGTGCCATCGACCAACTAGTGGAGTCCCACTATCCAAAAATGTAAATGGTTGTGGCATCTCCTATCTAAAAAGTCTTGTGGTTATATATTGGTGGTGTACCGGCTCAGTGGTACCAATTTTGGGATTGAGGAATCCTCCAAAAACACCATTTGATACTATGTAGTGGATTATAGGTATCTAATGGTTCCAAGATGTTTTCAAAATTGAATAATTACATGTGGTCAAAACAAATATTATGATGACCCATTTCATGATCAATGAGATCAATGTTTCCAAAAGTTTATTCAACTATTTATTGGATATAAAAGAACTCTCATGGCCCCTTGAAGATACAAAACAATTACCAATGTTCCCTCATGTTCTAAATCAACTGTTAATTATTATCTAAATCAAATCTAGTAATAGAGAAAACATCATAATTCTTAATTAATCAATGGATTTACAACTTTAACTATAAAATTTCATCATCCTCCATTGTGGATCCTTCTATAAAGGTGATTTGTGGTTAATGTGTAAAGGTATTTACCTAAGATTGTATGTGATGTTATAGAAATATAAATTGGATAAAAAATAGTTTGATAATATGGTCAACTAATTCTGAATTTGAGCCCATATGTCTCACAGTTTTTCTGAAATTGAGTTCAAACATTCTAGTTCATTAACAACATTGATGTTATTATATTAAAAAATAATTGAATTTAAAAACTACCATATTTTTTATTTAATTATTTTATTAATTATTTATACTTTAATTTAAAAAAATTTAATTCATCATTCCTCTTTTGATAAAACCAAACCAATAATGGGTATCAAATAATTCATTGTTTATTAGACAAAGAAATATTATATTTTAAAACTATGTTTTTTCAAAATGAATTTTTTTCTTCCAATTTGTGAGTTGATTTGAAATAATTTATTTTATTCTAAAATGTAATTAAAATTTATTTTATCTAATTGTTATTACACTAACTACAACTATTAGAAGAATTAGGTATTAAATGTCCGTGTTATTATTTCTTAACATGTATATAAAATGGTAATGAATGAGTGTATTATATCTAAATAAACTAAAGAAAATAAGACACATGGAGACAATAAAATTATATAATTGAATAAATTTCTATGAATTCTATGAATTCTATTTTTGAAATAAATTATTTTAATCAGATTTCCAAATTGAAAATAAGTTATCATAGTTTTTAATTTTTAGAAGAAATATTCAAAGGGAGAAAATGATGATAGTATATTATATATACACAACCCCGAATTTTTTTTTCTTACTATGGAATATGATGAACTTATTAAATGAATATTAATAAAATATAGTAACAAATTCTATGGAATAAAGGCTCCAGAATATTATTTCACTCCAAAATCACTTCTAATGAAAATATTATGGGTGTTTCCTAGATCATGATCTCTCAATGTAATGGTTATCCGATAATCCAAATTTGGAAAAAAAAATTGATTTTGAAGAACTCATCATATCATTAATGACTTAAAAAATCATCATAAAACTATAAGAAGAAGAGACATTTAATGGTGATAAATAACTCAGAAAAACCATCTATTTTAAAGTGGTCAGGGATTAAAAAACCTGATGTGAGGTTATATATTATTATCATGATGGCCTGATCATAATAGGTTCTGCATCAAGAAAAACTTAATTATGTCATCTAAAACAAATCAAATAATAATATATAACCATATATTTCATGTTTTTAATGTAATGAATCAATGGTCACAAAAAATAGCAGTTCCTCATCTACATGAAAATTTTCAATGAAAATAAGAAACATTTAAAAGATTTTAAAGCCATGACATAGGGATATAGTGATTATTCCATAGACTCTACATCATCATCCATATATAGATAAGAATGTCCAAATTTATGTATGACACATGTTAATAGAGACATTCAGGTTAGTACCACCTTTCCAAATTCCACCTTCACTTCTTCTCCGCATCATTTTTTTCCATTATTCTTCTTATTCATCATTTTCTCGTTTCTCCATAAGTAAAATTAATTAGGGAGAATTTTAAATTGTATTAAATCATTTTGAAAATTGATATCATCATAATGAATCATTTTTTTTTGAATCTCATGAATAAATATCATCATGTGATTCTAGAAAAATAAAATATTCCTAAAGAAAGGGATTTTCTAATATAAGAAAATGATGATCGCATCATTAAAATAAATATTCATCAAAATGTAATAAATTTTAATTCACCATTAAATACCAAAAAATTTATTTTTAAATTATCCCATGTTAGGGAAAATTTTAAAAAAAAATTTGGGATCCCAAAAACCAATAAATTATTAGGCCAGTTTTGGCCTCTCTAATAGTGGAATATATTCAACGAATCATTTGAAACCTTTTTAAATATATATTCTAATTAAAAAGTATTTAATTATTGAAAAAAAAGCTACTCATTTAGACAATTATTTTGATTTAAAAATATTATATCGAATTCCAAATTCAATCTATATCACTTCTAATTTTTCTAGAATAAAACATTGTAAAAACCATTGATTCTGACATCGTTGTTGGCTAATGAAATTGTTCCAATGTTGATGTTTCTTCCAAAAATAATTATTCAATTATTGTTTTGGGAAACTATCTCATGTGAAAATCCAAGACGAATGTGGTTCCTTGATATACGATACATGTGACATATGTGTTATGACATCTTCATAATCCCTCAAACTAATAAATTTAAAGTTGACCAAATTAATTTTAGTGATAAATATAACTGTAAGATAATGAGGGAAGGTACCATAATTTTTTATAATGAAAAATTAATAAAACAAATAATCATTAAAGGCTCGAAAAAAACATAAAATCTATTTTTCAATTACATTATAGTTGTTTTAAAATATCCTTTAAAATAATTTTTGAAAATCATCTGATTCAAAAGTAAAAAATATTTTTTTCCTCTTGAATATTTATAAATGATCACACAATTAATTTAATATATATTTGAAGAAAAATTTTCAATGTTTTGGTGCAAATGTGAATGAGTCAATGATTCTGCATAGACACCTTGAATTTTATAGATCACACTATCTCATCAAACTGAAAAAAAATATTATCCAGTAAGATATATTTGAGATTTTAATTTAAATTCGGAAATGGTTTGTTATGTATTATATCATTGTATGAAACACAATACATTATTTAAATAAATAAATAAACCTCAAGAGTTCAAAAACATATACATCCATATATATTTAGTCATGATGAAATGTAATTTATATGTGAAAATACCAATATGCTCATAAATTTTGCTGACATTATATGATTGACATGGGCTTATGTCACAACTCATAAGAGTCAGTCATCCAATTCCTTAATAATTTATAATAAAAAGGATGAAAATTGAAATAGTTCTAAAATTACATCAATTCAAAGTGATTGTGGATTCGAATTCTATAATAAGGAATTTAATGAATTGTGTTCTTCTGAATTCTATAATAATTGTATTTTTCTCCTTGAATCCCTCAATTAAAAAATATAGTATAGATACAAAATCAATAATAAATAAAATAAATAAAACTCTTTTAAAATTATTTTTATCTTATAAAATAATTTTTGGTCGAATACATGAATAGTGTATGAAATATAATTAATTGTATACTCATAAAAAGTTTGAAAAATTCAATTTCTGAACAATAGAATAATAAAAAAACATAATGAAGGATTTTTTAAAATTTCCTCTATATCATGTGATTTATTTTAAAAAACAATAAAAATAATTGAAAATATGATTCTAAATCAGCTGATGGTGTCTTTATTTTTTACTGAAAATTAAGAAAATATTACAATGACTTTAACCAGACTTCCAAAAATATTGAAGAATTAATCAATCATATTTTTTTTGAAAACCTCAATCTCAGTATGTTTTAAAATAGTTGTTTTAAATAATAATTTTAAAATTTATGTGGATGTACAATAATAACAACATATTTCAAATAATTTGCCTAATATTTTCAAAAAATATATGGACCCACCCCTTGAAAATGTCGTTGATAATATACAATTAGGGGATTCTACTCATTTGTTAGTCTTAAATGAGTATGAAAACCTAACCATTGTATAGGAATTTAAACCACAAAACAATAATTATTCCTTTATGGATGAAAATTTAGAATATTACATGAAATGGGATCTAAATAAATTCACTAAAATTGATGTATAAACTCTCATATAATGATCTAGTGATCATCATGTCATTTGTCCAAATGGGATTTTCCAAATGAAATTATTGAATCTAATAAAACTGTAAGAAGAAAAATATTTATTTTATAATAGTCTATAAATAAAAAGAAGTATTATACTTTAGTGAAACCATTATTAATCAATCTCATCTATACTTTATAATAATAGTATTGGAATTAAATTTAAAACTGTATTTCAAACACATTCAATTTGATGCCAAAATATTTTTTCTATATGGTTTATTTTAATAAAACATTTTAATTTAAAGACCTATATGTTTTGAAAATGCATTATTTCCAAATTCAGTTTTCAAATTATCAAAATATATTAAGGTGTAATCCAATCCACATTGGCTAGTTTTTAATGTCATTATACTTATATTATTTTATTTGGTTTTAAAATATGAAAATCCTAAAATAATTTAATTTTAAACCACGTCTCAAATGATATTTTACAAATTAAAATTTATATTGATGATGTGGTTTTCATTTATATCATTATTAAAAAATATTTTGGGATTTCTAATTTAGTTATTATGGAATTTTAGATGAGATTCAATGGTGAACCCAGATTAATTCTTGGTTTGGTAACTTGTTGTATTTATTATGGAATCTTTATAAAATAATGAAAATTTACTATTTATCTGTTATAAAAATTCATAATAAAACATGTTTATGAATATACAAGTCTAAAAATTATGAATTAAAATCATATATTGGATGAATTTGGTAACATTTTTGAAAACAAATTGGGATATTTTTAAAAAATATATCTTAATTTCCCTTTTTTAGTTGTCAAAATCATACATTACATGTTATATTCTTAAGAATATTGAATATCATATAGGTTATTTTGTTATATCTAATAATTATTTTATATTTACTTGTCTCATAACTTGAATTTCTATTTATATTATGGATCAATTCTATTATTGATATGTTTAATTAAATTTTTAGGTTAGGTGATTTTATTATAAATAAGTGGGAGAGTGTTTTACCACTATCACTTAGTGTTATAATGATATAAAAGAATCAAATATTAATCCTAAAAATTTTGTTTATTTAATTTTCAGTTTTTTAAAGGATTTAATGTTTTTGATTACAAAGTTCCTCAATGATATTATCATGTCTTAATAAAGTCTTAGATGTATCTTTCTATATGCTCATTATCCTTAGAGCCAGGTTAAAAGATCCAAGTATGGTTTTAAACTTATGTAGATGTGTCCATTATTTAATGTAGAGGAATTCATTCTATACTAGATACTTTGTATAGGGGGTCCAATTAAAATATTTCATATGTCTTGGAGAATACATTCTCTATATGTAACACCATCTAGTTAATGGAGTTCCACTGGACCAGTAGTTGTGAATGCAGTAGTGTCACTACACCATGATTTCCACCATCTAGTAGGTGGATGCATACTTGATAGTTGGTTCCCATTATAGAATTTAGAAATTCAATAGGCATCCCAACTATTACCTTATGATGGCTACATTGTATAATGTTTTGTTTGGAACTTTCCAATTAATCATTATTAAATGTTGTCAAAAATACAATTATGATAACCCAGTCCAAGTTAAATGTTCTTAATGTTTCTATATAATTCTTAATACTTTCTATATCCTATAAAAGTACTCAAATTTATCATTTATTATTCACATTTTTTACCAATCTTTTCTCGTGTTCTTAATCCAAAAGTAATTTCATAATCCATCAAATCCACTAAAAGAACCAACAACAATGTTCAAAATTCCTCAAAGGCACTCCAACCATCTCTCTCAAATCTCTTCATAATCCACTATACTTTATTACAGAAAATTTATTTTTGGTGGAGTATAAGGTTTTTTCCTAATGTAAACTTTTCTTTCCTAAACATCTTTTCACCAATGGTTTACACTTAGAAAATGTGTGGGATGGTTACATGATGAGTGATAAAAATCTAGTGGGAACTCACAAGACAAAATTATGAGGAATGGGTTTGTGGTAACAATTGAGACTAAGGTATTTATACAATTTATCTTTCAAGTCAATTGTTGGAGATGTAGGTACTCACATAGATATTTATCCATAATAATTATGAAAACGTATTTTTTTCTTATATACATTTATTCACTTATTTATTTAATATCAACTCATATAGATGAAAAACATTTTGTTCTACCATGTTCACTCATTAATTAAATTGATATTATTAATCTCTTTAATAATTTAATTAATCAACTATTTCAGTTTTTAATTTATCTATTTAATAAAAAAAATTCTATAGTTTTTTAAATGATGAATTAATAACTTTGATAATCTCATAACAATAGTGTAATCAATGAATGGTTACGATAAAATTTCAAATATTTTAATTTTCTATCTTCCCCACAATATACATATTCACTCTAAAAAACATATGTGAATCCCATCTAAACAACTAAATCCATTAATGGAATAACCCTTAAATTCCTACACATTTATATCAATTATGATTCTTATATGTATATAACTTCAATAATTTTATTTGATCTATAGAAATTAATTAAATCATTTGTTTATATCCATTTATATATTATTCATATCTTCTAAATAATGTATAACTCCTAAATTAACTATGTTTTTGTTAGTTTAGTTGTGAAGATGGTGCTGAAGAAGTCTTGAATATCATGTTAGCAAGATATGGCCTTTGTGGCATTAAAACCACCCCAAATAATTATGTTAATGACTCTTATTTATGTAAGGAGGCATGAGTGTGGTGAAAGACCCTCAAAAATGTTTCTAAAAATACATTAAAAAATATTTGGGATGTTTTTATGTTGATTTCAAATGCTTCATTAACCATTGAGTATTGATTCTCTAAGATTAATTTAAATAAAAAAATTGGAATTTTTCCACTCCAAATAAGACATTTAATACAAAAAAATTATTCATTTAAAATTAAAAAATAAATTTAATTAATGTTTTTTTAATTTTAAAAATAAAATTAAAAAATTAAAATAATATATTACGGGATTCTCTCCCCAAAAGAGCAGTGTGGGTTTATCTAAACCCCCCTTCACAAATCTCGAATTTCTCACCCCCAATATTAATAAAATTAAGCTTTATCTCCTCAAATTTTTACACATATGTTAAGGGTATCCCCAAAATCATTATTTGGACCCATTTTCCCCATCCACAACTAATGTTCGATAACATAATAGGAAAACACTATATTGTAGTGTAATATTATGACATTTCTATTATTGGGAGCTAAGAAAGCATGAGTTCAATTAACAAGAGATCTATTAGGGATAAATTCTCCAATTTACCTATATATATATTTATTTATTTATTTTTTGTGTTCAAAATAACAAATAAGATATTTTACTTCATTATTTCAACTCACATGTGTGGTTCACACTAATATATATAAAAATGATCCTTGAGTAATTTGTTCCACATAGGAACCTGCAATGCATGTATTTGATTACCAAGGTACATATTACTGTATAACCAAACCTGTATGAAATAGTTAAAAATAAAAAATTTCATATCAAATGACATAAAAAAGAAAAAACACAATTATAAATCATTCCTTTTAAGTGCACAAAAACTTTATGTTTATCTTTAAGGCATGGTTACAATTAGTGCATGAGTGTGACTATTCGGGTGATAATTATAATATAAAAAGAATTTTATCTAAACTCATTTTATCTCAAAAACAACGGGTTCAATTAATCAAAGTTATAAAATGTTCTCGTATATTAAAATTTCAATATTGGGATCCATTTTTCATTTTTTTTAATTTTTTATAATGTATAATTAGTTTAGTTTTTCAGTAACATTCTCTAAAAATGTTTTTAATTTTTAAAAATAAGCATCATTTTATTAACAATACGGCTATTTTAGTTGTTTTCTAAAATAAATTTTAAACAATTTCAAATTTTTTAGAAATAAGTATGGATTTATACTTATAAACTCTTTTAAAAATTATTAATTTTTTATAAAGTTCTTTTTTTATAACTAATTTACTAAAAAAATTATGTAATATATATATAACTATATATAATATTTTTCCATGTTTTAATATTTTACACACACACACATGTAAAATAAAATTATATAATGTTAAAAATAAAATAAATAAATATTATGTGGATATTTGAATGAAGTAAATGTATAATAGTATTACAAAAAACTAAAATATTATTTTTATAAACGTATGACACACACATATGTATACATAAATTCATGATATATAATAATATATATAAATATATATATTTATATATTTGTAAGTATTTTTATGTATATATATATACTAATATGATAGTATAATATCACATAAAAATTCACAAATATTAATATATATATTCAACAATATATATATTTTTATTGATTTATATGTTAACATTTATATGAATTATATACATTAATATATTATAGTTTCATTACTTTACATTTATATCATATGTATATATTGATTTACATATGTATTTATATTAATATGTATATAAAAATAAAATAACACATTAAACAAAGAAAACTACCCCTTCGAATTTTTTTCGGGGAGGTGGGTTATCAAGAATACAAACTGAATTCAATCTCAGAACACTATATTTTTTACTAACTTTTGGATAGTGGTTCTCATGTGTGTCTATTTCAACTACAACTAACATTGTTAATTTAATTCAAAGGACATGTGGGTCAATGTGGGGAGGTTGATAAATACAAAAAATAAAAAATAAAACTTATATTTTGAAATTAAATAATATATATATATATTAAATTTAAAAAATATACACCTTTTTGTATATAAATTGGGTAATTTGGATGCAAATTTATTAATTTTGTTTTGAAAAATGAGTTATTAGAGTAAAAATCATGGAAAGTAATACCGGAAAAAATATTAAAAACATATTTATGAAAAATGGTAAAAATTAACAATTACACTTAAAAATTAAAAAATATAATTTTTTGTAGTTCATGTTAGAATAACCAATACATGAATCATAAATCTATAGAATCATAAATTGTAGATAAATAAATTCATGTAATCCAACTCACTCACATGCGATGGATGAAAAAAATTGGTTATGAGAGATCTAATGGATGTTAAATTGTACGAAATTGATCATCATGTAATTTATTGAATGTATTAACTTGTGATGTTAGAATATGATGCTTGTAGAGAATGTTAAATCATTATGTAACTTATATTTCTATGTTATAATCAATATATACAAATCAATATCATAAGATAAATAGAATGACCAATTAGTCACTAAAAAACATCCGATTTAGAATTCAAGAAGAAATGATCATTAACAATGTACTATATAAGCCATATGTAGATAAAAATATACTAAAATTAGAATATCATCATAGTTTACCCTTATTCTATACTAAATTGTTTATCAAAAAAATAAATCAATTTATGAGAGTTATAAAAATATTTTTTTTCATCATATGAAAGAAAATTGTGTTCAAATTTTTTTATTTCTAAAAAAAATAGTTCTTTATGTGTGATTGTAAATGCATTCATGGTGTTAGTAGTGATAATTAAATCCAATCATAACAAGATAAGACCAATTGGAATCTTTGCGATCACCAAGTGTGTGAGGGGTGAATCCGTATTATTCTATTCTTATGGTATCGTATTTCAAAAACCACTTTAACCATTGTTTAGTAAAAAATGACTCCATCGGATAATAGAAAAGATGTAGATTCAAAAGAAAACATGTATTTACTAGGTTCTCCACTCAATAAGAGTATTAGTCCATAGAATGGTTATGAATTAATACATAACCACAAAACAATATTAAAAAATACTTTCTGTTGTTACAAAAACAAAGGATTATTTATAAATTTAAAAGATATATAGTCATTTGAAAATTTATGTTCCTCCCACACAGATAATATGAGATAATAATGTTTTAAACAATAATAGAACCATTACCAATAGAATTAAATATTATCATTGTACTGCTTGAAATTTCATCACAACTTATGTAAAAACACAAAACATTATTAATGAAATTACCTTCTGAATGATTAAATGTCTTACTATGTATTTTTATTAAAGAAAATACATACATAATATTTCAATTGTTAATTTAGTCGACTATAAAATAGTCTTAATTGAATGTTGGGATAAAGAAACAATTATGCATCATAACCAGTTTTAATGTATAAATTCTACAATGGTAGTTATGGTTATTGTATATTTATGGTTATGAAAAAGTCTAATTGACAAATATGAAAAACTTTAGGGTCACACCCAGTATGATTATACACTATAAAGCCTATATATCATAGATTCCTAGTGGTGTGTCCTCATGGGGATTTTCCAATGACTAAGATCATTCCCATATTCAAAAACAAATATTTGAAAACCAAAATTTATCTGATTACTTCAATATTATGAAGTTGAATACCTAAACCATGTTCACCAGACCACCAAAACAAAGTACAATAACGACACATTATACCCTTAGTCCATACACTAGTTCAATAAGAGGTTATGTTTATAAACACTAGTAGTATGATTTTTTGTAATTTTTTCATAGAATAATGATTTTTTGCATCCCTTTTATTGTTAATATATATATAATTTTACAAAAATATTGATTAAAAGTTGTTCTTCAAAGAATGAAACCAATTTTTCTTTAAAAATAATTAGTTTTTAATAAAAATTCACTTTTTAATATATTATATAAATTTGAAGTAAATTATATTTCCATTAAATATTCTTATTATATAATACATATTTAGATATAAATGATAATATAAATTTACAAATTTCTATGTAATTTTTATATATACTAGAAAAAAAAGTTTACATAAAAACATGTATTCTCTGGTAATATATATTTTTATATAAATGTGTATATTATAAAATTTATGATATATTTTTTGTAAAATAAATATTTCTTTTCAAATTATATAATTAATATTTTCAAATTTTTTATTTTTGGGTAAAAATTAAATATGGTATTAATATTCAATCTGTATTATGACATCATAATACAAAAAAGTGTTCTAATAAATACTATAAAAGGAATTTATGAACAAAAATAGATTACCAATTTAAAATAATTTTATTTATATCATTTTATTAAATTCAAAATACTATGATAAATCTTTTATAGCCTATATGTTATTTTAATGTGTTAAATCACAATATTTATGAATATAACTAACTTCCACATCATCAATGTTATTATTTTAAGGATTATGGTTCTTAGCCTAATAGAATATTTAAAATAACTCCTATTTAATGGAAATAATTGGATGATACCATCAGATGTTTTTTTATTTTATTATTTTATCACATATAATGAAAAAAATGATTAATAATTTATAAATAATTACCCTCTATTTTCCTCTATATAACCACCCAACCATCCACTACTCATCACTAAAAAATAATAATTAATTTCTTATTCCAATACGTATTCAAATCCCAACCAATTTGTTCCTGTTATTTTAGATAATCCCGAAAAAATTAAATGGATCTCTTTTATTCCTTTTTATTCAAATACACTCTTTGTACTTATCCATATTATTTGTAATTTTTCATATTGTAATGTGTTTTTAAAAAGTACCATTATTGTCCTTATGATTTCTAAATTATTTGATACCAAAATTCACTCTCATAAAACACTTATCTGATCCTGTATGTTCACTTGTTATTATACCAAAATTATCTCACTATTTTCAATGTAAAATATTTGTTTTATGAATATCAATCCCCGAGGAAACTCAATGGTATTAAAAAAGTTATACATATACATTTTTTATTATAGAATTCCATTTATACAACCCACACTCATTAATGATGGGATTAAAGTGGATGAAATACATTATATAATTTCATGGTCTATGGGGAACACAAATACATTTAAATGATATGAATGTGATGTTTGGGAACAGAATTAAATAGCCCTCCAATTCATTGGGAAATGTTTTGGAGTCAGAAGATACCATGTGTTGTCCATTTGTGATTAGCCGAAACACACAATGTTAATATGGATCCATGGTTATCCATGAAATATTGTTATTATTTCATGACTTATTTTACTTCCAAATTCCTATAAATCCATTATTTTATTATCTTATATAATGTTTTGATATGTAATATTTGGATTATCAACCTTAAATCTCATTATTTTTTACCCATGACTCGCATTAACTTATTTAAATTGTGTTAATATTTTATTTTTCCCTAGGAGGTTTTATATCTCATCACTTTCTTCTGTATGTGCCTTGGTTATATAGTTTAGTTATAGATGATCAGTGCTATTTAAGGGTATGTTTTGAAATTTTTAAATAATGTATTTGTATATGAATTTCATATTATTGTGATATGTATCTAATAAACCAAATACGTTATACCTCTTAATCATTTAAGATTTCATTATGTATATCATGATGTAATGAATCATGAAATAATGTATATAAAATAAATTGGTTTTCATATTAGTTATTATAGAATGTGAATGTTACCTTAAGGTATTGAGATTGGAAAAACATTACTGAAATCCTTGGGTATAAGTATAATCATATGAAAACATTCGGAGATTTTTTATAGGGTAATTGGTTTAATGTGAAAATATATCCAAATATGGATACTAAAAATGGCATGATGTTATGTATCATATGTTCATATGGGTAGGAAATTTGAAATGGGTCATTGGGTAATAATCCAACCTATACCTGGTTCATGGAAAAAAAATACTGAGGACAACACACCTGAAATGATACTCTGAGGGGATAGGATTTGGTCAATATTGTTCTTTTTACAATCCATTATTAAGGGAACAAGAAAATTCCACTAAAATTTAATTTTAGGAAGTAGGACATGGATTATATAGATTGAAACCAACAATTTCATATATCAAGGAATACATGTAATTTGTCTTTTATTCATTCCATGATCATAATATATATTTTATGAGTTTAATATTTAAAAACATAAGATCCCAAATTTTCCTTTATTTTAGTTAGTGTGTCAAAATAAGAAGAACTGACTCAGTGACTAAAGTAATGAATAATGGGATGAGTAACTAAATTAGTTTTCAAACCTATGGGAGAATGAGTCTAGAGATTTATGAAAATGATTTCCTAGCTAACTCATGTACTAATTAGAAACATGAATCAAGAGGATGACCCACATCGCCTAATAAATGGAAATTGTTTTTCTAAACATTATGTGAAAATGAACTCTAAATTTCAGTGGATCTTTAGATCCCTCAATCAGTGAATAATGGAGACAATTTATTGAAATTTATTATCTATTATTTAGTTATCTTAGTAGGATATGGTCATGGGAATATTTGTACATAAGTAAGAAGGATAAAATAAATGTTATATGTTGATCATTAATATGAATCCCAAAAAAGATATTTAAACCAATTAGTGGAAGGAAATCATTACTTTTTTGAAAATTAAATTCCTCACACTCTCTGAGATGAGATGGGGAGGGATTTCCATGTCCTGAAATATGGGGACGAATCCATTATGTCATATATGGAAAAACATATAAGAATAACATGGTAGACATATGACACTATCATTAACCCTAGAAGTCCATTTTACTACTTATTTAGTGTGATAAATATGAAAATATGAAAACATTTTCCTATTCATGAATTTGATAGTTCTGATGAATTTTTTTAATGTGACCCAAACATCAAAATAGTGATTGGAGAATCATAATGGTCACATGTATTTTGTGATAAATGGTGGATTGTGGAGAATAAATCTAGTGGGTCAATAGATAAGTATCCCAAGGGTAAGAATTTTCAACATTCCTCTTGTCAAATGTAATATATGAAGAATAAAAAAAATTCAAAAAGGATGTACATTAGGCATTGGAAGTAAGGCCTCCTAGAAAGTTAATAGTTATGGGAGAAACCATTCTGTATGATGGATTAAATAAATGATTCAATTAATAATTATCTGGTTGTCCAATATTTCAACCACAATGAACAATGATAGTATAAAAACAAATTCAATATTCCAATGATGTCTTTTCGATATGTGATGATAAAAAATACCATTAAATAATGGGTAAAGAAATTCAATTAAAAATTATGAGGATTATTTTGAAATAAAATATATAAATGGTTTGTGAGTAAATCATTCAATGAAATTTAATGTACTATTTTATTCTAATTCATTGATTTCATTCGTATGACATAAGATTATTATACCTATTCAAACAAATCCCAAAAACATATAATCCCATTATTTGAGTAAAAAAAGAGTAAATATTTAATCCCATCTCTTGAACATATCCCCAGTATACATTTATAGGACAATGTTCCCAATGATCCTTATGATACTCAATTAGCTAAATTTGATCCTATTTTTTGTTGGGGGTGGGTTCATATGACCAATTGATTGTACTTTGATTACACGTATATGAGATTTATTAAATATAAATAAAATTATTTTTATATATTCTTTAATATTATACATGACTGTAATGTAGTAATATCCTAGAGTATGTGTTATAATGATGAGCTCATAGTAGTTCCCCCATATGTTGATAACCTTAATGTGTTTTGATGATTTTCATAAATACAGTTTTTTGCATGATAACATACTAGGATCGGGCACATCATATATATATTGTAAGGTGTGAGTACTCATAATAAGATAATGTCTCTTCTCATAATGCTTTTACTTCCTATTATCCATGATTGGAGATTATAATAATATAATTACAAGTAGGAATTCAATATGTTTTTGTTTCATCATATATTCCTATTTGTGATCATTTTTAATGTTCCTCAGACATTAATATTATCATTAATTAATGCCATGACACATAAACATCGATTTTCTAATGAAAATTGTTATTCAATATGTTTGTTGTGAGGTATGTCTTGATGGGTGTATTGTGATGTACATGTCATTAATGGATAATTTGAGTAAGGATTTTGCCTCATATCTTTATATAAGTCAATATCATGGTTATTTTATTTGAATAGATCTGTCACATTAAATTCCATGGACATAGTACAATGACACAGTAATTTTAAATAGTAAAAAAGTTGTATCGACCATATATGTTGGTGACACTGATATGGGAGCTTCTTAATGAGACATTGAGACAAATGGATTATACTGTAAAATGATTATTTGTATGTGGTTCTCATCATTTCCACATTATTTTATTTCCTTTGGGTGAAATGAATTGTTTGTAGACAATAATATTGACCATTTGGAATGATCACCTAATGCCAACATGAAATAATACCATAGGATTGCTCAGAAATGTTTTAAATGATCTCAATTAAATTATATTTAAATTTAGTTTACTGAATCAATATTATTCTTAAGACTGAGGGATAATTATTTTCATGATTTATCGATCAAATAATTTATGAATGAAATATTTAAAATAAATAATTATCTATGAGCCCAATAAACTTTTTATAGTTGTTTAAACAAACCATGACAGATCCTAGTGATACGTATTCACTAAGAAGGCAGTTAAACAATATTTTTTATTACCCAAATTAGAATGCATAAAAAATAATTATATTGTTATTTGTAATTTTCAAGGTTTTGTTAAGTAATATTTTATTACTGAATGGATAACATGAAAATAAATAATTATTTTAACCTAAATCATAACTCTCTAAATATACCATTACATTTGTTTCTTATTAAATCCAAAATTAAAACTAAAAAAATTATTTCACACAATGAAACTCACTATCTCGATTCCCCCTTTCTCTATTCGTGTCGATAATGAAAAATTCAAGAGATATATATTCATTTTCAATTAAAGATAAATCAACAAAAATTAATGTAATAAAATATATAATCCATGCTACCAGTAATTGATCGATTAGAATTTCATAGAGATAAAAGGAGGATATTTAGATCACCACTATATGGATTCAATCACTGCATCCTTAAAGTGAAAAGAATTCATTCTAATTGGTTTTGGATGATCAACATCTACATCAAAGAAAGAATTATCATATTAGATATTAGTTTCATGACATTTATAATATATAAATTATATGTTTTTGATGAAATATCCTCTCTCATGGTTTCAGAAAACTCAATATTAATAAAATATTGCCTTCCCCAACAAGCTTCAACTATTCTCCGATATTTCAAGTGGTATCTGATTTGTCTCCCTTTAATTTATAAATATTCATTTGTCTGTTGATCGATTCACAATCATGGTAGAATTTTTATTTCATATTATTCATTATTCAATCAATTTTGAATGAACATGTTATCAACATATTAATCATATCATTTCAGTACTTCAATATATTAAATTTATAAGAAAATATCAAGAAAAATAGGATATACCATCAGGAACTATGAATTTTTGTTATCATTAAGACAGGGTTACATAATTTATAGCAAAAGTGGAAGTCATATACCCTTGTACACTGCACAAGGATAATCCACAGGACACATGGTATTCAATATAATTATTATAAATGGTGTATTACTAGTTTAGGCCGACCAACCTGTCACATTAAATGTCAGATTTCATTTCTTTTATACAGTGTACACACTATGTAGTATTTATATGTAATTGGCCTAAAGTGTGAAAGTTTTATTATAATTATATATACTCGAGCCACGTGGTAAAGACATAGTAGTGCATATATGATATACATGACATGTAGGTGGTGTATATTTCATGTATTTCATCATTTCCTACATTTGAAATACATGTCAATCCATTCTGGTAGAACATAATACAAATTGTTCAAGGTATTCATGTAATGTAACTATATTGTAAACATTGTGTGATCCAATTGATATTCATGACAATTTCCTAGGTTATATTCTTTGTAAAATGATAAGCAGATACGTAGTGTGTAGTTGCGATGTACATTTCATGTTGTCTAGCCATGTAAACACACTGAAGCCCAAGGAATGTAACTTGGATACAAAAAAAAGTGAGGTACATGTCATGTAGCTGTATTTTAAACACCTTGTAGACTCCCTAATATTTTCTGTATTAAATTACATTAAAATAAAAATTATAACATTAATACCTTTTTACATTGATGCTCAAATAAACTGTTTGACAATTTAAACTAGATTTAGATAGTTTTAATGATTAATTAAATTGTTATAAAAAAATCTAAAACTATTGGTTCTTCTATTTGTTTTCCACTAATCCATTTTTGATGGATATCTCCAAAAAGATTTATATGGTCATTAATATAAAAGGGAATTAATTAATTGATTAATTAGATAATTAATCATGGTCGGCAGATTGATTTTAATAATAAATAATTAATAATAAATTAAAGATTATACATTAACATTTTTGTATATGAAATATTTATTACTATTACTTATCTTGACATATACATATTTATGTGATGGATGTTCTATGTTAATATATTACATGAGGATAAAATTATTTTTTAATATGTTTAATATTATGTAATGTTAGTTAAACTGCTAAAAAATATTATATAAAAACTATATTTCCATGTTTATTTATATAATTCTATTTAAAGAATAATTTGTCTCCCCACACATTAATATGAGTTAGTAATACATAAAATTCATGATGTTTTTTAAGCATAATGTAGGTGGTTAACGACAGAACCATAATGTTGAAAACCCATGTTTTACACAATTGAACATGGGAAATTTCGTAACTCAAGATAAGAATAACAATGAGATTTATTTTCATTGGTCCATAGATTGATTCGATTCAAGAAAATCATCTATAATTTTAACAAATCTAATGAATGGTTCATTTAAATATTTTTTTTCTATGTAAATTTTAAGTTTAATTTTCAAATAATGAAAGCACAAAAACAAATGAATTAATGTATAAATAGGGAAAATAAATATATGTATGATGAATAAATATTTCATCAAGCGTGGTTTATTAATTAAATAAAATACACATAATATATAAAATTCATTTAATGGTATAAAAAATAAACTTTTTACATGACAAAATAAAATCCATAAAATATTTATTTAGTCAGACAGGGCCTCCCATCACATAATAACGAAAAATATACTTAGAACTATGTGTTTGACCAACCATCATTGGAACGCGTACCATTAATGTAGAGTTCTTATGAAAAGTATGGGTTGACTTAACCATCTTTTCCCAATAAAAGTAGCATTAGTTAAACTTGATGTAACTTGAAGTCATGTTTTTCGGATACCCAAGTATGGATTTGGGGATATGGTATTCCAACGAATGGATAATGAGTTATAAAGAAGTAGATTGAATAAAATTACCAACCAAATTAACTTCATGTATCTTTAAAAACCATTAGTCCAGCTATGTGAATGTAATTATGGATCCCTTCCACTAGAATGTTTTGACAACTATACAATCCAAGATTAGTAAGGAGGGTTACTAGGACTTGATAAAATTGTTTTAGATTTAAAAACATAAATTAATTAATATTTTATCACATATTTTAGAATATATAATTCTTATAATAGCATTGGGTTTAAATTTTAGAATAAAATGGAATTCTCATAATCCACAGTACACATTAATGATTTATAAGATACATATAATATATACACTAGAAGTATCTTCTAGATGTGGTTTAGATAGAATCTTTTTTTCATCAAGAAGAAAAACCATACAAGCTAGAATCCTCACTTGCTAATCTGTTTATATCAAAGGTGAGTGACGAAGAGTTCATCATCTATAAAAAACATTTTGGTGATGCACTGAACATTCAATGATTAATTAGTTCAAATATTTATTATTAAATAATTATGTTTCATAAGAACATGGATTTGTGTAAAATGAGTGAGAACAAATGTGTTCTTTCCCAGGGGAGTTATTCAACAAAATGGTTTGAGATTTACAAGGTTCTCTTTCAATGAAATCAATGAGTGGGTTCCCCAAAATGGCATTACAAGGTCGATATCAATAACTACATTTTGAGCATTGAGTTTTATGGTTATAAACACCATAAAGAAATGGGAACTAATCTTATTATATCATCATTCACTAATGGATTCTCAATATATATTTTTAAAATTTTAATATGTATATAAATGATAAGAACCAATGATATCATCTTACTCTTCTTCTCCAAATAGATAAGTAGGCAAAGTATGAAAATACATATAACCTTATGAAGAACAAACTAAAAGGGCATATGATGATCTCTAAGCCCAATGATTCTTCATATACTTATAATAAGGTGAGCATCATTGGGAGATCTTTGGAAAAATATGTTGGTGTTTTCCCATGCGGCATAAAGAACCACTAAGAGAAAAACTACACCCTACCAAATATATAAGAGATAGATTTAGTTTCATTTTTTTTAAACTTGTCTTTCTCAAAACAATTATTATTAAATATAGATTTTGGTGCCCAAATATGTATTAAAATATAGTAAACAAGTATATTAAGAAATATTGATCAAGGGGATGCAGATATATGGGTAGCCAATGGAGCTAAACATGTGGTTGTAGCTATCAGAGACTACCACGTCACATTGCTAACTTGAATGATCTTGGATTTAAAGGGGTGTTATTATGTTCATTGATTTACCAAAAAAAATCATTCTATATCGAAACGTGATATAGATTTTTTAATTTTCATGTGAGGAAGTTATTATTTCATTCTTTTTAATGATAAGATTTTATATAGTAAGGAACATTTAAATTGCATTCATTATATGTTGGATTAAAAAAACAATGTAGTGGAAGTTGATAACGAAATAAATTCCTAGGATTCATACCACATGAAACTATGTAATCACCAAAAATGTTATCTAAATTAAAATATTTTGATTTAATTATTCAAATATGAATATTTATATTTTTTAACAAGAACCACTTGGTTATGTTATGCATTTCTACAAGGTAAAATGGACAATTCCCAATTTAGTAGAAAAGGTAAAAGGCCCAAAGATGTTCTTGAATAAGTCCATAATGATGTGTGTGGATCATTTCCTACTATGGAATGGAGTGGGTAATCATAAATCATAAATTTTATTTATTATTGTAGTATATATGGATATGTCTACTTATTATGGTATTAGACATATTCTTTTGATAAACATAAGGAATACAATAACGATGTTAAGTACCATATTTGTTGGAATATTAAGAAACTTCATGAGAAAATTGGTGTAGAAAATTTTAATTAATAAATATTTTATTACATAAGGGAGTCGGGGATTCTATATCATCTCACATGTTCTTATACACCTCAGTTTAATGATATGTGTGAAAATAGGAATTGCACCTTGTTAGACATGTTATGATCAATGATGGGTATTGCAAGTCTTCCATTATCTTTTTTTGTGATATGCTTTAAAAAAATCCTATAAAATACTAATCCAAGTTCCAACGATATATGATTATGGTATACCATAAAATTTATGCAATTTGATAATTCTTGTTTTTTGATACCTATCTGTGAACCATTTTTTATGTCCTATTCGGGTGACAAGTTTACACCCAAATCCAAAAACAGTTCTTGTAAAAGATACCCAAAAGAAACTTGTTAAAATTACTTATATGAACCCTAATAAAACAAATAGTTGATAGATGTGCCATATTCCATCTAATATGAGACATATGTAATAACTATAGTGGGTGTGAGATGGTCTTTGATTAATTTTAGGATCATGTTACACAAGAGTTGGCATATGAATAGATTTCATGAAAACCCAAGGAAGAAGGAAGTATTAAAGAGACAAAAGATCTATGTAGTATTATAATATATGATAGAGACTAAGAATAATATTTTTTTTTCTAGTCACTGGGGATTGTGACTCATTATTAGTTGATAATAATTATTCTTTATCTTGTAAGGTAATAGTATGTGGAACATATTTTTACAAGTGGCAACATCATAAAATTATGAAATAAATTCCATATACCAAATATATGATTGGATTTTTGTAGATACATCAGTCAGTTTTCATCTCATTATTTTATAAATGTGAATTCTAGAAGAAACTAAAAATGGAAGGACATGTCAATTATGATAATGTGTGATTGGTAGAAAATGGTTTATACATAGTTAAGGAACTGATTACAACATACCTTTTTAAAAAATTTATATAATCAAATACATAATATTTATACATTCCATAAATTCTTACCATGACCATTATATTTGGAAAATGGAATGTAATATATAATTCTATAATATGTTCCATTAATAAGAGTGTATATTACACAACTCGAATGGTTTGTGACTCCAATTAATTCCAACATCATATGAGAATTTCAAAAATAAATTTATAGATTTGGTAAAGCATCCAGGTCATGGAATATTCATTTTCATAAAGTTATAATAGAATTTAGATTCATATATGATGAATTTTATCCTTCTGTATTCAAATGGTTTATTGGGAGGGTAGATGTATTATTAATTGTATATGTCGATGAAATATTACTGATTGGAAATGAAATTCCAGTCTTACAGTCTATTAAGGAATGGCAGAATAAATTTTTCCTGAATAAATACATGGGTGAGGTATTATATATTCTTGGGTATCAACATACATTATGATATATCTAGGAGACTCTCAACATAGGTCATAATATATACATTTAAATTATACTAAGGACATTCAGTTAGGAACAATATAAGAGGGGGATTATTGCTAGCCTCACATGGAATCCATATTTCTTGGTATATGTGTCCTTAAACACATGAGCAATGAAATTGAATAAATAGTATTCTATAAGAAAGAGTGATTGGTTCAATCAGGTATGTTATGATATTTAACATAATATATATCAACTACTTATTAAGTGTTGTTGGAAGATATCACGTTGACCTCGGTGACCTCCACTAGTTGAAAATATAGATTTTTCTTAATTATCTAATGAGTACTAATGATATGATCCTTTTTTATTGAAGATTTTATGAACTAATCATAAAATGATATTAAGATTACAGTTTTTTAATTGGTCAAGATGACAAAAAATCACATTCATGATACATCATCAATTTGAATGGAGGTGTTTTTAGTAATAAGGGATTGATGTAGGTTTTATCAACATACTCTACAGTAGAGAGATAGACAGAGAGTATATTTCATCTTTTAAGTAAGCTAAATATGTAGTATGGATGTACCAATTAATCCAATATCTTAACGTTGTCCAAATATTTAATCATCTTATCACACTCTGTTATGGTAATAGTACAATGATGGCCTTTTCAAAAGATCCAAGGTCACATTAGTGAATGAACAACATACTTCCAAAGTAACATCTCTTGCGGGATGTTTCTTAGAGTGTGAGGTTCTATTGTGTGGGATTTACATGGAAGAAAATTTTGTGTAACCCTTGACTAATTCTTCAACTATGAATAATCATGACTACCATGTTATATAAAAAAGTCAAAAGATTATAGGAAGTTGGATCTAGTCCAAGTAGGAGTCTTTTAGGGATTCAATCCAATAAACAACTATATTCATATTGATTACATGTATATTTGATGTATTCAACAGTGATAAAACTTCATATTACTTATTTTTCAATATTTTTCATGATTCTCACAGAGTATAACACAATATTATATGTCTCTTTGATAAGGTTGTAGTAGTTCACCACTCTATTGAGATCCCTGAAGTGCTATGACAGAATTTAAAAATATATTTTTATAATTATGTAATATATTATAATGCGACACATATTATATAGACTATTATACATAAGTACTCATAAGTAAATTCAGCTTATTCTCATGAAGTTTTTACTTTAAAATCATAAAGAGGGAATATTATGAGAAATGATATACTAGTATGAATTCCATATGTTTTGATGTCGTCAATAATTCCTATCTGTGAGTATGTGTAATAGTCCTTTAACTATATTATTATCATTATTTCATGTCATAATTAATTAACATAGATTCTCATATAAAATTTTTGATTCCATATGGTTAGGGTGACGTCGGGTATATTTGTTGTGTCCCTATAGAGTTATCATTAATGGAAAATTTTAGGAAGTATTTTTCCCTTTCATATTTGTGGGGGTTGATATCATATCCCATGAATTGGAAAAGAAATATTTCATTAAATTCCTTTTCCATGGTGAAACGATGAATTTAACTTAGTTTTTCAAAAAAATGTGTTTCAATCCTATAGGCTGGGGAAAAAATATGTTCAATTTACTTTATTAGATATTGAGAAAAATAGTTTATATTACACAACGATTATTCATATGACATTTTCAACTTTGTGAAATTAAGTTCTATCTTTTGGTTTTTTCAATCATTTTGAGATAGTATTCATTCAATTTAGGTAATCCGTATAATTACAATGTGATATAAACCTAGAGGGTCACACACTAATTCTTTTTGTTGATTTAGAATAAATTCAATTATAGTTTAATTGATTGAATAAATTTTTTCTTATGAATGAGGGATAATTATATTTTCATTATATCGTAGAAATATTATTATTGATCATTGAAACATTTCAATTAAATATTTATTTGGTACTTTAATAAATTCTAGAGGATTTTCAACAGACCATGATCGAGTCTGGTAAATAATATATATTAATAAGAAAATTAAATAATATTTTTTGGTTAAAAAACATTCTGGACAAAAAGAATAAAATTATTATTATTATATTGAATTAAATTTATTAATCATTTTTTTATTATTATTTTTTTATATATGAAATTAAATAATTAAATTTACTTCATCCCAAGAACTATTACAAGACCCTTATTTCTATTGTGAATTTCAGCAAAAATAAAAAAATGAATATCATTTTAGACAACCCAATTGTGTCTCAAATCTTCATTTATCTCTTCATCTCAAGAGTGAGAAATGACTGAAATATATATTCATTCTCAAAGGATAAACAATCAACATGAATAAAAAATAGTAATCAACCCATTATTCTTTATGCTAATGGGTATCCAAAACAATTGATTAAGACATTGGAAAATATAATTATTGATGAGATGGTCAGTGTAAGATAATATATTGTTGTTTTTACTAATCATTTCCTAATTTTCCTAATAGAATAGATGATGAGCTATCAATAAAAATTACACCCAAATGATTATTTATATTTTTGAATCCATATATAATGGACTCTATTAAACATAAATGGATGATGAATCAACAATTAGATAATCTAGTTAAAGGGTTTATATGCCAACATGCATCACCAAGGGGTGCGCCATTACTTTTTTCAAGAATATGTATTGGTCAATGGACCTCTATATTGATCATCATGAGATCAAAAAGATCACAGTAATGAGAAACTGTCATCTTTCGTATATTGGTGACTTATTTGAATAGCTATGAGATTTCAAATACATCACTAAGGTGGATCTTCAATCATGATATTATCATGTAATGATAAAGAAGGAGAAATCCCCCACGAAATATTTACATTCAATGTACAAGCACAAAAATTTCATAGAGATTCCATTTGGACTCACTAATACTCTACCAATATTTGTGGGAATAATGAATAGAGTCATTAAAGATTCCCATTAAATTTTTTTTGTAGTATTTATAAATGATATTATTATCTACCCTAAATGTATGGATGAACTTGTAGATTATTTTAATGGTTTAAATAAAACCTTGTAAAGGGAAATTTTATACACTATGTAAGGTAAATTGAAGTTTTAAATGGAGAATATAACATTTCTAGGGAATTTTATCATTATAATATGGATACTTGTGGATCCTTTAATGATAGGGGAAATTGAAGGACATCCGAGAGATATAAATGTGATAAATATCCACTGTTTCATTGGATTCATTATGTATTATAATCAAAATTATCGAAAATTATCTCAATTTTATAGATTTATAAATGAGGATTTTTCTATTTTGTACTCATGAAAAATGAAAAGTGACAACATATACCACATTCCATGAAAACATCCATCAGTTGAACTACATGTAATCGGATTTGAAATTGGATATCATGATGTTCATGTTGAATATTTGGAAACATTTTCTCTATATAAAAATGTATGATAAATATATAGATCCTAAAAACCTCTAGTATATATTCATGTAAAACGAGATCAATATAACCCAACGAATTTAGTTATAGCGGAAAAAGTATTTTGATTGTTAAATCCATTACAATCTTAGTAAGGTGAATAAAGTTATAGGTTATATAAGTAGAAAATATCCAACAACATAATTCATGATGAGTATTAAAATTGATATTATCGTATTATAGTTAAAAAAGTGTGTAAATGGGAAACATAAAAGAAATTTTATACATCATATCTCAAATAACTATTCAAACAACAATTCTTTAGATGATTAAGGAGGTCCATAATGAATATGAGAAATTACAAATGAAGGTAGTTAGTATTCCTAATTACAAAATTTATAAACGAGATATAATAATCTTTTAACCTTGATATGTGTCCCTTGAAAACTATAACTAAATATAGAACTTCTGGATGATGTGCATAGCTCATCCTTCTCAATTAATTTATGAAGCACTATGATGTTTACAGATTTAAAAAGAATATTCTAGTGGGATAAAATGAAGTTATGAAATTCATAATTTATATCTCAATGCTTGGTATTCCTATAAGTAAAATGTTTAATAGTAGAAGTATACAGGTATAATGACAACATATTATATATTATAACGTAAATGTGAAATCATTACCAGTTATTTTTTATAAGATTACCCAAGATAACTAAATATAATTACTCTGTTACAGTATTAATCGATCTACTAACAATTTTAGTGTTTTTCATTTAGATCAAGGACACTGTATCTCTTGACTGAACCACCATGAAATTAATATGAGAAATTTTGAGAATTCATGGAAATACACAATAAATTATATCCTATCAAGATCAATGTTTTACCTCATGGTTATGTAGAATCATTCAGCAAGAATTAGAGATTGATATGAGTTTCAATATTTCTACTCACCATCATACAGATGATCATTCTGAAAGAACCATTCAAACTCTAAAGGATATATTGAAAACAATTTAGATGAATTTTAATGGATTTTTTCATTATCTCCATACCCATGTAATGTTTTTATATGAAAAAAATCATTCTATAATTCAAGTGGGATATTATGAGTTTCTGTATGTGAAGAGGTGTGAAATCCCAACAACATGGGATAAAGTTGGAGAGAAGATGTTGATCACACCTAATCATATCCAAGATGCAATAGATAATGTGTAAACCATTAAAGATTATATAAAATCTTTAACACCTCATGATTTTGTGAAATTTTTAAAAAAAATCATTTAATCTTTTTCAGATTTTTCATTTCACATAACATTGAATATAGTTTTTTTATATAAAATAACAATGTTTGAAATGAATTATATGAAAAAAATTGTAAATATTATACTAAAAGTAACACTAATATTAGATTTAATTAAAAACAACACTATGTTTGGTATCTATTACGCACTATACCCAGTCCATTTGATTGCTTTTATTATATTAAAATAAGAATTTTACCAAACTACAATATACTATTAAAAATATTTTTCAATTATTATTATATCTACCACCTTGCCATTTTAATATAATTTGAGAATATGATAAACTAATTTAATAAAATATTACGTACATGTTTTTATATAATTAATACATTGGTCATCAATTAGTAAAATTGAATTATTGAACTTTTTTAAAACGATGAAATTACATGTCTAAGAAAATTATTTTTTTATGAAAAAAACACATGTTTATCTCAGTAATTTATTCAAACCACTTTTTGTTAATGTCTCAAATAAAATTTATATATTATATATTCAATAAATATTTTGTATACACATTTACTAGAATTTAAAGGTAAATGAAAATATTAAATGGAATTTTATAAATAAAAATATATATATTTATAAAATGAAATTTTACCAACTTTTAATGGATAATTAATTTTAAATATAATTTTTTACTCTTTTATTATTATTTTAAAACAATTATAAATCATTTTTAATCATAATAATATAATTTAATTTGGAATAATTGATGTTATTTTTCTGAGAATTTTCATTTTTTGATGAACAGAGAAAAACACAAAAATTTTATTCGAAAATGAAATTTAATAAAATTTATTTATATAGTAAAATTATATTTTAAATCTGTTTTAATGAATAATTATATAAATTATGCATCATGTATTCCAATTATGGTCATTAAAACAGATTTCCTAATGGAATATGATATAAAAAATTCCAATGTTTTGGTCATTTTTCATTAAAACCTTGCATTATCATCCCGTCATTGGGATGAATTTTATATTATATTTTGAAATATTATTGATTAAAATTTTAAAAAATGGATTCCATATTTGGAATTAGAATATTTATAATTTTTAATATGGTCAACATTATTTTTTTACCAAAAATATCAGTGAAGGTGATTAAAATTATTTGCAACGATTTAGTGGAAAATAAGCTTATCAATGGACTAAGCCCTAAACATAAAACCCAATATGACCTAGAAACATGTCCAAATTCCATTTTTAGTTCTTATTTTGACCTTATAAACCATGAACAGAATATGGCTCATTATTGGGGTTATATAATAGGGGAATATGTTGGGTGAAATTCCATTTTAAAAAATTTACCATAATACCACTCTGCTTCCTTTGGGTATAAAAATGCTAGTAATACCTTTACGGGTACACTATGATGGGTTACCCAAAGAACAGGTAACATCCTTCCACAAAATCCGTTATTTTATTTTTCATTATCAACCCCTAAAATATTCTTATCACATAATTATATAACAAATTAATCATGAAAAATATACTGATATGTATTTATTATATTCTTTTGAGCTACATACACACACTTCCAACTAATGGGAAATGATCTTACCATTCCTGTGTACTATGAACTATAGTCTCAGCAAACAATGTTGTTCGTTTTTTCCTTCACCACCTGTCATGGATTATAATTATGATAGTCATTCTATATTTATATGATATATATTATATATGTGATTTATTTATGATTCCTTAATTATTATATAAAACATAACTTCATTATTTATATTTGTTGAAAATATGATAACATCATTTTTGGACGTATGGACTACCACATTCTAAATGTGATCTAATTTGTTCACACATTGTATGGAATATATTATGGATCATTTTCATGAATTTATATGATATATATTGAATTAAAATTCTTCTAGAATGATATTACATATATATACATACATTTCAATTACTTTTGTTATTTCAATACAAAAATATAACCAAAATAGTGTTCATCCCAATATATGGCATACCTTCTCCATAAATGGTGTATTCCATTTCATATTTTAATATTTTATATATTATTAAAAATACAAATATATTAAATACACATGATATCTATGTAATTTTTAAAATTATTTTAATAATTTAACCCTAATCTAAGTAAGTGGATCAAGAATAAGAATCAAAAACATATAGGGAAAACCAAGAGGGGTTTTCCCTAAACAGAACATTCATAAGGAGTTTCTAGTAAACAGTCAATACAAAGTAATAACCAAATCGTATAAGGTATTGTTTCATCTGCAAATGGGTATGACCTTGTTTCCTTAAGGTTCAAACTTTCCAATCGGTTCCTAACATATTTATTCGTAGAACCGGAAACACCTAATGATTTTGTATCCATTTGGACCTACTTTATAAAGGTACGTGCTCTTATTTATAGACTGATGAGGCTTATAAATTTGCATTGATCGAGAAGATGGGAGGTCAGGCTCGTCACACCTTTTGGGAGGAATTAGTTTCTACTTTGGGACTCTCTTATAGATTTACCTTATTTTCATGAATCCTTATTAATTCACCAAGAATGAAAATGAGTTTTTTTTTATATTTGGAAATCGATGATTAATATGTATGAGATTTAGTGAATCCTTTAGATGTATTTGATGTTCTTTGTCGAGGAAGAATAATCAGTATGTATTAGTGATTAATGGTTAATGGTATCCTTCAATAAATTATAAAGAAATCTCTTTTTCATTATGATGACTGTACTAGTTTTAAAGACACTCAGTGGGGCACATGATGTTTATTGTCCTTCAGAAGGAAATGGATTATTTCAGAGTTGGGATCATACACACATATGGGATACCAATGTATTCTCATTAAAAAGGAATCAGAACCCACATAGTTCCATCAGAAGAATATATTTTAACGTCATATTGGATAGAAAAGAATTAATGAATGACAGGCTTGATCCATGGAATGTATTCCTATGTACTCTACTTTTATGGCAGAGATCAATGTCCACATATTTCGGGTGAAAACAATATGGGGATTATACATGGTTAATGGCCCCAAAATAGATGTCTTGATTACTTTTACACTCTAAGCTCACATGAGTCTTGCTCAGTGTGAGTAACAAGAGTTATTAGTAAACCTGATGATTGTGCCATGAAAGATGCAGTTATAAGAAATGATATGGGGCTTACGTATGTATGACTGACACAGTAGATGAAGACAATAACTTACTTCAGGAAAGAAGCCCAGGAGCAGGGTCCATAGAGGTATTTGTACCTTATGGATATTTGGATTTTTAACCTAGAACTTACTCCTAAGTAGGAGTCCCAAATTAAAAGAGACTTTTTATTGGGGATTATTCCTGAGAAGGAGGCCCAAATCAAAAGAAATTATGATCGGGGATTACTCCTGATAAGGAGGTCCAAATTAAAAGGGGACTTATAACATGATTCTCACTCCTGAGAAGGAGGGCCTATGTTAAAGGAAATTATGACTTGGGTTTACTCCTGAGATGGAGGCCCGGGTAAAGGGAACATGGTTATTACTTCTAAAAAGAATGTCAAATCTAATGGAACATGTGGTTTACTCCAAAAGAGGATTCCCAAATTAAAAGGATCTTCTTATATTAAAGGATGAGGTTATATGGAGGAAACCTCTAACTGTAGTGACATAAAGATTGTATGTCATGAGGTTTAGAGTGAGGTTCTCATAGAATTCCTTTCAGATAAGGAATCCAACAAAGGAACCATTCCATAAATGGCTTTGAAAATGGGTTCGAGGGCTAATATTTTGAAGGGAAGAGGTGAATCGGAGAGAGGAACCCAAATGAAGTTGGCATGCAAGTCTTTGGCGCGCAAGGGTACTTGTGTGGCATGGTTTCAACTGGGCGATGAAGTATCTATAGGGTAATACTTGGGCGAGACATTACTCAAGCCTCCATTATTATACTAATATGTTTTCAAAAGGGAGGCGTGCATATTTCATCGAAAGGTTATGGTGGCACGTAAGTGTTTCCATTTTTAAGGAGGTATGGACACTTAGGTGCGCAAGTGTTGATGAATTCTAAATACTTAGGCTTTATTATACTCCTTCAAGTCTTCCATTCAAGGTAAAAAGTTACATATGAAGATTTCAGAATAGTTGAGTTTAATACTTGGGCAACCAGATATTGAATTTGACTTCTGGAAAAATCGTCTTTTAAATGGGGGCCCACAGGGGCTATTTCTATGCCCCCATGAACCATGGGAAAATAAATTAAATTGGGCACGCAAGTGAGCTGCGGGACCCAAAAGTGGCGTGCATGTGGCTTGCGTGGCACGCAAGTGACTTTCCCACCTCACTCTAAATGAGGTCCTCGTACATTCCTTAGTCAATTTGTTTTATGTTTCATGAAAGAGTGACCCTATTTGGGATTAAGGTATTCCCTTTTTCCATTTTTTCTGACTCTGTGATGGAAATGAGTGTCAACAGAATTCCCCCCTCAGAGTTGGATCTGAAAAATAATGGGGACCCAGCTCTAAGGTAAAGCCGAATAAATCATGGGTATTTGGCACACAAATTTGGCACGCAGATTCTAGGGTGCGCAAGTATGTCGCACAGGTGGTTTGGATCACCTATATATATAGTCTAACTCCCTCTCAAACTCATTCGGCTGTCAGAAACTTGAGATTTCATCGTGCAAGGTGCTTCTATATTCGTTGAATCACCCTTCTAGATTGTTTCGTGCTTCTGCAGAGTAAATTTGACTTACGCGCCATGACTAGGGTGGAAAAACTTGCACGACCTATTTTACTTGAATGCCATGTTTGGGACTTGATCGGCTTAATGCCTTTTCCATTTTTTTATTTCTTTCAACAAAATTTGACAAAACAATTACTTAAAAGTTAATTTTTTGATCTTTGTGCAGATTCAATGGCTCCCAAAACAATTGGATCAGTAGATGAGTTGGCCGACAAGAGAACAGATGACATGAGGAACGTCATTAGCCATGATTAATATTTTACTTGTGATAGCACTCTCCCAGATTTCGCTATGTACTTAAAGAAATATCATTTTGATTTCCCACAGAGCAACTACATTCCATTGTCTGGAAATGGTTATCTGTGAGGAGTCAATGTTCCATAGGAACAGAATTATATCCCTGATTCCTAGTTTTAGACCCACACAAACTTTTATTCAGAAAATTTCTCATTTGAAAGATCATTTGTCATTGCTGGGATAGTGGAGAAGGCATACATAATGCATAATATCCCATGTGCTCCCGATATGAATCCTCATACGCTTGAGCTATAGTCACATTTCTATCCGTCTATTTTTTTTGAAATTCTCAGATGGACCAATCTATGGGATAGGAGAATAGTTGGGATTTCTATCCTGGTGGAGGTGTGAAGATGACTTGGATGTGGGAATATTGGGTGCGACAAACTTGTGCAGGGTTTGTCAATGATCTAAAGGGAGCTTCAATATATGAATTTTTTTGGGCTAGGAAGACATATGTCTACTTGAATGACCATTTTTTGTTGATGTTAATCAGCCACTGGAGCCTGGAAACGAATTACTTCCATCTAACAAATGGAGAAGTAAGCATCAGTTTGTGGGATGTCTACAAGATTTCAGGGGATCCATTTTTAGAAGATATGTATGATGATTTAATCCACCCCGAGGTGACCTGGAATGATTCGGAGAACACTCTAGCTTTTGCTCGAGAGTTAATGAAAATTTTCTACCAGCTTAAGAATACCACCACCATGAAAACCCACTCCAGAAAAGATATTCATATAGAGGAGTGTATGGACATGTTTCTGATTAAGAAGAGAGATAAGGTACCTTCCTGCACTCATCCTATTAGTTTCCCTACAGGAGAAGAGGGGGGTTCTTCGGGCACATTTTGGCCAACTTTGGAAGGAGGAGAGTTTGATTAGTGGGATGATGAAGTGAACCAGAAAATTCCATTGAAGACCAGTCTGGCAGGATTTTTGGACATGTGGCTTAGTGTTTACCTTTAACTAGTTCTAGATTCTAAATGAGGTGTGAGGCTCGGGACATTTTTCATTGCATTCATACGGGATGAAAGGAAGATGATTGGGTTGGCCACCACAGTTTTGTAAAAGATTAATAGGAGCTTACTTCATGTTTATATAGGAAAGTCTCCTCTAAGAATAGTTGGACCATTCCATATTTTAGGGGGATGGATCGCCACCCACTTCAGAACATATGTTGTACAATGTGGGGTATATATTCCTGGATGTTTTTTCTAGTCGTCTCTTAAGGAATTTTTTATACATTCGACCTTATCCCTCAATTCTTATGATATAAAAGTAAGGCTGAGAATGTTCATGTAGTTTCACTTAATTCTTTATGGAAATCCGCAAACATGGAGATTTGTTGATGATGGAATTGTCAGCCTAGAGTTAATGGCATATATGCTGGCATGTAGAGATGGTACATTGTCTATAAGGATTAATGGGGAGATTATATGCGAGGCCTATGCTCCATAAATATTTTCAGGTCAATTCAAATGTCTGCAAGAAATTGTCATATCCCCTCCAGTACAAGTCAGGTTAGAGCAGCATCTGATGGTTGCTCGTCAACTATTGTTGCTGACATCTATGGAGATTACTGGGGTGGTTTTTTATCTACAAGCTATTGAAGTGGAAAGTCAACTGACTATATGGAATGCCGAAATCTGGGTGGCATAATACCCTGAAGGGGTACTGAATCATCTGGTATCTTAGGTGGGGATAAAGAAGAGAACAGTTGGGATGGAAGCTCTTCATTTGGAAGATGACTCTTCCTCACCCGGAGCTAATTCATCGGATTACCATGGTGGGGATGATGAGGCTTGAAATGTGTCAAAGCGGCCTCATTCCAGATATAATCCACCTGCCAAAGTCAAGAGACCTACTCCATTGACTCTTGGTGAGTTACATCATTGAGGAAATTTAGTCACCTTTATTTTAATGACCAACAAGTTTCATTTTCTTATCCTTTATCTGTGATTGTAGGAGTTGGGAATAAGTTGAAGTCCTAGATTGTGGGAAAATTCTCACGGAATTATGGTGAAAATTAAAAATATTTGCGACCAAAGGCTGTCCAGATGTGGCAGAGTTTATTTTTTGATGCTGAAACCACCTAAATGGACTATTGGGAAAGGCTGCATGTCCCCGAAGTAGGGAATCTCTGGGCTTCCTCTAACATCCTCTTTGAGGACAACGCCAATGATGGGAGGGATTAGATAAAATAGCTGGAAATGATCATATATGTCACTAATGAGTAATTTATTGTCACCATGTGGGTGAAGGAAATGAAAGATTGTTGTATCGCTAAGGGGATAGATCCTTTATTAGACAAAGAGTGGCATTATTATGTGGCTCTTGAAGATGTAAGCTTCCTTTCTCTCATATTTCTATTTTTGATGAAATTTGAATTTATCTAATGATTTATTATTCAAGGTAATAATATTCTTCATCCTAAAGCTTGCAAAGGATAGAACCACTAATATCCCATCGCCGCGGTATAGCCATGGTGGCACTACTCTTGGAGCCACTGAATTTCCTCATGAGCCAGGCGAAGTATCTCCAGGCCAAAAATCCATGAATGAGGAGTTGAAAGGAAATTATTGTCTCTGAAATCTATTTTAGGATATGATGATGTTAGTCCACCTAAAAAGGCATGGAATCAAAGGCATCAAAGAAAGAATACCACATCCAGATGTTTCATCTTTAGTGGTATGTCTTTTTGGTAGTCATGTATCTTAACTTATGAATAAGTGCTCAAAATTCTCAAGATTGAAGGGGATTCTTAACATTCCCCTTTTATGGAAAGGATTGACCATCTTCATAGTACAAAAAAAGGTGTTATAGAACGACTGAAAGTTCCTACTGAAATAGCTATTCTCGAAGAAATACTTAGAGAAAATGATCTGGCGTCTATTCCCAACACCGCTCTTATTTCTGAGGTCAGGAGAGAAAATACATCTATTAAATTAACAATACTTCATAGAGCCACAAATGAGACAGAAACTTACTTCCATTATGTGATGTTTTCTTAGGTTAAATCCATGCACCAGACCATTTGGAAACCACCTAAGCTGACCGCACAACTATCTCTGAAGAAGCTATCCAGGGTCAGAGATTGCCAGATGAAAGTCACGAAGAAGTCTTGTCGAGTTCTCCCACTGGTGATACTAACCTTGGATCTAGGAAATCATTGGATAATATGATGAAACATGGAATGTCCTTTTGTAAAATTTTAGATCATTTTAAATTTCCATGTGATCTAGAAGATTTTTAAGATCTAGTTATAGAATAAATTGGATGTGAGTTTCATCAATTTTCCGCTTAAACTTTTCATGATTACACTTCTAACCATGTTTGATTTACAAATTTATAGTTCCATATAATGAAGATAATGAACCAACAATGCTTGAATGGGGTGTAGATATTGATGTCAACCCTATTATTGAATAAAAACTGGTTTAGGTAGAAGTTAACATGGAAGACCCTCTTAAAACCCATCATGAAAATCATGTTGAAGCTAGGAAATATGGGGAGGAGTCTTAACAAGTTGTTGCTCTAATTTTAGGTAAAATATAATGATATTTCAAGTTTACTTAACCTGAAAGACAATCAATCAAGTTTTACCATCCTTTAAAACTGACCATATTTCAATTGAACAAACAGGGCTGTTAACATTAATGGATAGATCTGGAGGTGAAGCCTCAGCCTCAGCCCAAACAGTAGAAGAAGGTGAAGAAACTAGGGTTAGGGAAGGAGCAGAATAGGGAACTTCCTTAAGTTCATTAATCACATACTATGTTCCTCCATATGAAAGAGATGCTAAAACAGACTCAGAGGTGCAAAAGGCACTCCAATTCTCACATCGCAAGGCATGGAAAATTATATGGAAGATGATATCTGAGGTGACTCTTGAAGAGATTCTTTCAAAAATTCCAAGACTTTCATCTCTATTTATCATGCTGGGACTTAGAGGTTTCAGATATCAAGAGATCAATGTCATAGTGAAAGAAGTCATTCGAAGGAGATAGAAAGAGCAAAGGTGTCATCAAGACCTAATCAGAGCTAGATTACTAACCAATATTAGGAAATTTTAGGCTGCAGAGTCCCAAGATAAGGCTGATCATGTAGTAAAGCTAAAGGAGTAGAAGAAAAAGATCAAAGAGGCAATTGTCCAGTGGTTGTGCATTCATCTAGAGCTATATGATGTTACTGGGGAGCTTGACTAGCTTCATAATTCATTGGAAGAAGTCCAAGTAGATGGTATAAAAGACATCAAAGATTCCAAAGAAGAACATCATCGAGCTAAAGAGAGTGAAGCTGGTCGAGTAAATGAACTTCAAGTGGTTGATGATGAAGCTCGGTATGTTGTAAAACATATGAGAAGTCATGTTGAAAGTATTCTGTAATTTCTGAAAAAAAGAAGAGACTCCAGTCTATGGATGTTCTTCTAATCTTGTTCATCAATGAAAAATAGTTTATCTTCAATCATCTGTACCTTCATTTTCTTGATAATTGTTCGTATTTTTACCTATGCTAATGGGCCTAGTAAACACAGATATATTTTTACTAGGGCTATATAAACCACCCCACAAACATTGCATCTTTTAATTGTTCAATGTTTCCTAAATCGTACAAAATGTATGTTTAGAGAGCTGGTACTCAACATTTGTTCAGAGTACCCTTTATAGGTTCCCAATTTAATGAGTACCATGACTGTTGTTATTAGCAGTTTAAATTCATTCATGATGGACTGTAAAAAGGATAATATTTAAGGTCGATTATCTTTGATCGAATTGATGATATTGACTCAATTTCCTGATAATTTGTTTAGAAAAATATTACCATATTCATGTATGGAGGGTAAAAATTGGAAACTGTGACTTGAGAAATTTTTAATCTGAGGAATGATCTGGGAAAAGAGGTAAAATTCATTAGATTATGTATTTTATAAGAATGAAGATACCACTACATGACACACCCATTATAGGGGCTGAATTTTGTAGGGACAATTGGGGCATAAGATTCATAGTCAAATAGTAGTAACTTTTGGCTGATAGGTCTGTTATGTAGACAAATTATCCAAGGCCACCTAAAAGCACGTGCAGCTTCGTCAGGAAAAAGAACTCTTAGAAATTTGACTTTCTATTTCTAAAAGACAAAGAATACTTTATGGAGACTAAAATTTTCCAAAGTATAGAGTATCCTTTATGGATAAAGGAACTTGAATATAGTGAGGATATTTCCAATCAAAATTGTCAAAGAATTAGAGGAATGTGACTTCTACGAAGGTCTGGCCCCAAGCATATGAAAAAAGGTATCTGGGGTTTTAAATTATATGCCCACAACCAGAGATAGAAACATTATACAACATATGGTCAAGTGGTCCATTGTTATTTCATATTTTTGTAAACATATATAGAAGGAGGAAAATATAAACCATAGACTTGAATACTTTCATATCATGAAAATGAGTATGGAACAAATATGTTAGGGATTGAAGTTTTTTTTGAAAATCCCTCCATATCACCGTTAAGACCAATAGGGACAAAAGAGGCTTCTCATAATAATGAAGTTACCAGTATTTTACAAACCCATTATATAGGATGAATTATTCAAGGCCAACTAGGGCATAAGCTGCATAGTCAAATAGTAGCATCTTTTGGCTAATAGGTCTATTATATAGAGAAAATATGCAAGGCCACCTAAAGGAATGTGTAGTATATTCATGCAAAAGAACTCTCAGGTATCAAGAAATTTTTCGAACAGAAGTCATAAGAAGAGTTATTGAGACTTGGAGATATTTAATGTTTCGAAAATGAAAATAACGGGAATTGTTCAATGTATAAAGTAAATTCATAGACCCATGCTGACCAAGAATATTATTTTTATAATGTTGCAGTTGGGTCTGGATTATATATTCTAGATGTCACTACGTATATCATTAGATTGAGAATCAAGCCACACATAGTTCTTGAAATACAGTTTAACATCATGCTGGACGAGAGCATGGAATATCATAGTTTAGGGACAAACAGCTCGGATCATAGTGAGGAAGACACATCATGCATTTTTTATAAACCTGGTGTGAATAAAGACCAGGGTGTTCCATATCACACCATGTGCTCCCAGGGGGACATTTCAGCAAAGGGACCGAAAGTGGAGTTTGGGGTTAGGCCCAAAGTCTTGGGGCTGGAATGGAGGAATGCTCAAGCATTCCTACGTATCCCATGAGGATGGGAATCAAGCTGCACATAGTTCTTGAAATACACTTTGTACAGATTTGGTTCGTACATATGAGGGGTAAAGAGGACTTTATTGCAATTATGGTTGAACTGAAGATTAAGGACTTTGGTGTCACTACATATCTCATAGGAATGAGAATCAAGGCACACCTGGTTCATTAAATATCACACGGTTGGAGACCATGTCAATGATTATTCCTCTCGAGTGAGGGTATCATGGATTGTTTCATTTATTTGTCATACATAACAAAAGTGCAAATAGTTTAAGGTCATATGCATTGACTAGTGTTATGTAGTTTAATGTCTTGCAGCATGGACAATAGGAGAATATATAGTTTATCATCATATAGAGAGGATGATAGGAAGTACATAGTTTAACATCCTGTAATACGAAAGTCAACCGATATGAATAATATAGTTGACGGGGGCTTCACAGATCAACATCATATGGGATGGAGGTGAGTCGATTTGAAGAATGCGTTTTTTGGGCATGAACCATGGGAGGTTGCCTACGTACCCAGCCTTGGAGGAAAGGATCAAAGTCCACGTAATTCAATTAAGAGGGATTCAACGATCAGGGTGTACTTGAGGACAATGACCTAATGATGATGTTGGGACTTATTTGTGGTTAGTGGCCCAGGGCACGCATGGCACCAAACATTAAAATACAATTTCGCATGCGGCGATCACAGTTTAATGCCATGTGTCACATACATGGGGTTCTTGAAAGTTTAACTTCCTAAATCTCAGACGATGCATAGTTTAATTTCACGTTGGACGATAGGGGGGACAATGTTTAACGTCATGTTGGATGATAGAGGGGGCTATGTAGTTTAATGTCCTACAGTATGGACAATTGGTGTATTTGTGTTACACAAAATACTTCTCCAAGAATCATGAATTTGTAGGAGTTTTAATGAGTTATCCATCCATTGAAATTAAAGAATAAGATCCATTGGAATAAAACTTATTTATTGAGTAATTTCCTTCCCACATTGTCTCATGCTTTGGAGGCTTCTTTCCCAGTATCATTGGGGTTATGGGGACCAATACCAATTCTCCTTTAATGAATTAATGAAGACGGTCCTTTTTATTGAAATATTGTGCTATTCGATTCTTATAGACTTCTAAATGGTGCAGTGTGCACAATATTTTTTCATCTAGTCCTTCCAATTAAACCAATCAATTTTGAGATTTTTCATCTGTATCTAAAGGATCATAAATGGAAACTCTAAGAGAAGGTAAATGGACTTTCATAGGCATGAATTCTTCTGTTCCATACATCAATGAATATGGAGTTGATCGTGTAGTAGTGAAAGTGGTTGTATGATAATCCCATAGAGCATGAAAAAGCTTATTTGGAATTGTATTCTTATATTTATCCACCATATTTTAAAGTATGTTTGATCGAGTCTTATTGAAATCCTCTACTTGACCATTGGCCACTGCATGATACCAAGATGAATGGTTAGATCTGATATTGTGTTCTTGATGCGATTTTCTTACTTATGATGAACAAAATATTGTGCTATTATCCACCAATATTTTATGAGGAACACCAATTTAGGTAATGTTATTGGACTTGACAAAACTATCAATTCTTTTATCACTGACTTATTTGAGAGGTATTGCCTCTACCAATTTGGAAACAGAGTCTGTAGTATTAAGAATATACTTAAACTGCTTAACTGTAGCTGAAGGATAAGGTCCTAGTACATCCATTCCCCATGTAGAAAATGGCCAAGAGTATTTAGCCTTATGAAGAAACTCTCCGGGTTGATGAATTAAGATGGCCCATACTTGGAATGAATGACACTTCTTAGAGAAATCAACACAATCTTGCATCATTGAAGGCCAGAAGTGTCCAAGCCTTCGAATTTGACCAAAAATTCTATGTCTAGAATTGTGGGAACCACACACTCCTGCATGTACTTTATTCATGATATCCATTTTCTCTTCACCATCAATACATCTGAAGATACTTCCATTAAAACCATGCATGTAGATAATTTTTTGGTGATCTAGGCTATCATAAAGAGTAAAATTGACAACATGTCACCGGACATGTTCTTTCTCAGCTCTATCATGTGGGAGTGTTCCATTTTGAATGTATTCCCTAATAGGTGTCATCCATCCTATAGTATGACTATATGGTTCAGAAATGTGATTGATTTTATTGATTTCCTCTCTTTTGATTTTAACATATGGTGAAACTATATGACGGTGGGAAATACTGATGATTGTTTTGTCCTAATTTGGATCTTCCAGGGCTATGGCTACATTATCCAGTGCATCAGCTTGGACATTTTGTGATCGCAGGACATAAGAAAATGTCAGTTCCGAGGGAAATTTCACCATTAACTCTCTAACATAATCACACAAAGGGATTAACTCTTCCTTTCTGATGGAATAATCCACATTTATTTGTCTGATTACCAAATATGAATCACCTTTTACCTTCAAGTGATTCACTTGTGCCTCAAGCACCAATTACAAGCCTGCAATGAGAGCTTGATATTCTACTTCATTGTTTGTACCACCTTCCAACAATAAGAAGGAATAGGGTAGCACTGACTTTTCTAGGGAAATAAGCATGATTCCTAACCCAACATTGTCGAATTTATTGGAACCATGGATGTTCTATGCAGGAATATGAGGTTGGTTTGTGTTTTTTGTCAATCCTCAGTGGAAGTTCACAATGTGTGCTAGAAAAGAGATCATACAGTTTAAGCAGACAACTGTATTGAAGGTGGAGCTGTTACCCAGTGTTTGCCAATTTTTTGGCCTCAAAATCGGAAAATGAATACATGGACTGTTGGTAAAATTAGGTGCGCACAAAGAGGAAGTTGTGCGCGAAAAATAAGAGCCTTGCGCGAAATACATGAGTTGGGCGTGGAAAACAGCGGGATGCGCGAAATAGTGGATCGAGGTTTTTCGCGCAAATAGTGTTTTGAAATCAGATCTGTGAAAAATGGAATAGGCATGGGCTGCGTGAAAAATATGGTGTTGTGCACGAAAAACAATACTTGCACGAAAGATTACGCGCCAAATGAGAGTTTTTACAGGCCAGATAGGGTTTTGCACGTGGGGGTCATTGACGCCTATAAATAAGAGGTGAGCCCCCTCATTCGAGATGGTTGAAGTCTTAGAAAAGATCAGAGGTCTGAGGCGCGAAAAAGGATCGCGTAAATGGGCTTGTGTGAAATTCTATCAATTTCACAGAAAATTTCGGGATGCGCAAAAAATGAATATTTGCACATAAAATTTCGGTTCGCACATAAAAGATACAATTGCGCGAAAAAGGGGGTTTCTGCGCGAAATATTTTTCCGGGCGAAAAGTAATGTTTGCGCACAATGGGGAGGTTTTGCGTGCAAAGGTTTGGTGTTGCGCGCAATTGTCGGTGAAGTTTGTCTGCATGTTCTTTTATCAGGTTCAGTGGTTCTATGCATTCTAGTGCATCTATTATGGACTTTGATCCAAGCAAAGTCTCGTTCTGAGCAGAGGCAAATACGTCAATGCAAATCTATTGAAGAGACCTTCACGTCTATAAACTGAGTGGGACTTCACCAAGGGAAGTGAGCCAGGGGGAGTCAACGGGAGTGACCCGAGGGAAGCAGTGATCTATCCCTGAACCTTTCTAAAGGCAGTGATCCTAGGACATAGTGATTGTTCCTGAACCATTGTAATCCTCAACTAGTGAAGATTAGAGGAATTTGGTACGACCGACAACCTGTCGGCGTATTCCTCTTGGACGTAGCCCTTAGTGGTGAACCAAGTAAAAAGTTTTGTGTCTTATCTCTACATGTGAATGTCTGCTTTCTAATCTTATCCATCATACAGGTTTTACAAGTTCCTACCAATGTGGGAACAAGGTCCTATACTTTAGAAGAAAACTTTGTCACCCAGATTCACCCCTCCCCTCTCAAGGTGTCCCGGGTTCCTACAAGTGGTATCAGAGGGAGGTTACTGGTGTTAAATCTGTCCTCTGTCATCATGGAGAATGCAGTCAATGTCAGGGGAGTCCCTCTCTTCAATGGAAGTAATTTCATGATTTGGATGAATAGAATGAGATATCATTTAAGATCCCTTGTAATGGAAGTCCTATTTTCCACTATCCAAGTTATACATGTTACTGATCCAACAGGTCTGGCTATGATAGATGCCGATAGAAAAATTCTTGATGCTGATGCTAAAGCGTAGAATTCTCTCACTGTATCTCTTTCAGATCAGATCTATCTAAAGGTGATGAGTGCACCTCAGTAAAGTCTATGTGGGATAAACTTGAAAACATCTATGAAGGAGACATCAAATTGAAGGAGGCGAAGCTTCAAGTCTTACACAATAGGTTTGACGATTTAAAGATGCATCCTAATGAGAATGCAGATTCATTCTTCAATCGAATTACGGAAGTAGTAGGAGAAATTAGAGGTCGTGTAGAAGAAATCAAAGACATTGATATCATTAAGAAGATACTGAGAAGACTTTCTCCTATGTACAATGCAAAGGTGTCAGCCCTTGAATAAAGAGATCTATACAAACTACATCTAGATGATCTTTTAAGTATTCTAGTTGCATATGAGATGAGAGTCAAACCTGAAGATGCCACAAATCGTGTAAGCAAGGAAATGGCATTCAAAGCAATGGACAAGCTGAAAATTTCAAAAGATTGTGGTGGTGAAGATGAAGAGGAAAAAGAAATTCATTCTCTCATTACCAAGAAACTGAAGAAGGGAAAAGCTAAATTTAAAGGCAAGCAACATCTGGCAAGTTTTTGTTGTGGAAGAGTCGAGAACATTACCTCTCAGTGCCAAAAAAAATATTTGATGATGATGAAAACGAAGAAAAAGAAATCGAGAAGCCTCAGAGAAGGTTTTTCAAAAATGGAGACTTCAAATCTGGAAAGAAAATATAAAGGAATAGTTTTGTCTGTGAAGAGAAAGATGATGATACTGAATTTTGTGAAGAAGAAGAACTATAATTCCAAGTAGGAAACCATGCTTCCATGATGGCTACCATTGAAAAGTCAAAACCCTTGATCAATAAAGATAGAGATAATCAAATTATTTCTAATGGTGATTCAAAGAATCAAATTAAGGATTCTTTTTCCACGATTCAGAATAAATGTAATAGATGTAATAAGTGGAAGGAAATGGTGGAAGAATCATCAGAATATGTTGATGAGCTTGAAGCAGAGATTGAACGACTAGAAGAACTAGTGAGAGTTCAGTCTTCAATACTTGAAAGCACAGATGATGTAGTGGAACTAAAGCTAAAAATTGAAGAACAAGAAAAGGTCATATATGACCTTTCATCCAGACTAGAAGAGAATTCCAAGACTGTTGAGGGACTTGAGGAAGATGTTGTTAATCTTAGAAGTAAAATTTAATGTCAATCAACGACAAATGATGGAAAGTAGACAATTCATTTCGAAAGATTCTCATATGAAGAATTTCTAGCATGAGCCAAGTGTGGTTCAGATGGTGTTGGGAAAATATTAAGTGATCAAAGACCCACTTACATGGGAAAGAGTGGAATTTTCTATGAAGCTGAGACATCAACTGCTGGAAGAAAAGAGAGCCAAAATCACAACAAGATGAAAGTTGGACATTCTGAAACATTACCAGAAATGCTGAAAAGAAAACGCTCAAACCAAACTAAAAGAAGAACTGAAAATTATCCTCAAACTTTCCAAATTCACTAGCAGTTCAACTATTCTCCCAAGGAAGAAGTCATGAAGAGAAATTCAAGTGAAAAAACATTTCGTCTCATGAAGTTTCAGTTCTGTGGTTATCTGGGCCATACCTTGTCATACTGCGAAGAGGCATGGAGCTACTTGAATGGGGAAGGTCTGGGAAGTCATCAAAAGAGACCGATTTCATATCCACCATCTTATAGAAGAAATAACTTCAATGTTTACTGGTTTCATTATTCTAAATTTGGCCATAAATCTATGTATTGCAGGCAGCAGTACGACATGAGAAATTCATACAACACTCAAAGACGGGCCAGTTTTCATCCTCCTGAGGATGTTGTTCTCACAGACAGTTTTTCACCTCTAGAAGAAGATTATGGGTATGAAGAATCAGATTATGTGGAAGAAAGTATTAAAATGCCATCAGTATCCTATTCTCAATCCAATATCTCATGGAAAGAGAAGAATAAGATCAAGAAATCCAATCTTTCAGAAGTATCCCTCAAAGCTACAAAGAGCAGCAACACCTGGATCCTTGTTATTGGATGCTCTTCCCATACGACGGGAAATTCTGACCTTTTGAATAACATTGAAAAGAAGGTTGATCGAACAGTAAGCTTCGGTAATTATGGTGCTTTGAAGATTAAAGGTAGTGTAAATACTGCTCTCGCCAACGGGGAGCTGAAGAAGACTGAAGTTCTTTATGTGGATGGTCTATGCCACAATCTCCTCAGTGTAAGTCAACTCTGTGACTCAGGGCTCATAGTAACCTTCAATTAAAATGGCTACACTATAAAAGGAAAAATTTGGAATTCTCTTATGAAAGGCTGTAGAACAGATTGAAACTTATATCAGGTTGACAACAAAGTGAACTCTTGATATTTCTCTGTTCAAGAAGAAATACATTTGTGGCATCGAAGGCTGGGTCATATTAACCAAAAAGACATGGAAAAGATATCTAAGATGAAGATAGTCATGGATATTCCCATTCTAAAACATGAATGGGGAAAGTCTTGTGATGCTTGTATTTGTGGGAAGTTGGTCTGTAATTCATATCGGCCAAAGAAGAAAAGGGCATCACATCTTCTTGATCTAATTTATACTGAAGTATGTGGCCCAATAAATGTTTCCGGAACTTGTGGAGAAAGGTACTTCGTCCTTTTCATTAATGATTATAGCAGAATGGCTTGTGTAATGGTGATTCATAGGAAGCGAGAAGTACTTGATTGCATGAAAACTTATCGCCGGATTGTCGAGAATGATATTGGACGGTAAATAAAAGTACTGCGATCTGACAATGGAGGGGAATACACATCCATAGAGTTTTAAAATTACCTAGAAAAACATGGAATAAAGCCTGAGGTAGCTGCCGTGAGAACTCCACAAAAAAATGGAGTTGTTGAGCGTCAGAATAGACTGGTCAACAATATGGCCAGGACTATGTTGATTGAGAGTGGTATCTCTTTCCATTACTAGAAGGAGGTTGTTGAAGCTGAAGTGCACATTCAGAATCGAACATGGCTCTATATGGGAGAAACAAAGACACCATACAGATTGTGGCATGGAAGGAAGCATTATTCGATATACTTTCGTGTTTTTGGAAGAAAATGATTCATTCAGAATAACGAAGGAATGCAAGGAAAGTTTGGTGACAATGCTGATAAAGGAATTTTTATTGGGTATTCAATGAACAACAAAGATTACAAGTGTTTTAATAAACGCTTGGAGAGGATTGTGGAAAGCAATGATGTTAAAATTATTGAAGGAAAACCCCCAAATGCTTCAAATAGTACCTAGGCTGATGAGATAGAATATGAGAATGAATATGAACATTGAATAAATACAAATAAAGAAGTAGTGGAAGGTGTACAAAACACTCAGGGGTCACATCATGATGTTGAGTCAGACGAAGAATCTGAATAGGAAATCTTGGATGGTGAGAATGTGACTGAACCTCGCAGGAGAAATCAAAGAGCATAGATTGATCCATCTAACATAATTGGAGACAGAGATTCACCCACACAGACAAGGAGTATGAGGAATAACACACCTTCTGCATTTCTGTCAGTTGTGGAGCCATCCTCATTTGAATAAGCTGAAAAGGATAAATCCTGGGTGAAATCCATGAATGAAGAGTTAGATCAGATTGACAAGAATCAGACATGGGATCTTGTCCAGAGACCCAAAGGTCACAATTATTTTGGAAAAAAATGGATATTCAAAACAAGTTTGATGAGCATGGAAGTGTTATCAGAAACAAGGCTCAACTGGTATGTAAAGGGTATTCTTAGATTGAATGTTTTGATGTTGAAAAACATTTGCTCTAGTGGTTAGACTGGAGTTAATCAGGATATTCCTTTCCATGGCTCTCTATAGGGGATATAAATTATATCAAATGGATGTCAAGACAACATTTTTAAATGGTGTACTCAAAAAATAAGTCTACATTAAACAACTAGTGGGTTTTCTTCTTGGTGCTGATGATTCAGAGGTCTGCAAGCTAAAGAAAGCACATTATGGCTTGAAACATGCACCATAGGCGTGGTACTTCAGACTAGATTTTAATCTCAAGAAGCTGGAATTTAAAATAGGAGGAGTAGATCACAATCTCTATGTAAAGAATTCTACGAAATATCAGTTCATGGTTCTCATTTACATCGACGACATTATATTTGGTGGCATCAGGCAAAAATCAGTGGATGAATTTTCCAATCATATGAAATCAGAATTTGGAATGTCAATGATTGGGGAGCTCACATATTTCGTGGGACTGCAAGTGACTCAAAGGAAAGACTACACTTTTATCTCTCATGAAAAGTATGCAAGAGAGCTACTGAAGAAGTTTATTATGTATGACTCAAAACCAATGTCAACTCCGATTGCAGTTAGAACCAAACATGGAAAGAATTAGAATGAGAAATCTGTAGATCCCACCATGTATAGGAGGATCAATGGTTTCCTCTATTCTGATTTCAACATAAGGTGAAACTATATGACGGTGGGAAATAATGATGATTGTTTTGTCCTGATTTGGATCCGCTAGGGCTATGGCTACATTAGCCAGTGCATCAGCTTGGGCATTTTGTGATCGCAGGACATAAGAAAATGTCAATTTCGAGGGAAATTTTTCCATTAACTCTCTAACATAATCACACAAAGGGATTAACTCTTCCTTTCTGATGGAATAATCCACAGTGATTTCTCTGATTACCAAATATGAATAACCTTTTACCTTCAAGTGATTCACTTGTGCTTGAAGCACCAATTCCAAGCTTGCGATGAGAGCTTGATATTCTGCTTCATTGTTTGTACCGCCTTCCATCAATAAGAATGAATAGGGTAGCGGTGACTTTTATATGGAAATAAGCATGATTCCTAACCCAAATTTGTTGAATTTGTTGGAAACATGGTTGTTCAATGTAGTAATATGAGGTTGGTTTGTGTTTTTTGTCAATCCTCAGTGGAAGTTCACAATGTGTGCCATCAAAGTGATCATACAGTTCAGGCAGATAACAGTATTGAAGGTGGCACTATTTCCCCGTTTTTTCCAATTTTTTGGCCTCAAAATTGGAAAATGAATACATGGACTGTTGGTAAAATCAGGTGCGAACAAAGAGGAAGTTTTCTGCGAAAAATAAGAGCCTTTCGCGAAATACTTGAGTTGGGCATGGAAAACAGCAAGATGCGCGAAATAGTGGATCAAGGTTTTTCGTGCAAATAGTGTTTCGAAATCAGATTGGTGAAAAATGGAAAAGGAAGGGGCTACACGAAAAATATGGTGTTGTGCACGAAAAAAAATACTTGCGCGAAAGATTACACGCCAAATTAGAGGTTTTACATGCCAGATAGGGTTTTGCACACGGGGGGTCTTTGACGCCTATAAATAAGAGGTGAGCCCCCTCATTCGAGATGGTTGAAGTCTTAGAAAATATCTGAGGTCTGATGCACAAAAAAGGATCGCGTAAAAGGGTTTGCGTGAAATTCTTTGAATTGCATGGAAAATTTCGGGATGCACGAAAAAAGAAGAGTTGCGTGTAAAAATTGGGTTCGCACATAAAAGATATTGTTGTGTGAAAAAGGGGGTTTCTGCGTGAAATTTTTTTCCATGAGAAAAGTTATGTTTGCGCACAATAGGGAGGTTTGGCGTGAAATGGTTTGGTGTTGCGCGCAATTGTCAGTGAAGTTTGTCTGCACGTTCTGGTTATCTGGTTCAGTGGTTCTGTGTGTTCTAGTGCATCTATTCCAGACTCCAATGCAAGAAGAGTCTCGTTCTGAGCAGTGGCAAAGACTTCAATGCAAATCTATTGAAGAGACCTTCACGTCTATAAACTAAGTGGGACTTCGCCAAGGCCAGTGAGCTAGGGGGAGTCAATGGGAGTGACCTGAGGGAAGCAGTGATCTATCCCTGAACCTTTGTAAAGGCAGTGAGCTTGGGATATAGTGATTGTTCGTGAACCATTGTAATCCAAAACTAGTGAAGATTAGTGGAATTTGGTACGCCCGGCAACCTGTCGGCGTATGGTCCTTGGACGTAGCCCTTAGTGGTGAACCAAGTAAAAAGTGTTGTGTCTATTCTCTGCATGTGAATTTCTGCTTTCTAATATTATCCATCATATAGGTTTTACAAGTTCCTACCAATTTGCGAACAAGATCCAATACTTTAGAAGAAAAATGCATCACCTTGATTCACCCATCCCCTCTTAGGGTGTCTCGGGGTCCTACAAGTGGTATCAGAGGGAGGTTGCTGGTGTTAAATCTATCCTCTATCGTCATGGAGAATGCAGTCAATGTCAGGGGAGTCCCTCTCTTCAATGGAAGTAATTTACAGATTTGGAAGAATAGAATGAGATCTCATTTAAGATCCCTTGGAATGGAAGTCCTATTTTCTTCTTTCCAAGGTATACATGTTACTGATCCAACAGAGATGGCTATGATAGATGCCCATATAAAAATTATTGATGTTGATGCTAAAGAGCAGAATGTTCTCACTAAATCTCTTTTAGATCAGATCTATCTAAAGGTGATGATTTTCACATCAGCAAAGTCTATCTGGGATAAAAATGAAAAAATATATGAAGGAGACAGTAAAGTGAAGGAGGCAAAGCTTCAAGTGTTACACATTAGGTTTGATGATTTAAAGATGCATCCTAATGAGAATGCAGATTCATTCTTCAATCGAATTACTGAAGTAGTAGGAGCAATTAGAGGTTTTGGAGAAGAAATCAAAGACATTGATATCATTAAGAAGATATTGAGAAGACTTCCTCCTATGTACAATGCAAAGGTGTCTTCCCTTGATGAAAGAGATATATCCAAACTGTCTCTGGATGATCTTTTAAGTAGACTAGTATCATATGAGATGAGAGTCAAACCTGAAGATGCCACAACTCGTGTAAGTAAGGAAATGGCATTCAAATCCACGGACAAACTGAAAATTTCATAATATAGTGGTGGTGAAGATAAAGAGGAAAAGGAAATTCTTTCTCTCATTGCCATGAAGATGAATAAGGGAAAAGGTAAATTTAAAGGCAAGCTACCTCTGGCATGTTTTTGTTGTGGAAGAGTCGGGCACATTGCCTCTTAGTACCAAATAAATTTTGATGATGATGAAATCAATGAAGAAGAAATCGAGAAACCTCAGAGAAGGTTTTTCAAAAAGGGAGACTTCAAATATGGAAATAAAATACAAAGGAAGAGTTTTGTTTGTGAAGAGAATGAGGATGATACTGAATTGTGTGATGAAGAAGAACCAGAATTCAAAGCAGGAAACCATGCTTCCATGATGGCTACCATTGAAAAGTCAGAACCCTTGATCAATAAAGATAGAGATAATCTGCTTATTTCTAATGGTGATTCAAAGACACAAATTAGGGATGCTTTTTCCATGATTCAGAATAAATTTAAGAGATGTAATAAGTAGAAGGAAATGGTGGAAGAATTATCAGAATATGTTGATGATCTGGAAGCAGAGATTGAATGACTAAAAGAATTAGTGAGATTTCAGTCTTCAATCCTTGAAAGCACAGATGATGTAGTGCAACTAAAGCTTAAAATTGAAGAACAAGAAAAGGTCATATATGACCTTTCATCCAGACTATAAGAGAAGTCCAAGACTGTTGAGGGACTTGAGGACGAAGTTGTTACTATTAGAAGTAAAATTGAATTTCAATCAATGAAAAATGAGGGAAAGAAGAAAATTCATTTCAAAAGATTCTCAGATGCAGAATTACTAGCAAGAGCCAAGTGTGGATCAGATGGGGTTGGAAAAATCTTAAGTGATCAAAGACCCACTTACATGGGAAAGAGTGGAATTGGTTGTGAAGCCGAGACATCAACTGCTGTAAGTAAAGAGAGCCAAAATAACAACAAGATGAAAGTTAGACATGCTGAAACATTACCTGAAATGCTAAAAAAGAATGCTCAACCCAAGCTAAAAGAAGAACTGAAAATTATCCTCAAACTTTCAGAAATGACAGGCAGTTCAACTATCCTCCCAAGGACGAAATCATGAGGTTAAATCCAAGTGAAAAAACATTTCCTCTCATGAAGTGTCAATTCTGTGGTTATCAGGGCCATACCTTGTCGTACTGCGAAGAGGCAATGAGCTACATGAATGGGGAAGGTCTAGGAAGTCAACAAAGGAGATAAATTTCATATTCTCCATCTTATATAAGAAATAACTTCAATGGTTACTATTTTAATTTTTCTAACATTGGCCATAAATCTATGTATTGCAGGCAGCAGTACGACATGAGAAATTCATTCAACACTCAAAGATGGGCCAGTTTTCATCTTCCTGATGATGTTGTTCTCACAAACAGTTCTTCACCTCTGGAAGAAGATTATGGGTATGAAGAATCAGATTATGTGGAAGAAAGTATTAAGAGGCCATTAGTATCCTATGCTCTATCCAATATCTCATGGAAATAGAAGAAGAAGATCCAGAAATCCAATCTTGTAGAAGTATCCCTCAAAGATACAAAGAGCAGTAGCATCTGGATCTTTGATAGTGGATGCTCTTCCCATATGACGAGAAATTCTGACCTTTTGAAGAACATTTAAAAGAAGGTTGATTGAATAGTACGCTTTGGTAATGATGGTGCTTTGAAGATTAAAGGCAGTGGGAATACTTCTCTTGCCAACGGGGAGCTGAAGAAGACTGAAGTTCTTTATGTGGATGGTCTATGCCACAATCTCCTCAGTGTTAGTCAACTTTGTGACTCAAGGCTCATAGTAACCTTTAATAAAAAAAGGTTTCACTATAAATGGAAAAATAGGGAATTATCTTATGAATGACTGTAGAATATATGGAAACTTATATCAGGTTGACAACAAAGAGTACTCTTGCTATTTGTCTGTTGAAGAAGAAAAACATTTGTGGCATCGAAGGCTAGGGCACATTAACCAAAAATACATGGAAAAGATATCTAAGATGAAGATAGTCATGGATATTCCTATTCTAAAACGTGAATGGGAATAGTCTTGTGATTCTTCTATTCGTGGGAAGCTGGTCTACAATTCATATCGGCCAAAGAAGAAAAGGGCATCACATCTTCTTGATTTAATTCATACTGACGTATGTGGCCCAATAAATGTTGCTGGAACCTATGGATAAAGTTACATCGTCCTTTTCATTGATGATTATATCAGAATTTCTTGTGTAATGGTGATTCAAAGGAAGCGACAAGTACTTGATTGCATGAAAACGTATCGCCGGATTGCCGGGAATGATACTGGACGGTCAATAAAAGTCATGAGATTTGACAATATAGGGGAATACATGTCCATCTATTTTGAAAATTACCTAGAAAAACATGGAATACAGCTTGAGGTAGCTACTATGAGAACTCCACAACAAAATGGAGTTGTTGAGCGTCAGAATCGATAGGTCAACAATATGGCCAGGACTATGTTGATTGAGAATGGTATCTCTCGCCATTACTGGAAGGAGGCTGTTGAAGCTGCAGTGCACATTCAAAATCGAACAGGGCTCTATATGGGAGAAACGAAGACACCATACAAATTGTGGCATGGAAGGAAGCCTTCTTTGAAATACTTTCATGTTTTAGGAAGCAAATGTTTCTTTCGAAATAAAGAATGAAACCAAGGAAATGTTGGTGACAATTCTGATGAAGGAATTTTTCTTGGGTATCCAATGAACAACAAATCTTACAAGTGTTTCAATAAACACTTGGGGAGGGTTGTGGAAAGAAACGATGTTAAAATCATTGAAGGAAAAACCCCAAATTCTTCAAATAGTACCTATACTGGTGAGATAGAAGATGAGAATGAATATGAACATGGAATAAATACAAATACAGAAATAGTGGAAGGTGTACAAAACACTCAAGGGTCACATCATGATGTTGACTCAGACGAAGAATCTGAAGGGGAAGTCATGGATGGTGAGAATGTGATTGAACCTCACAAGAGATATCGAAGAGCAGAGATTGATCCATCTAACATAATTTGAGACAGGAATATAGCCACACAGACAAGGAGGATGACTAATAACACACCTTCGGCATTTCGGTCAGTTGTGGATCCATCCTCATTTGAAGAAGCTGCAAAGTATTAATCCTGGGTGAAAGCCATGAATGAAGAGTTAGATTAGATTAACAAGAATCAGACATGGGATCTTGTCCAGAGACCCAAAGGTCACAATGTGATTGGAACAAAATGGATATTCAAGAACAAGTATGATGAGCATTGAAGTGTTATCGAAAACAAGGCATGACTGGTATGTAAAGGGTATTCTCAGATTGAAGGTGTTGATGTTGAAGAAACCTTTGCTCCAGTGGCTAGACTGGAGTCAATCAGGCTGTTCCTTTCCAGGGATCTCCAGAGAGGACATAAAGTATATAAAATGGATGTCAAGACAACATTTTTAAATGGTGTACTCGAAGAAGAAGTCTACATTGAACAACCAGTTGGTTTTCTTCTTGGTGCTGATGATTCAAAGGTCTGCAAGCTAAAGAGAGCACTTTATGGATTGAAACAGGCACCACGGGCGTCGTACTCCAGACTAGATTCTTATCTCAAGAAGCTGGAATTCAAAATAGGAGGAGTAGATCACAATCTCTATGTGAAGAATTATTCAAAAGATTAGTTCATGGTTCTTGTTTATGTCGATGAAATTATATTTGGTGTCAGCAGGCATAAATCAGTGGATGAATTTTCCAATCATATGAAATCAGAATTTGAAATTTCAATGATTGGGGAGATCACATATTTCTTAGGACTGCAAGTGATACAAAGTAAAGACTACATTTTTATCTCTCAGGAAAAGTATGCAAGAGAGCTGATGAAGATGTTTAATATGAAAGACTCCATACCAATGTCAACTCCGGTTGCAGTTGGGACCAAACTTGGAAAGCATGAGAATGAGAAATCTATAGGTCCCACCATGTACAGGAGGATCATTGGTTTCCTCTATTCTGATTTCAACATAAGGTGAAACTATATGACGGTGGGCAATACTGATGACTGTTTCGTCCGGACTTGGATTTTCCAGGGCTATGGCTACATTAGACAGTGCATTAGCGTGGGCATTTTGTGATCGCAGGACATAAGAAAATGTCAATTCCGATGTAAATTTTTCTATTAACCCTCTAACATAATCACACAATGGAATTAACTCTTCCTTTCTGATGGAATAATCCCCATTGATTTGTCTGATTACAAAATATGAATCACCTTTTACCTTCAAGTGATTCACTTGTGCCTGAAGCACCAATTCCAAGTCTGCGATGAGAGCTTTATATTCTGCTTCATTGTTTGTAATGCCTTCCAACAATAAGAAGGAAAAGGGTAGCACTGACTTTTCTAGGGAAATAAGCATGATTCCTAACCCAACATTGTTGAATTTGTTGGAACCATGGTTGTTCTATGCAGGAATATGAGGTTGGTTTGTGTTTGTTGTCAATCCTCAGTGGAAGTTCACAATGTCTGCCAGCAAAGTGATCATACATTTCAAGGAGACAACATTATTGAAGGTGGCGCTGTTTCCCAGTGTGTGCAAATGTTTTGGCCTCAAAATCGTAAAATGAATACATGGACTGTTGGTAAAAGAAGGTTCCCAAAAAGAGGAAGTGGTGTGAAAAATATAAGATCCTTGCGCGAAATACTTTAGTTGGGCACGAAAAACAACGGGATATGCAAAATAGTGGATCGAGGTTTTTCGCGCAAATAGTGTTTCGAAATCAGATCAGTGGAAAATGGAAAAGGCATGGGTTGCGTGAAAAATATGGTGTTGTGCACGAAAAACAATACTTGCATGAAAGATTATGCACCAAATGAGAGGTTTTACACTCCAGATAGGGTTTTGCGCGTGGGGGTCCTTGGCTCCTATAAATAAGAGGTGAGCCCGCTCATTCGAGATGGTTAAAGTCTTATAAAAGATCCGAGGTCTGATGCACGAAAAACGATCGCATAAATGGTCTTGCGCGAAATTCTCTGAATTGCGCGGAAAATTTCGTGATGTTTGACAAATGAAGAGTTGCATTTAAAAATTGGGTTTGCACATAAAAGATACAATTGCGCAAAAAAGGGGGTTTCTGTTTAAAATATTTTTCCACGCAAAAAAGTAAAGTTTTCTCGCAATAGGGAGGTTTTGCGCACAAAGGTTTGGTGTTGCACGCAATTGTCAGTGAAGTTTGTCTGCCCATTCTGGTTATCCGGTTCAGTGGTTCTGTGCGTTCGAGTGCATTTATTCTGGACTTCGATGCAAGCAGAGTCTCATGCTATGCAGAGGCAAAGACTTCAATGTAAATCTATTGAAGAGACCTTCACGTCTATAAACTGAGTGGGACTTCACCAAGGGCAGTGAGCCAGGGGGAGTCAACGGGAGTGACCCGAGGGAAGCAGTGAGATATCCCTGATCCTCTGTAAAGGTAGTGATCCTGGGACATAGTGATTGTTCCCGAACCCTTGTAATCCACAACTAGTGAAGATTAGTGGAATTTGGTACGACCAACAACCTGTCGGCGTATACTCCTTGTGCGTAGCACTTAGTGGTGAAACATGTAAAAAGTGTTGTGTCTTCTCTCTTCATGTGAATGTCTCCTTCTAATATTATTCTTCATATAGGTTTTACAAGTTCCTACCATCGTGGGAACAAGATCCTATACTTTATAAGAAAAATTTGTCACCTTGATTCACCCTCCCCTCTTAGGGTGTCCCGGGGTCCTACAGAATTTAGGATCATCCATTTTCTTCCCTGTTGGACATCTGGAAACACCATCAAAGTAAATTTCCCATGTTTGAGGATTATATTGAATAGAGAATACTTCCTCATCAGTAAGTTAAATATTAAAAGATGTATATTCTAAATATGGGTGTTTATCAAGGAAATTGGCTAGATTGTGGCCCTTTATTGGCTTTTGAGACACATACTAGATATCAAACTACTGTAAAATAACTGCCTACCTTGCCAGATGTCCTGTAAGAATTGAACGACTAAAGATAGATTTGAGAGGGTTTTTGTGAGATACCAATTAGACCTCATGATGTTGCAGGTAGTGTCTCAATTTATGAACTGCAAATATTAATGCTTGGAAGCACTTTTCAATACTTGAATATCGATTTTCTACCTCAAGCATTGTTCGACTGAGGTAGTAAAGGTAGTTTTCATTCCCACCATCATTCTTTTGGGCAAGGAAGGAACCCAATGATCTCTCTAAAGCTGTCACTTCGAGAATAAGTGGTATTCTTTCAACAGGTGGAATTAATACCAGTGGAATAAATAGATGTTCTTGAGGATATCAATTGATTCTTGACATTCATCAGTCTATTTGTAAGTGACTCCCTTCTTCATTAATCTGGTGATGGGTAAAAATTTGCCTTCCAAATTAGCAATGAAACTCCAAATATAATCCATGTTTCCTTGAAATACTCATAATTACGTCAATTTTCTAGGAGGTGACATTTTAAGGATTGGTTTTTTCTTCTCAGGATAAACTTCAATACCATGATGGCGTACAACAAAGCCGAGAAATTTTACTGAGGTTACCCCAAAAGCACATTTCAAGGGGTTCATCATCAAATTATGTTGTTGAAGTTTGTTGAATATGATATCCAGATCAGCCAAGTGATCAGAACATTTCCTAGATTTAACCACCAAATCATCCACATAACATTCAAAAGATATCCCTAAAAAGAGATTGAAGATATGGTTCATGGAACGTTGATACGTTTCACCTGGATTATACAGGCCAAATGGCATCACCTGATATCAAAACACACTATGAGGATCTCTGAAGTCTGTTGACTCCTCATCATCTGAGTCCATTCATATTTTATTGTACCCAGAGTAACCATCAATTAAGTAAAGAGCTTCATATCCAGCTGTTGCATCAATTAAGAGTGTTGTGATCAAAACTGGATATTCATCCTTTGTACAATGCCAATTAAAGATCTCTGAAGTCAATGAGAACACTAATTTGACCATTCTTATTTTTCACAGGGTCAATATTATCTAGCCATTTGGGATATTGAAATTCTCTAATGAAGTTAGCCTTGATAAGATTATCAACTTTAGCTTCGATTTTGGAGGCATACATTGGGTGTGTTCTTCTTGCTTCTTGCTTGAATCATCGATGATCAACTAGAAAATACAAATGATGAGTGGGAAAATCGGGATCATGACCTACAATTTATATATAATTACAAGAAAATACATCTCGTTTTATCTTTTGAAATGAATTAAACATTTCTTTCTCTTTAAGATTCACAGCTACACTGATTAATGTGGGGCATGAATCTTTTTTTGTTCCCAGATTTATTTCTCTGAGTTAATCCACAGTGGTAGAGATACCCTATTGAAATTTTTGAGGAGGAAACCTGAGATCTTCTTCTTCATCAATATATTTGTTACTTATCCTATTTCTACTTTCAATGTAGATGACAAAATAGAACTTCCATTATCAGGGGAGAAGTTAGAATTTGAACATCATGAAGAAGAGTCTGTTATTTCTGACCATATTGATGATGGAGGGTCTTCCTGGGATGACAGAGAGGAGATGATGGATTGATAATCAACATCATTGTATTCCTCTAGTATTGCAATAACTTATTCTGGCTTGGTTGATGAAGCATAGAATTGCTGGATTTCAGTCGATGAAATGAAGACATCTCTATTTAAGCTTTCATCACTGTTCTACGAATCAGAAATTTCTTCCTTGCTATCTGGATTGATTGTCGTAATTGAAATTATGGAATTTTCCATAAGAGTGTTTGGATTTAGGTCTATACTGTTAATTTGACTGATAGGAAACACATAATCTATACTCACATGTATGAATGGGTTTACCGGAATCTTTTCAAATCCATTTGGACCATTAACTTTGGTGACCTCTTTTGCCGTAGATTTGTCATTTCCCTCCATGTAATAAAAATATTCCATGATGTATAGAGATTCACATGTTTTTAATTGGTCCTTGTCACCATACAATGTCCCAATTTGACCATTGAAATAATATTTGAGACATTAATGGTATGACGAAGGTACGACCGCATGTTGAAGTAGCCATGGTCTTCCAAGGAAAAAGTTGAAGGCGGTGTCTTGACGAACAACCATGAAATATGAGTTAGACATAAGGTCTCTGAACTGAATTATGAGCATTACTTCACTTAGAGATTCTTGTTCATTCATATAATATCCTTGTAACATCAAAGTATAAGGTGATAAATCATATTTGGTTTGGCCCAATTGAAGAATTGTACGAATAAGAATGAGGTTGACTCCTGAGCCATTATAAATGAAAGCTCGTCAGGTGTCTAGGTCATTGACTTTTCCATATAGATATAATGGTCTTATATGTCCATGTACAACATCATATTCATCTTCATCTATAAAAGATATCACTACATGTCATTCTGTAGGATCATTCTTTATATGGTAGACCTCAGCCGCATCAATTTTAGTTTTAAATTCATGGGGTATTGACAAAGCCTCAATAAGCACCTCCTGAAGATCTTTTGATAAATTCAAGGCATACAAAATTGATAACTTGGCCGGTACATGGGCCAAATGTTTCAAGATGTCATATTTATGGTCCAAAGGACTGCGTTTCCCATCATGAAAATATGGTTTTGTGGGTTATTTAGAAGTTGATGCTTTGGTAGTAGATCGATCCGGTATCAGGGAAGGAATTGGAAACACTCATGCCTTTGGTAGATTAGACCCACTGGTTCAATCTATTTTCTGAGAGGAAGAAGGTGTAACCTCTAACTGGTCCTCCAAAATAATTTTGCAGGACCAAATATGCCATTTTTGGAAGAAATTTCTTATTCCTGTGGAGCCCGCTCATGGGATTTTCCATGAATTTTTTCTGCATATACAGTTCTAGTAGGGGTAGGATTGAAATAGTGTCTTTTGGAATATTCATGTCTTCCCCTGTATCCTATACCTTTATCTATTCCTATAATTCTTCTGTTAGCTACATGGAACTTAGGATCATCATGATCAAAACTGTCATTGGCATAGGGATCAGTTAAATGAATCATGTTAATAAGAGAAAAGATCAATTCTTCATCTAATGATAATTATGCTTCATGAACCTGTTCAGGTTGTGCTGTTTGGTGGGGCGGTGCCCTTGATTTTGAAGTAGATGGCATAAAATCTACTAGAGTCAAAGACAACATGGGCTTTGACAAGAGGTCATCTTCTTTTGACTTCTCTTCTTTCTTCAAATTACGCCGCTTCATTGAGGACTTTCCTTCTGATGAATGGGTATTTTCTTTGGCAGAAATAGTAGAAGACACAATTTGTTGATTCAATTGCATTCTTAAAATGGAATGAGTTTGGTTTATCAATTTCCTAAACATCCAATCATTATATTTTTGTGCATGTTTACTTTTGAATTTGTTTCACTCGCCTTCTTCCTCTGGATCAGTAGTAGTAACACATGAAACCTAGGCTGAAGAACCTTTTAGTTTTACTTGTCTAGAGTCCACTTTCTTTTACAGGAGGTCTTTGAAGACAAAACACTCTTTCATAGGATGCCCCAACATTTTATTAAACATGAAATAGTTGGGGAGGTCTTCATCTCCTTCCTTGTTCGGTCTTTTGGGCTTTGGAAACTAAATCAAATTTTTTTCTAGAGATGAGATGTAGTATCCAGGAACTTTTTCATTCCAGAAAGAATAAACATTGTTCATTAAATATTCAAACTATTTTTGCCTTTTATCCCCTTGATCATCTTGACGAGGCGACCGTTGTTGTTGATGCTCAAAAGGTAGAGACCTTCGATATGATGAAGGTTTTGAAGTGAAAGCAGATACATGTGCTTGTTTAAGTGTAACTATAGCAGCTCTTAACTTTCTAATTCTCCTTCCTGGAACTGATATAAATACACGAGTTTTAGCCTTAGTCTATATAATGGAGTCTTCTATCTGCTGAGCAATTGAAGTAAGGGCTCGAAACCCTCTTGTGTATTTCACAGGGATCAATGGAGTGTGTATATCATCGTGAATATTTTCCACACATATTGGCAGCAACTCTTCTTGGGGGAGTGATAAAATTTAGAAATATGTTAATTCCTTCCAGCAAGTAATGAAATCCAAAACTCATTCATGTTCCCATTCTTTACAATTGGTATGACCAAAAAATCTCATCTTTGGTAATGTTGACATAAATTGAAGAAAGAATATTTGAAAGAGATCATCCCAACCAGTAATAGACCGAGATTGCAAACTTGTATAATATACAAAAGCATGTCCTTGTAATGACTGCACAAAACAGATGAGCTTACCTGCTTATTTTTGTTGTGGAGTTCCCATCATAGGATCACAATGAGAAACAAAATGGGTTATGTGTTGTTCTGGATCTCCCGAACCATTAAAAATTGGGAATGTTGTATTCGCAAAATTTGATGGGGGGGGAATTGCATCCACACATTCATGGTAAGGACTCTCTTCCAGTTGAACTAGTGCATGTTGTCCATCCATAGCTTCTAACTGAGTTGTTAATGACTCATTTGTAGTTATTAATGTTTGAGAAACATCTGGTTGATCTTAGACCTGAGCAGGTGCAATAATTTGAGTTAGATGGGTGTGGAGACTGGTACTGCCCCTGAAGTTAGTATTATTGGTTACTATCATTTATGAACCATATGATTGGACCTGTGAGAGTGATCTTGTAAATAATGATATTCTTGATACATCCCAATAGTTGCAACAAATTCTCTTGATTGATTAACTTCAGCACGCTTAGGAGGAAGACTACCTTGAAGTAGTTATGCATTTAACCTCCTTAACTCCATCATTTCTTCTTCTTGATGTGCGAACCTTTCCTCTAATGAGATTTATTGGCCTTCTCCAGAGGTAGGGTGGAATTTAACCTGACTTTTTCCTTTCCCCTTATTGGACTCCTTTTGGAGAGGGGGGAGTTGGTTATTTGAAGGCATACCTAGATTATAGGTAAGCCTTTTATATCGAGTATGCACACCTTATTTATTTGTTTCTGTGTATACAGCCTCTTGAACAGTAACTTCTTCATCTGATTCCTCTAAGTGAACCTCAAATTCTAGGGGATTAGTGACAATGGAATTGATGACATTTATCGATGCATAACGCATTGCAACCCTTCTGTCATCATTTCAGAAATATTTTCTTCTTCCATGTCCTTTATGAGACATTTCCTATTGTTGGGTTTATCCCTCATGAACTTCATGATGAACAATAATTTGAAGAGAACTTACGAATTATTCAGATTTTCGTTTCTCTTTTGGAGTCTTCCCTAATTGAGAGAAGGTTGAATTTCACAGAGGAATAGATTGAGAATTTGAAAAAGTCCCCTATCCGAGGGACTGGGTCTATTTCTGTTTTTTCTGCTCAACTCCTCAAATCCTATCTATTGATCCCGGGGGATGGACTAAAGGATTCCTCAGACGGGCAAGCTGAGGTGGCCCTTGAGCTGCTACATCTGAAACTTTCTTAAAATATCTTCGGATTTTGCGGATTTTAGTGCAGAAATTGGATGGATGCATCATCCGACATCCACTCAAATCACCTGGTTCAGATGACCGTTGGATTATTTTTGACACCTTTGTCACCTGATGATTCAATTGATCTAAATGAGAAACCTATTCGATATTCTCATTTCCTTGATCAAAGAGTAATTCGACAACATGTTCATTATATGCCTAACATTTGAAATAACTAGTTGAGGCATGTTCTTGAGCATGATTTTGATTACAGACAAAACCAGTTAGATGTGGCCAGCTATGGGTAATAACATTGCATGAGACCACTTTTGGTGGGCATTTTTGACTAGATAGAATAGTGAAATACAATGCTCCATGAACACCCCAACCCCTGATATGAATACCAAACGGTGAATTGGCAATTAACTAGTGCAACCTTTTTAATGCGCAAAGTAATGTATGCTAAAGGGCTCTTTGTAGATTTTCAACCATTGGATGTCAGAGAAATAGAGAAACATGCCAAGTAAATTTGGTGTTTCAACTGTTCTATTAACATAACATGATTTTTATATTCATCATAAGATAATATTTTCACTTTTAAGTAAATTTTTTTTCCATATGTTGAAACGAATATTGTGAATAAAATATTCTGCCTACGTTTCTATAATATCATACTGAGAGTCAACCAAAGGCCAAATCATGACTAGTACCTCACCTTTCGCCAATTGTTTTTTCATATTCAGCACTTCCTCTTTGTCATTTGATGAATATTCTTCTACCTGATTGGACCAAAGATAGTTCTTCTTGGTGGCTTCATCTGATTTAACATAATTGGAAGAGAATTAATTTGTCAAATTAGATGATGAACAACCAAGGGGTGGTTCGGAGAATTACCTACACCCTGGGCTATCTTCTTATTGATAAATTATTTCACCTGCTAGTGGTAAGGCATCAGATATGACTAGATTCGTATTTTCGAGTACCTCAAGATAATAGGTCTTTCTCATTACTACATTTTCCATTGAAGAATTTTCCTGGCAATGCGAATTACTACTGTGGAGAGGACTTTCACAGCTAAATTCATCATCATGGAGAGGACCACCATGGTGGGTTATAGCCAAATATTAATCATTTTTCTCCTTGGTCTTCTAGCCACATAGATGTTGAGTCAATAAGGTTTTCCTTATGACTTTTTCATTCCGTCTTGTTTTGAAAATCACAAACACCTTATCTTTAAAGAAAATTGATTTCTTAAAGAAAAATTACTTTTATAAGGAAAATTTCTTTCTTAAGAAAAATCGCTTTTATAAGAAAAATTATCCTTATCATATTTTCATTCATATGTTTTCTTAAGTACGAGTTTCGGATTCATTCTCTTGGAATCATTGAAACTTTGATATAAAGAATTCTGTTTTAGGGTTCGGATTCTAGACAAGAACTATAAGGAAGTTTCATTCCGAATTCCGGATATGAACTCTAACTAAGTTCTATTCCAGATTCAGGATACGAATTCTGAAGAAGAATTCTCATTACGAATTCTAATGAAGAAATCCCATTCCGAATTCTCATTACGAATTCTGAAGGAGAATTCTCATTACGAATTCCAATGAAGAATTCCCATTACGAATTCTAATGAAGAAATATCATTCTGAATTCTCATTACGAATTCTGGTAAAGAATTCTCATTACGAATTCTGATGACGAATTCTCATTACGAATTCCAATGAAGAATTCCCATTACGAATTCTAATGAAGAAATCTCATTCTGAAATCTCATTACGAATTCTGGTAAAGAATTATCATTACGAATTCTGATGACGAATTCTCATTATGAATTCTGATGACGAATTCTCATTACGAATTCTGATGACAAATTCTCATTACGAATTCTGATGATGAATTCTCATTACGATTTCTGATGACGAATTCCTATTCTGAATTCTCATTCCGAATTCACCTTTTAAACAGAATCTGATTATCATTGTTTTATACACTCTGAATTTATTCACTCCGAACCTTCACTCCGAAGTTTCTATTCCGAACCTTTATGTTAAAGTTTAAAACGATGTCGTACATTCTGTTACACTTACTTTGTTATAAAACGATGTCGTCCATTTTGTTATAAACTAACCGTTGTCTAAGTGACACGTGTACAGGTCCCTCCGAACTTTAAGGAAAATATGACCGTTGGAGAGGAGCCGACCTTACCTATAAATAGGAGCTCATTTGAAAGAGCTCGGTGTCGTTTGTTGATAAAAGTGCTTACATGCTATTGAAGTGATTTCTAGAGAGAGAGTCTCTTATTAACTCTCAAAGCTTCGTGCGACTCCGAATGTTGGTGATTACATTCGAGGGATTCCGGGGATAGGAAGACAGAGGTGCCGACTACCTTAAAGATCGAGGGCTTTCTTTCTGAGAAAGACAGAGGTTGCCAACTACCTTGAAGTTGAGGGCTTGCGGGGATAGCAAGACAGAGACTCCGATCTTCGTATCGAGGGCTTACCCTGGTGTGGGTAAGACAGACTTGCTTGAAAGTATAAATCAAGGGACCTTTATCCAAGGTTGTTGGATACCCTTCTCTTTGGGTTAAAAGACTATCATCTTGTTACTAGTAGTTTTACTACTTGTCTTTATTCCGCTGCATTTTGTATCTTAAGGAAAGTATAACTTTTTTATACTTCCTTACTTACTCTGATTCATTTAGATTCTATACACTTTAAGGTAGAATCTCATATTGTAACTTTTGTTAAGTTTCAATTTCCGGAACCATATTTCCGGAACCTACTTTTGGAATCTTTTTACAAGTTTAGTTCGGTGTTAGAGGTGTTGTGAATTTACTTAGTTTAACTTTCTTAAACTTAGCCCTTTCCTTTTCTTAAGGAAACTATAGTTTCTTAACTAACTTTAAAGGTTCCAAAGGAATTTTAAAGTATACAATTCACCCCCTCTTGTATGTTGAGCATCTCATATTATATTTCGATCCTACAATTGGTATCATAGGTTGGAAACCTCTTACTCTATACCATTCTTACATTTGGTATCAGAGCCAAGGTTATTGAAATACTTGTACTCACATACAAGTTTTTCTTGCTCACTTTTCCATTTCGAACTTTGTCATTCCGATTTATCCATTCCGAACTTTGTCATTCCGATTTATCCATTCCGAACTTTTCTTATTCCTAACTTTGTTATAACGAATCTTTGCTACTAACAAGTTTGTGTGCAAAGTTATTTTTAGTATGACAGGAATTAATGTTGGATCGATTGACAATCTGAATCCTACAAGACCACCTATATTTGATGGTAATGATTATGAATACTGGAGAGATCATATGAAGACATTTGTTATCAATACTGGGGTAGATAACTTTGTCATGCTTACTGGTGACTATAAAATTCCTGACAAGGAAGTCAGAACCTTTACTAACCAGGAAAAGCAAGAATATCAACTCAACCATAAGGTACGCAACACTTTACTATGTTCAATGACTAGAAATATATATAGCCAAATTTCTTCTTGTGAAGCAGCTAATTGTATCTGGAAGAAGTTAGAGGTTACACACTTTGGGACTTCTAAGGTGATTGAGACTAGAAGAGCTATGCTTAGAGCTGAATATCATGGCTTCAATTTTCCTTATGGAGAACCTATCTGTAAAGTTCAACAAAGATTTATGACTATCGTCAACAGTCTACAATCTACGGGAGAGAAAGGATTAGATGATGAAGCTCTTGTGGACAAGATAATTGAAATTATGCCCAATGAGTGGGAATCCAAGAGAACCGCTATAGATGAGAACAGGAAGGTCACTCAAATTACTCTTGATGAATTATTTGGAACTCTTCTACAACATGAAACTAGAATGAGGAGAGATGCTGACAACATCAAGAAATAGAATGGAAATGGTACTGTTGCTTTTACTACAACTTCGAATCAGATGAAAGCTAAGACTCCTGAGAGAGTAACCAGATCCAAGTCTAAGAAAGTTAATTTCCAATCCGAATCTAGTGAGAGTGAAGTTTCAGAAAATGAATTAGCCAATCTTGCTCGAAGGATGAACAAGATAGCTGCACAGAGAAACTTTCAATCCAAGTATAAGAAGAAGGACAGGAAAGATAAGAAAGATGGAGAAGTAACTTGTTATGAATGCAAAAGAGCTGGACATATTAGACCAGATTGCCCTATGCTCAAAAAGAAAGAAAGAAAGGAAAGACATTCAGACAGGAACAGAAAGAAGTATTACAAAGCTAAAGCTAAGAAAGTTCTGAAAGCTAATAACACCTGGAGTGCTAGTGGTGGTGACTCTTCAGATGAATCTTCTGATTATGAATCTTCAGGACAGAAGAATCTTGGTCTTTTAGCCAGATTACCTATTAATAATCATTGTCTTATGGCTAAGGTACGAAATGCTGAATCATTGACCAATGTTTCTTTAAATTCTAATGATAGTATGTATTATAACTCTTCTGATGAAGAATCATCTTCTGATGAGGAAAATACTTTACCTACTTATAAAGAAGTCTCTAGGTTTGCTGAACTTCTTGATATTGAGAATTCCAAACTCAACAAGAAACTTGACAAGGCAAATTCTAGGAATTCTATTCTTACTAAAGAGATATCATATCTTTCTAAAGATCTTGATAAGAAAAATGCTGATTTTGAAAATATTTCAAAAAATCTTGAGGAAGTAAGTTCTGAGAAGAATAAACTTTCTAAAGAGTTAGAAAAATTAATTCCTAAGAAAAATGTTTTCGAGCCTAACTCTAGTTCTAAAACTAATGATTTTGAGGATAAAAACTTGGTTGTAAAACTCAAGTCCAAATTTTTTCCTTAAAAAAGTGTTTATCAAACTTTACCCATGGTAATGAAAATTTTGATAAGATGTATTCTCAAATACGACCTTTAAGAAATAAATCCGGATTTGGTTATACCCATGCAAAACCAGTTTTCAGTAACAATAATTTTGTTCCTCAGAGTGCCCCATTTTGCACTAAATGTCAATGTGGTGGTCACTGGGCAAGAAATTGTTCCTTAAACAAAACCGAATCCTTAGGTTTTCACAAAGCATATTTTTCTAAGAAAATGTGGGTTCCTAAAATTTTATTGTCTGGAAATCTCGGATCCAAACAAGTTTGGATTCCGAAAATCTAACTTTGTTCTTGATTTCAGGAAAATAAAGGAAGTTCCAGCAACAATATTTGGTACATGGATAGTGGATGTTCCCGGCACATTACTGGTAACAAAAGCTTTTTTGAAAAGATTATCAAAACGAAAGGAGGAAAGGTAACTTTCGGAGACAATGCTAAGGGAGAGATTGTTGGTATTGGTAATATAGTTTTTCTTGGTAAAACTTTGATTTCAAATGTTCTTTTTGTTAAAGGTCTTAAGCACAACCTCATTAGCATAAGTCAGTTATGTGATGAAGGTTACCTTGTGAATTTTAGGAATGATAAATGCTTAGTTCACAATTCCAAGGAAGAATTTATTCTCTCAGCCAATAGGCAAGAGAATGTCTACACTTTGAACCTAGAAGACCTAAGAAGCCAAGATTTACCTTGCCTAAGTGCAATGGAAGATCATTCTTGGTTATGGCATAGAAGACTAGGACACTGTAATATTAGAAACCTATGTAAACTCTCTAAGAAGAAACTTGTTAAGGATCTACCGGAGCTTAGATTTGATTCTTCTAAAGTTTGTGATCCTTGTCAATATGGCAAGAAACATAAATCTAGTTTTAAGTCAATCGGTGAAGTCTCAACAACTGATGCATTACAGTTGGTGCACATGGATCTTTTTGGTCCAACACAAACTGGAAGTATTGGAGGCAAATACTATGTGTTTGTTCTAGTTGATGATTACACTAGATTTACTTGGGTCTATTTTCTAGCAAAGAAATCTGAAGCTTTTTCTTATTTTAAAAGTCTTAGAGCTCAAGTTAAAAATGAGAAAAACCTTCCATTGAAAACTATTCATAGTGATCATGGAGGAGAATTTCAAAATTCTGATTTTGAAACTATTTGTAGTAAGAAAGGTATTACTCACAATTTTTCAGCACCTAGAACTCCTCAACAGAATGGTGTAGTTGAAAGAAGAAATAGAATTCTTCAAGAGGTAACTAGAACCATGTTGAGTGAATATTCTATTGCTAGACATTTCTGGGCTGAAGCTGTAAGTACTTCTTGTTATACTATAAATCGTGTTTTGATTAGACCTTTTCTTAATAAAACTCCTTATGAGTTATGGAATGGTAGAAAACCTAGACTTTCCTACTTCAAGGTTTTTGGTTGCAAAGTATTCATTTTGAATACTAAAGATAACTTACATAAATTCACACCAAAGTCTGATGAATGAATTTTCTTAGGATATTCCACAACCTCTAAGGCTTATAGAGTTTTTAATAAAAACACTTGTACTGTTGAGGAAACAGTACATTTAAAATTTGATGAGTCTGATCTTTTTGTTTTTAAACCATCTCAACTTACATCTTCGGATGTGTTTTCAAAAACTGATTATCAACCTTTGATAGAAGAACCTTCTGATAAGGAAATTGTTCTAGAAGATACTTCTGAAACATTTACCCCAGAAGTCTTTCTACCCTATTTGATGAACAGGTTTTACAAAACCCAAATCAGGTGTTTCTTAAGAATCATCCCAGTGATAGTGTCATTGGTGATGTAAATCAACCTGTAAGGACTAGAAGTTCCTTAAGAATTGAAGTAGAACATCTAGCATTTCTTTCCCAATTAGAACCTAAAAGCACTGATGAAGCTTTAGGTGATGATGATTGGATCAAAGCAATGCAAGATGAACTAAATGAATTCGAAAGGAATAAAGTCTGGACCTTGGTTGAAAGACCTAAGGAAACTTCTGTTATTGGAGTAAAATGGGTTTTCAGAAATAAATGTGATGAAAATGGAATCATTGTTAGAAATAAAGCTAGACTTGTTGCTAAAGGCTATAATCAGCAAGAAGGAATAGACTATGAAGAAACCTATGCTCCAGTAGCTAGACTTGAATCTATCCGTATTCTACTTGCCTTTGCAGCATTCTTTAATTTCAAACTTTATCAAATGGATGTGAAATGTGCTTTTCTTAATGGTTATGTTCAAGAGGAAGTCTTTGTTGAACAACCACCTGGCTTTAAAGATACAAAACATCCTGATCATGTTTTTAGACTTACCAAAGCTTTGTATGGCCTTAAACAAGCCCCACGAGCATGGTATGATAGACTCACTGGATTTTTGCTTCAAAATAACTATATTAAGGGAAATGCAGATCCAACCCTTTTTATAAAGAAAGATAAGAAAAATGTTTTGATTGTTCAAATTTATGTTGATGACATTATATTTGGTTCAACTCAGCAATCTTTGACTGACTCTTTTGCTAGTCTAATGAAATCTGAGTTTGAAATGAGTATGATGGGTGAGTTAACATTTTTCCTTGGTTTTCAAATTTCTCAAAAACCAGAAGGAACCTACATATCTCAACATAAGTATATTAAAGATCTTCTTAAAAAGTATGGTTATGACAACACTAAGAGTATAAGTACTCCTATTGGTACCTCAAACTCTTTAGATCTTGATGAACCTGGGAAACCAGTAGATCAAACATCTTTTAGAGGTATGATTGGAAGTCTACTTTACTTAACAGCTAGTCGACCAGACTTAATGTTTTCTTGTATGCTTATGTGCAAGATATCAATCCAATCCTAAGGAATCTCACTTAAAGGCAGTTAAAAGAATTTTTCGCTACCTTAAGGGAACCATGGATCTATGATTATTTTATACTTCTGGAAATGATTTTGTTCTAAAAAGCTTTTCTGATGCTGACTTTGGTGGATGTAGAATGGATAGAAAGAGTACATCCGGAACTTGTCATTTCTTAGGAGATTCATTAGTTTCTTGGTCCTGCAAGAAGCAACATTCTGTAGCACTCTCCACTACTGAAGCTGAATATGTAGCAGCTGAAGTTGTTGTGCACAAGTGTTGTTGATGCAACACACACTCACAGACTATGGCTTGAGTTTTACTAAAACTCAAATTTTGTGTGATAACACAAGTGCCATTGCCCTAAGTAAAATCCCTGCACATCACTCTCGTGCAAAACACATAGATATTAGGCATCAGTTTCTTAGGGATCACACACTTAAAAGAGATATTATTCTTCAGTTTATCGGAACGCAAGATCAACTTGCTGATATATTCACAAAGTCTTTGCCTTCTGATAGATTTGAATATATTAAACAGAAGTTAGGAATGATAACCGTAAGGTAATCTTTCTCAAGTAACTTTCTGTTGAAAAAGTCTCCTTACAGTAATAAACTCCTTTTCATAGGGGGAGTACATTTGATTGTTTGTTTAAACAAAGTTTTTCAAAATTTGTTTTCAAACTTTTCGGAATAAAGATTTCCGGAATGAAAACTTCTGGAATGAAAATTTTCCAGAATGGATATTTTCGTACAGAATACTTCTGGAATGGAAGTATTCGTATTGGAAATTTCCAGAATGAAAAACTTTCGTACTGGTATTTTCATAACGGAACTTTCATACTGAATCTTCCATAACAAGTTTTTTTTTCTTTTTCGTATTAAGTTTTTAGAATTTAGTTTTTCGTATTGAGTTTTTCATATTAAGTTTTTAGTATTGAATTTTTTGTATTGAGTTTTTCGTATTAAGTTTTTAGAATTGAGTTTTTCGTATTGAGTTTTTCGTATTGAGTTTTTAGAATTGAGTTTTTCGTATTGATTTTTTCGTATTGAGTTTTTAGTATTGAGTTTTTCTTATTGAGTTTTTCGTTTTTTTATTATTATTGAGTTTTTCGTAGTCATTTTATATTACCCATTACGAACAACTTTCCTAAGCTAATCTGAAAGGTATGATTTCCTTACTGAAGTTTTCGTAATCATATTTTACTTGCTGGAAGTTTCTTATATTTTGTTTTCGGTTTTTAGTTTTCTTAAATCCTTGTTTTAATAAAACCTCAAAAAGATTGGATTCAAGCTCTCAACCATCAGATCTGATCGCAGCTCATTCCAACCGTTAGATCAACCGTGGAAGGTGAACCGTCATCCCATTGCCTATATAAAGGGGACCATATTTTCTCGTCCCACATCGGTTTCAAGCATTCGCTTGCTAAAGCTCTGACTCTCCGATTTAAGGCCGTCCCGAACCACAGTTTTCTCCGCTCCGAACTTCATTCTTCTCTGTTCCGAAAATCTCAGAAGACTTCAGATCCGATTGTCTGCAGAGTTAGCTTCTCAAGAAATGTCTTCAACCAAGCCTATATCTCAGTGGTTAATATACAGAGAAAGGTTAGTTCATCCGACTTTCTTCAGCAACTACGATTCTGTCATTTCAAATAATATCAAGTTAAATGGCTGGGAAGATGTTGCGGTATCAAAACACGGCAACCAAGATGAAGTGTACTCAGATTGGCTTGTTGAGTTTTATGAATCAGTTGCTTTCTTCGAGGAAGATAATAGAGAAAAATTTTCGTTCAAATCATATGGCAAGACATATAAGCTTTCTTACACCAAGGCTACAAGCTTGGTAGGGTTATCTTATGAAGGTGAAGCTGAGTTTATTTCTCACGTATTGCCAGACTCCAAGGGTAGCTTCAACAAGGAAAAATCCTTAGAAACTCTCGGATTGGATGATGACAAGGCTCTGAAAATTGCAAGCCTATCTACAAACTTCCGGATTCTGGAGTTATGGGTGCAAGGGCTTATCGTACCGAGAAAAGGTGATAAGGATAGCTTGAAGAAGAGTGAGATATATATCTTAGATTTCTTGATAAATCTAAGAAAGTTTAACTTGATGAAGCATATTCTTCTTAATATTGAGAATTTGAAGAAGGGGAATCTGAGAGTTCAGATTATCATGTACCCAGCAATATTATCAAAGATCATAGTTAGGTGCCTAGAATCTTTCAAGGTAGCTTGCAGTTCTAAACCAAAAGTTTTCAAGATCATGTTGCTTAGTGATAGCACGCTTAAAGGGATGAATATAGCTTTTGACAAGAAGTCTGGGAAGTTTATTGATCTACCTCCTCAAGTAGAAGTGACTTCGAAATCTGCTGATCCGGAATCATCCAAGCCGGTAAGGAAGAGAAAACTGAAAGAAGTGGTAGTCGAAGCCGAGGAACCTAAGTCTAAGGAAGTCCACTCCGCACCACCAAATCCTAAGAAGAAGAAGACATATCCTGATGAGTTTGTTACGAAGTGGAGAGCTGACAAAGAGAAGAGGAAAGAAGGGGATCCGCAGTTCGGATTGGACCCTGCGGAGGCTAAAGCTTTGAAGGAAAAAGCTGCTGATGAGCTTGAGAAACAAGCTAAGGAAAAGAAGCTTAAGAAGAAAATGTCAGAAGCTGAGGCAGTCCAAGCGTTGTTGAAGTTCAATGAAATGGTTTCAGCAACAATTCCTGTTCCGAGAACTTTCTCCCTGGAATCTCTACCTGAGACTCCAGGAAGAAATCTTGTTGCTCCGGAAGAGGCTGTTGCCACAAATACTGAGGAAGAAGAGCAAGTGGAACAAGTTGAAGAGGCTGCTGAAGGAAGTGGTGAGACAGGAGATGTGCTAAAACAAGTTGATGAGTACAAGGGAACTCCTTCGGAACACTTATCACTCCGGACTTCAGAAGCTGAATCTTCAAAGCTTGTCACCCCTGCGATGGAAGAAGAGAAAGGAGAAGAAGAAGTTGCCTATCATGGAGAAGAAGAACAACGTTTACAAGATATTGTTCAGATGGGAAACGTAGAGGTTGGTGTTCAAGAAGTTGCTGATGAGGAAGATTTGGTTGTTCAAGTTTCTGACAGTGAAAAGAAAACTGTGGAACAGGATTCTATTCCGAAAAAAAATAAGTGAAAGAAAGTTCTTACCGAGACTCCGAGCTCAGTGGTAATAAAGAGGAAGGAAGCTGGTAGTTCTTCTAAGAGGAAATTGGAGCTTATTGAGGAAGAAAATTCTCCGAGCAAGATTTCAGATTCAGAGTCATCTTCGTTGGGGCATGATTTTGTTGTTCAGTCTTTGAAGAAGTTGGTGGGAACCATTCCGACCTTCTCAAGCATTGATTCACGATGCCAGATGCTCCAACATGCGTTGAATCAGATAACCGACTCCGTATCAATGGTTATGGATAAGTGCGTTGAGATTGAAGCTCAGTTCAAAACATTCTTTGTTGGTTACGAAGCTCATAAAAGATCTTGTAAGAGGATGACAAGCTGGTCGAAGAAGAATGTGGAAGAGATGAGGTTGCATGATGAGTTTCAAGATAATGTTAAGGATGCCTTTGAGACCGAAGACAAGAAGATTAATGAGCTGGCTGCATCCTTTGAAGAGAAGTTGACAGAGGAAAAGAACTTTCGGATTCAGGAAGTGAGAGATCTGAATGGAAAGCTCAATTCCGTTAATCAATGTTGGAAATTTGAAAGGGATTATCGGATTGAGTTTGAAGAAAGGATGAAGGCTCAGGAAGAGAAGATGAAAGCTCAGGAAGAAAAGTTGAAGGCTCAGGAAGAAAAGATTGAATCTCAATCCGAAAGAATAGTTTCCTTAGAAAATCAAGCTGAAGAAGATCATAAGGACCTCAAGAAGATCAAGACTATTCTTAAGGGGCTCATGTCGAAGGAGAAAGATCCGAAATGACCAATCCGATCTTTTTGTTGTATTTTTTTTTGTTGTCGAGATTCTAATTTTAATGAAAGTCATACTTGTTGTTTCTATTGTTGTCATTACTAATTTTTCAGGTACTTTGTTAAGTTTTTTACATTCCCTCCAATTCTTTTTGAAAATCACAAAGGGGGAGAAGGAAAAGATTCTTAAGAAAAAGAGGAACTCTAATAAGAGTTTATCAAAGGGGGAGAAAGAAAAATACCCAAGGAAAAAGGAACTCTAATAAGAGTTTGTTTAAGGGGGATTTTTTTCTTAAAGAAACATCACTCCGGAAATATGAATACGATCCTTAGTGTTTCAAAGCCTAAGGGGGAGTTAGTCGTATTCATCTATATCCTTAAACCAAGGGAGATAAGATTTAATGTGTTTCTTTCTTCTTAGAATAGCTTTTTCGTAAGGATGTTTGTGCTTTCCAAAAAGGGGGAGATTGTTGAGTCAATAAGGTTTTCCTTATGACTTTTTCATTCCTTCTTGTTTTGAAAATCACAAACACCTTATCTTTAAGGAAAATTGCTTTCTTAAAGAAAATTGCTTTTATAAGGAAAATTGCTTTCTTAAGAAAAATCGCTTTTATAAGAAAAATTATCCTTATCATATTTTCATTCATATTTTTTCTTAAGTATGAGTTTCGGATTCATTCTCTCGGAATCATTGAAACTTTGATATAAAGCATTCTGTTTTAGGGTTCGGATTCTGGACAAGAACTATAAGGAAGTTTCATTCCGAATTCCGGATATGAACTCTAACTAAGTTCTATTCCAGATTCAGGATACGAATTCTGAAGAAGAATTCTCATTACGAATTCTAATGAAGAAATCCCATTCCGAATTCTCATTACGAATTCCAATGAAGAATTCCCATTACGAATTCTAATGAAGGAATCTCATTCTGAATTCTCATTACGAATTCGGGTAAAGAATTCTCATTACGAATTCTGATGACGAATTCTCATTACGAATTCCAATGAATAATTCCCATTACGAATTCTAATGAAGAAATCTCATTCCGAATTCTCATTACGAATTCTGGTAAAGAATTCTCATTACGAATTCTGCTGACATATTCTCATTACGAATTCTGATGACGAATTCTCATTACGAATTCTGATGACAAATTCTCATTACGAATTCTGATGATGAATTCTCATTACGATTTCTGATGACGAATTCCTATTCCGAATTCTCATTCCGAATTCACCTTTTAAACAGAATCTGATTATCATTGTTTTATACACTCTGAATTTATTCACTCCAAACCTTCACTCCGAAGTTTCTATTCTGAACCTTTATGTTAAAGTTTAAAACGACGTCGTACATTCTGTTACACTTACTTTGTTATAAAACGATGTCATCCATTTTGTTATAAACTAACCGTTGTCTAAGTGACACGTGTACAGGTCCCTCTGAACTTTAAGGAAAATATGACCGTTGGAGAGGAGCCGACCTTACCTATAAATAGGAGCTCATTTGAAAGAGCTCGGTGTCGTTTGTTGATAAAAGTGCTTACATGCTGTTGAAGTGATTTCTAGAGAGTGAGTCTCTTATTAACTCTCAAAGCTTCGTGCGACTCCGAATGTTGGTGATTACATTCGAGGGCTTCCGGGGATAGGAAGACAGAGGTGCCGACTACCTTAAAGATCGAGGGCTTTCTTGGTGAGAAAGACAGAGGTTGCCAACTACCTTGAAGTTGAGGGCTTGCGGGGATAGCAAGACAGAGACTCCGATCTTCGTATCGAGGGCTTACCCTGGTGTGGGTAAGACAGACTTGCTTGAAAGTATAAATCAAGGGACCTTTATCTAAGGTTGTTGGATACCCTTCTCATTGGGTTAAAAGACTATCATCTTGTTACTAGTAGTTTTACTACTTGTCTTTATTCCGCTGCATTTTGTATCTTAAGGAAAGTATAACTTTCTTATACTTCCTTACTTACTCTGATTCATTTAGATTCTATACGCTTTAAGGTAGAATCTCATATTGTAACTTTTGTTAAGTTTCAATTTCCGGAACCATATTTCCGGAACCAACTTTTGGAATCTCTTTACAAGTTTAGTTCGGTGTTAGAGGTGTTGTGAATTTACTTAGTTTAACTTTGTTAAACTTAGCCCTTTCCTTTTCTTAAGGAAACTATAGTTTCTTAACTAACTTTAAAGGTTCCAAAGGAATTTTAAAGTATACAATTCACCCCCCTCTTGTATATTGAGCATCTCATATTATATTTCGATCCTACAATAGAGGGTTATCATGGATCTCATATGAATATGATGCTTCGAGATTGACTAGATAGTCATGAATCAAGCCTTCATGAGGAATAATCTGATCAAGACCTTTGGAATTATTGATGTTATTCCAAGAATTTGGAAATGAATGAGTAGAATCTTGAGAAGCAAAAAATAATTGTCTGGGGGCTTCCAAAACTCCAGCATTGAGCGAGGTCTTATTGCCGATTGGCTCTTGATTTTTTAACTATGTTGGATGGGTCTTTTTTTAGACACCTTCTAACTCAATTTGGAAACCACTTGTTGAGAAAAGTGGTTATTTTGGGCAGGTGTATGAGCATTCTCCCGAGAAATGGCCAGTTTAGGCTGACTATATCCATTTAAATTGGGTGTTTCGGTCTGACATGATTGTTTGTATAACATGGGGGAATATAACCAATGACCCTCCTTGACTGGAACAGATAAGTGTATCTACTCCAGGGTGATATGTTGATGAGTCACTCCATTTATAGGGATAGATTCATCTTTCTTTCCATGTGATGTCACTGATGTTGTTATAATATTCTGAAAGGTATCCAGAATATGGGCAGGGATTTGCTTATACTCTTTCACCATTTTCAGAATGTGTTTGGTGACTTCAGCTGCCGAAACAGGAATATACGTCCATTTTGTGTACTTAGTAGGTGTTTTTTTCCTTCTCCTGTCCTCCTTTTCCTATCATTGAATTCTGACAGTACTCATGTGTGGGGATAGAAAGTTGTCTCTGCCTCGTATTTGTCATTAGAGTTTTCCACTTGACATCTCTAGGTGCTACCAAATGATACTATTGGTTAGCTTGATAAATTTAAGGTGTATGTCTCTACTGATTGTTCTCCATCGAATAATATTGATGATATTCCTTCAATACTAGCAGACGATACTGCTAGCAGAATTGATGAGTGTAAGCAGTTTTAGGTGATTGTTTATAGGTTGTCACCACATTTGGTTGGAGGGCTTCTTTGGATGCAGTTAGACAAGCCTGGTGACTGGATGATGATTTATAAATAGGTGTATGTGTCTTCCTATAGTACTCTGCCGGAATTTCTGGGTAGGATTGGTCTGTTACTGCCAGATGAGTCTATTGGGTAGTTAAATTAGTATGGACGGGTGTATATTCCCATTCATTGTCTTCTATAAAGTTAGGTTTATGGACTTCTTCGGTGGGGGGAAGAGGTAAGAACCTGCTCCTTGTTGGCAGAATTTCGCATTTGATGGTTCTTGTGTGCTCGGGTCTGAGGAAACAAATGCGAACACCTAGAATTAATACCCCCATCATGTTGAGGGTGCACTACGGCATGATCCTGGTGGCGATTGTTGGTGGGAGTCCTCAATAAGGGCTCTTATCTTTTGGACTAGGCCTTCGGTGACATCTTAATTCACCTCCCTGTAGTATTGGAGGACTGTTTGTTGCGTTCTAGGGAAAAGGACCCGAAATGTTTGGAGATGGTGGTTGGAACCACCTAATTCTTGACCACTAGTCATCGCTATCTAGACAACCAAGGTGAGTTGTTAACTTGGAGGGCTTGTCAAGTGGCCTCCAAAGTCAGGATGGTACCATGAATACGGTATTCCCTCACTAATGCATTTGATACCCAGCATTGAAGACGCTGAGTAGGTGATGTCGTCCTCAGAGAGGATGAGGATCCAGCAAGAGTAGCGGCTGAGGAATTCATAGGTGTGGACCTTAATGAAGCCATTTTGTGTTGGAGAGAGATCCTGGAAAAGAGGGCCTATTTTATATAGCAGAGCTAATCAAGATAAGTTTGTCCATACTATTTTTTTGGATGGACACATATGTTATTGATTTCTTTGTTGGCCCGCATATTGAGTTTACTTAGGGCCTAAAAATTAGTAAAACATCATTTAACATGCTTAAGGATTCTCATTGGGTTCGCCATTTTTTGTTTCGTTTGGAAATCGTGATGACCTTGTTTTCTTAAGGTTCAAACTTTCCAATCAGTTCCTAACGGGTTTATTCATAGAACCGGAAACAACCAATGAATCTATATCCATTTTTACCTACCTTCAAAAGGTAGGTTCTCATTAGTTATAGAACGATGAGGCTTAAGAATTTTCATTGTTTTAGAGGATGGGAGGTCAGGCACCTCACACCTTTTGGGTGGGAATTATTTCCTACACCCGGACTCTCTTATAGATTTATGTTATGTTCATGAATCCTTATTAATTCACCAAGAATGAAAATGAGTTTTCCTTCATATTTGGAAATCTATGATTAATATATATGGTATTTAGAGAATCCATTATATGTATTTGAAGTTCTTCATCGATGGAGAATGATTCGTATGTATTAGAAATTCTTAGTCAACAGTATCCTTCAATACATAATATAGAAATATCTTTGTCATTATGATGACTATAATATTTTTAAATCCACTCAGTGGGGCACTAGAATTTTATTGTCTTTTAGAAGGACATGGATTATTTCAAAGTTGGGGTCGTACACGCAGATGGGCTACCTACCTATCCTCATTAAAAAGGATTCAGAACCCATGTAGTTCGATAATAAGGATATAGTTTAACTTCATATTTGATGTAAAATAATTAATGTATTATGGGCTTGAACCTTGGAAAGGCTTCCGACGTACTCTACATTTAAGGCAGAGATCAATGTATATAGTTCGGGTGAAACAATATGAGGATTAGGCATGGTTAACAGCCCAAAAAGAGATGTCGTGATTACTTTAACACTCTAAGATCACTTGAGTCATGCTCGGTTTGAGAAACAAGAGGTATCAGTAAACCTGAAGATTGTGCCACGAAAGATGCAGTCACTGTAACACCCCGAGATTTTATGAAAAATATTGTTTTAATTTCATTAATGTCTTATGTTGTATTCTACACCAAGATTACCCTGCGCTATACGCAACACCGTATTAGCTTACAGTGTACGCAACACTATTCTTGGACCGTGTTACACACAATTTTGATAATAGTTATTCTACGCAACATTGAGTATATATATATATATATATATATTAAATGTATAAATGAAATATGGTTGGATTCTGTTACACGAAACAACGAAGGATTCTTTCACAACATGCAACCCTGACTTGGCTTGCATTACACGCAATCGCGACCTTCCTCGATAGCGTGTGTTGTACGCAATACCGGGTTTTAATAAACAATGTTATATTATTATAATATTGTCATGAACTAGCAATTATGAATAGTATTAACTAAATTTTGAATTTTATAACATTATTATTCATCTTAAACATTTATAGAACATGGTATAAGAACAAAATAATTTTTTCGGGTAAAATAAGTATTTTTCAAAAAATGCAGTTTTACCGCCTTTTGATGGCGCACCCACTTTAAATATAGTTTTTGACATGTTTATATGTTCAATTTGACAAAATAATATTCTTCTTTTTAATCAGGATATAAAAATTTACATTAGATAATGTTTTGATATTTTTCCGATAACTTTCATATTTTAATGAATAGTAAAAACACGCTATATTTTAATTAAAAACAACTTTTTTCATCGTAATATCTTATGTGGTTAAATTATAATATTGAATGGTTTTAAAGTATAAATAGAATATATTTTTACCATTTAATATAATTTATGTCATTAGCATTGATTTTACCTTGAATTCGTAGGTTAAATCAATTCAATCTTTTGCAATGTTTTAAACAAAAACCCGTTTTTATTCGACAACGGGATTAATTTTAATTTAATTTCTGAAACTTCTGTGTTTTGAATTTTAAAAAATGGATTCCATATTTGGAATCATTGGGTCCAAATTATGTTAATAAGCTACTTTTTATTTTTTGGAATTATGAATAGTAACTACGGTAAATTTTATTTACCATAGTTAAAGGTAAATCGGCTAATTAAGGGTAAATATAATATTTTAAAATTACCCTAACAAATGTCAAAATCCTATTGGATGACTAAAAGTCGACCCATATCACCTAAGGGTCGGATTAGAAACATTTAATGGATATTTGTCCATGAAAATAACTTAATTATTATTAAAACCAAAGAAAGTGACAACATGTCACTCTCTTAAATCTTATAAGTATATTAATTTTAATTTAGTGATAAACTTCATGAAACATCGAACATGAATAGTCTCCAGAAATCTAATGAAATTATCTACATCATATAAATTTATTTATAATTTTTAGGGATTAAATAATTATCATTAATTATGACACAATAGTGATGCAGAAATTGTTTATCTAGTGAAAAATCAAGAATATTGTTTTTATTAAACTCATAGTGACCATAAAATTCACAAATACCTAACCAAAACTTATTGGACATGTAAATGTAAACCATAAGCATCCAATGGTCGAATATTGGACCATTTGGAGCCATATAAAAGCGATTATGACACTTATATTATTTTATTTTAAATGCTGCCAAAGTTGTCACCTTCATAATTTAATAAATATAACAATTTAAATATTGTGATTTTAAGATGATAAATTCAAGTAAAAGTATTATTGTGAAAGGTAATGTATTTATCTTCATCATAGGATTTTATTTTAAATTTTTATACAACAAATAAGTATATTAAATAATTATACAAAAATGATGTAGTAATTATTTTATTAAGAGATAAACCAAATAAATGGTTTTAAATATAATAAAATAAATATTATATGAACTATTTAATGTGATACACTAATTTTATAGATACATATGACCTTTTATTAATATATTAAAGCTTTTATTTTGAACATATCTTCTGTATATATTTTATTTAAATTCAAATAAATGAATAGTGTCAAAATTGACACTATTGTTATTTTAGAAAAATAACATATTATAAAATTGTTTAAAAATCACAAAAATATTTAAAAATTATAAATTTATATTTATATGGTCTATAATGTTATAAAGTAAACAATTATGGAAAATTCACAACAAATAAGTAATTATTTGTTATAATTTAAAATTTAGAATTTTATTACCACAAATAAAATTAAATAGATTAAATAAGGATAAATCAAAATGATAAGGTTTAAAATAAGATCCAAACATGTCTAAATTTGATTGGTTGATGAGATTACAACCCTATATCATCTAATCTTAGAATATGAGTCATTTTTGGATGTTTTTAAGTGGGGTTAGATTTATTATAAATTAATATTTTTAAGAATTCCCAAGGTGCCCCTCTCCTCCCTTATAAAAGGGCACCTCCTCCCCCTCCTCCTCACACAACTTTGAGCCTTCAAGCTCGGCCAAACCCTGTCATATTCTCTTCTACACTTCCCTAGAAACATCCTAGAGGTTCTGGTCTTCCTAGAAGACCAATTGTAGTGCCCTAAAAGGAGATCTCAAAGAGGTGCTTCAAAGAAGAGGTAATTTCCGTTACCGATTCTTTCAACTTTATTTCTTCTTCCACTTCTTCTTATTAGGTTGTTTCATTATGATGTAATAACATCAGTATCACTCATATACTGATATGTTATTATAAGTATGAAACATCCCTATTTCACCATCTATCCATCCTACGGAAAATGAAATCACCGCGCGTGCGTACGTACGGAATACCGTCTCCACGTCGTGGTGTAATCTGTTTTTCCACCAACACCTTACATGGATGGGTATTATGGTGTAAAGAATAACTATACATAGTTATTATAACATCATAATGATTCTGATATATTGTATCATCCACTACAATTCAATTCAATAATTATGGAAATGATATCATCGCTCGTGCGTACGTACGGACTACCGTCTCCACGACGCGATGAGATTCATTCTCCATGTTAACCATTTAATAATGATTATAAAGTATATATAAGCAATAATAATGAAATATATTACATTATAAATCTACTGGATTTATGTTTATATACATGTATGTCATCTACTTAATTCCACTCAATTCAATAAGAAAACGAAAACAGCGTTCATGCGTACGTACGGCCTACCGTCTCCATGAACGGTGTATTTCTTTCCTTTTATCGATCCATTATATATATCTATATTCTGAATATATATTATATATAAATCATGTTTTATATTCTGGAATTAAGTAATCATGATCTAAGTAATCATATGAATAATTACAAGTTAAAAACACGAACGACAAATGAGACGATTTTACCCAAAACGCTACTTTAACATGAATTTACAAAAGAACGGGTAATATAAAGTCATAAGTGGACCATATATGATATAATAACAATGAATATGATTCTGGAATAAGTCAATAACATGATTTAAATCATTATACAGGAGGTTCGGACACTTACAAAGCAAGTCAGACCTATGGTAAGGGAAATATCACAATCTCATTTTTATCCGAGATTGTTTATTCGTAAGTATTTACTGGGGTGTATTTTATCATCCACATCCATGTTTACTCAATATGTAATATTATTTCCATCCACCTAAAATTGTTTAAATCCATTTTTACCCATCGGTGAGTTTTTAGTAATACGTATGAAAGGAATCTTGTGTCGTTTTTCTTACGAGGTACTTTTTGACTTTTCCGACAAAAGTACGAAGAATGTTTTTTTTAACTTATACGGCACGAACGGATTTATACTGTTTTATAAAGCCTTATTTTAATGAAGCTTCCTCTAAAAGATTTCATGACTATTTTCAATAAAATCTCTTTCTTTTAAAATTGCATGATGTTTTGTAAAAGAAATTGATTTTGAAGAAGAAAGGATATTTTCCTCAAGAATTCAATTCAAGTGTTTTATCAAAATTATTTTCCATATAAGATAATAAAGGGTTCTGTTTCTATCCATATTTTTACATTGATTTGACTATGTTGTGATGAAATTATGTTTATGAATTCCTTTATCTTATATGAATGGTTTTATGATGTCATGTTGTTTAAGAATCCCATTTTTATTACATGGGTTATGCAATGATGTATGATTTATGATTTTGTGGCACACATAAGAAAGGATTCATTAAGAGATGGGTGGGACCTATATCTCCCTCCAATGCATTGGGTAAAGACTTTATATCTCATGAGATAGACATGGCTGGAACGGAAGGTTATTTCGGTTCAGTGATACAGGACTGAAACGAGGAGTGAACTCGGTTCAGAAAGGGACTTTGTCCACTAAGATAGTCTTGGCAATGAGTCATGACTAACAAGAAATGATTTTCCATGATTATGTGTGCATGCCACAAAGTTTCAAGTTTTATGTTATGATTATGGTGATCTCATTTTCACTTCTATGATTTGTTCCATGTTAAGATATTATGATCTCTTTTGCAGGTTGTGATTTTCAAAAAGATATGATATGATTTTTATTTCTTTTGTATACCCTTACTGAGCATTTGAGCTCACCCTTTTATGTTTTCTTTTCCCCAGGATATAAAGAAAGGTTTTAGGTAAAAAAAATGGAAGATCTTTACGGGATATATTGAAGATCTTTCACCACGTTTAGAAGATTACGATCCGAGTTTCCAAAGACACTAAACTATTACGATCCTTGTGTGTGTGTTTTTGTTATGTACTAAGTATTCCGCAAAAGTAATGTAATGTCCATGTATGTCAAGATACGGGTCTCTACAGTTGGTATCAAAGGGAGGTTTAGTCATCCTTTGGAAACTAGGATGCGAGAACTTTAGTGAGATCCCTAGAGATACTTATAAGGTATGTCTAGGGATGTCCTTAAGGATAAGTATACGTATAGGATACAGTCCTAGAACTACGGTAACGATCATAGAATTTAACCTAAGATGTTAGATATTGAAGGTACTCCCCCTTTACTATGTTGTTTTCCCTAGCATGATTTTTGCCTCTCACAAGATTCTTTTTGTGTTTTAGTTAATGGAGGATACTAGAAGGAATTCGGTTAACATTGAATCCAATGGACAAATTGGTGACTATGAGAAAAAAAATTGTGTAATTCCTAGAGAGAAAGATCTTGTGATTATGCCAAATCAGTCATCGCGATATATGATTTAGTGGTATGACTAATTCATCAAAGAAGAGGAAGATAAACTATTATGCATGTTCGCATGTTGAGGAGCATAAAGAAAGGAAGATTGAGATTTCTAAAGAAGGGAAGAAGAACCTTGAGGAATACCTCAAATGGAGGGACCGATGTTATCTGTGTGGAGAAAAGGGTCACAGAGTGACAGATTGTTATGGAGTTCAATGTCTTATTTGTGGAGAACATGGGCATTACAGAACTCAATGCCCTGACCTGAAAAGATACTTCTAAATCAAGGAAGGAATTATTCCAGGACAGTCATTGAAGTGGATGGACTGAAGTGTTTATGTATTGGTATTCAAGAATAATGTTGTTGAGGTACTTTTATGGTGTATTGGAATATTTATGTATTGGTCTAATGTGGAATTCGAAGTGATTGAGGTATTTTTGGAAAAAAGATGATATGCGCATAATGAAGGGAAAATGAGAAAATGAAATATTTGACAGTATTCATGAGCTCATGAATGATATAAGGACTAAGTGATATCATTGTTTGAGTATATAGAATTTTGAGGATTTTGGTATGTGTAAAGTGTTAACTTTAAACTACATTCATGTTTTCAGTAAGGTATTCAAGAGAATACATGATTAAGGACTTCGAATGTTTGGAATGTGACCAATAAAACATATCTTATGATATATGGGGATCGATGATGGTGTTAAATCTCTGGTAATCGTTTTCACTATGTTATGAGAGTGGACTGCAGTATTATGGATAAGCCTAAAGATTGGAATGGATTATGTTGGAAAAAAGTTAGTATTGTTTAAGGATAGAAGTTTTCTCGATATTATTGATGGGATGTTATAGTAATATAGTTTTGGAAAAAGGACAACCTGCAGGACGGGCGACAGCCCATCGCGTCGGACAAGGCTGTGGCAATCGAACCCACAACCGAAGTGCGACTGGCCTTTACCGCCTACCACTGGCCTACAGGAAGTCTCTGTTTAGTAGAAACTAGTTTTATTATATTAATCAGTATGATATATGAAGTATAAGTCCATTTTAGGAACAATATATGATTAATCTCACTATAGATTGACTTATGTATATAATTTTTGCTAACCTTTTGTTTGAGAGAGATGGAATGACCCGTCATTCTATCACATGATCTGCTAACACTTCACGAATAAAAAATTCATCTTCATTTATTTAAGAGATGAAGTGGAAATTGTTCAAGGCATGAACAACAGTGAGATTGTACCAAAATAAAGTAAGTATTTATTCTAATTCAAATTTTTAACTTTAGGGAAATGATCTTGAAAACCAAAAATGTTGTCCTAGTGCCCTTATACTCGATGAATTAGATGGTACCCTAGATCATCACAAATTTATGGCTTTGTGATTGCTAGCTTTTCCATAGCCATGTTCTCTACCACTCTCCATCAGAACATGATGGGTAGATTTCTCTTCCATATCCATATTTTCACCTATGTGGAACTCCAGTGATTAGTTTATTTGGGTAACCGTTACGTTTCATAATTTTGTTTTTAAAGATAAGTTTTGGTATTCCTTTTTACGATGTGGTTTTCTATCAAAGAAACTTTCAAATAGTAAACCATTTATAACCCCGACGAATTTCGAGGGAGAAATTCATTTTAAGGGGGGTAGAATGTAACACCCCGAGATTTTATGAAAAATATTGTTTTAATTTCATTAATGTCTTATGTTGTATTCTACACCAAGATTACCCTGCGCTATACGCAACACCGTATTAGCTTACAGTGTACGCAACACTATTCTTGGACCGTGTTACACACAATTTTGATAATAGTTATTCTACGCAACATTGAGTATATATATATATATATATATTAAATGTATAAATGAAATATGGTTGGATTTTGTTATACGAAACAACGAAGGATTCTTTCACAACATGCAACCCTGACTTGGCTTGCATTACACGCAATCGCGACCTTCCTCGATAGCGTGTGTTGTACGCAATACCGGGTTTTAATAAACAATGTTATATTATTATAATATTGTCATGAACTAGCAATTATGAATAGTATTAACTAAATTTTGAATTTTATAACATTATTATTCATCTTAAACATTTATAGAACATGGTATAAGAACAAAATAATTTTTTCGGGTAAAATAAGTATTTTTCAAAAAATGCAGTTTTACCGCCTTTTGATGGCGCACCCACTTTAAATATAGTTTTTGACATGTTTATATGTTCAATTTGACAAAATAATATTCTTCTTTTTAATCAGGATATAAAAATTTACATTAGATAATGTTTTGATATTTTTCCGATAACTTTCATATTTTAATGAATAGTAAAAACACGCTATATTTTAATTAAAAACAACTTTTTTCATCGTAATATCTTATGTGGTTAAATTATAATATTGAATGGTTTTAAAGTATAAATAGAATATATTTTTACCATTTAATATAATGTATGTCATTAGCATTGATTTTACCTTGAATTCGTAGGTTAAATCAATTCAATCTTTTGCAATGTTTTAAACAAAAACCCGTTTTTATTCGACAACGGGATTAATTTTAATTTAATTTCTGCAACTTCTGTGTTTTGAATTTTAAAAAATGGATTCCATATTTGGAATCATTGGGTCCAAATTATGTTAATAAGCTACTTTTTATTTTTGGGAATTATGAATAGTAACTACGGTAAATTTTATTTACCATAGTTAAAGGTAAATCGGCTAATTAAGGGTAAATATAATATTTTAAAATTACCCTAACAAATGTCAAAATCCTATTGTATGACTAAAAGTCGACCCATATCACCTAAGGGTCGGATTAGAAACATTTAATGGATATTTGTCCATGAAAATAACTTAATTATTATTAAAACCAAAGAAAGTGACAACATGTCACTCTCTTAAATCTTATAAGTATATTAATTTTAATTTAGTGATAAACTTCATGAAACATCGAACATGAATAGTCTCCAGAAAGCTAATGAAATTATCTACATCATATAAATTTATTTATAATTTTTAGGGATTAAATAATTATCATTAATTATGACACAATAGTGATGCAGAAATTGTTTATCTAGTGAAAAATCAAGAATATTGTTTTTATTAAACTCATAGTGACCATAAAATTCACAAATACCTAACCAAAACTTATTGGACATGTAAATGTAAACCATAAGCATCCAATGGTCGAATATTGGACCATTTGGAGCCATATAAAAGCGATTATGACACTTATATTATTTTATTTTAAATGCTGCCAAAGTTGTCACCTTCATAATTTAATAAATATAACAATTTAAATATTGTGATTTTAAAATGATAAATTCAAGTAAAAGTATTATTGTGAAAGGTAATGTATTTATCTTCATCATAGGATTTTATTTTAAATTTTTATACAACAAATAAGTATATTAAATAATTATACAAAAATGATGTAGTAATTATTTTATTAAGAGATAAACCAAATAAATGGTTTTAAATATAATAAAATAAATATTATATGAACTATTTAATGTGATACACTAATTTTATAGATACATATGACCTTTTATTAATATATTAAAGCTTTTATTTTGAACATATCTTCTGTATATATTTTATTTAAATTCAAATAAATGAATAGTGTCAAAATTGACACTATTGTTATTTTAGAAAAATAACATATTATAAAATTGTTTAAAAATCACAAAAATATTTAAAAATTATAAATTTATATTTATATGGTCTATAATGTTATAAAGTAAACAATTATGGAAAATTCACAACAAATAAGTAATTATTTGTTATAATTTAAAATTTAGAATTTTATTACCACAAATAAAATTAAATAGATTAAATAAGGATAAATCAAAATGATAAGGTTTAAAATAAGATCCAAACATGTCTAAATTTGATTGGTTGATGAGATTACAACCCTATATCATCTAATCTTAGAATATGAGTCATTTTTGGATGTTTTTAAGTGGGGTTAGATTTATTATAAATTAATATTTTTAAGAATTCCCAAGGTGCCCCTCTCCTCCCTTATAAAAGGGCACCTCCTCCCCCTCCTCCTCACACAACTTTGAGCCTTCAAGCTCGGCCAAACCCTGTAATATTCTCTTCTCCACTTCCCTAGAAACATCCTAGAGGTTCTGGTCTTCCTAGAAGACCAATTGTAGTGCCCTAAAAGGAGATCTCAAAGAGGTGCTTCAAAGAAGAGGTAATTTCCGTTACCGATTCTTTCAACTTTATTTCTTCTTCCACTTCTTGTTATTAGGTTGTTTCATTATGATGTAATAACATCAGTATCACTCATATACTGATATGTTATTATAAGTATGAAACATACCTATTTCACCATCTATCCATCCTACGGAAAACGAAATCACCGCGCGTGCGTACGTACGGAATACCGTCTCCACGTCGTGGTGTAATCTGTTTTTCCACCAACACCTTACATGGATGGGTATTATGGTGTAAAGAATAACTATACATAGTTATTATAACATCATAATGATTCTGATATATGGTATCATCCACTACAATTCAATTCAATAATTATGGAAATGATATCATCGCTCGTGCGTACGTATGGACTACCGTCTCCACGACGCGATGAGATTCATTCTCCATGTTAACCATTTAATAATGATTATAAAGTATATATAAGCAATAATAATGAAATATATTACATTATAAATCTACTGGATTTATGTTTATATACATGTATGTCATCTACTTAATTCCACTCAATTCAATAAGAAAACGAAAACAGCGTTCATGCGTACGTACGGCCTACCGTCTCCATGAACGGTGTATTTCTTTCCTTTTATCGATCCATTATATATATCTATATTCTGAATATATATTATATATAAATCATGTTTTATATTCTGGAATTAAGTAATCATGATCTAAGTAATCATATGAATAATTACAAGTTAAAAACACGAACGACAAATGAGACGATTTTACCCAAAACGCTACTTTAACATGAATTTACAAAAGAACGGGTAATATAAAGTCATAAGTGGACCATATATGATATAATAACAATGAATATGATTCTGGAATAAGTCAATAACATGATTTAAATCATTATACAGGAGGTTCGGACACTTACAAAGCAAGTCAGACCTAAGGTAAGGGAAATATCACAATCTCATTTTTATCCGAGATTGTTTATTCGTAAGTATTTACTGGGGTGTATTTTATCATCCACATCCATGTTTACTCAATATGTAATATTATTTCCATCCACCTAAAATTGTTTAAATCCATTTTTACCCATCGGTGAGTTTTTAGTAATACGTATGAAAGGAATCTTGTGTCGTTTTTCGTACGAGGTACTTTTTGACTTTTCCGACAAAAGTACGAAGAATGTTTTTTTTTAACTTATACGGCACGAACGGATTTATACTGTTTTATAAAGCCTTATTTTCATGAATCTTCCTCTAAAAGATTTCATGACTATTTTCAATAAAATCTCTTTCTTTTAAAATTGCATGATGTTTTGTAAAAGAAATTGATTTTGAAGAAGAAAGGATATTTTCCTCAAGAATTCAATTCAAGTGTTTTATCAAAATTATTTTCCATATAAGATAATAAAGGGTTCTGTTTCTATCCATATTTTTACATTGATTTGACTATGTTGTGATGAAATTATGTTTATGAATTCCTTTATCTTATATGAATGGTTTTATGATGTCATGTTGTTTAAGAATCCCATTTTTATTACATGGGTTATGCAATGATGTATGATTTATGATTTTGTGGCACACATAAGAAAGGATTCATTAAGAGATGGGTGGGACCTATATCTCCCTCCAATGCATTGGGTAAAGACTTTATATCTCATGAGATAGACATGGCTGGAACGGAAGGTTATTTCGGTTCAGTGATACAGGACTGAAACGAGGAGTGAACTCGGTTCAGAAAGGGACTTTGTCCACTAAGATAGTCTTGGCAATGAGTCATGACTAACAAGAAATGATTTTCCATGATTATGTGTGCATGCCACAAAGTTTCAAGTTTTATGTTATGATTATGGTGATCTCATTTTCACTTCTATGATTTGTTCCATGTTAAGATATTATGATCTCTTTTGCAGGTTGTGATTTTCAAAAAGATATGATATGATTTTTATTTCTTTTGTATACCCTTACTGAGCATTTGAGCTCACCCTTTTATGTTTTCTTTTCCCCAGGATATAAAGAAAGGTTTTAGGTAAAAAAAATGGAAGATCTTTACGGGAGATATTGAAGATCTTTCACCACGTTTAGAAGATTACGATCCGAGTTTCCAAAGACACTAAACTATTACGATCCTTGTGTGTGTGTTTTTGTTATGTACTAAGTATTCCGCAAAAGTAATGTAATGTCCATGTATGTCAAGATACGGGTCTCTACAGTCACAAAAATGATGTAGGGATTACGTATGTATGATTGCCCAAGTAGATGAAGACCATGACTTCCTTCAGGAAAGAATCCTAGGAGAAGGGTCCATAAAGGTATTTGTAAATTATTGAGATTTTGATTTTTAACCTGGAACTTATTCCTGAGATGGAGGCCCAAATTAAAAGGTACTTATGATTGGGGATTATTCTTGAGAAGGAGGGCCAAATCAAAGTAAATTAAGATCGAGGTTTACTCCTTAGAATGAGACCCAAATTAAAAGGGGACTTATAACTTGGGTATTACTCTTGAGAAAGAGGCCCAGGTTAAGGGAATATAGGGCTTACTCCTGAAGAGGATTCCCAAATTAATGGAACATGTGGATTACTCTTGAAGTGGATTCCCAAATTAAAAGGATCTGCTTATCTTAATGGATGAGGTTATATATAGGAAACCTCTAACCGTAGTGACATTAAGTTTTTAAGTCATGAGGTTTTGAGAGAGGTTCTCACGGAATTCCTTTCAGATAAGGAATCCAACAAAGGAACCTTGCCATAAATTACATTGAAAAGGGATTTGAGGGATAATATCATTACGAGGAGTAGTGAACAGGAGAGAGGCACACAAATGAAGTTGGTGCGAAGGTATTGGCTGCGCAAGTGTACTTGCGTAGCATGGGTTAACCTGGGTGACGAAGTATTTGTAGGGTAATACATGGGAGAGACTTAACTTAATACTTTGGAATTATCCTATGATGTTTCCAAAAGGGCGGCGCGCAAGTTTCAATGAAAGGGTAGGGTGGCGCACAAGTTTTTCCATTTTTAAGGAGGTCTCGACACTTAGGCGCGCAAGTGTTTATGAATTTTAAACACTTAGTCCTTATTCTACTCCTTCAATTCATTCATTATAGTTAAAAATTTACCTTAGAATCTTTTGGAAGTGTTGAGTTGAATATATGGGCGACCAGAGCTTGAATTTTACTTCTCGAAAAATCATCTTTTAAATAGGGGCCCATAGGGGATATTTATAGGCCATCGTGCACCATGGGAAAATAAATAAATTAGGGAACACATGTCAGATGCGTGACCCAAAAGTGGCGCGCATGTGACTTGCACGCCTCACTCTAAACGAACTCCTAGACCATGCCTTCGTTATTTTTTTTAATGTTTCTTCAAAGAGTGACCCTATTTATGCTTAAGGTATTCCCCTTTTCAATTCGATTGGACTCTGTGACGGAAAGGAATGTCAATAGGTATAATATATAATAATATGGTATTATGTAAGATTTTTAATAAACTTATATTTATTAACCATGAGGTTTGAATGAGTATGTAAAAATTTGAGAATTAAGGACAAGGTTTTCTCATCCCGCTTTTATTTATGTGATATATATGCCTTATTCACCACTCATTTCTACTATTTGGGGTATAAACATCCATTTAATATATTTTTATGATATTCATAATTTTATGGTTATTTAAATATATATTTTATTACCATTATTTCAGGAAATTTATCTTCCAAAAGTTACCAAATTGGTAATGTAATTTTTCTCTCAATTTTTCATGTATTGAGATACATACCATGTTATGCACTTATATTATTCTAGGATATATATATACTACCCATTGAAATTTTATATTAGGAATATAATAATATTAATTCTATAGTAATCTTCATAAATAAAATTTCCATTATTGGTCTTATGATTTAATGTTTATAATGCTATAATAGTTTATTACAACAATCACATAATTTATTGGGATTATTTTTTATTATGCTCATATTAATGAAATATTATGATCCATATCTAATGAAATATTATGAAATTTATTATCCAATTGTAATTCAAATTATGACCAAGTAATTTTTCTAGTTTTACACTATTTGGTTCATAACATAATTTAGGGATTTTTTTAGGAAAATATGACAATAATTTTCCTTTCGGTCAGAAATAAATGATCTTCCAAAAAAATGTTTTCTAAAAATGGTATCAAAATATTTTACTATTATAATATTATTTTACAAGGAAATTTTTACCAATGTTTTAGTCCTTAATAAAATGTTTTTCAAATTATCCTTATTTTCATTTTCTAATTAAGGAAATTTTATAAATAAATTTAAGGTACCAAAGGAATGTTCAGCAAGTACGGGCTTACCCGTCATTATAACTTTTATTTCCATGGTGATTACTTTGTATGTTTACATGGTTATGTTTAATGAAAATTTTCTCATAATATTATATAATTTTTTTTATTTTAACATGGTATAAAAATAAAAATGGTTTTAAAAAATGTTTTATGTGTAAATTTTGTTTTACATGATTTTAAATGATTTATTTTAAAGTTATGAAAATGTTACTTTCAATGAAAATGACTTCAATGATAAAAAATCATAATATAAAAATTTTAATAGTATTTTCAAACAAAACATTTTAAAAAAACTTTTTATAATTAATTTATAATTTTTTATGGAAAACTGATTTCAATATGTTTTAGTTCATCTTATATATGTTTTCCAAGAAAAAGGATGAATTATTTTTCAAGAATATTTTTTTTTGTTTCATGGTAATAATCATCGAAAATTTATTTCAAAATGTTTTATTTTTTAAAAATATTTTTTCATATATTAAATGATATTTTCCATATGAAATGTTTTATACTACTTTACAGTGATTTCCTTATATGTTTTCAATTAGGTTTCAAGGAAAATTATTTTTAAAATGTTATGGTCTTTACAAAGTTATTTTCAAAGAAAAGTTATGTTCTAATTGATCGTTAAAAATCCTAATCCATATAAGATGAAATAATTGGTAATAGTTACTACTTTACTAGGAATATGATCCATGGATACCAAAAATTTTATTTATCTAAATGGTCTATGTTTTGATGGATTGGTGTTTATGAAACTTGTTTCTCTTCAATGGGTAATAACATAATAAAATCTTATGATACATTATTCCTTTTACATGTTATTATAGTATTAAATTACTAGGAAACCTATCTATTTTCCATTTATTATGAAATGATTAAATGATTTTGATGCCCATTTAATTTAATGTGTTATGAAATGATTTTTAGAAAACCTATCTCTTATATGGTTTTTTAAAAGATAAATATTTTTTTGAACATGTAAGTATGATTTGATTATGTAATTGGTGGCACCTATATGTCTTTCAAATACATGGTGTTAGGGCTTATATCTCACAAAATAATGATGGGAAATAAGTCGATGGGAATTATCCACAATTGGTAATATGTTTTTCCAACTCCTTTAAGTGAAACAGGTGTTTCCTAATGCACAATGAGTAAGATGTGCGTCCTAATATTCTATGGTATATAGGTGTGTCTCGATCTGTAATGAGAATTAGGTTCATCATAATAAACTATGGGAAATAGGTTTGTCCTATTCTATAGTGCGATATAGGTGCATCCTGATCCAACATGAGAAATAGGGTTGTAATGATATACTATGGGAAAATAGTGTGTCATAATCCACCATGTTGATTGTCTTGGTAGTTTACCATGACAAATGAAATGGATTTCTATATGTATGTTGGTTCCACACTTATATTACATTATATTATAGTTCATTATTTTATTATGATGATTAATAACCCTTATGATTCTTGCCTTTTGAATTGTCAATATTTATGATATTATTCACATATATGATATTTTATGTTTAGTGTGTGACCATAAAATGTTATTCTCATGTTCACATAACCTTATTCGCATGTTATACATATTCTCCTCTCTTATTTAACCTTACAGAGCATACAACCTCACCCATTTCTTATATTTCCATTCCCCATGTTATGATGAAATATTGTATGAAGGAGTAAAAAAGAGGAGGATAATTATGTGAAACTTTGATGGTCTTTAACCTTGTTGAAAAAATTTGTTCTATGTTTCCAAATATACTAAAATATTATCATCCCCAGTTATGTACTTCTATAATTTTCTGTATATTCATCTATGATTATGTAATAACCATGTATGTTAAGCATGGGTCACTATATTTGGTATCAAATGATAGGGTTTTTCATGCATTGGAAACGATGATAATAAATCGTTATTGAGACCCCAAGGAATATTTTTAAGGATATGTATTGGTATAAATCTAAGGATAAGCCGAAGGTTTCATAGATTTAAAATTACGTTTCAGTATTTTGGAATATAATGAGAAGTTTTCCATGATTCTGAGGATTTCCACTATGGTAATTGTTTCTCACAAATTTCTTTTCGGTTATACTCTATAGAGGGAACCATAAGGAACAATGTTGAAATTTATTTTGATAGAAAATTTAGTGACAATTGGAAATGAAATTGGGTAACTATTAGAGATCAAGATATTTTCATTCCTTTTGATTATATATCAAAATATATTATTTACATTGTGAAAACTGGTGGTATTCGTAACCTATCGAATAAAAGGATGAGGGAAATAATTAATACCAACATTGAAAATATATTATAGGAAAAACTTTTTAGATTTATACATGTTAATAAGAGGGAAAAAAACCTTAAGAAAACCCTCAAATGGAGGAAAAAAATTTCTGAATGTCGGAAAAAGGGCCATACAATGACTACATGTCTTCGATTTCATTGTCTTATATATAGAGAACATGTGTACTACCCAACTCAATGCCCGGACCAATGAGTTTTTTTCTAGTCCAATGAAATAAATATTCCATTCCATTTAATAATGAGGAAGGATTGAATTATTTATGTATTTGGATTCATGTATTATAAATAGTGAATTATATAAGGATTTATGATTTTGTATTTTGTTAAAGATTTAAAAGAAAATGTGTAATTGTTCTGATTGACAAGAAATTTGTTTCAATAGAAATGTGATGTTCATGGAAGACATATGATTAAGTGATTGATAACCCTTAATATGTTCCTAATGTAGATATAATGTTGTTTTAATTACTTTTTTTTGGATATTCATATGTAAATTATATGCTACAGATCACCTAATAATTGATAATGGATTTGTTGAAAATTTTATTAGGATATCATGGATAGAATTTAAAAAAGTCCCAGATTTAAAGAATATATAAAATAAAATTGGAATAAGAAAAAGTTATTGTTTTTAGTAAGGATCTGTGGTAATTTATGTTATTACCATGTTTCAAGAGAATACATTATGATGGTAAGAACATGTTTTGTATGTGACAAATAAGATCTACATTATGATATATTTTGGATAAATGTTAAAATTATTTTAATAAATTTGGATAACTTCAATATAAATATTTTATTTCTCATCTGTGGGAAGGGTTATAAAGTTATGAATTTATGGAATGGTTTAGGTTAAACATTGAATTATGTTTTAGAGATTAATGTATTACCTAGAATAATGTGTATTTATGCATATTGGATAACTTGTATTATACTTTTTTAGTGATAATGAAAAAAGTAAGGACCTATCATTCTATTTAAGGATATTATGATATGATAATGCTTCGGGAGTGAAAAATTCACATTAATTTCTTAGAATAATATATGAAGGGGAAATGGATCAAGGGAAAAATGGTGAGCGTGTACAAAAAACATGCATGTATTTCATTTCCTTGAAAATTCATCAAATTTGGAAAAAAGGGTCTTGAAATAAAATTTTTCTATGTTATATTAGTTTTTTATGATATCATTGAAAATTTTCAATGTTCATAGGGATATGGATTAGTGATTGTTATCTTTATCCAAACCAATATCTATACCACTCTCCATCACAACATATGAGTTAGATTTTACTTCTATGTCTATTTTTTTCACATTCTACTTATGTTGTCCTATATGGATTCCTCATTATGAGTTACGTTAGGTAACCATCATTTTTTTAAATTTCAAAATTGAAATGATTTTTTAGTATTCATTTTTTTGATGTGGGTTTATATGAAAAGAACATTTACGTATTATACTATTAATAACCTAAATAAAATATTATGGGAAAAGTTAATTTTATGGAATGAATAATTGAACACATTTTGATTTTGGGAAAAATTATTTTTCAAATTAATATAATAATTTTGATATTTTTTATTTCACCTAACATAGAACATTGTTTTTTTATATAAAATCATTAATTTTGGATTGTTTTATATGCAATATAAAGTTACTATTTTAGTACATGAAAAATTTTGATTAGCTTCTGGATGAGAAAAAACTATTTTTGGATTGTATTACAAACAATACTAAGTCCCTTTTATGGCTTCCATTACAATCAAGTTTGAGTTTTTATCGAACTACAATATACTATTTATAATACTATTAAATTACAATTATATCTATAACCTAGAAATTATAATTAAAGTTATGAAAACCATTAAATAAATTACGACTATATTATTAACACATTTTTATAAAAATAATCCATTAAATTTTAGTAACTATAATTGAACGACATGACTTTATGAAAATAGAGGTATTTTTTCCTATGAAAATTATTTTTATGTAAAAACATAATTTTATCTAAATAAATAAAAAAATAACTATTGATTAATGTTTTCAAAACAATTTATATATAATATTTTCAATACATATTTTTTATAATTATCCAATATATTTGACATGTATTAGATAAGAATAATTTCTATTTTATGAATAAAAATCTGTATTTTTCAAATAGTTAATTTTACCACCATTTAAGGGGAAAAAATTTTAAATATAATTTCTTAATATTTTACAATTTATACCAGTAAGATCATCCAGAAGCTAAGCTTCTGACTATTTATTAAATAAAGAAAAAAGGTACATAGGAGGTGTGTGGGGTCAAAAAAAGGAACTTGCCCTCATCCGTCAAACACAATGTTACATATCATAATAAGACATGTCATTCCCATAATCAGAGTCATCAGCAGTTTCCCATTCAGAGTGGGACTTATCCTGATTTAGGATCTTGAGAACATCAGAATTGAATGCACCTGAAAGCTTAGAAGATCGTGTAGACATCGTACAAGGTATGTTAGAATAATCCTTCCTTGGTCGTCTCTTGGAAGGTGTAGAATCTAAGACTAAGCAATCATTCGCCTTCCCTTTCCCAGAAAGAAGGGTATCTTTGAAAGTGCTAGGTGCACTGCAACCCGTCGTTGTCTCCTATGCCTCAGATATGTCACCCACTTCCCTGAAATATTAGAGGAGATCAAGAGATTCTGAATTTCCGGATGACAATAATCATTTTGAGAAGTCCCAGAAGGAGCCAACTCAAAGGTCTCATCACGTATCAAGCCTGCATTAGGACTATCATTCATACTTACATTTGGAGGATCAATGTAAGCAGGGGATCTAGAGACAGAGAGGCTGGGAGTATGTCCATCCTCAACCAACCCAGTGCGAGTAAAAGCACGACCATCCTTCGATGTGATCTCCATGTGATCAGCTCGAACATTAGAGGGGCCACTCATCGGAGACGTATCCACTATCAGCCCTTTCCCTTTCACATGAGACATAGGTTTTCTGGAGGCCAACACCTCATCCGGAGTGCTAGAGGATTTTTTTGAGAGAATCCCTTTCATGATTTGACAAGTCCACATGCTTCCCCTGAAGTCTCTTTCTACAGAGAGTAGTCAGGTGACCCTTCATCCCACATCTCTCACAAGAGATCTTCCTCCAACATAACTCCAACGAGTGCCCAATAGCCATGCATTTAGTAAAAAAGTGTGGTTTCCTTTCATACTCAACATCAATATTAATGTTATTAGTGGGCGTGGAAAGAGTTACCTTATCAATCAAGGTGGAGCTCAAATCAACCTCCACCAACATTCTAGAAAAATGTCCAAACCGAACAACCTCAGTTTCCTTGTCAAGGAGAATAGGGGATCCAATCTCCATGCCAATATCATGAAGAATCTTTGGATGCCAAAGGAACCAGTTAATCCCATGCAAACAGACCCAGACATGCGAAAAGGCATTCTATTCATGAGAGGCCTTAAAATTAAGGGACCATTCATGAAGATGAATCCATCCAGGTTTCAAAGAAAGGGACACAATACTCCATGCATGAACATTGAGCGCATTTGATGGAAAAATGCAATGAAATAATCCATGACCAAGAGAAACGTACCGCCAATCAGAGGAACCCCATAAGAATGAAACCCGACTGACAAGATCATCAAATTTCTAGGACGTCACACCCTTCGCTAAAACAAGACGTGAAATTAGAGAGTTCTTACCAATTGCAATCCTCTCATCAAACATTTCAGGACTGACATCAACATGAGCCGCCGAACCCTTTCGAAGAATCCTTCTTGAGTGAGAATCCATAAATGAAGCAAACGAAGGGGCAGAGGCAGGACAACCTGCTTGGACACTCGAACCCTTTCCACCACCATTTGAAGCAGCCTTCAAATTTTCCAAAGAGGCCATCAAATGGGGATTTGACAGACTCATCGGCAACACCCTCTTCCTAGCTGAAGCCATGTCCTGAGCACCACCGGTCCTGCAATCCACCCTAGGTCTAAAATCAGTAGCCATTGATTGGCGATTTAGAAGAAGCGGTTCATAAAAATGCACAACGTCAACCATTTTTGCATCAACAGCAACCGACACATCAGATGAGGGTTTCAAAACAGACAACAGATTTGAGGTTCCTTCAGCTCGGCGATCAACAGGCAACAAATATGTGGTTCTTTCAGCTCGGCGAACAACATTCAAATCTCCTTCAACCCGGCGATTAACAGCAGGCAACCGATCTGAGGATCCTTCGTCCCGGTTAGCAACATTCCGAGCATCACACCTTGGATCTGAAAGAAAGTCTTTCACCAGTATAGCATCTACATTCTAGGAGGATCCCGGTTCCCCTACCAAAATAGTCGAGTGAAAATAATGAGGAAGAGTCACGCTGAACCCTAGATAGGAGGACCTCGACGTCCATGACCATTCTGTTTATATAGTAATATTATTGTTTAAATTTGAGTTAATTTATAATTATATAAAATATTTATCACTAAGTATAATTTATGTCATTGTAACCAACTTCACAATGATATTTTTTATGAAATCACTTCAAACTTGTCTGCATTTTTTCTTTAAAACCCCACAGTGTCATCACATCTGTATGAGTAATTTTAGAAAAATCTGTTCAACTTATTAGATTGAAATATTGAAAAATTTATTCTATATTTTTAATCATAATTATTTATATTTTATAATAATTTAAACTTATTTTTTGGCCAAAACAATTAATGAAAATTATTAATAATAATTAGAACTATTAAGAGAAAATTAGCTTTATCGTGGACTATGCCGAACACATAAGGCCAAAAATGACCAACACAATATACAAAAGTTATTTGTTGTGAATATTTCTTCCATATACTCCCATGGATATAATCACTAAAATTATTCAGGCCACTAAACTTGGGAAAAAATTGGTGCAATTCCCTTTAAAAAATTTACCAGAAGGCCATTCCTCCTTTACTATAAAATGGCACCCACCCCACCAACAAATTCATTAATATCAATACCTTTTCCTCACAAAAAATATAATTAAATAATCTCTCATCAAAAATAAAATCATCCTAGAATCTTAACTTTTGGAATAAACAAAACCAATGAATCCCAATGGTGAAATCCAAGAGGAGTTACCCAAATAAGTGGTAACATCCTTCCTCAAACTCCTTTGATTTATTTTCATTCTCCACCACCATAAAATTTCTTATTCAATTATTGTATATTAACCCTAGTATCATCTATTTAAGGATATTTTTTTATTCAATGGTTTCTACCTACATTTATACACACTTCCACCGTATGGGTGACCAACATACCGTGCTTGTGTACAATGTAACACAACCTCACGAAATAATGTTGTTAGTTATTACATTACCACCTCTCATGGATCGAAATTATGATATGAACGATATTATATTATATATGTATATATATGGTAATTCTGATTAATTTATGATTTATTAAATATTCTATAAAATATAACTTCATGCTTTCAATGTTTTGTAAATATTATAACTTCATTTATTGGAATGTGGACTACCACCTCCACAATGGATTGTCATTCCTTCAAACATTACATGTAATGTATTATCAATAAGTTTAGTGATATTTTGTGATATGCTTGATGAAATAATTTTACTATGATAATAATATCTATCTATCTATCTATCTGAATATATTTCATTTACTCTCCTTCTCTTATTATGATAATAAAACTGAAATAGCATTCATGCATACATACGGCTAATAGTCTCCATGAATGATGTAGTTTATTTCATATTTTTATATTTTAAATGTTATAAAAATTAAATTTATACTAAATATAAATGATATTTATATAATTTATTACATTATTTATATAGGTAAATCATGATATAATTAGAATTATCCATAATAACATCCCAAAACTTATATAAAAAACAATGTGGATATTACCCAAAATATAACATTAACATGGAGTTGTTAATAAATGGGTAATAAAAAGTCATAAAAATCAAATATTGTATTTTACATAAAACTATGGTGATTTGGTATATTAATAATAAACATATATGTATTAAACATATGATTTGAACATGTACAATGAAATTCAAGACATAAGGTAAGGGTTTCCTCGTCTCATATTTTTTTTGTGAGACTTGTGACTTATTAGAAAGTCATTTCTTCTGGATGGTGTATATAATGACCATGAATATATTATATTATTATTAAAAATGAATTTATGTGTATATAGATTTCAATATTATTAAATTTATTTCATGGGGTTAATGGGATAAAATTTACCAAAGCAGTAAAGTATTTTTTTTTATCAATTTTCCCTCGTTGAGATATCTGACATGTCATAGACCAATAATTTTATATCAGTAGAATATAATTAACATTTAAATTTATTATAATTATTCTTATTATTTTCATTATATTATAATCTTCATGTACTCTTATTCTATAATGGGGATTATGATTCAATGTTACCAAGGAGGTAAGAGTCTATTCATATAATCTCTTTAATTATCTGGATTGTTTATGATTATGATTTTATTGATAAAATATCATGCTACATATCTCAAGAACCCCCATGGAATTTTTTTCATATGGTTATTCATGTTATAACCATGTAATGGTAACATATTTTCAGATCATTGGTAGTTAAGATAATAAATAAAATGTTTTTTTGAAAATTAGACATTATTTTACCTTTTAGTCCGCAATTTGTGTTTTTTAATAGTTATTTCTAAAGATGTTTTCAAAAATGATTTAAAATTATCCTATGATGTTTTAAGGAAATTTTATCCCAGGTTTAGCCTTTTGGAAAAAAAATTTAAATGTAACATTCTTTTATTTTCTCATAATGGAACTTTTCAACACTTTTTATGGTGAAAAAAGAATATTTGGAATACATATACTTTCCCATCATCATGATAGTTGTTTCCATAATGATTCATTTTTTATTCTACATGTTTATTTTTAAATAATTTATTCCCTTATATTCTGAAATATAAAATTATTTTAAAATGGTTTCAATGAAAATTTGTTTACATAAAATATTTATAAAGTGTTTTAAATGATTTTCAAAGAGACCTTTATATTTTATCAAATGGATTTTTTCAAAGAAAAAGATATAAATTTTTTCAAATTTACTTTTATATGTTTATAAATAATTTTAAAATATATAATTTTTCAAAAAAACATTAACACACTTTAATAAGTTTTCATGGAAAAAAATTTTCATAATAATTTCAACATTTTTAATAAAATTCCAAGAAAAAAGGTTTTAGAAATATTTTAATGACTTTTTATTTATTTCCAAGTTTATTTTCATGTAAAATATTTTTCAAAATGAGTTATGTTTTGAAAGGAATATTTCAATGGGTGATGGAAATTTTCCTCCAGAATTGTTTTAATGATTTTTTATGATTTATTTATTTGTTTTCCAAGTGGTTTCATGGAAAATGATTTTGCAAATGTTATTTATGTTAAAATTTGGTTTTAAAAGAAACATTATGTTTCAATTTATATTTTAAAATACTTATCCATATAAGATTATATAATTGGTTATAGTTTTTTGTTTAATATGAATACGATCCAAGGACCTAATTTATATTATTTTTCTGAATGGTCGATGTTTTTATGGTCTGATGTTTATGAAATATATTTATATTCAACAGTTTATACAATGATTAATGGTTTTGAAACCAACTTCAATTCATGGGTAATTATAGGATTAAAAGATTATAAAACCTGTATATTTTATAAAGTTTATTATATGATTAAATGTTCATGATACCATTTCATTTCATTTTTTCTGATATGTTATTTATTAAACACGACTCATTTAATCGTTCATGATAAAATAAATGTTTTATGGAACATGTATGCATGATTTTATTATTTTAAGGGTGGTACCTATATCTACCTGCATTTTGTTGGGTAAATTTTTATATCTCATGAGACTATAATGGGAAACAATTCAATAGGATTGATCCATAATGGGAAAAAGGTGTGTCCTGAGCCACTATGGGAAACAGGTGTGTCTAGATGCAGAATGGGAAATAGGTTTGACCTAATACACTCTAGGAAACTAGTGTGTCCTGATCTGTAATAGGAAACCAGTGTATCCTGATCAACTATGGGAAACAGGTGTGTCCTGATCCACAATGTGAAACAGGTGTTTTTGGATCCAATATATTAATAGTCTTTGTAGTTAACCTTGACACATGAAATTTTATTATATATGAATGATGGTCTAATTGTTATATGACATGATCTTATGGTTCATGATTGTTTTGTAATGATTTATCACCCATATGATTCTTGTATTATGAAAATCCAATATTTATGCCATGATTCACTTATATGATCTTTGATATGTGGGTTAGGATCTTCAATTGTTATTCAAATTTTTTAATACCCTTATGATCATGTAATACATAGGAATCTTCTTTTTGACCATTTCTAAGAATCTGATCTCACCCCCTAAGTTTTTTTCCCCGAGTTATGATGAATGAGTATACGTAGAAGTACATAATGGGATGATGCTTTTGGGGAACATTTAAGATCATTCACCATGTTAGAATATTTTGTTTGAAGATTCCAGACACACACAACTATTGTAGTCATTGGTCATATACTCTATTAATGTGAGGTATATTCTTATGAAATGATTTTATATCTTTATATGATAATCCCATGTTGCTATAAACTAAATGAAATGTCGATATACTATATACATATATAGTATTTTATGAGACATAGATTTTGAGATCAAGGATAAAGTGTTTCATAATATATTATTGTGGAGTTAATTAATGATGTTTATGAAGAAGGGAATGGTTTTCTTAGATACATAACCATTGACATTATTGAATGCAACAGAGTTGTGGAATACTGACTAAAACTCTAACATAACCAAACTCAAGTGACATATGTTATTTATGTATCCCTCTTAGGGATGTACATACAATTCCTCTTACATGTAAATAATCTATATATGGTACCTTTCAGGATTAACATTCATAAAAATAGTATTTGATGATTATTTTATATCCTAGAGAAAAATTTCAATGGAAAATGAAAACTCACCTAGTCAAGATAATATTGTAGAACCACATGTTTGAGTATGTAACATGGAAACTCAGTTGGGAAATGAAATATAAGTAACATCATATGTCATACTACAAAAAATAAAATTTCATGCATGAGAATTCTAAAGGAGAAGAATATAATGACTGGAAATTTTATAAATGAAAATTTTTCCTTAGTAAATAATGGTATTATTAAGTAATGTTGTCATAGATAACACATGAACTATATATCAATATTTATTTTGGAATATACTGAAATATTTCATTAATGGTACTTCATGATTAGAAAACAATTATAAATCTTATCCATTATAAATATTTCAATATTTTAGTGACCATTTTGAATATTATATATTATTTTTTATGATATAGTATAATTCGTAATGAAATAATAATTGAGAGCCTCATCCCATAAGATCATACCTCATGAGTTCCAATTATACTTGATTCTGCGGGTGATGAAATCATTGGGCTTCTACCTTAAAAAATATCAAAAATAGAATCAACAGCTAAAATAAGTGAAATTCTATTTATATGAGAAATTCAATATTTTTAAGTTCATGTCCAAAAAATATTTTCCAAACCACCCCATGAATGTACCATCACCACTCACCATAAAATGATGTTTTATACCAGTCTAATAATAGGTTATATATTTAATCCATAGAAGTATAATTTTATTAAAACTATTATTATATTTACCTCTATAATTTTTAATTTATATATATATGATTACATAATGGGTATCCAAAAAATTTTATTTTGATATAAATATAGAAAAAGTGTATTTATGGGAAATGCTTAATTTCATTTCAAACACTATTTTTTTTAAATTAAATATTCTGAAATGATTAATATTTATTAAATATTATAATTAAACATCATTTATTTAAAGAAATAATGATAATATAATTAAATAAAGTCTATTCTAATCATTATAAGGGTTAGAATGTTATTTGTGTCCTAAAATCTATAATTGTATAGTATATAATGAATTTTTTTAAAAGCTGTCGATTATCATATTTAGAAAATTATTATTGTAAAATAAATGTTATTTTAAAAAATAACGTATCAAAATTAGTAAACGGTGAATTTTTTTTAAAAAAATCTACAAAAATCAATTTTTTGAATAACAATTTACTATAATATAAATATTTGATACAAATTATGGCATCATAACATCCCAAAAGATTTCTAATAAATACTATAAATTTTTTAAATGATGAAAAATGGATTTCCCCAATGAAAAGATTTTTTGGATGTTATTCTTTTCTTTTATTAACTATAATGAATTCTGAAAAATCTATATAATATATTAAGTATTTAAAAACATTTATTTATTAATATAACTCACTTACACATCATCATTAGTGTAATTTGATGATTCCTTGTCTTCTTAATAATAAAATATTGAAAAAACTCATGTTTTATTGAAATAAAAGGTATAAACCATGAAGAATGTTTGATTTTTTTTAATTTTCTAACATTAAGTCTATAACCATTGATTATAAATTAATAAATAATTCCCCACTTATTTTCTATAAATACCCACTCATTATCTCATAACACTTCACTCAAAACTGGTTGTGTACAATTTTATTCTCCCTTTCCCTCTATAAATCATTCCAAATGCATTTTGAATCTTCTATGATTCTCTCCCAATAATTGTTGAAAAATACCTTAAAGGTAAGGGATTCTCCCATCATCCATAATATTTCAGTACATTACATTAACTAATACTTTTTATTTCCAATTATTCATATTGTAATTTGTTTTTAAACATCCCTTTAATATCATTACGATTTATATGTAATAAGAGAACACTTTTCCCTCTAATTAAACATGTTCATTAACTTTATGTTATCTTGTTATACATTCCATTACGAACATTTATATAGTGAATATCTTTCAAAATCTCCACTCAATGGTACTCGCCTAAATTTATCTATGATTCATTTATGGGTAAATCTTTGGTATTCAATCCACACTCATCAATCACTATATTAAAGGTGATGAAATATTTTCTTCTATAGTATGACATTTGTGGAACCAAAATTTTTGAACATTATATGAATGTTATGGATGGGGATAAAATTATAAATCCCAATAATGTATTGGTAATGTATTTATCTCATCAGATACCACTTTTGGTGAATATACTATTATCCTAAGCACACTACATTCTGATGTATTAGTGGTTATACATAATATTTTCTGCTAATGACTTGTTTTATGTTGTTTAAACATTCCTATAATTCCTTGACATCATAATCATGAAAATTGAATCAATAATCAGGATTGGACTCTCACACATATATTTCATCATTTTATACCCCTTGACACACCTTTAAAAATTCACATCATTCTATTAATGTAGTATTCACTCCCTTGGATTTATATCTCAACTTTTTCTAATGTATGTCCCCATGTTATCCTATGTAGTATTAGAAGATTAATCATATTCAAGGGAATCTTATAGAATTTTTAAATAATTTTCTTATCCATGATTTAGGTTATTATGATATATATATATATATATAATTAACTCCACTAGGTCCCTTGGTGTTTTCATAATTAATTATTCGTATCTTTTTATAATAAATCACTACTTTTTGTGTACAAATGATTTGGGTTATCATGCACGCCCTGTTATATTTTCTTGCATATGAGGAATGATCTGGATGGTCTACAGCTCAGGGGGAATTCTCTTTCGGTGAATACGGTGGTGGGGAGTCCTATTTCCTATGCAAGGGTTCTATGGTATGGCAGTTCTAATTGTCCTGCAGTGGTTCCACATGAGGGTGTGTTGAATGGTAGAAAGGGGTGCGGGTCCCCGGAGTCACGCCTGTATAAGTAGGGTGAGCTTAGGAGGAGTCCTAGGAGAAGCAATCTATCTATAATGTTAAGTAATCGGTTTGATGGGCTGGATGAGGAAGGGTTTGAACAGGAGCTATGGCCGATCCAAGGGCAGGAGATTCAAGAGGCAGTGGAAGTGCATTCAAATTTTTTTTCTGAGGATGATTATGAGGAAGAGATATCTAGTCGGATCTTAGTGGATTGTGAGGAGGGCACTCATGTCATAGCACTTCTTAATCCAAGGAAGAAGAAGGGCCGAAAGGGGACTAGCGATGCAGGGGGTGGATTGTGGTTGAGGGGAAGAAATCCAAAGGCAGTAAGGACTATTCTTAGCTGCCGAAGCCGATGGAGACAAGGGCGTTCAGTAGGGCCAAGGTAAAGGTTTATGAAACTAAGGACCAGGTTAAAGGTAGTAAGAAGATCATAGTTCTTCAAAAAAGAAAATATAAAATTGAGATCCGAACTCCTAAAATACATAAGCAGGGGGAGGAATTGGGAAATGTGGATGAGGAAAATGAGCAGGAACTTCTAGAGCTCCTCATATATTCTAATGATGAAATGTAGGAAGATTCCATTATGTTCATGGCCTCAGAGGAGGAAAAAAACAGAATCTTAGAGAGAGATCTTCGAGGTGATTTCAACAAAAGTCAAAGGGATTGGATCTATAAACAAGACCTTATTTTAGCATGCGACTTCAATAAAAAACAAATCAATGCGGAGGAGTATATCCAAACATGGGACAAGATTGTCAAATACTTTGAGGACCTTATCAAATATGATATGATCCAAAGTCACAATCCCTTCATTGGGGGCTATATCGGGTAATAAATTCCAATATCTTCAATCTTACTCTTAACGATTTTGTGATTTCCTACTATGTCTAAAGCTTTTGGCCTTCTACTTGTATGGTTTCCCACTTTTCCTTAAAAGTAATTTTGGAAATAGAAATTTAATATTAGTAGTAGTATACCATGTTAAAACCAATACACAAACATGACTGAACGTTCTTTTACAAGAATTTCCCAAAATCTCAGAATCAACATTCTTTAAATCTTCCTTATATCACTCCTATAATCATGAAATTTCATTATTGGTTATTTAATCAATGAATAACCATCTTAGAAACATAAAAATTAATTTTTTCTATAAATAATTTTAAATTAAATATAGAAACATTATCCAATTCAACTTCATAACAATTCCTCCATCTAGAGATTTTCCATCTGGTACCCTCATAACATTGTTCATTTTTTGGATATCCCCTTCTTGAAAGGCCTCATATTTTATCTTCTAGAATCCATTTAATTATATTTCTTGAAAGTTCACATAATATTATATACTTTTATAGAATGAATTAGAATCAGTTTCATTCTTTCTATACACATATATGTTTTCATATTTACTTTTCCTTGATGCCCCTATTAGACTAGTTTATTAAAAATCCTCTATCTTACCACTATTCTAAAATAAAATATACGATATAATACTTTTAAATACCTTTCCTCTCTAACATACATAAAATATTATATTTTGATAATCATAACTTGATTCCTTTTTTCAGTCATTATGAGACATATGATTGATCAAGTTTATCCAATCATGTATATCTAGTCGAGTGTATTCTACTAAATATTTAAAAAAGATTCTATCTCAAAATACTTTTTGTGACTCTTCTATAATGTTTTACCCTAACCTATAAAATCACCATCTTCATCTAATATACATCGTACACCTATATTTCTGATCAGACATCATCATCATCTTCCAAAACACTACTATATATTGATCTATAAAATATGATTTCCTCAAATAACATAAGGTATAATCATAAATAGATTTTTATATCCATGATGTTTTAGTAAATTATATTTCAAAAAAATCAATTGATTTACTTTATGAACATTTCTACCCAATATAACTTTTAAAGGAATAAAAAAATTTATTACTATTACACTATATATGATCACTTCAGTCTATTGGACTCCATCCCTTTTACTTTCTCTGTTGGAAAATCTTTCCATTCAATACTAAAAGTAATGATTAGAATTCTTAAGTGATTTATATTTTTCAATAATTTAATATTTAAAACTAAACCTTCATTCTTCTAAATAATATTACTTTTAACATAACAAAACTAAAAATACTCATGGATAAAATGATCTACCCCATTGGATATTATTATCATCAAAGGAATATAAATCACTGAAATATTGAAAATTATGGAATGGATCACATATATAAAAAGCCTAATCCAATGTGATCAAAATATTTGTAGGTTTTATTAATAATATTTTCCTACTTCTTCCATTCCCAAAGATTTATAACATAAACATTTAATTTTATATAGAAACATCCAACATCCAATTCATGAAACTGTTAAAATAGTTCACATATGCTAACATAAATACTGATCCCTTTTAAAAACTCCCTTTATGTATACTCTCTCCAAAAAATATATAAAAACATTTTGATGGATAGATTAATATGAAGTATTTTCTTCCCCTTTTACAAAACTATCATAAATAAAGATGAGGGAGGGGAAAGAACACCTTGTATGTTATCCTTAAAGAGAGTGAGTTTCTAATATGACAATTAACCACAACTTATTAAATGTTTCCTTATATAATGGTTTAGTATAGATATCAAAAACATGCTAAATTAAATGAAAAAACATTATATTTATTTAATTTCCATTCATATGATCTTTGATTAATTTATAATTAATATGAATGTGCTCAAGACCAAAAATTATCACTATATTTCTAGTGATTTCTATAACACTTTTTTTATGAAAATTGAAGAAGAAAAGTGGAAACATTACATCAAATAATAAATATTTTATACGTATCTTAATTCACATTAAATATGTCATAGCATGGGGGACAACTACATACTATTCTCCTACAGTTTTTATAGTTTCTATATTTTTTTATGTTACATTAGACACATATTTATTTCAAGATTAAAACACCACCAAATGATGATCTTCTGTCATCAACATAACCATCCCAATCGTTATCTATATATCCAAAAAGATCAATCATTCTTGATATGTCATATTTTTTCTGAAATTATTTTTTCTTTTATTACATCTAGAAACTATGCTTCCTACCATTAGATGACATTCATTTAGTGATGTTTGATACCAACCAAAAAGTGTAACAATAAACAAAATATCTAGCTTTAAATAAATTATAAATATATAAGGCTTCCATACAACTTCATAAATTACCTACTATCGACCTCCTTTCCTTTCCTAAAATTTAAAAATTAATTCAAACCAAAATAGATGAGGAAATATTATTTGTGTCATCCATTCGAAATTTCATATGAATTTCCATTGAATACTTATTTTGATATATGATATTTTACTTCCTATTATGAGAGAATTATAATATAGGAATGTACTCCATTTCCCTTATAATAATTTTTTACAATAATATTTCCATCTCATTAACAAACATCTCACTCATTTCTACTCATTCCAATTGAATAAGATATCATCAATCTTATCAATTACAATAAAGGGAGAATAATTAGTTTCGTTTATGTATAGTTCACTATCAAATATTACATTCTTATAATTCATCTTCTTATGAAATCATCCAATTTTGAATAACAAGGTCATTGATATTTCATCAACCCACATAAGTAATTCTTCAAATTTTAATGATATCTTTCATCTTGACCAAGCATGAAGAAACAAATTTTATAAAAATGAACTTCATAACAATCTACTAGATTAAAAATATAACTCATGAAAGGCATCTGAAATATCATAAATTATAGTTATGCAACAATATAAAGACAAAATATTATGTTATAAAGTACTTCCACTAGTGAAAATTTCTCATCATAAAAAATTATATCAACTGATCAGCAGCCCTTATAAACTAGTCAACATATATTTCACCTCAAATTAACATTCAAGACATCTTATTAAGAAATACCCAGTATTCAGCAATCACATTATTTTATGTTATTTTAACTCCTCACATGAAATTTTTAATTCAACATCAACATCTTATAAATATTCAACATTATCACTTATTTTATAAATATTTTCATTTTGTTTAACAATAACCACTTCATCATCACTTCCATTCATAGCTAAAAATGACACAAATAATATTCTTCTAGGATATTCTAGCACTTTCACATTGTAGAGTAAACAAAATTTCATTTTTCTTTACTATAGAAATGGTACCACAAAATATTAATAGGGTATAAAATAATGATACCATCAACACTCCTTTTATCAAATTTCCCAAGATTCTCACTTGCTAATTTGATAATGAAAGGACATAAAAATAGCCTTATGTATTTTAAACATTGGTTTTATTTATAATACATATTATAAGAAATAATATTAGACTTTTTCCTATATAGCTAGTTATTTTTAGTGAGAACTACTTCTCTAGTAGATTATCTCAAAAAGAATAAAGGAGTACCATGTTCAATCAGCATAGTTATATCCATCTCAACTATACTTATATTATTTATTTTAGAATAAATATTCTATTGTGGTGTGTATGGTATAAATAATTCAACAAAAAATCCTTTATTTTAAATATATTTTTAAACCTTCTATTCATGTTTTTGAAACCACTATTAGTTCGAGTCTTCCTCACTGAATATCCACATTATTATTTATCCTTTCTCTGGAAACTATGAAACCATTTTAGATACCATAATTATTGTTTTTAAAATAGAACATATGAAATGTGAGTAAAATGCTCAAAAAATTAATTAATTGTATATTTATTATATTTATTTATTATAGGATCACTTATTCCTAAATTAACAAGAAGCAAGGGATGAGTTTAATATATCTCAATATTCTTATTTATAAAGTTTGTAATCATTTATTTTATTTTATAGAATAATGGAAATTAGTAATTATTATCATACGAGGTATATAAAAATACTTTCTATCTTTTTTAGATTTCAAATATTCATTTACCACATATTTCTATGCCTCTTCTAACAAAACATATTTCCATCCATCATGCTTTGATTGTATGAACCATGCATGTCACCAACATGAAATAGTTTTCTGATATTTTTTCCCTCTTAAAAGAATATTCCCTTCTATAATTCTCTTAATAAAAGAGGAATACACTTTTAAAATAATTTTCCATTTGGTCTACAAGGATTTATGAATCACATAAAAAGTGGTGATTTAGTCCATCAAAAATTAATCCTCTATAATATTTTTTCTTTTATTTTCTAGTGATTCTAGATCCAATACCTTTAATTATAAAGGAACCATCATTTCCAAAATTCAAAATATAATTTTTATAATCTGTCGGATTTTTCAATTACTTCAATTCATTTATCATATGTGAAAAACACCCATTGTTTACTATCCAAGTTCATTATCCTTTCATTTCATTGAAATTATTATCAACAACTAATATATTATACTAACATTTTAATTCCATAATATATGGATTTAAATATTTATTATATAAAATTTTTTCACATGGTATAATAATATGAAACTTTTTAGAAATATCTATAGCCTAGTCATCCAATTCATAAATTTCTTCAAGAGGTTGAAATCTATTATCATTTTCATATTCTTTTTCTCATGGTTTGTTCATAGAGTGTATTGAATACCACTCTAACTATACATTTAGTTTAAGTTTGATTCATTGTATTGTTGGTGATTGAACCAAAACATATTTTTGAATCCATATGTAATCATATTAGAATTTTTTTTAGAAATCATATTTCCCTATATAACAAACATTTGACCTTGAATTTGGTATAGGTTTTACATCATATTTCGTACCATCAACCCTAACTCTTTATTGAAATAAAATGTTTTGGTAGATTCATGAAATTTTATTTTTCATATTATATTTCTTATCATCCTTAACAAAATATTACGTTATAACAACTTTTTATTTTTACAATGATACATTAGTAAATTCAAGATAATCAGTTCCTCTTCATAGGGTAGTATATATGTTGTTCTTAAATTGTTTCTTATTCTTATCATATAGAATTGTATTTTATATCTGATGATGGTAATGTTGATCATTATGAAGCATAAAATTTTATAAAAAACACTAACATATAAATATATGTTTTCAAATTTATTTATTCCTTGATTAGATTAAACAAGATTTTATTGATTGATATCAAATTATTTAACCTTCAAATTTATCTTTTCATCATTCTAAATGATTATATTTCTCTCTTCATTAAGTAACATCTTCATATATTCAATATATTTTAATGGTACAAATTTTTCTTTATGTGGAAAATATGGATTTGTTTTTGTTTTATATCATTTACTAACATTATTATTATCATTTTCATGTATTATTATATTTGAGAGACATTACCTCAATTCCATTTTAAACATAAACTTTATTTGAGTCTATTTTATTTATTTTTCTTAAACTCAACATTCATTAGGGAAAATTTTCTTATAATTTAAAATTTTAATAAGTTACTTCTCAAGAGAATCATTAGTAGAGTTTTTATTTTCCAAGATATTATCATCAGCTTTCCCGCATTTAGAAAAACAAATTTATCTCATTATATTTAGAGAAATTATTAACCTTTACTTTTAAATAATACACTAATTTTTCTACACTATTTTCATGGATCTTCATGACTTCCTATCAACATCATAAAAATATATTCCATACTTTCATATTATAAATTTTTAAAAATAATGTATAACAGAGCTTCTACATTAGTCATAACATTCCTTTGTACATTCGTGTGACACATTCCACCTTTCTAGAATTCAAAGGCATTAAATGGTCAAAGATTTTACTAACCTCATCTTCTATGTTAGTTTTACTAACTTCTTCTATGGTACATTTCATATAAATTTAATTTTTCATCTTTATAATATATTTCCAAATCATACATTTCATTATTTTTTATATCCTTTTCTATTATTATTTCATATATGATAGCAATACTATAGAAATAATCCAGTGTAAGTGTTTTTTGATATCTATCTTCTAAAAATGATACCATGGAATTAAATATATTTTGAATTGTTCTTATAATTTTTTTAATAATGTAGGAATATTCAAACATCTCACAAAAACATATTATGGTTCTAAAATTATTATATATTCTATCATTTTGGCCATGTCTCATTGTGATATCTAATCACTCCCCATTCTTTCTCAAATATTAATGATCTTGGTATATTGATTTATCTTGATAAAATATGGAGTCTTGGGAATCAATTATAATATTATATGATGATAATGGAAATAGAAGTAAATTCAATGTTACTGAGAATTGGGTTTATCACTTAGAGGAATTCTAGGATGAATTATATCACTATTATATTAATGATTATTCAAATTTCATCACTATAAAATAATCAAATATAATATCACTCATTTGATTTACCCTAGTTAGTGTTCAAATGTAAGGAAACAATTTATTAAATTCACATGTTAATTGATCATTTTATATTCCCAGGGCCAGTAGTAGAGGTCATCCATTTATTGTGTAGATGGATCCTATACTCCCAGAACCATCTAGTATAATAATTTGGTTAATCACACTATACATAGCCGACAATCACATATCATATCCTTCCAAATCCCCAAAGATCCATCATATTCTAAATAAAAAATGAATGAAAATGCATGAGTAATAATTTTATTATTTAAAAAAGATAGGATACAAATAGTTATAGGTATTGAATCATTGCCTCCTTCACTAAAACATCACATAATTAATATATATTATGTAAAAGAAAAATAATAGAAATACATTTGTTTATCTAATGAATTAAATCAACAATTCAACCCCATAAATCATTACTAATTGTTTACACTTTCATGAAAGAATATTTTATAGTGGTTGTACATAATTATAGAATAAAATAATTTATGAGGAATGTCGACTGTAGTAAGACTTGGTGTCCTGAAATCGTCTTCCTCAACGGGTTATCCACAATTTATCACCTCCATGTCCCTACTGTTGGATCTGAATCTACGGATTACACACAAGAGGGGGGTGAATTGTGTCTTTTCAAAATTATTACAATCTCTTCAATTTAGACAAATTCTGTCCACTATGCTTTTGCACGATTAAATATGCAGCGGAAAAAGTAAAAGCATGAACACACGGATGTATAGTGGTTCGGGGAACAGAAGGCCCCTAGTCTACTCCACCAACGCTCAAATCCACGAGCTTGGCAATTTTCACTATCTGGTCCTCGTTTCCACAGACCTGTTCACAACTGAGTACAGGCAGTTGACACCTTTACAAGATTCAGGCAAACACAGCCTTCCTGGTTCAAACACGAACCCACACAGCTTAGAACGAGAAGCTGATCACTCAAAAATAAAAAAGGGTTTCGATAAAGAAAACACTTCTCCAGTTGTTCTTCACAATTGCAACAGAATGCAATTGATAGTAGATAGATCATTGTCTTCAGAAAATAATGATCTGTAATCAAAACAGTTCTGAGTCGATCCAGTTGCAACAGATATTACCAGAAACTTCACAACTTCAGCAGCAATAGATTCACAACAGATAGTCAATGTAGAACACGTGAATCTGCTATCAAGATCTTCCTTCGGCAATAAGGGTTTTACACTTCTTCTCGATCACCAGAAAAGAACGCCTTTACACAATCTCTGTTTCTTGCTCGTTAAAAGATCAATCTATCTATTTCACACACTTTCCTGTGTATATATATATATTCGAAGTTTCCAATATAGAACATATATATTCAAATTTGAGAAAATCTTCCGCATAAAAAGATCCATGAAAATCTCCTTTAGATTCGCGATATTAAATGAAATAACAGAGCCGTTGTAACTCCCCTGAAGAATCGGCATAAAAATCTCCATTTAAATCAATCAGTAATCCGTTGAAAATCGTCTTTGATTCAGTCAAAGTCGTACTTAAGAATCGGCTCGAAATCCGCTTAATAATCCGCTTGTTTGACCAATGCAAAAGGAAATATCGTCTGTCAAAAATATCCTGACGCCAAACGTAGGGTTGATGACGTGGATCCAAACGTAGGGTTCACAAAAGTAAGGTTCACAAACGTAAGGTTCAGAACGTACATACTTTCTCTTCAGCATTCAAAACGTAGGGTTGATCATCCATACTTTGTCTCGCTTCAACTCTCCAAAGAACGTACGGTTGATTATAAAAGTAAGGTTGATGATCCATACTTTTGAGAAACAAACTCAACACTGAAAACTAACGTACGGTTTCTCTTCCATACTTGTCCAACAACAAAAACGTAAGGTTCCTTCCAAACGTAATGTTCTTCTTCCATACTTTTCAACAACGTAAGATTCATTAACCATACGTTTCAAAATAACGTAAGGTTCCTTAACCATACGTTTCTTTTAACATAAAAAGTAAACTTTTCATCCATACGTTACGTTCATCAACGTAGGGTATGAACAGTGATTCCAGTACGCGCTAAAATTGATCTCGCGCTACAGTGATTCCAGAACACGCTAAAATTGATCTTGCGCTACAGTGATTCCAGAACACGCTAAAATTGATCTCGAAATAAATGAAGTATGAAATCTCGTTGTATGAAATAAATAAATAAAATAAATTCCTGCAAAATACTCAACGAAATAATTAGTAAATAATTAAGGGTATTTGTGAGCATCAAAATCATCTTAAAGAGACAGAGTATTATTTGAAATAATCTCCCCCTTTAAAAAACATTATTTTGAATTGTTTGAAAGCAATACATTGCTCAACAATCTCCCCCTTTTTGATGATCACAAAACCCATAAAATAATAGAACTAATTTAATTGCAATCTTTATTGAAAAATTAGTTTTATAAAATTTTAGAATTCTGAAAGGATTAAAACAATATTTAACTATAATAAAATTTCTCCCCCATAAAAATAAATTTTCAGCTAAAAAATAGATAAAAGATAAATGTCTTCTCCTATATATCCAAATTTATTCATAGGAAACAAATGAATTTAAATGTTGTGTTTATCCAAATTCTCCCCCTTTTTATGATATCAAAAAGAATGAAAAATTACGGATTTGAACACATTCAATATTGCACTGAACTATAAGTAAATGCTATAATTAACTGTGTATGAATAAGTGAATTTGTTATACTGGCTAACTTAATCATAAATCAATAAACAACAAAACAAAAAAGAAGTAAGAAAAGAATTTTCATTCACAAGCTGTTATATATAAACGATTGTGATATACAGAGGAATCAAGGTTCATAGATAAGACAGGGAAAAAAAAGGGTGTCTATCTCCTTTGAATCGCGGTCTTGATCTCTGTAAACTGTTCTCTGAGCCTCTTCATAATCCCATCTCCTAACATGATGATAAGATCTCTGTTCTCTTGAGTCATATGAATATCTTCAATCAAATTAACTCTGAAAAACTCATGCATTCTTTCTTCTTTTTCAACAAAAAGAGCCAGTTTCTCTGATAACTGATTCAAAAGAATCCTAATCGGTTGCTCTCCAGATGTCAACTGATCCACTAAAAATTTTTGATTATCTAGCAAAACTGACAAAGGGGCACTATTACACTGAAGATCGTGTAATCTGTCACTCATATTGCTCATTGCTGCAGTAATTGCTTGAAATCTCCGAATCAAATCAGGTGAAGAGCCTGATCCACTCACAGCATTGTTTGCAACAGACTCAAATTTATTCTCCATGTAAATCTTCATCTCAGACAAATCATCTTTCTTTACCATCTCTGATTTTAACTGATCAACAGCATGCAGCATATCAGTCTTAAACAAATCTACTTCCTGTCTTGAAACAGTAGATTCTTTCAGCTTCTGAAACTTCAACTGCTCTAAGTTCAGAGAATTTCTGAGACTAACATTCTCAGATTCTAATTGAGAGATACGCTTGTACAACTCAACAACTTCTTCTTTTCTCGAATCAGGGGCACCCTGTGCTCTATTCTCATGTCCAAAAATAGGTTGATGAGGTAGGGCAAGTGGTAAAGAATCTGCATCTGACTGTTCTTTGTCCTTGTCCTGACAAGGTTGATCCACTGAACTAGCTTTTGAAGCCTGAAACTCTTCCACTGAAAAATCTTCCTGAAGTACCTCTGTATTAGCTTCAGAAGTATGTTCATCACGAACAGTAGTCTCTCTGACTTCTACTGAATGGTCAAGAACAATATTTTCATGTAAATATTGAGGTCGGGCCACTTCTTCACCAGGCACTGCCTCTATAAGTTGTTCTTGTGGAATTACTTTTTCAACAGCCACAGAAGCAGATTGAGGTTCTTTTTGGATTTTCGGTTGAGCTGCTGGTTCCTCTATCGGTGCAGTCTGCTCCACAACAGCTTCTCTCACAAATGAATAAGAAATTACCGGTTCAGAGGATTTCAAGGCAGGAGAGATAATTTCTTCATCAATTGACCTCTTCCTTCTAGATTGAAGTCCTTCTTGACTTCTCTCTTCCTCAACTTCCTCAATCTCAAAGCGAATTCTCCTTGCCACTGTACTAACCCTTGATTCTGCTTGTCCCTCCTTGGACTTAGCCGGTTGAGCCTGAGCACTCTCCGAGTCTTCCTCAGCTCCAACAGGTAAGAGTTTTCCTTTAATTGTCCTCCAGAAGTATCCTACTTTCCTCAAAGTTCATGCATTAAAAACATTACTGTGGTGACATTTCACCCCAGCATATGCCAATCTGATCATTCCTCTTTTATACAAAAACAAAGAAATGAACCTTCCATAAGGGAAAAAGGTCATTCTTGCTTCACTCTGACAGCAGTATCTCAGATATCTTATCATAAACCGAGGAAAATTAAACTTAATATCACACATCAGAAGATACATTATGTACATGTCAGGGTATAGGATTTTCTCCATCTCAGCCATCCTTGGTGCTAAACCAGTCTGAACAAATTTCACCAAGATTTTCTGATCGGGCTCCAAATCTTTAATAAACATTTTCTTTATCACTCTGGTTCCAAACAGAAAAGACATAATATCTTCAGACTTATGTACAGAATCTCCAATATTCCGTAAATCGAAATGAAAAACTCCTTCATGAGGGCAGTTAAGAATTTGACTTATCTCTACAGATGATATGGAAAAGTCCTTATCCTCTATTTGAGCCAATAAACTATCCTCCGTATCTCCAAGGCTAAACTGAACAGTTCTAAAGAAATGTCTCATTTCTTCCTCATATAGAAACTCAGAATTTGCACTATTAAAAGCTTGCTCAAGGCTTTGAAACGAAAACGCTTGCTTCAACAGTAAATTAGTTTCAAACAGCCATTCTAAATCTATGACTTTACCTTGCAGTATTTTCCGACCAACTACTTTAGGTTTCTTTGCAGCACTGCTCTCAGCTTCATCTGGACGCTTAGTCTTTTCCATTTCAACAACTATTTCTGAAGGTTCGTAAGTTTAGGGTTTGAAGATTCAGAAAAGGGTTTTGGAGCAGATGTGCGGTTTTAGGTTTTCGAAAGGGTTTCCGAAAAAGGTGAAACAGTTTAGAAGGTGAAACGGTTCTGACAGCCTTGATTCCCGTGTAATCACTAATCATTACTTTTATTTAAAACAAAATAAAATTACTTATAGAGGGAAACAGAAATTAAGCAGAATTCGAAAACAGAATAAGATTTAAAAAAAACTATTTAAAATTAAATAAACTTAACTCCCCCTTAATAAATTCAAACCTTGCCGTGGGAAGTGGTTTAGTAAAAATATCTGCTAATTGATTTTCTGTATTTACAAATTCTAAAAATATATCCTTTTTAAAAACATGGTCTCTTAAAAAGTGATGTCTTATATCAATGTGCTTAGTTCTAGAATGACTAATAGGATTTTTTGAAATATTAATTGCACTAGTATTATCACATAAAATAGGTGTATTATTGAAATTTAATCCAAAGTCCATAAGAGTGTTTTTCATCCACAACACCTTTGCACAGCAACTACCTGCAGACACATATTCTGCCTCGGCTGTTGACAGGGCAACTGAGTGTTGTTTCTTACTAGACCATGATACTAAAGACTTTCCTAAAAAGTGACATGTTCCTGAAGTACTCTTCCTATCTAATCTACAGCTTCCAAAGTCATCATCTGAATATGAAATTAAATTAAAATCAGAGGTTTTTGGATAAAGCAGAGATTGATAAATAGTACCTTTTAAATATCTAAAAATTCTTTTAACAGCAGTTAAGTGGGATTCTTTGGGATTTGATTGAAATCGAGCACAAAGACATACTGAATACATTATATTTGGTCTACTAGCAGTAAGATATAACAAACTACCAATCATACCTCTATATAACTTGTTGTCCACTGATTTTCCAGTTTCATCCAAATCAAGTTTTATATTAGTACACATAGGATTTGTAAATGTCTTGCTGTTTTCAAGTCCAAATTTCTTAAGTAAATCAGTAATGTATTTGCATTGATTTAAAACATTTCCAAAATCTTTTTGAAATATTTGAACACCCAAAAAGAAATTTAATTCTCCCATCATACTCATTTAAAATTCTTTTTGCATTAATTCTGAAAATTCATGACAAAGAATTTTATTGGTTGATCCAAAAATTACATCATCAACATAAATTTGAACCAACAAAACATTATTTTTCACAGTTTTCTTAAAGAGTGTTGGATCTGCTAGTCCAACAGTAAAATCATTTTTCAAAAGAAAAGAACTTAGTCTTTCATACCAAGCTCTAGGTGCTTGTTTAAGGCCATAAAGAGCTTTAGTAAGTTTGAAAACAGAATCTGGTTTTTGAGAATTTTCAAAACCAGGAGGTTGCTCAACATAAACTTCCTCCATTAAATAACCATTTAAAAAAGGCAGATTTAACATCCATCTGAAATAATTTAAAATTCATATAAGATGCATAGGCTAAAAGGATTCTAATGGCTTCTAACCTGGCTACAGATGCAAAGGTCTCATCATAATCTATTCCTTCTTCTTGATTATATCCTTTAGCTACTAATCTTGCTTTATTTCTAGTTATTATCCCTTGATCATCCTGTTTATTCCTAAAGACCCATTTAGTTCCTATTATTGGATAATCATGTGGTCTTTCAACTATTTCCCAAACCTTATTTCTCTTGAACTGGTTCAATTCATCCTGCATTGCTATTACCCAGCTCTCATCATCTAAGCCTTCTTCTATGGTCTTAGGTTCTTGTTGGGATAGGAAAGCAGAGAATTCAACTATGTTTCCAAAGTTTCTTCTAGTTTGAATACCAGTCTCTAAGTCACCTATCACAGATTCTAAAGGGTGATTCTTTAAGGTTCTAGACTGTCTAGGCATTACATTCAAAGGTTCTTCAGTGTCATGTTCTTCTGAACTGGACTGAATTTCTTTTATATCATTTTCAAAATCATTCTTTAAATTCTCAAGTCTCATGTTTTCATTAGAATCAGGTTCATCTATTTGTTCTATCCTTTTCTCAAAAGGATCAGATTCATCAAATTTCACATGAACTGATTCTTCAACAATCCTTGACTTTTTATTATAGACTCTATAAGCTTTGGAGGTTGCAGAATATCCTAAGAAAATACCTTTATCAGATTTTGGATCAAATTTACCAAGATTATCTTTGGTATTCAAGATGTAAACCTTGCATCCAAAAACTTTAAAGTAATTTACTTTAGGTTTTCTGTTATTCCATAGTTCATAGGGTGTCTTTTTCAAAATAGGTCTTATTAAAATTCTATTCATTATATAACAAGCTGTATTAACAGCTTCTGCCCAGAAATATATAGGTAGGCTATATTCATTTAACATAGTTCTAGCCATTTCTTGAATAGTTCTATTTCTTCTTTCTACAATCCCATTCTGTTGAGGTGTTCTTGGAGCAGAGAAGGTGTGTTTAATACCCATGTTTGAGCAAAAGGAATTAAATTCCTGGTTCTCAAATTCTCCACCATGATCACTTCTCAATGAGATTATATTAAAACCTTTTTCATTTTGAATAGATTTACAAAAACCTTCAAATAAACTAAAAGCTTCACTTTTAAATTTCAAAAAGAAAATCCAAGTAAATCTAGAATAATCATCAACTAATACATAAACATATAATTTACCAGCTAAACTTGCTACTCTTGAAGGTCCAAAAAAATCCATATGGATAAGTTCTAGAGATTTAGTTGTAGCAACTTTATTAACAGATTTGAATGATGATTTGTGTTGCCTGCCAAGCTGACATGCATCACAGAATCTGTCATTTTCAAATTTGAGACTAGGAAAATCAGAAACTAGATGTTTCTTAGATAATTTATGTAAAGCATATATATTGCAATGACCAAGTCTTCTATTCCAGATCCAGGATTCACTTATATTAGCAGTTAAGCAGTTTACTTGTTGTTTACACAAGGAATACAAATCCAAAGTATAAACATTATCAGTTCTGGGTGCTCTAAACTTAAACAGTTTATCTTTAGAAACAGTACAACTATTGTTAGTAAACTCAACAGTGTATCCATCATCACAGAGTTGAGAGATACTTATCAGATTGTGTTTTAACCCTTGTACATAAAGTACTTTGTTGATTGAGACTGTCTCTGGATCTCCAACTGTTCCAATACCAATAATCTTTCCTTTGGCATTGTCACCAAAGGTGACAAGTCCTCCTTCCTTTCGAGTAAGAGAAGAGAAATTAGCTGAAGTTCCACTCATGTGTCTTGAGCAGCCACTGTCCATATACCATATTTCTTTCTTTCTTTGGTGACCTTCTACCTACAAAGACATTCAAACAAATTGCTTTGGTACCCATATTTTGTTGGGTCCAGGAGTGTTAGCAAGCAGTGATCTGGGTATCCAGATTTTCTTTGTTTCCTTAAAATTGATTGAATCATATAGATCGTTGGAAATATAAGCTTTCTTCATTCCACATATTTGAGGTTGTCTTAGAAAACAGTTTTTAGCTATATGACCTTTTGTTCCACAGAAGTTACAAATAACCTGTTTAGTGCTAGGAACAAAATAATTTTTGTATAACTTAGGTTTTTCTCCTTTACTTCCAATTCCAAACCTTTCCTTTTTAATTACAGTTTTTCCAAGTATCTCATTTAAGGTGTTTTCTCCTTTTGTAAAAACTAATGAAGCCTTTTTATAAGATTCTACTTCATCCTGTAGAGTTTTTATTTTTGATTCAAAATTAATTTTATTTGAGTCAGCAGAGTTGTATTTGTCAATTAATTCCTTATGTTGTTTTAGCAAAGTATTTATCTCATCTGAAATAGCTTTGTGCAAGTTCTTTATAGATTTATATTTTTTAAATAATGAGTCATACCTTTCTTCAAGCATATTGCAGTAAGCTGCAAGTTTTTTATTTGAGAAGCTTGTTTCAGAGTTTGATTCATTATTTGAGTCAGAAGAGTAATATGAGTGTACCTCATCAGTTTCAGCCATGAAACACATATTTGCTTTTAAATTGGCTTCCTCCTTCTCTGAGCTTGATTCAGAAGAATTATTTGAGTCTTCAGAAACACTCCAAGTAGCTTTCATAGCTTTCTTGTCTTTCTGCTCATAATCATCTCTTTTGAAGAATTTCTTCTTCTTTGCATCTTTCAATTTTGGGCAATCCTGTCTGATATGTCCCATCTTTTTGCATTCATAACATCTCACTTCCTTGCTATCCTTTTTGAAGGATTTCTTGAAGTCTTTCTTCTTACTGTAGAACTTTCTGAATTTTCTGGCTAGCTGAGCCAGTTCTTCATCCGAATTTGAAGAATCGGAGCTTTTTGATTTAGCACTTACTTCTCTGTTCTTCATCTTTCTATCCTTTTGTTGAGAAGTCACTTTCAAAGCAGTATTTTCCCTTTTTATGTAGACTTTATGCTCATTTACCTCATCTTTCATTTCAGCTTCGTACATCATCAATGTACCAATCAGTTCTCTCATAGTTAGACCTTTAACAGAAGTTGATTGTCTGATTGCTGCAGAGATTCCATTCCATCGACTAGGAAGTACTCTCAGTACCTTCAACGCTTGATCAGCCTGCTTGATTGGTTCTCCTAGAGCTGTTATATTATTGACAATTTCTGTCAATCTTCCATTCATCTGAGTGATTCTCTCTCCTTCAATCATTCTGAAAGTATCGAATTTTAACTTAGCAGTTGCATATCTCATCTGTCTTACATTATCTGTTCCTTCATAAGCAACAGCTATTGTTTGCCACATTTCATATGCAGTCGGGCATTGAGATACTCTGTTAAATTCATCTGGTCCTAGACCACAGATGATTGCATTCATAGCTTTTGAATTTATGTCATACTCAGCCTCTGTAGCAGCACTCCATGTGTCGGGATGTTCAGGAATTTCATAGGGAGTCAGAATCTTTAAATAGACTTTGTAACCAAGATTTTTCAGATAAATAATCATACGTGATTTCCAGCAGCCATAATTATCTCCATTAAAGTAAGGTGCTCTGACCATTGACATTCCCTCTCTCATATCAGCCATGATACACTATGTATAATCTTTAAATACTTCTAGCTTGATAAGACTTTAAAAATAAGAAGCTCCTCCTCTGATACCAATTGTTGGATCTGAATCTACGGATTACACACAAGAGGGGGGTGAATTGTGTCTTTTCAAAATTATTACAATCTCTTCAATTTAGACAAATTCTGTCCACTATGCTTTTGCACGATTAAATATGCAGCGGAAAAAGTAAAAGCATGAACACACGGATGTATAGTGGTTCGGGGAACAGAAGGCCCCTAGTCCACTCCACCAACGCTCAAATCCACGAGCTTGGCGATTTTCACTATCTGGTCCTCGTTTCCACAGACCTGTTCACAACTGAGTACAGGCAGTTGACACCTTTACAAGATTCAGGCAAACACAGCCTTCCTGGTTCAAACACGAACCCACACAGCTTAGAACGAGAAGCTGATCACTCAAAAATAAAAAAGGGTTTCGATAAAGAAAACACTTCTCCAGTTGTTCTTCACGATTGCAACAGAATGCAATTGACAGTAGATAGATCGTTGTCTTCAGAAAATAAAGATCTGTAATCAAAACAGTTCTGAGTCGATCCAGTTGCAATAGATATTACCAGAAACTTCACAACTTCAGCAGCAATAGATTCACAACAGATAGTCGATGTAGAACACGTGAATCTGCTATCAAGATCTTCCTTCGGCAATAAAGGTTTTACACTTCTTCTCGATCACCAGAAAAGAACGCCTTTACACAGTCTCTGTTTCTTGCTCGTTAAAAGATCAATCTATCTATTTCACACACTTTCCTGTGTATATATATATATTCGAAGTTTCCATGATAGAACATATATATTCAAATTTGAGAAAATCTTCCGCATAAATAGATCCATGAAAATCTCCTTTAGATTCGCGATATTAAATGAAATAACAGATCCGTTGTAACTCCCCTGAAGAATCGGCATAAAAAGATCCGTTTAAATCAATCAGTAATCCGTTGAAAATCGTCTTTGATTCAGTCAAAGTCGTACTTAAGAATCGGCTCGAAATCTGCTTAATAATCCGCTTGTTTGACCAATGCAAAAGGAAATATCGTCTGTCAAAAATATCCCGACGCCAAACGTAGGGTTGATGACGTGGCTCCAAACGTAGGGTTCACAAACGTAAGGTTCACAAACGTAAGGTTCAGAACGTACATACTTTCTCTTCAGCATTCAAAACGTAGGGTTGATCATCCATACTTTGTCTCGCTTCAACTCTCCAAAGAACATACGGTTGATTATAAAAGTAAGGTTGATGATCCATACTTTTGAGAAACAAACTCAACACTGAAAACTAACGTACGATTTCTCTTCCATAATTGTCCAACAACGAAAACGTAAGGTTCCTTCCACACGTAATGTTCTTCTTCCGTACTTTTCAACAACGTAAGATTCATTAACCATACGTTTCAAAATAATGTAAGGTTCCTTAACCATACGTTTCTTTTAACATTAAAAGTAAACTTTTCATCCATATGTTACGTTCATCAACGTAGGGTGTGAACAGTGATTCCAGTATGCGCTAAAATTGATCTCGCGCTACAGTGATTCCAGAACACGCTAAAATTGATCTTGCGCTACAGTGATTCCAGAACACGCTAAAATTGATCTCGGAATAAATGAAGTACGAAATCTCGTTGTATGAAATAAATAAATAAAATAAATTCCTGCAAAATACTCAACGAAATAATTAGTAAATAATTAAGGGTATTTGTGAGCATCAAAATCATCATAAAGAGACAGAGTATTATTTGAAATAATCTCCCCCTTTAAAAAACATTATTTTGAATTGTTTGAAAACAATACATTGCTCAACACCTAGAATTTCTATTCTATATTGCATGATCATTCCACTATATCTTGGATCATTATTTATATGTAATATTTATTTAATAATTACCATAACTCATTATTTAATGTGTGTGGGAAATATTATATGGTAACCTCAAGTTATGTTTATAAACAACATGTACTATATCTTCATTATATCAATGAATTCTTCTACCTCTCCCTTATACATAAAAAATTATTTAATCATGATGATATTCAACAATCATTATGAATTGGAAAACCATATGGTATATTAAAACATTAAACCTATAGTTTAGATTCCAATTGATCTAATCCATGAAAGGGTCGTATTTGTGAGGAGAATTTTTTTTATATTACTAAATAATTTGTTATAAAAAGGATTTATATAGGTAATTAATTGTTCATCATAGTTTTATGTGTGATCAATGTATATCACTCTGTTTTTTTAATATATGTCCCATAATTTATGTTCACATATAAAATCACTAGTGAATCCTCACCTCTCCCAAAAATGAGAATTGTAAATCTTATTATACTAGAAAACAATCACTATTTTATTGAGTGATCTGTATCATACTGGAAGGACTTCACTGCCCTTGGAGTTTGTATAGATTTCATTTATTATAGTATCTCTCTTATGTACATTTAATATAGATATATCTATATTTAATGATATCATGCTATGGGATACAATGTGGTGGTGTCATTATAACTCCCTATAAATGTATTATACAAATTGGGTTGGTTTATTCTCACCTTCTCATTAAATGATATATAAAACATATGACCTAATTGTATTATGTGGGATCGAATAATATTCATTTATTTTGAATGATTCTAGTGGTTGTGTATTTTATTCATATTTATATAGGTTCCCACATCGCCGTAAAGGAAATTCTTCATAATAAAAAAAATAAATTATTAACCATATTTAAACCCATAATCTTCTTCATGGTAAAAATTATAAAACCAAATAAACTAAAGAATGCCCTTTAAAATCTTCAAGAGAATATATATTAAATAAAATAAAATAAATATTAATTTTCATTAATATTTGGCACCAAAATTCACACAAACACATAAAATTTATTATATTCAAATGTAATATGTGATTCTTGGGGATATGTGTTGTACTAATCTATATCATGGTGTTATTATGTTTATAAACACTATCCATTCATTCAAATTATTTAATTTAAGTCATATTATGTATTTTATGTAAATTTAATGTGCCATATTACCCTTCATATCAAATATATTTTGAATAATTGAGAAAAGATTAGACATATAATTATCCAAAATTAAATTTCATTTAATTATATTAAGTTACTTAAGGTATGTGTTAATTATATGTGGGGTGGCCATTCATGATAGCAGATAAGTGAATGGTGTATTTGATACCTAGTGAAAGTCACTAACTAGCTGGTGCCATGTGTCTAGAAGAAATATATCTCAAAAAAGTATCATAAACTCGATGGGGGAGTCCCACCAGCCATTTGGGGTATAGGTAGTAGCATCTCTTCATCAAAAGGTCCATCATCCAGCCATTAGTGTTGTAATGACTCCTTGGTTCCAATTTTGTAACTGAGGAAGTCTTAAGGAAGACAACAAGATATATCATATTTAATTGCATGTATTTGATGGTTCCATGTATTTTCCGACATAGGTGCATTAAATGTTGTCTAAAAGACCATTATGGTGGATTGTTCCATGTTCTGTGTACTCTATGTTTCTAATTGTTTTTGGAAATATTTAGATCCATTAAAAGGACTCTCATAGACCCATGAAGACAAAAACCAGTTACCTACATGATATCAAGTTCTAAATAAATATTAATTTTTTATATCCATAAAATCTAGAAAAAGAGAAACATCAATTTTCTATGTTAATCAATGTATCTACAAACTTTTCTATATAAATTATCCATATTCTGTTTTACATCATTCAATCTTGGTTATTTTCAGAATTGTGTATTATATTCCCTAAGAAATTTTATATTTATTTATCCTCAACTAACCAATGGTTCACAATTTACAACAGTGTGGGGTGGGTTACATGATGAAATATGTTGTTAAAGAGGGAACCCACAAACTAAAAATTTTAGTTAATGGTTATTATTCTTGGATGTAATAATGGGAATTATTCAATTGACCTCTCACGTTGAGGGGTAGAGAAAATGGGATAAAATGGATCTCTAGCTGACAAAATTATCAGACTAGATTTTACTCTAATTTATATTTCTACATTACATCAATTAAAAATGAAATTAAAAAATTCATAATTTGATTTAAAAAATTCAAATGATTTATTTACATTGATGTTATTATTTTAAAATTGAATCTATTTTATCAACTATCACATTATTTTATATATTTTATTAATTGGTTGTAATTTAATTTCTAAATAGTAAATCCACCCTTCATCATTCCATAATATCTAATAGATAATTAGTATCAAAGGATTAATTTTGTATTTGACAAAGAATCGTTTTATTCAAATCAATGTTATTTTTCAAAATCCCTTGTTTTTAAATTCTTTAATTAATTTTAAATAATGATATTTATTATGTAATGTAATTCAGATTAGTTTTATCCAATTTTTATTGAAATTGACTACTCCTATTGGAATATTTAGATATCGACCTACTTTGGTTGTATTTCATAACATTTTCGGAAAATGGTTGTTAATGAGTATGATATACCTAAAGAAACTAAAGAAAATTAGACACCATAATATATAAAACGTTTAGAATTGAATAAAAAATTATGATTTTTTTTCATTTTGTTCATTGTAGAAATTTGTTTAAACATGTTTCCACAAGAAAAATAACATTTCAAATTTTATATTTTTATTAATATATAGTCAAAAGAACAGATAAAATTCAATAAAATGAGAATTTATATACACCGTCAATAGAAAAAACAATTACTATAAAATGTGATAAATTTATTACTATAATGTTAATAAGATATACTCTAATATTTAATTGTATAAAGTATATCAAATATTATTTACCTAAAAAATAAATTATAAGAAAAAGATTATGGGTGTTACCTTTATCTTGATCTCTTAATGTAATGGTAATAATATAATATAAAAATTTGAAAATTTTGGATTTTGAAGAATGCATCAGATCCTTTATGACATACAATATCATGATAGAATTTCAAAAATTACACCATAAAAATAAAGAAAATCATAAAAAAATAAAAAAAATGTAAGAAAAATAACAAAGCTAGAGAATTGAAAACCATTATGATACTTGCTGAAAAAAGATGTTCAAATGCAAGAAAACCATAAAAATAGAAAACCAGAAGGAAAAGAAAACCATAACTGGACAAAAAAAAGCTAGAGAATAAGAACAGTGGTGGCGTACACAAAAAATAAAATCAGAAGGAAAGAACAGTGGTGGCGTACACAGAAGATTTACATAACTGGAGGTGTGGTTATATATAATGATTATTTATTCAGAAAACCATTCCTTTAAAGAAGTAAATGGTAACATAACTGGAGGTGTGGTTATATATAATGATTATTTATTCATGATCATAAAAATTATCCTCAAGAAGATTTACACCAACAAGATATTCAAAAAATAAAATCAGAAGGAAAGAACAGTGGTGGCGTACACAGAATATAAAAAAATGTTCACTTAAAACTATAGTTTTGCATCTATAAGAAAAATATCAATGAAAATAAGTAAGATACAAATGATTTTAATGACTCTACAAAGATATGTAGTGATGATTTCATAGACTATAAATCACCATCCATATTTAGTGACTTGAGACAAAAATTCATTATGACACTTGTTGAAAAAGATGTCCTGGTTAGTATACATTTTTCGAATTACACCTCATCCTCTTATTCCCTTAATTATTCACATTCTTCTTGTACATATTATTATTAATCCAATAGTCAAATTCATTATGAATATTTTTAATATGTATGAAATCAATATGAAATTGGTCATCATCAACTTTATTCTTTATGTGTAAACCTCTAGAAGAAATATTATCAATTGATTCAAGAAAAATAAATTATCCCACACTAAAAAGATGTTCAAATGCAATATAAATATGATTTGAATGTAGATAATATTTAAATCACCATTAAAGACCAAAAAATATATTTTAATCTTCAACCAAGGTGAATAATATTTTAATTGAATTTTTGGATCCAAAACAAATAGAAAAGATTAGTTCAATTTTGGTTACTCTAGTAATATTAGATTTTAAAAAAATCAATTTCAAACTTATGTATTTTATGATGTTTCTAAATAAATAATTTTCAATTATTGAAAAGAACTTGGTCATTTAGTTTATAAATATTATTTTGAGTATTTTGTGATATAGAATTCCAAATTCAATCCATCTAACATATAATTTTAATAAAATAAAATAAAGTAAAAAACATTGATTATAAAAAAATTACTAGAAAATGAATGTTTCCCAATATTTTTTTTCTTACAAAAATATATAGTCGATTGATTTTTTGTAAAAGTATATCATGAGAAAACCCAATAAAGAAATTTGGTACATATATTCTCTTTAATCAAGCCATATGTATTATGGCTTCTTCTAATTCAATAAAACCAATAAACATAAAAGAAGTCACATTAATTTTAGTGGTAAATATAGGGGTAGTATAATCAGTAAAGGTATAAATAGTTTTTGTAATGAAACATTATAAAAATATATTCATAAATGGTTGGAAAAAACTTCTAAAAAATATTAGTTATTTACATTATAACGGTTTTATAATCTCTTTAGTAAATGATTTGTGAAAATATTTTGACTCAAAGGGAAAAATTATTTTTACCACTTCATGATTTAAAAATGTTCACAAAATTAATTTAAAATATCTTCTATGCCAAAATTTCAAATGTCGTAGTGCAACAGTTAAGCAGTTAATAATTTCAGCCAAGACACCTTGTTAATTTTTCTCACACTATCTCATCAAACTCCACTGATATCTTATAGTATGATATATTTGACATTATTATTTCAATTATGAAAAGTTTTTTAGTGCTTAATAATTCGGTACAAAAAACAATACATATTTTTAATCAAACCAATCAACCTCATATGTATTTAAACTAACCCATTGTGATGTTTTTAGTCAAGATAAAATTGAATGTATATGTGAAAAAACCAAAATTCTCATGACATTTGATGACATTACAAGATTCACATTTTCTTATTTCACAACTCATAATAGTGTATCAATCAATTTTTTCATCTTTTATATTAAAATATTTAAAATTAATAATCATTTAAAAGTATTTTAATTCACAGTGATCATGGAGAAGAATTTATTAAGAAGGAATTTAATTATTTATGTTCCTCTGAATTCTATGATATTTGTTTTCCTTGAATCCCTCAATAGAAAAGATCATATGTATACCAAATCTGAAATCCATGAAATACCTCAAACTGTTTTAAATGATTTTTATCTTCCAAATTATTTGTTGGATAAATCTGTGAATACTGTATTATATATAATTAATCACTGAGTACATAAAAATTTAATAAAATCCCTTTTATGAACTTTAGTACAATAAAAATTCTATGTTAATATTTTGTAATGTTTTTTGCATATGATATATTTTAAATAGCTAAAAAATAGTGGAAATTTTGATTCTATGTAAGATGATTGTATATTTATTTGGAAATGAAACTCAAGAAATGATTACCATGTCATCAATAAAAGGTTTAAAAATATGGAATAATAAATAAATGATTAAAATATTTGAAATCCCCAATCTCAATAGATTTTGGAAAAATTATTTTAAATGATAATTTTCTGATTAAAGAGGATTTAGAATAATAAAAATATTATTAAATTTACATTCCTCATGTTTTCAAAAAACTTATAGACCCTACCTTAAAATTTTTAATTGATTATTTACAATTACGGTATTACACTTATATGTCAGTCTCATATAAGGCTGAACACCAAACCATAGCCTCTAAATGTTAACCCAAAAAACTAATTATTCTTTTATTATTGAAAACATTGATCTTTTCATGAAATATGAACTAAATAAAATCACATAAAATGATTTATAATATCTCATGGAATGATCTAGTTATAATAATTTCACTGGTCCAAATAAGGTTTTAAAAATGAAAGTGTTGAATCCGATAATATCACAAGAATAAAACACTTCAAGTAATAAAAGGTTATAAAAACAAATAACGAATCTACTATGTTAAAACCAATTCCCTTTTAGCTCACCTATAATATATAAGAACCTTTTTTTAATTCAATTCACAACTAAATTTTAAACACTATTTATTGGATTTCAAAAGCCTATTTCTGAATGTTTTTATTTAAAAATACGTTTTTATTGAATAACCACGTAGTTTAAAAATCCTCAACATCAATATTCAGATTTAAAATTATCAAAATATCTTTATTTTTTATTAAATTCCACACTACATGTGTATGAATGTATTTATAATTATATTATTTTATAAGGTTCTAAAATAGTCAAATCCACCTATATTCTCTTTTTAAAACACATATCAAATGATATTTGGTCAATTAAAATTTATGTTGATGATTTCATGTTACCCTTCATCCAATTTTAAGCCATGTTCTGATCATTCTAATAAAATAAATAATGAATTTGAGATGATATTCATCGGTGAACTTAAATTCAATATCTGTTTGAATATTTATCAATTTTTATGAGGAATATTATTAAACTAAGGAAAATATACTAGAGAGATATTAAAATGATTCAAAATGTATCATGATAAGTAATTTATAATTCCCATTATTATGATTTACAATATTATGTTGGATTAATTCTTTAATATTGCAAAAAACATAGGGATATATTTAAAATATATATCATGATTTTCCATTTAAACTTTAAAAATTATACATTAATTTTTTACATCTTAAAATATTTAATATCCTATATTTTTATTGGTATATATAAAAAATTTAAATTTATATATCTAATAACATGAATTTCTATTAATATTATGTATCTGTCCCATTCATGATATTTTCTCAATTACTTTTTTATATTAGGTGTATTGGATTATCATTATGTGAGAGAAAGTCTTACTCCTATATCTAGGAATTTTCATGAAAATATATATTCAAAATTATATATAACAATTTAATTTAATGGATTTTCTAGTTTTTTAGGTTACATTAATGGGTAGATTACATGTTTTCTCAAGGATATTTGGAGGTCATAATAATGTATTATATGTATCATTATCTATGTTTACTGTTCTTGGAGTCATGTCAATTGATCCAAGTATGGTTTTAATCAAATTTAGATATGGCAGTTATTGAAGGAGTATAAATTAATTTTATACTAGCTACTCAGTAAAGGGATATACCTAGTGAATTTCAGTATTCTATGAGAATAATTTCTCCACATTCCCCACCTTATAGTTGGGGGAGTTACATAATCCAATTGGTGGTGAATGAAATAGTATATATTGTCAAAACCTTCCACCAACCAGGTGTTGGAGGGGTACTTTCTAGCTAATGCACATTTTATAATTGAGTAATTCTTCAGGAATCCCACCTATTACCAGGTAATATATACATGGTATTAAGTGGTGTCAGGATGTGTCCCATGATGAAACATTAAATTTCATTTAAATGAACATTATGATCACCCACTCCAAGATATAAATTATAAATGTTTCTAGATGAATCCTGATCCTTTCTTGAGCCGATAGAGTTACTCTCATAGCTCATAAAAGATAATCATTTTTACTACGATTCTCTCATGTTCTTAATTAATATTTAATTTTTATCTCCAGAAAATCCCCTAAAAGTTCCAACATAAATTTTATCAATTATTAAAAGGACCTCTAACCATATCTCTCAAATATCTTCATCTGTTATTCTACATCCTTCAAATGAAGGAATTTTTTAGTGGCCTATAAAGTGTTTTCCTAATGTAAATCCATCTTTCGTAAAAAAACTTTCACCAATGTTTTACATGTATAATATTTGTGGGATGAGTTACTTGATGATCGATGATATTCAAGTGGGAAATAATGGGACACAATTGTGAGGAGTTGGTTTTGGTAACTATTGAAACCAAGGGATTTATAGAATTGATCTCTCTTGTTTAGGGGTGGGGATATAGGGCCTTACAAAAATATTTATCTAAACTCCTTATCAATCCATATTTTTATCTTCATTTTATTTCCTAACAACAACATTTTCAATTGACCCACTTCAATTCATCAACATGGATTTCAAATTTTGACCCATTATTTTCATTGATATTATTATTTCAATCCATTGTTAAATTGAACAACTATTGCAGTTATAATTTATTATTGTTATTAACTTCTTTAAAATTTGGGTTTTAAATGATGAGTAACCCATATCAATAATCTGGGATGAAATGTTTAATCATTTAAAGGTAAATAAAAAATATTAAGTATTTTCATTACATATCTCCCCCTCACTACACTTTTTTACTCTAAAATCATAAGTGAAGTCCGATTTATGATTTTAAATACTTTAACAGAAACAAATTCCAATCTTGACACCCTAATATCAATACTGATTCTAATATGTGTATAATTTCCCTAATTGTATTCTATTCATAGTCATTTATTACATCACTTTTTTACACCCACTCAATGTTTATTCATACCTTCTTATAAATGTATCACTCAAAAATCAATGGGATTTTTGTTAGTTTAGTTATGAATATGATGATGAAAAATTTTGATCCATGAAAGGTAGCATGCTCTAACCTTTGTGAATTTACAACCACCACTAATAAATATGTTTATGATTATTAATAAAGTACATAATCATGATTGTGTTTTAGGCCTCTCTAACTTTTTTCTACAACATTAGTAAGCAATTTGTGTGTTTTTTAATGTATATTGCACTTGATTCATACCCCATCTAGAATAGAGTCCCCACTATTAATCTCGATAAGAACATGATATATTTTAATTTTTTTTCTATATATATATCATTCATACCAAATCTATTTTACATTTAAAGCAAAAATAATAATAAATATATTCTGAATTTTGAAAAAAATGAAAAAATGAAATATCATAAAAATATATTATTTCATTCTCACCATAAAAGAGTAGTGGTACTTTCTAGTAATACCTCCTCAATAATATTGGATTTTAAACCAATTATTTATACAAATGGGATGTGTATCATAAAATTATAATTCATAGGGTAAGGGTAAATACAAATTTTTATTTGAACATATTTTCCCCAACCACAACTGATGTCAGATAACCTATCTCATCAACACATTTGTTATTTGGAGCTGAAAAACCTTGATTTCAAATAAAAAGAAATTATATAGAAATTCATTCTCCAGGTTACCAAAAAATTTTGGTTGTTTTTATCCAAAATAAAAAATAAACTATTTCACTTCATACATTCAATGTACATTTCTGGTGCATACCGAAAAACATAAAAATGATCCTCAATTCAGTTTTAACACCTAAAAACGTAAAACGCTTGTATTTAATGACTAAGGGACACATTTTCTCAAAAATTAACCCATATAAATTAGGTAATAATGAACAGTGTAATTTCATATGACATTGTAAATAAAAAATGATAAATATAAATAATTCCTACTATGTGAACATCTATCTTTAAATTTTATTTTGATGACATGGGATGTAACGACCCGTCCCCTGGGGCATGTGTCGTAACCATCCAAAGCACGCCTTCCATATTCCAGGGGTTGGAGACTAGAAATAGAAAGGTGAATCCCTAAAACAGGAAGGTATTTCCTTTAAACCTGTAAAAACACACAATCTATGAACATAAAAAGATGAAACTTTGAACTAAAACGACATTAGAAAAGGTGTGTACTGAAATTAAAGGGGTTGGAATAAAAGCCCAATTGAAAGATACATCTACAACAGAAAAATAGAATATAGCTCCTGGAATCGTCCACCTAGGATCCTACCAGAAGGGTAGGTACAGCTCTTCTCCACTACTCTCTAAATCATCCAATCTTCTCCATGTACCACCTAGTCCAGGCTCCCTCAAGTATTAGCCTAGCTACTCACTATCTCATAAGACACAACATGTTACGTGTGATACCGTGAAGGTGTGAGTCTAACAATACCTAGTAGGCACCGCGATTACCCCTAAAGGTCTCCCATAATTCCACAATATAAAACCAAAAAGCATGATATCATTTACAAAGAACAAAGAAATAAATAGGGAACAAACTTGGTATAATTAAAGAAAATAAGTAAAGAGAATTAGTCGAGAATTTGGATCATCATATTCTATCAAGGGCACTAATGCTGACCATACAAAGTCTAACCCACACAGCATTGATAGGTACTAACCCTCACTGAACAACACAGGATCTGACTCACCCATGGTTGATAAGTACTAACCACTACAAGAACCAAAAATGGTCTGACCCACATAGGATCTATATGCACTGACCCACAAAGGATTGCTGAGTGCTGACCCATACAGTGTCTGACCCACAAAAGATCGGTCTGTCCCTGATCCACAATGGACCACTCAAAGATGGTCCTAGTCGGGTCGCATACAGCTAATACCCCAAGAATCGATTATTGTTGAACCAAATAGGATCGCTAGGTGCTGACCCACAAAGGATCGCTCGATACTAACCTCGGTATGATCTGTCTCCAACCTCCAGCTCACTACCAACCACTAGATTCCCGCTCATAGTACGCTTGATTCTAGGAGAACCACTACACAAGACATCAGTCATATTTCAACCATGAAGAAGTCCCACTATGAAGTAAATCGATGACCCTTCATGTCATGAGGGTCCCAACTAAAAAGATGGAACATCCACCAGATGCATGATCTCTATGTTATTGGAATTTTAGTGCAGAGTGAATAGTTAGATTTAGAGTCAATCCAACCTAGTTGTACTCAAACATTCTCCAAAACTCGTGTGGAGTATCTCAAAAGGACCTTCTTGATCCAAGGATCATAGTTCCATAGATGGTTCATCAAACAGATATATGTTTCGCAAGATACATCCATTTAAGCATAACTGGGCCCGAGAGGGGATTGGGTCCGGTCTGACCCATCCCAACTTGGCCTGGGCCAACCCAACAAGGCTCGAGTCTGACCCATTCCAGCCCGAACTAGTCTAGGTCATCCCAGTAGGGCTGGACCATGGTGGGATCATCCCACTGGGCCACGGTCTGGCCCAACCCGCCTACTGGGAGTAGAATATCGTGCGGTCTAGCTCGCTGGCTGGCACAACCCACGCAGAGTTGCATCATCTGCTGCTCCCGAATGGTTCAAAGGATCTATTCAACTCCTTTATTGGTTGCTCCAGGTGGCACTACCTCATCACCCATGGGACCCATAGGGAGCGGGTCCACTGCATCGCCACAGCTTTGAGCCACAACTTCCTTTAGTGCAGCATACAACGGAGCGCCACCTCTACCTCCGTGGGAGGACGTTTCCGGCCTCTTATCTAACCATCACCGGCCCAAGTGACGCCACTCTCCCATTGAGTAAGATATTTTCCAGATGGGTCCATCATCCTATGGTTCCGGCCACTGCCCTCGTCCGCCGGTGTCATGCCAACGCTTCTTCCTCGGGCTACCGGGTGAGCTCGGGGGGGGGGGGTGCATTCTTCCTTATAAATGTTCTTATGGTCCTCTCGGGATGGCATCTTCATTGCATGATGCTCAGTTTTACGGTTCTGTCAGGTTGGAACATCCAGTCTCTGATGATCGCAATGCAAAACAAGTGATGGAGGGCTCAGTCCTTGTTCGTTTATCCTGCGACCTCCCCCATAGCAATAAAACAAGTGGGGGTAATTTATAAATCACATTAAAATAATGATAAACCCCATTACAATACACCAAAATGACCAACTAGAAATTCAAAAATGTTGAAATGAATTGGGTTAATTTCATTAATTGAATTTCAACCCCTACCTCATGAACTATCAGAGGTATCGCGTTCATTGGGAGAAGGAGTGTCCCCAATGGAGTTATTTCATCAGCGTTCATCAATCCCAAATCCTCACCTCACAATCTTCAATCCTCCATCAGGGGAAGACATCATGTAACTTCACCATATATTCAATTCTTGGTGAATCCATTTCAAAACTCCACCACGAGCCTCACTTAAATAGAGGGGGAAATGGTGAGTAAGGCACCGAGGACTTAATGAGGTTTATTTATTTAATGAACCTCTTAATTCCCCAAGGGTGTAGTTGAAAATAAAATAGATTTGTTCCATTAATTTTTGTGACAAGTCACTGATCCCCACCACCATCAATCATCCGCTGGAGAAAATGAAAAAAACATATTAATTTATTTTATTATTTTTCTATAAATTCCAAAATTTATCATTTTCTCCTGACCTACTATTGTTGAAGTGAAGCGTCCATTAAGTGAATCTCAGTGCTGGGGATTCAACAGTTCCCATCGATGTTTAATCTGATCACTAGTTCAAAAGATGGAAAATGGAGCTAGTGCATTTACTGAACATACCATAAAAAATTACATAAATTCATTCTGGGAACACTGGGCCTCAGAATCACCCTCCGTTAATTTCCACGGACTTGTAATAATCCAAAAACAACAAAAAAATTACATAGAATTTTTATATGTTTACTTTCTCCCCACTTAAGGGCATTTCATCCCCTAAAGCTACAACAACACTAGGGGAACAAATGGTGGTACTGAGAAAACAACTAGTCCTCCCACTCAAATGTTCTCTCCTAGAGATTCCCTTGCTTCCAAAAAACTCGTAATAGAGGAATTTACCATTAATGAAGGACCCTCTCTTATTGATCCTCTATCTCCCCCAAAAACACCTCAAAAATGTCCCCATCGTCGATGTCCAGCTTTCCCTAGTCGATAATATGTGATGGATCAAGCACGTATCTCCTCTGATGTGACACATTGAATACATTATTCATCTAGTGAAACTGTGGGGGAATATCTTGATGGTACGCAACCCCACCTACTCTGCTAAGGATCTATAAGGGTCTGATGAACCTCAGAGACAGCTTGCCGCCCTATCCAATCCTTCATAATCCTTATTGGGGTGATACCCATAGGAAGAAATGGTGTCCCTCCCCAAACTCTAAGGGTCTTTATCTCCTATCGGAATAAGCCTTCATTCGGCTCTATGCAGTCTTCATCTACTCTTGGATGACCTGCACCTTCACTGTGGTAGCCTATATCAGCTCTGAACCCATAATTGCTGACTCCCCTTGGTCTGCCAGCAATGTCGTGATCTGCATGGTCGTCCTTATAGGACACCAAATGGATCCATCCCAATGTTTGAGTGATAAGTGTTTTTTAATTAAATCTCCACCAGTGGTAGGTGGTCCTCCCAACTACGGAAAAAATCAAGGACACAAGATAAAGCATGTCTTAGAGTGTCTGTATGGTCCACTCTATATAACCATCTATCTGAGGATGGAAGGTAGTTCTTAAGTGAAACTAAGTCTCGAACACCTCCAACAATCATTTCCTCAATAGAGAGGTAAACTGTGCATCACAATCTGATATGATTATTGATTTTAACCGATGATGTCACACAATCTCCCTTAGGTAGAGGCATCTAAAGCCCTCTACTGATCCCTGCTCTCAGATGTGTAAGAAGTGAGATGACTTGGTGAGTCGGTGAGTGGTCTATTATATGGAATCGAGGCCCCCAGACATACGTGGTAGACCATTCATGAAGTCCATAGAATTACCATCCGACTTCCACTCTAGTTCCTCAAGTCACTGAGAGAGGCCTGCTGGTAGCTGATTCTCGGCCTTCACTTGCTGACAGGTGGGGTATCGGGATACAAACTCTGCCACTGCTTTCTTCATCCATGGCCTCTAGTACTAACATTGGAGGTCATAGTAAATCTTCTCTACTCCATGTTTTTTCCCTAAAGGGGATGTGTGGAACTCCATCAACACCTAATCTTGAAGAGTCACTAGTTCCATGGTTCATCCTTTGAATATGATGTTGTTCTCTGCAGAATCAAAAAATCATTCAGGAGCCTCTACTGAGGATATCTGAGCACATAGGGCCTTTTAGTCTATGTCCCCAAGATGTGCCTCCTGATCTCACTGATGAATTGGGGGAGTGGCGGCCATAGACTGGAGACAAGATGCTCCAATTCTATCCACAAAGGAAATATCCAATGCGGCTAGCTTCTCTGTCACCTCTGTCAGCAACTGTAGGCCATTCCTCCTACTGAGTGAATCTACTACAACATTCCCCTTCCAAGGAGTATAGACTATCTCAATGTCATAGTCTTTGTGGAACACTATCCATCATTTTTATATCATGTTAAGTTCCTTCTATGAGAAGATATTACTAATACTCTTTTGGTCATATTAAATAGTAAACAATTCACCAATCTATTAGTTATTCCACATCTACAGTGCAAAGACCACTACTGCTAACTCTGGGTCAGGGGTGGCATGGTTCCTCTAATACTATCTCAATTGTTGTGTGTCTTAGGTGATTAACGCTCACTCTTTCATTAATAAACAACCCCAGTTTGGTCCCTGATGCGTCACAGTAGACTAGACAACCAACTCCCTCTTATACCAGCCTCAAGAATGGTGCACTCATCAGTCTCTACCTCAGCTCCTGAAAACACCACTGTCACTTCTCCATCCCCAAGAAAGGGTACCCCTTCTTCATCAAGGATGACATGGGTGCCGATACCCTGGAAGAGACATGTACAAATATCTGGTAGTACCCATCGAATATTAGGAAACTCCGCACCTCGGTCACACTCCTGTGTGGATCCAAAACAAGAACTGCATCTACCTTCTCTGAATCTACTACGACTCTAGCCTTCAAGATAATATGCCCCAGGAAATGAACATCTTGTATCATGAACTGGAACTTCTAGAGATTTCTATAAAGCTAGTGCTCTAGGAGTGTATCTAGAACTATCTACAGGTGTGTGTATTTCTCCTCCACTAATGTAGAGTATATCCGGATGTCTTTGATGAACAAAACCACAAACAGATTGAAGTATAGCTGAAAGATCATGTTCTTGAGCCCCATGAAAACTTCTGGAGCATTGGTCAATCAAAAAGATGTCACCATGAACACGTAATGGCCATACCGACATATGATGTTTGTCTTCAGTTCGTCCTCATTTTATACTCTAAGATGATGATAGCCCGATCTGAGGTCTATATATGAAACCCAAGGTACTCACTTCAGCTAGTCGAAGAGATCATCGAACCACAGGAGTGGATAATGTTTCTTCATGTCCACCTCTTTTAGGCGCGGATAGTCCACACATAGCCTTACACTCCCATTTTCCTTCTTGGGGATCTAAATTGGGGATGCCCATGGAGAAACATTGGGCCTTTCGAACCCCTTTTTCTGCAAGTCCTTCAATTGTACCCTCATCTCATGAAGCTCCAAAGGAGCCATCCAATATAATGGTGTTGATATCGGTGCATCTTAGTGTACAAGTCGATGTTAATGTCTACCTCTCTGTGAGGAGGTTGTCATAGATCATCATAAGGAAAGACCGAATCATACCGGTCTAAAACTACAAGACAACTTGTACTCCTCACATCAACTGATCAAAGGGTGAGGCTATCCAACTTATGAGTAATTGGTTGCACCATTCTCTGAGATAGTCCATCATCTACTGCAAAGGTTTGCTTCTCACTAGTGAAGTTAAACGTGATCCCATCCTTGCAGAAACACCACACATTTCACCTATAACAGTAGATTGGAGCATGGACTATGGATAGACAGTCCATACCCATGATGACATCGTAAGGCCTCGACGCTACTACTAGGATATCTCCGCCAATGATCACACATCCTAGAGTTAGCTCACACTGCATGAACTAGTGTGTAATCATCAAATCATATCCTGTAGGAGTCTCTAATTGTAATGATCGATCCAACTGATCCATTAGAATCTACAAACATTGAACGAGTGTTGTGGAAATGAAAGGGTGGATGGAACCAGTGTCAATAAGTACTTCATCTAGGATGAAATAGACACATATTGATCCTCTAATCATATCTTCAGCACCATGTTCATAGTCCTCTGCTACCTGAATTTATGATCACCCATGTTCAGTTACTCACGATGGTTGGGGTGGACCTCCTGGTGGTGGTGGTGGTGGTAGAGCCTCAATTCGATGCCCACCACCTACTGCACGCCCAACTCCTCATCCTTTTCTGCTGCTCAACGGACCTCCTTGCTTGAAAATATTCCTCTGACATGACAGTCCCTAGACCATCTGTTGATCATCAGAATGGTGGGTTGGGTTGTTGTGAGCCATGTGACCCTTCCTGCCGCATTTGTAGCGTAGTCTGCCTCCCCGCTGACCTTTTCTGCCTAGTGAGCACCGCACCTCCAACCCTATATCATGGGTTCATCCACCGATGGTTATGGCCTTCTAGGACCTCTAATTCATCTATCTAATGCCTCCTAGAAATTACTCTTATGCCTATTGATTGATGGTGGCTATCACCGTTAGTGCCTACACAGCTATAAATCTCTCCACCAATAATGATCGCTCAAGCACTCCAACCTGCTTCAGTATATTCAGCGATATCACCAATGCTATGATCTCTCCTTGGATACCCACCTCAAAGGTTTGATCCCTGATGAATGGTTCTCGTACCATGTTGGTGGAGTAGAAAAATTGGTCAGTGAATCCTACCGAGTACTAGGCTACTGATAAGCTACCTTATAGTAAGTGTAGGAGCTCCTGAATACGCACTGAGCGTAGTGTCGTAGGAAAAAACTCCTCCCTAAAAAGGCCCTCAAATTTTATCTATGTGAGGGTAGCCTCACCATGTTCCTGGAGCGTCAGGATCCACCATCTCACTTCTATGCCTTGGAAGAGTCTAGTAGCCCAGATAACCATGTGCTCTCTTGGTGTATCAACCATGTGAAAAACTCCAGCCATACCCTCATACCAGTCCTCAACACCTTGGAGATTTCTCTTGCCACGAATCCTCAGAGGCCCCTATCTCTGGAACTCCTGCAACGTGCTCAGTCCACATGCAAAGTTTGCTGGAGAGACTAGTGGTAGCTACTTCCCAACAGGTGGTGCTGGTGCTGGTGCACCACCCAAAGGTGCTACCATAGTAATAGGGACCGACACCGAAGACTCGTAGCTCGGTGGGCTATCATCATGTACTCTCTTGAGAATTCTGGATGGATTTCTACATGGTGGCACCCCGAAGAGAAACTGGTATGCCATGGTCAATAAGATATAAGTAGTAATCTGACTCAAAAGATATCAAAGTAAAAAAATTTCCAAAATAAACACAATCAGTATTTTCTTTCACCGAGTCAGAAATTAGAATATAGAGTCCTGGTGTATGGATATATCAGTCGTCGTACCAACACTTGGCTCCCATAAATGAAAAATGTACTCAAAATAATTAACACTAATTATCAATTAAAAATATCAGAGTCTTAGTTCTTTCGTATAACTGAATCCTTTGAAAACACTTTGTCACGACCCATCCCATGGGGCCTGTGTTGTGACAACCCTATTTCTGCCATCCATAGACCAGGGGTTGGAAACTAGCACTGGATAGGTGTATCCTTAAAATGGTACGGAATTTATTTTAAACCTATACAAAAAACACAATACAAGAAAAAAAGATGCAACCATAAAGTAAATATGTAGTAGAAAACGTGTGTACTGAATGTAATGGTGTCAGAATACAATCCTAACTGAAAGGTACAACTATAACTGAAAAACCAAAAATGTATCATGGAAGTGTCCCCTGAGGATCCTACCTAAATGGTAGGTACAACTCATCTCCACTTATCTCTACATCAGCAAATCTTCTCCTTATACCACCTAGTCTTGGATCCCTCAACTCTCAAACAAGATTCTCATCATATTTACAAGACACAACATGGTGCGGGCGAAGTCCATGTAGGGGTGAGTATAAAAATACCTAATAAAGACCCCGAGACCCCAGAAGGTCTCTTATAATTCTACAAAGGAAAACTGAAAAACCTGATCTCAATCTCAAAGCACAAAGCAATAGACACAGCTCCAACCATGTATAGGTAATAAAAAATGTATTGAAGATTAGTCAAGAAGATAGATCATAGTATTATTTCAAGAGGCACTACTACTGGACATATGATGCCTGGCCCATAGAGGATCAATATGTTCTAACCCCCGCTAACCCACATAAGATCTTATCTTCCCATGATTGATAGGTACTAACCCCCTCTGACCCACACAAGATCTGACCCAACCAAGGTCTATATGTACTAAACCCCCACTAGACCCACATTTTATCTAATCCACACATGATCTATATGTGCTTACCCAAATAGAATTTCTGAATGCAAACTCACACACGATCTGACCCACATATGATCGATATGTCATTGTTCCATGATGGGTCGCTCTAAGGTTGGTCGTCATCGGGTTGTGTAATGATGATCCACACAGGATCGATAGGTTCTGAACCACATAGGATCTCTAGGTGCTGACCCACATAGGATCTCTCGGTACTATCCTCTGTATGATCTATCTCCAACCTCCCGCTCACTTCTAGCCACTGTATTCTAACTCATATTACTCTTGATTCTGGGAGAACTACTCCTAAAGCCATCGGTAATATTTCAACCATCAAAAACTCCCGTGAAGAAGTAACTCGACGATCCATCTTGTCATAAGGGTACCAACACAATAGAAATTGTGTCAACCAGATGCCCAGTCTGTATGTTATTGGTATTTTAGTGTTGGGGGCTCCGATGGATTCGGCGTCGATCCAACCTGAATATACACCAAATTTCTCCAAAACTCTTGTGTTGTATTTTAAAAGGGATGCCTTTCTCCATCATTCCCAGCAAAATAGAGTGTTCATCAAATGGACGTATGGTTCACATGATACGTCCTTTTAAGCGTATCTGGGCCCAAGAGGGGTATGGGTCCAGTCTGACCGAGCCTAGGACGACCCGACCCGGTATGGATCAACCCAACCTGGTCCGGGTCTGATGCAGACCCACATGAACCTACCTAGGCTGGCCCGGTTGTGTTTTGATGCAGACCGGCCCGTCCTACGGCTAGGCGCGACCCATGTGGGGTCACGTAGTCCACTGCTCCGGATCATCTTAAAGGATCTGTTCGACTCCTTTATTGTTCACTCGAAGTGGTGTAGTCTCGTAACAAACAAAACCTACATGGAGAGGATCCCCTTCATCATTGCAGCTTTCATCAGCGCAACGCGTGATGATGTGGTGCCTCCACCTCCACAGATTGATGACGTTGGCCACCTATCCGACAACCACGGAACTGCTCTTCCACCACAGTCGGTGTTTCCCAATCACCGCCCACATCTATCGGTGCTGGTCGTCACGTCAATTCCCTGCCAGAACATCTTATGTGGGCCACCGGGTTAGCTCCAGTGGTCCGTTCTTCCTTTCGGGTGCTTTTATGGTCCTACTAGTATGCCACCATCGTTATACACCTCTCCGTTTCAAGGTTCTATCATGATGGAACAACCCCCCTCTGAAGATCACAATGAAAAACAAGTAGTGGAGGTTCCATGACTTTTTCGTTTATCCCACACCCTTTTCTTTATCATTAAAACGAGTGGGGGTAATTTATTCATCACATTAGAAAATGTTAAACCTCGTTCAGATCCCCCAAAATGACCACCCTCAAATTCATGAATGAGGAAAATAATCGATGGAATTTATTAAATTAAATAAAAACCCATTCCTCATGAACCGAAAGAGGTATCACGATCGTTGGATGAAGGATAGTCCCCATCGGAGTGAGTTTATTGTCATTCATCGATCCAGGATCGTGGCTGCATGTGCTTCCATCCTTTGTTTGTGGAAGACATCGTGTCACTTCTCCAGATGTTCCTTGATTGGTGAAACCGTTTCAAAACTCCAACCCAATCCTCAATTAAATATATGGGGAAAGGTAAGTAACGCACCGAGGAATTAATGAGGTTCTTTTAATGAATGAACCTCCTAATTCCCCAATATTGTAGTTACAAATTAAATAGATTCGATCCATTAATTGGCTGGACAAGTCACTGGTCCCCATCACCGCCACTCATCAATGGGAGAAAATGAAATAAAATAACTTGTTAAGTTGATTCATTATTTATCTATAAAGTCAAAAATTTATCTTTTTCTCCTAAAATACTATTGTAAAAGTGATGCTTTATTTAAAAAAATCTCGGTGCTTCGGATTCAATGGTGCCCTCATATTTTGAATTTGAGCATTAGTTCAAAAGATAGAAAATTTTTCCCACTTTTTTTCTAAATGTATTTTAAAAAATATCTACAATTCATTCTAGGCACATCTCACCTCAGAATCACATTCCTTCAATTTTAACAAACTCGTAATAATCCCAAGTAATTTAAAAAAAATACATGTATTTTTTGGCTCTTTACATGGGAATTAGCAGTGCATGAGTGATATTGTCCTGGAGCTTATTATCCTATACAAATAAATTTCTCTAGACTAATTTTATCAAAAAGTGGCTGGATTAATGAATCAATGTTATCAAAATTTCTCATTTATTAAATATTTTTCTATGGGATCCTTTTTTCAATTGTGAATACACATTATCATATTTTTTTAGACTTTTTTTCTTAAAATGATACTAATTATTTGAATATAGAAATATTGGATTAACCACATTTCTATTTTACATGTGTTATAAGACATGGTAAATTTTAAACTTTTTACACTTGTTATAGAAGAATTGGTAAGATTATACATAAATGTACTTTTAAAAATTCATAGTTTTTTATGTAGTTCTTTTTTATGCTCTTCTTAATTAAATAAAAAAATTTGTATTATATATTTATAATTTGTTTTTCAAATTTTAAAATATCACACACACACACATACACATATAATAATATTATATAATATCAAAAATAAAATATATAAATCATGTGTGAATACATATATATATATATATATGAGGAAAATATATAATAGTACTATATTAGAATAAATTTATATTTTTATATAAAAAAATACACACACATATACATACATTCATGACATTACTTATATAATACATGTGTGTGTGTGTTTCTATATTTGTATGCCTATATATATATAATGTTAGAGTATTAGATAACATGAAAAGTAAAATATATAAACATATGTTTGCATCTTTATATATATGTATTGATTTATATGTTAAAATTTATATGTATTTTATACATTAACATATTATAATTATATTACATTATGAGTATTTCATATTTCTATATTGAATTACATTTTTATGTATGTTAATATATATATATATATAATAACATATTAGTATAAAAACGACCCCATGGACTAGTTTTCTGGGATAAGGGTTCTCAACATTGCATACTGGGTTCAATCCAGGTACATTGAATGTTAATTGACTTTTTGGTAGTGGGTCACATGTGTGTCTATTTCATCTTGAGCTATTATAGGTAATAACAGTAAATGATGAAGTGGGACAATGAGTGGAGGTAGAAAGATATATACATTTAAAAAAGAAAAATAATGTTTTCAAATTAAAAAAAATTATATATTAAATTATAGAAAACATACACATGTTGGTAAAAGATATTTTTAATTTGAATCCCAATTACCAAAATTGTTTAAAAATGATTTAGTTGACATAAAAATATAGGTAGTTATACCCACATTGAATTTAACAACATATTAAAAAAATGGGGGTAAATTCGTTATACACAATTATAAATAAAACCAAAATATTTTTTGTACTTCATGTTAGAAAAAATGATATATGATTCAGAAATATATGGAATCATAAATAATAAATAAACTAGTTCAGTTCAACCTTATTAATCACTTGTAATGGATCACCAAAATTTGTTATATGAGTTCCTTTGGATTTGGAATTATAATAAAATGATCCTCATGTCACTTTTGTCATGTACAAACTTGTGATGTGTGAATCGGATACCCTTTGATAATGTTAGATAGTTATGTACCTTAGAGTCTCAAATTCTGATCAAAATGAATAAATTAACCACATTTAACTATGAAAATGACCATTTTTTCACTGAAAATCATCCATTGTTGCTTCCAAAAATGAATAATCGTTAATAATGTACCAAATAATATATATCTATATTAAAAAATGTGAAAACAAATATTGTTAAAGGGTACCCCAATTCCAAATTGATATGTTTAAATAATAAAATTAATAAATCAATGAAATTTATCGAAATTATTTTTTTTATATATGGCACAAAATTATATCCAAACTCATTGTATTTTAACTCAACACTAAATATTTATTTTTGTGTGGCCCTAAATTATTTAATGGTGTTGAGAGTGATGATGAATACCAATAATGTAAAAATAAGACCAATTAGGATCTATGTGTTCTCTTAGATGGGGAGGGGTGAATTAGTAATCTTCTCTTTATATGGTTTTATATTTTTGAAACATTAGTAACCACCATTTATATAGAAATGAATTCTTTGTATAATAGTTAAAAGGATGAGTTATTAGAACACTTATATTGGAAAATTTCAGTACTCAATAATATTATCTAGTCCTTATAATGGTTAAGAATTAATACACGAAAAAATTATCACTTTAAAACAATCCTTTTGGTGGTTACAGTAAGAAGGGAATATCCATTATTTTCACATATCTACAGTCATTCGATAGTGCATATTCACCTCAAATAAAAAATATTATATAATATTTTATCAATAGTAAAATCACCACAACCAAAAAAACATTAATAGTGTCACTATGTTGCTTGATGTTTCATCACAATTTATGTAACATCCCAAACATTAATTAATGAAATTTCCTTTTAAATGAGTAAAAGTCTTTTTAAATATTTTTATTAACAGAAAAAATACACATTATTTCAATTGTTAATTTATATCATTTTAAAATATATCCCTAATTATAATTTAGTATTAATGAACTATTTATAATCATTACCATTTTTTATATATACATTATACAGTAACTGATTATATTAGTTTATATTAAGGCTTATGGAACATTCACATTGAATTATATGGAAATATTGATGGCCAAGACTAGTGTGATCATACCGTATGAAGCCCATCAATCATACCTTTTGATGGGTATGACATCATGTAGATTTTATAATGACGAAAACCAATTCATGATTTAATAATTGAAATGTGAGAAAATAATTTATGGGATAAGTTCATGGTTATTGATATCAATACCCACACCATGTTCACCAAACAACCCCAATATAATAAAACAATTTGACAATGTACCTTTAGGTCGTACACTAGTGTAATAAGGAGTTTCGTATTTAGACACTAGTAGTATGAAATTTTTTATTTTTTAAATATAATAATTATTATTTTCATCACTTTAATTATTAGTGTATATATTATTAATAATGACTTTAATAAAAAAATAATTTCTATTGGAAGGAAACCAAAATTTTATTTTTGAGAAATATATAGTTTCAATTACAAGAGATTTTTGAAAAATTAAATAATATTTTAATAAACTTAATTATCTTTAAATATTCTTATTTAATAATTATCATTTCAATATAATAGTTTATATACCATAATTAAGTTCATCTTAATTTATATAAGACCCCTAAAATTGTTTTTTTCGTAAAAAAATGTCATTTATAGTAAAAAATTATATAAAATTTTAAATTATCATATTAATAAATTTATTTTATTAAAATAAATATTGATTTTGATTTCAGAATATTGAAATTATCAAATATTGAATTTTTTTTATGAAATTAAAAAATTTATTAATATAAGGTATGAATTATGACCTGAAAATAGACCAGAAGTATGTAATAAATAATATAAAAGGAATAGATGACAAAAAATATATTTCAACCATATATATTTGTATTTGTTATTTCCCTTGATTAATTTAGAAATATTATAATGAATCTTATTAAACCTATATTTTATTTTATTGATTTAAAAACCAACATTTATGAAAAAAGTCTCACTTCTACATCATCAATGGTATTATTTTATGAGTTCTCATTCTTCACCTAATAAAATAATTAAAATCACTCAAATTTAGTAGAAATCATATGAAAATACCATGGGATTTTTTTGGGTTTTGATTATTTTATCTCTTAGAGTGAAAAAACTATGGTTATATATTAATAAAGAATTCCTTCTTTTTTATAAAAATAATAACCCAACCATCCATTACTATTTATTAAAAATAAATTGAGCATGGATTTACTATCCATAAAAAAATATAAATCCCTACCAATGTTTTTTGAAACATTTATAAGTACTCACTCAAGGTAATGGAATCTCTTATCTTCTTTTTTATTCAAATTCATTCTTTATAAAAATCCATTTGGTTTCCAATTTTTTATATTGGAATGAGTTACTTTTTAAATTACATTATTAAAATTATGATTACCAAATTACTAGATACCACCTTTCACTATTAGTAATCCCTTCAATGATACATTATGTTCACTCATTATTCTATTGAGATTATCTAATTATTTCCTATGCCAAACTTTTTTGTTATGACTTTCCATCCCCATTTCTACTCATGTTTACTAAACAATATTTACATATACTTCATTTATTAGGTAATTATATTTTTATCACCCAGACTCCTTAATGATGGTATTAAAATTGATGAAATAAATTATTCTATTGTATGATCAGTGGGGAAGAAAATAAATTTCCATGGTATGAATGTGATGGGTGGGAATAGAATTATATAACCCTACAATTAATTAGGTAATGTTTTTATCTTATGATATTCCTTGTATGGTGCATGTGTGGTTAGCCTAATCTCGCTATGTTAGGATATCCCTATGGAAAGCATGGATATATGCTTATGATTTCATGATTTATGTTATTTCCACATTCTTATGATAACATGATTTTATCATGTTATATAATGATTCTATTTTCATTATTTGGATTGGTTGATTCTTTTTTGTCATCATATTATTCCCCTTTACTCACACGAACTTTATTAAATAATCTTATTCTTTGATTATTCCATACTATTTTTTTAAATCTCAACCCTCTCTTTTTTAAATTCCCAGGTTATCTAGTGAAGTAATAGAACATCAATGGAATTAAAATGTATGATTTGGAGTTTTTAAATAATGTTTGTGTATCCTTATTTTATGTTACTCTGATATGCATCTATTTACTGAACAAAACTAAGACTATTAATCATTTAAGAGTGTATTATTTATATCATTACATAATTAATCATTAAATAAAGTGTTAAAATATATTTGTTTCCTTAGTACGTGTTATAACAATGTCATGTTACTTTTAGGGACTATGATTAGAAAACAATTAGTGAAATCCTTACCTATATGAATAAACATAAGATAACATCCTATTATTTTGGTATATGGTAATTGGTCTTATGAGACAAAAATCATTATCGTTATACTTAAAAGTGAATGAATTTTTGTAACATTCACACCTAGGGGTATTAAATCTAAAAGGGCTCATTGGGTATTAACATGACTTATACCTAATGCCTTAAAAAGATTCATAAAACTACATAGCATGATGGAAACTCTTAGGGGATATGATTTGATCAGTCTTGTTCTTTTTAAAAAAACATTTTTAATGAAATAATAAAATTCCTATGAAGTTTTATTTTATAAATTAGAACATGGATAACATAGATTGAAACATATAAATTTATGGGTCAGGGATTACATTTCATTTATGAGTCATCCCTTCATGGTTCAAAAATTATCTTTCAAGGGTTTAGTAGATCGAAAATTAACATCCCCAATTTTAAAATATTTTATTCAATGACTAAAAATAAGAAGAACTACATCAACAAATAAGGTAATGGGAAATGTGATGAATACCCAAACGTGATTCCTTAAACATGGGAAAGGGAGTCAGAAACATTATGAAAATGAGTTCTTATTTATCATAACTATTGAATTGTAAAAGGAATCAGTAGGAACACCCAAAAACCCTATGTAATTGAATGTTTCTATTTAGAAAATTATTTAACAATGTCATATCAATTTTAGTGGATATTTTTATCACTTAATCACTAAATAATGGATCAAATATATTGAAAATATTATTTCTATTATTTAACACACTTAGTAGGATATGCTCTTACCAATTATTTTTCATAGAGAAGGAGAAGCATATAAGTGGTGGATGTTGATCATGGATATGAATCACAAGGAAGAAATCAAATTCATGGAGTAGAAGGAATTTGAGAATTGTTTTTGAGAAATATTTGTCTCAAACTCTTTGACACTAAATCTAGTGGGAGATCTATATCCAAAAAAATAAGGATGAATTCATCCTATCATATGAGAAAAATATCACAATACTTACGTGATATCAGTCTGACACAGCCACTAACCCCTAAAGTACAGATAACTTAATCCTCAAGTGGAAAATCTAAATCTATGATAATATTTTCATATTCAAGACTTTTATATTTATGTAAAAATTCTTTGATGTGACCACAATATAAACTTAGATATTTTCTAATATCAAGGGTCTCATGTGTCGAGAGATAGAAAGTGGATAGTATCAATTAAATATTGGGGGACTATGGATAATTCTCCCAAGGGTAAGAATATTAAACATCCTTATTTTATAATATACTAGAAGGAGAATCCCAAAATTTTATTTATGTTAAAAATGAAATGGATTATGTGTGTGATGGAAATCCACCTATCCAGTGAATGATGATGGGAGAAACCAGCCAGTATGATAGGTCAATAAAATGGTCCAGTCAACACTGAGCTAATTATCCAATATTTCATCTATAATGAACAAGGAAACTATGGAAACCAATTAACTATTCCAATTATGGACGATTATATATGACAATAAAAACATCCATGTCTTTTAAAGAAAGGTTCAACATATTTAATCAATACTACTGAGTGGGATCCAAAAAATTATGTTGTAAAAGTTACACTAGTTTTTCATTCAACGATAGTGAATGTACTATTTGACTGTAATTCATTTCATTTTTTTCATCTAATATATATTTAGTAGACCTATTAAAACACCACCTCAAAACATGGAATATGGTTATTTTTTAAAACATTAAATTAGTTTAATATTGAATCCCAACTATTGAACAACTACATTATAAACATATAAAGGATGAATTCCATAATTAACCTTATGATACTCTCATTATCAAAATATGATGCAATTATTTGACTTATTTTTGTTATAAGACCAAATATTTTTACTTTCATTACGTTTATATTTTATTTATTTAATATTAATAAAAATTATTTTTATATAATGTTTGTTATTATATATAACTCTAATGTAACTATTTTCTAGATTATATGTCACATTTATATAGTCATAGCAGTTCCCCACATTTATGAGATCTTGGAAGTGTTATGTTGTTATTTTAAAATATAGTATTTTAGTTGTATAACATACTATTATTCGAAACACTATATATATACTATCATGTTCGAGAACCCATAATAAGATAATGTTTCTACTCATGAAGTTTTTACATAGTAATCTCTATTATTGGAAATTATGATCATAGACCCACCAGTAGAAATTCAATATGTTCTGATTTCATTAGATATTTCATTATTTGAACATGTCTATTTATCCTTAGACATTAATATTATTATTAATTCATGTTATGACTCACACACAATGATTTTTTGTCGAAAACTGTGATATCATATGTTTGCAGCGAGGTAGGGAATATTGGGTGTGTTGTGACTAAAATATCATTAATGGATAATTAAAGGAAGGATTTATCCCTTCCATCCTAAAGAAGGTTTATTTCTTATCCCATTTACTATAATAGAACCATAAAATTAATTTACATGGATATGGTGCAATTATTTATTTCTTTTAAATAGTTAAATAAATGTATCGAATATATAGTTTGATGACACATATGTGCATCCTTATTAAGATGATATAAAAAAGTGGATTATATAATGAAATGAATGTTTATAAGTGGTTTTCATCATTGAGAAATTATTTTCTCTTTATTGGGTGCCTTGACTTGTTTCTAAACAATAATATTTGAAATTAGGCACACTCACCTAAATCTAATAGGAAATAACCCCATTGGGTCACACACTAAATGTTTCTGATGATATCAATTAAATTATATTTGAATTTAATTAGTTAATTAATTAATATTATAAAGACTAAGGGACAGTCATATTAATGTTTTATCGATAGAAATATTTTTTGATGAATGAAATATTTGAAAAAATATTTTTGAAGGAGTTTAATTGTAGAGATCAAAAGCTTGACGTACATGGATATTACATTACTTTAGCGGAATACTTAATACATAACAATAACAGACACACAAGGATCGTAATAGATTAGTGTCTTTGGAAACATGGAACGTAATCTTCTAATTGTGGTGAATGATCTTCAACATCTCCCATAAAGATCTTCCCCTTTTTTTCTTAGCTAAAACCTTTCTTTATATCCTGGGGAAAAGAAAACATAAAAAGGGTGAGCTCAAATGATCAGTAAGGGTAAGCATGGATAAAATAAAATACACCATATACATTTGAACTTAAAACCTAAACATAATGTTTAAACATCAAAAGCTTGAGCAATGACATAAAACATGGAAGTGTGTAAGGCATATATCATAATGAAACCTTATGAATGATAAAATAGCATGGGAATAAAACATGTAATTGTGGAAACCATTAAGCACATGATATGATTTCCATAGTAGCCAAGGCATTGCTGCCAAGACCATCTTAGTGGACAAAGTCCCTTTCTGAAACGAGTTCACTCCTCGTTCCAGTCCTTTATTACTGAACCGGTTTAACTTGTCGTTCCATCCATGTCTATCTCATGAGATATAAATCTTTACCCAATGCATTGGAGGGAGATATAGGTCCCACCCATCTCATAATGAAATCATTCTTTCGTGTGCCACAAAATCATAAATCATACATCATAGCACAACCCATGAAATAAAATGGGATTCTTAAACATCATGCCATTATAACATAATCCATAGACAATTGATATCATTTTATCATAAGAAAATAGAAACCATTTAAATCACAGAGACGTTTTACTTGAAACATACACATATGAAATAATTTCATCTTAGATGGAAAATAGTTTTGACAAAACACTTGAAATGAATTTTTGAGGAAAATATCCTTTCTTCTTTAAAATCATTTTCTTTTCACAAAATTCCATGCAATTTTAAAAGATAAGGGTTTTGTTGAAAATAATAATGTAATATTGTAGAGTAAGCGTCTTGAAAATGAGGCATTATGAAACCGTAAAAATCCGTTCACGCCGTATAAGTTAAAAATAACATTTTCCTCGTACTTTTGTCGGAAAAGTCAAAAAGTACCTTATATGGTAACGAAAGGGAAGATTCCATTCATACAATGTTGAAAATAGTGAATAAAGGTTAAAAATAACTTTAAACATACATGGAATAATGGTAAACATTTTATTAAATCATTTTTAGAAAACATGGTCATTGATGATAAATGCAACCCCAGTAAATACTTACGTATAAGCAATCTCGGATAAAAATGAGATTGAAAATTTATCCCTTACCTTAGGTCTGATATGCTTCGTACATATCCGAACCTTCTGTATAATGATTTAAATAATTTCATTGACTTATTAAAGAATCATATTCATTGTTATGATATTATATATGTTTCACTTATGACTTTATATTACCTGTTCTTTTCTAAATTCCATATTAAAGGAGTGGTTTGGGTAAAATCATTTCATTTATCGAATGTGTTTCAACTTGTCGTTCTTGATATTATTACTTATATCCTGATTTACATAATTTCAGAATGTAAAACATGATTTACATATATTCCTAATATACATATATATATTATAGGTCGATAAAAGGAATGAAATACACCGTTCATGGAGACGGTAGACCGTACGTATGTATGAACGCTGTTTTCATTTCCTTATTGAATTGAATGAAACTAAATAGAAGACATACATACATATATATACATAAATCCAGTATAATTATTATTTCATATATTTCATTATTATTCATTAGATAAACTTTATGATCATTCATGTATGGTTAACATGGAGAATGAATCTCATCGCGTCGTGGAGACGGTAGTCCGTAAGTACGCACGAGCGATGATATCACTTCCATAATCATTGAATTTAATTGGAGTGGATGATACAATATATCACAATCTGTATGATGTTATAATAACTATGTATAGTTATTATTTACAATATTATACCCATCTAAGTAAGGTGGTGTTGGAAAAACAGATTACACCACGGCGTGGAGACGGTATTCTGTACGTACGCACGCACGGTGATTTAATTTTCCGTAGGATGGATAGATGATGAAATAGGGTTTTTTTCATACTTATAATAACATATCCTTATATTATTGATACAGATTTTATTACTTCATAATGAAACAACTAAAGAAGAAGAAGTGGAAAAAGAAATAAAGTTGAAAGAATCGCTAACGGACATTACCTCTTCTTTGAAGCGCCTCTTTGAGACCTCCTTTTAGGGCACTGGAATTGCTCTTTGAAGAAGACCAGGACCTCTAGGATATTTATAGGGAAGTGGAGAAGATAATTTGATAGGGGTTGGCCGATCATGAATGCTCAAAGTGGTGTGAGGAAGAGAGGGAGGAGGTTCCCTTTTATAAGGGAGGAGAGGGGCACCTTTGGAATAACTAAAAATATTATTTTATTATAAAGTCAAATTCGGTTTTAAATAGCTCCAAATTGATTTATTTTGAAGAAAAGGTGGGGATGGGTCTAAATAATCTCATCCAATAGAATTTAGACAATTTTAGTTTCCTATTTGAACCTTATCATTTAGTTTTAACTTTAAGTTAGATAATTTTACTTTTACCGTGTCTTTTTGTGTTCTTGCACTATAAGGTTAATAAACTTATATAACAAGCCAAAAGAACCCCAAGTTGTTTATTATTAATATATATAACCTTATCTAAGTAATTTTTCCAAGTCTTAGATTTTTAGGAATAAAATAACCATTACTAATATAATATTTATTTTAAAAACTATTCTATGTCAATTTTGACACTATTTAGTAATTGATTTTTGTGAAAATCATAACAGAATGATTATTTCGAAAAAAATTAATTAAATCAATACTAACATTTCATGTTAACCTATAAAATTATTGTAATCCATAAAAAGTATCAAATTATATTTATTCGGATATTTATAACATCAATTATGTCAATATTTCATTAATAAGATAATTACTGCATCATCTTTATGTCATAAATAAATTAAATTATTTAATGACTAAAAATTACAAATAAAATACCATTATGTAGGAAATATTTTTAGATTTCTAATTAATATTTATAGTAGAATTTGCTTTTGTATAGCCCTATATTAAAAACGATATACATATTAAACTTTGATTTTAACTATTTTAACCCTTCTTTAAATAAATTAATAATAAATGTCCTAATCTAATCAAAATGGGCCAAAATGGTCATATTTTATTCCTAAGGTTGTTTTGGGTCTAATTACACTTATCCAATAGAATTAGGACATGTTTTAGGGTAATAATAATATCATTTTTACCCTTAATTACCTTATTTACTTTTAACCGTGGTTAAAAAAAGTAAAAAGTTACTATTCACCAAAAATAATTTTCATCTCATTGAACCACATTTTACTTACTGACATCAACAGTGTCTCTCATATTCTTTAAATTCCACTCATAGAAGCGGTAAAATTATGTTTTATGAAAAAATCATTTTTTTAACTACCACTTAGTGGTTTCACTATTAATCAAAAAATGAAAGTTTCCAGAAAAATACCAAAAATTAGGCCTAAGATATATTTGATATTATGAACTGAAAAATGATGTATATTTTATCAAATTCAAAACATATCAGTTGCATTACTTAATTTAAAAATTAATTCCCATGGTCAAAACAAATAGCGTGTTCTTAAGAGGTAATAACTATCCAAAGATTGACATTTGTTTATGTCTGGTTTAAATGTGAAATTACATCCAATGACCAAAATTGTGTTAAATTGGAAAAATATATTCAAGATATACTTTAAAACCAATCAAAATAATAATTTATCACTATTAATTATTTCGATTAAAAAGGTTGTTTTTAATTAAAATTTAGTAATTTTCACTATTCATCAGAAAATGAAAGTTATTTGAAAAGTACCAAAATTTCACCCTAAGCTAATTTCGATATTCTGAATCCAAAAATGAAGTCCGTTTTGAAAACTAAAATTTACAAAATTTCAAAAATTGATTATTACTATTCATGACAGCTAGTTTTAATAATATTTTTATAGCATATCGTTGTTTAGTGAAACTCGTTATTGCGTACTACACACGCTATCGAGGAAGGTCGCGATTGTGTGCAATGTAAGGCAATTAAAGGATGCGTATTGTGAAATCTTCGTTTTGGTGTAGCATACAACACAAGATATTAATGAAATTAAAAAGAATATTTTTCATAAAATCTCGGGGTGTTACATTCTACCCCCCTTAAAATGAATTTCGCCCTCGAAATTCGTCGGGGTTGTAAATGGTTTACTAATCGAAAGTTTCTTTAATAGAAACCCACATCGTAAAAAGGAATACCAAAACAAATCTTTAAAAAAAAATTATGAAACATAATAGTTACCCAAATAAACTAATCACTCGGTTTCCACGAAGGTGAAAATATGGATATGGAAGAGAAATCTAATTATCATGTTCTGATGGAGAGTGGTAGAGAACATTGATATAGAAAAGCCAGCAATCACAAAGCCATAAATTTGTGACTATCTAAGGTACCATCTGATTCATCGGATATAAGAGAACTAGGACAACATTTTTGGTTTTCAAGATCATTTCCCTAAAGTTGATGAAATTTGAATTAGAAGAAATACTTTTGTGATTTTGGTATAGTCTCACTGTTGGTCGTTCATTGGAGAATTTCCACTTCATCTCTTAATGAAATGAAGTTGAATTTGTCATTCATGATGTGTTAGCAGATCATGTGATAGAATGATGGGTCATTCCATCTGTCTCAAACAAAAGGTTAGAAAATACATAAGTCCATCTATAGTGAGATTAATCATATATGGCTCCTAAAATGGACTTATACTTCATATATCATATTGCTTAATACAATAAAACCAGTTTATACTAAATAGGGACTTCCTGTAGGCCAGTGGTTGGGGATAAAGGTCGGCCGCACTTTGGTTGTGGGTTCAATTCCACAGCCTTTTCTGACGCGATGGACTGTCACTCGTCCTGCAGGTTGTCCTTCTTTCTAAAACTACATTACTATAACATACCATCAATAATATCGAAAAAACTTCTATCCTTAAACAATAATAACTTATGTCTAACATAGTCCATTCCAATATTTATACTTATCCATAATACTGCAGTCCACTCTCATAATATAGTGAAAATGATTACCAGAGATTTCATATAACAAGAATGCTAATACCATCGTTGATCCCCATATATCATAAGATATTTCTTGTTGGTCACAGTCCAAATATTCTAATCCCTTAATCATGTATTCTCTTGAAAAATGAATACCCATTGAATCTTAGTAAGAACATGAGTGCTGTCAAAAGTTAACTCATTCCACATACCAAAAACCCAAAATTCTATATACTCAAAATATGATATAAATATCTCCTTATATTAGTCATGATCTCATGAATACTATCAAACATTTAATTTTCTCCTTATCCCTTCATTATGTGCATATCATCTACATTCCAAAAATATCTGAATAACCTTTCATGGATACTGGTACCATTAATCATACACTTTCAAAACTCAAGGAAATACAACAATGTAACAATCCTTAGATGTCTCTTTATTCCATAGTACCATGAGATTACTTTTACAACATTACACATGATAAACATGTAATCATTCCACTACATTCTTAAACCATTATCCGAGCATCAACAATTCTTTCTTCTCACATATCATTTGTAGTCTCTTCATCACCATCAACATAAATAATACCCATACGACCATACTGGTTCTATTCATGAGACTTTCCCTTAGGGAATTGGTTTTCATAATGCCCATACATTCCACATTTCAAACATTTAACCATTGTTGATGTCGTAGCAATACCATTATCCTCATCTCTGGTGTTAACTGAACCTTTTCCTTTGCACTTACTGGCTTTGTGTCCTTATTTTCCACACCCAAAGCATCTTCCAGTTCCATTGAAACATTCTCCTTGACGCCTCTTCCCACATGATATACATAGGGGAAATTTAACTTTCTTTCCTCTATGATCATCATGAAACTCCATCTTTCTCTTATTAGATGAGTCAGGAAACTTACCAAATTTTACTTTATTGATCATATTATGAGATTGCTGATTCGGCATAATAATGATGTTTGGACTTCCAAATCCCATTTCATTTGGTTTCTCATGAAGAATATCATTCCATTGTCCATCATATACTCCATTATCATGAATCATCTTGTTTCCATCCATTTTCTAAAACCCACAAAGAATAGTGTGAGAGGCAAAAATCATAATAAAGGGGGAGTAACTTCAATATCTAACATCTTTGGTTTAATCTAATATCAATACAATAGTTATAGGACTATATCCTATACGTATACTTATCCTTAGGGACATCCCTAGACATACCTTAGAAATATATCTAGGGATCTCACTAACGTTTTTGCATCCTAGTTTCTAAAGGTTGACTAAACCCTTCCTCTGATAGCAACTGTAGAGACCTAAAGCTTGACGTACATGGATATTACATTACTTTAGCGGAATACTTAATACATAACAATAACAGACACACAAGGATCGTAATAGTTTAGTGTCATTGAAAACTTGAAACGTTATCCTCTAATCGTGGTGAAAGATCTTCAACATCTCCCATAAAGATCTTCCCCTTTTTTTCATACCTAAAACCTTTCTTTATATCCTGGGGAAAAGAAAAAATAAAAAGGGTGAGCTCAAATTCTCAGTAAGGGTAAGCATGGATAAAATAAAACATACCATATACATTTGAACTTAAAACATGAACATAATGTTTAAACATCAAAAGCTTAAGCAATGACATAAAACATGGAAGTACGTAAGGCATAGATCATAAAAAAACTAAGAATGATAAAATAGCATGGGAATAAAACATGTAATTTTGGAAACCATTAAGAACAAGATAGGATTTCCATAGTAGCCAAGGCATTGCTGCCAAGACCATATTAGTGGACAAAGTCCCTTTCTGAATCGAGTTCACTCCTCGTTCCAGTCCTGTATTACTGAACCAGTTTAACTTGCCATTCCAGCCATGTCTATCTCATGAGATATAAATCTTTACCCAATTCATTGGAGGGAGATATAGGTCCCACCCATCTCATAATGAAATCATTCTTTAGTGTGCCACAAAATCAAAAATCATACATCATAGCATAACCCATGAAATAAAATGGGATTCTTAAACATCATGCCATTATAACATAATCCATAAACAATTGATATCATTTCATCATAAGAAAAATGAAACCATTTAAATCATAAAGACATATTACTTGAAACATACACATATGAAATAATGTCATCTTATATGGAAAATAGTTTTGACAAAACACTTGAAATGAATTCTTGAGGAAAATATCCTTTCTTCTTTAAAATAATTTTCTTTTCACAAAATTCGATGGAATTTTAAAAGATAAGGGTATTGTTAAAATAATCATGCAATCTTGTAGAGGAAGATTCTTGAAAATGAGGCGTTATGAAATCGTAAAAATCCTTTCACGCCGTATAAGTTAAAAATAACATTCTCCTCGAACTTTTGTCAGAAAAGTCAAAAAGTACCTTATATGGTAACCAAAGGAAAGATTCCGTTCATACAATGAGGTAAAAAGTAAATAAAGGGTAAAAATGACTTTAAAAATCAATGGAGGAATGGTAAACATTTTATTAAATCATTTTTAGAAAACATTGTCTTGGATGATAAACATAACTCCAGTAAATACTTACGTATAAGCAATCTCGGATAAAAATGAGATTGAAAATTTATCACTTACCTTAGGTCTGACATGCTTCGTACATATCCGAACCTCCTATATAATGATTTAAATAATGTCATTGACTTATTAAAGAATCATATTCATTGTTATCATATCATATAAGTTTCACATATGACTTTATACTACCCGTTCTTTTGTAAATTCAATGTTAAAGCAGCATTTTGGGTAAAATCATTTCATTTATCGAATGTGTTTCGACTTGTCGTTCTTGATATTGTTACTTGTATACTGATTTACATAATTTCAGAATGTAAAACATGATTTACATATATTCATCATATACATATATATATTATAGGTCGATAAAAGGAATGAAATACACCGTTCATGGAGACGGTAGACCGTACGTACGCATGAATGCGGTTTTCGTTTCCTTATTGAATTGAATGAAACTAAATAGAAGACATAAATATATATATATACATAAATACAGTAGAATTATTATTTCATATATTTTATTATTATTCATTAAATGAACATTATGATCATTCATGTATGGTTAACATGGATAATGAATCTCGTCGCGTCGTGGAGACGGTAGTCCATACGTACGCATGAGCGATGATATCATTTCCATAATCATTGAATTGAATTGGAGTGATTGATACAATATATCAGAATCATTAAGATGTTATAATAACTATTTATAGTTATTATTTACACCATTATACCCATCTAAGTAAGGTGGTGTTGCAAAAACAGATTACAAAACGGTGTGGAGACGGTATTCCGTACGTACGCACGCGCGGTGATTTCGTTTTACGTAGGATGGATAGATGATGAAATAGGTTTGTTTCATACATATAATAACATATCATTATATTAGTGATACTTATGTTATTACTTCATAATGAAACAACTAAATAAGAAGAAGTGGAAGAAGAAATAAAGATGAAAGAATCGGTAATGTACTTTACCTCTTCTTTGAAGCGCCTCTTTGAGACCTCCTTTTAGGGCACCGAAATTGGTCTTTGAAGAAGACCAGGTCCTCTAGGATTATTCTAGGGAAGTGGAGAAGAGAATTTTTCAGGGGTTGGCCGAGCTTTAAGACTTAAAGTGGTGTGAGGAATAGAGGGAGGAGGTGCCCTTTTATAAGGGAGGAGAGGGGCACCTTTGGAATAACTAAAAATATTATTTTATTATAAAGTCAAATTCAGTTTTAAATAGCTCAAAAATTGATTTCTTTTGAAGATAAGGTGGGGATGGGTCGAAAGCCTCTCATACAATAGAATTTAGACAAGTTTATGTTCCTATTTTAACCTTATCATTTAGTTTTAACTTTAAGTTAGATAGTTTTACTTTTACCGTGTCTTTTTGTGTTCTTACACTATAAGTTTAATAAACATACTATAACAAGCCCAAAGAACCCCAAGTTGTTTATTATTAATATATATAACCTTATCTAAGTCATTTTCCCGATCCTTAGATTTTTAGGAATAAAATAACAATTACTAATATAATATTTTTTTAAAAAACTATTTTATGTCAATTTTGAAACTATTTAGTAATTGATTTTTGTGAAAATCATAACAGAATTATTAGTTCGAATGAAATTAATTGAAGCAATAATAAAATTTCATATTAACCTTGAAATTAGTGGAATTCATAAAAAGTCTCAAATTATATTTATTTGAATATTTATAACATCAATTATGTCAATATTTCATTAATCAGATAATTACTGCATCATCTTTGTGTCATAAATAAATTAAATTATATAATGCCTAAAAATTACAAATAAAATATCATTATATGGGAATGCGTTTTAGCTTTCTAATGATTATTTATAGTCGAGTTTATCGTATGTATAACCCTATTTTAAAAATGATATACGTATTAAACTTTGATTTTAACAATTTTAACCCATCTTTAAATAAATTAATAATAAATGTCCTAATCTAATCCAAATGGGCATAAATGTTCATATGTTATTCCTAAGGTTGTTTTTGGTTGAATTACACTTATCAAATAGAATTAGGACATGTATTAGGGTAATAATAATATTATTTTTACCCTTAATTAACCTATTTACTTTTAATGTGGTAAAAAAAGTAAAAAGTTACTATTCACAAAAAATTATTTTCATCTCATTGAACCACATTTTGCTTACTGACATCAACCGTGTCTCTCAGATTTTTGAAATTCCACTCACAGAAGCAGTAAAATTAAGTTTTATGAAAAATTCATTTTTTTAACTACCACTTAGTGGTTTCACTATTAATCAAAAAATGAATGTTTCCAGAAAAATACCAAAAATTAGGCCTAAGCTATATTTGATATTATGAACTGAAAAATGATGTCTATTTTATCAAATTCAAAACATATCAGTAGAATTACTTAATTTAAAAATTAATTCCCGTCGTCAAAACAAATAGCATGTTCTTAAGAGATAATAACTATCAAAAGATTAACATTTGTTTCTGTCTGGTTTAAATGTGAAATTACATCCAATGACCAACATTGTATTAAATTGTAAAAATATATTCAAAATATACTTTAAAACCACTCAAAATAATAATTTATCACTATTAATTATTTCAATTAAAAAGGTTGTTTTTAATTTAAATTTATTAATTTTCACTATTCATCAGAAAATGAAAGTTATCCGAAAAGTACCAAAATTTCACCCTAAGATAATTTCGATATTCCGAATCCAAAAATGAAGTCTATTTTGAAAACTAAAATTTAAAAAATTTCAAAAGGTGGTTATTACTATTCATAATGGCTAGTTTCAATAATATTTTAATAGCATTTCGTTTTTTAGTGAAACTCGTTATTGCGTACTACACACGCTATCGAGGAAGGTCGTGATTGCATGCAATGCAAGGAAAGTCAAGGATGCGAGTTGTCCAAGCTCCTTTTGGTGTAGTGTACAACACAAGACATTAATGAAATTAAAAAAACATTATAAAATCTCGGGGTGTTTCATTCTACCCCCCTTAAAATGAATTTCGCCCTCGAAATTCGTCAGGGTTATAAATGGTTTACTACTCGAAAGTTTCTTTAATAAAAACCCACATCGTAAAAAGGAATACCAAAACCAATCTTTAAAAACAAAAGTATGATATGTAACGGTTACCCAAATAAACTAATCACTCGGTTTCTACCTAGGGGAAAATATGGATATGGAAGATAAATCTAATCATCATGTTCTGATGGAGAGTGGTAGAGAAAATGGCCATGGAAAAGGTAGAAATCACAAAGCCATAAATTTTTGACGATCTAAGGTACCATCTGATTCATCAGATATAAGAGCAATACGAAAACATTTTTGGTTTTCAAGATCATTTCCCTAAATTTGATGAAATTGGAATTAGAAAAAATACTTTTGTGATATTATTCATGGGGTTTATTAGAGAATATTATTTTTTATGGGATAAAATGATATAAACTAATTATTTTAACCTAATAACTCGAAATATAAATATACCATTTTTTATATTCTATATTACATTAAAAAATAAAAAAATATAATTTTTCCACACAACAAAACTCACTCTCGACTCTATATATTTATCAACCACTCAAGAATGAGAAATTCGTGAGTGATTTTCAAGATTAATTTATGGGAGATCAAAAAATAATGAAAGAAATACGACACACCATGATAGAAATCTGAGATCAATAGGCATTTCATTGGGATCAAATTAAAATATGAATGTCACCAATAAAGGGATTCTATCCATGGATCCTAAAAGTGGAATGAATGTTATCTGAATTGTTTAGATGATTGAAATCAACATCAATGAAAAATTAATCATAATATTTATTATTTTCTTCAAATAAAAAATAAATAACTTATATATTTGACATGAAAGATCCACTTTATGGGCTTCACAAAAGTCAATATTAAGATAAATTTTAATATATTAACTTCCATAGAATGCTTCTACTATTCTCCTAACATTTAAATAGTATCATAAAAGTCACATTTAAATTTAAAAAAATTTATTTGATTTTGGATCCATTGAAAATGAAGGTTGAATTTTTGTTTCAAATAATTAATTATTAAATCCATTTTGAATTAACATGTTATAAAAATAATAATAATTTTAGGTAAGTGTTGTAGTTTCTTCAGGGTATAAGAAAAGATGAAGAATGGCTAGATAAGCCTTCGAGAATTACCATAAAAAATCCAGTAATATGGGGTTACATGGCATGTAGTCATAGTGCATTTCATGTACCATAGTACACTACACAAGGCCATTCCACATGATACATGGTATTCCATGTAGTTATTAACATAGTGTACACAATTTGTTATCCAACCAATCGGGATCACGATATATCATATTACATTTCCTATATATGGTTTATGCACTATGTAGTCTTCATGGTCTAGTGGCGTAAATTGTGTAACCTATGTGGTCGTTATATGTTGTCATACCACATGGGACTGATAGGCTAGAAAATTTATGATATAAAGGACATGAATGTGGTTTACATGCCCAATAGTTTATCATTTCCTAAATCTGAAATACATGTCAATCCATTTTTCTAGAATATCATACACATTTCCAAATGGATAAATGCCATGTAACATGCTTCTGAACATTATGTGATCTCAATGAGATACACGATGAAGCCTTAGTATTGTTTCTTAGGAACACAGTAATATGATAGATAGGTTATTGTTGGCATGTAAAACTCTTGTTTTATGGCTAACTGAACATGTCGATGCCTAAGGTATTTAACTCGGATACATGATAACGAAGGTACATGGTGGGTAGATGGAAAATACACACTGTGTAGTCTCTCAATTATTCTTAATATTATATTACATTAAATTAGAAATTGAAAAATTAAGAATTTATTTCATTGATTGGAACATTATGTGTTGAGAAATTTTATAATTGTTTTAAAGAAATTTAAATTTCCAATTATCTTATTATAATAAATATTTACTTTTTTGGTATTCCCTTTATTTTCCATTTATCCCATTATGATGGTTATCTCCTATAGGATTCATATGGTCATTAAGATGGCTTGGAATTAATAAATTGATTAATTAATTAATGCATGCACGTTTATCCTAAAATAAAAATGAATAATAAATTAATTATTTCCCATTTAATTTTACATATATGTTACATGTAAAAATATTCAATAGTTTCGCCATAAACTGTGTACGTGTTGAATATTTTAAATTAATTTATTACATAGTGTTTCAATTATTTATTATTAAATTAAATATTATGGCATGTGACTCGATCCTCCCTCAATTATTATTTAAGACCTATGTTTCCTTATTTAAATATATAATTCCCCTTAACGTATCCTTTTGTTCCCGTAACATTTGTGTGAGATATTAATATATAGGTCATACATAATAATATAGGGAGGGTTGAATGATAGGGCATCATATTTAATTTAATTGAAACGAACTACAACCACATGTAATAAATTAATGGATGTTCTCATAGATCATTGAAGTGGGTCAATACATAACCATAATGATTCCAACCCATGTTTTACATAGGTGGATAGGTTGGATTTTATAATTCATGATAAAAACAAGAACAAGAGTTATTTAACCCTAGGTGATACATTGATTTAATGCCAGCTCATTAATAAAACATTATATAAGAATCATGAATTGGTCATTTAATTAATTATTTTTTTATATTTCAATTGATTAATTTTAAGGATAAAATAAGACCATCGGGTAAATGAATTAATTAATGAAAAAATAGGTAAATTAAATATATGGATTATGCATAATTTGTTTATGCATCATGGTTAACTAATTAAGTAACATTAAATTAATATTAACAAGATATTAAATTTATAAAACATGATAAATATTATGCATGATAAATTAAAATCTATCAAATATAGATTAATTTATTCTTTCCCATCCATAACTTAATTTGGAATAAAATCATTAGAACTAAGTGCTTGATAATTCCTCATTGGGACACTTACCATTAATGTGGAGTTCTTGTAAATTATATCAGTTTACATAACCATAATACACCAGCAAATATATCCATCACATGACATGATGTAGCATGTGAGAAGGTGTTAAAGAATCCATGTTATGATTTGAGGATAGGTGATTTCACTCAACAGTTTAATTAGATATAAGCCTAATGATTGTAAGGACCATCCTACCAAAATACGTTCACGTATCTTTACCAACTCTCATTGGGGATATGTGATAGGAAATATGGATCCTATCCAATGGAATTTTCTAACAACTAAAAATTAGCAAATCAATAATAAGAGCTATTATGAATTTATAAAATAGTGTTATATTAAATAAAGACAATTAATTTAAAATTTATCACATATTTTATCATCCAAAAACATAGAAATAAAATAGTATTTTAATTATATAAAAATAGATTTTTCATCATCCACATAACCCCTTCAATCTACATAAGATAAGGATAGTTCCCTAACTGGATGAATATTCTATGAGTGGTTTAAATATCATTGAGTTTTTTTTCAACATTAATGGAAATCATTCATGATTGAGTTATTAATTTCTAATATAAATATAAAAAAATATATATAAGAGGTGGGTGATTATTACTTCCCAACTATAAAATACAATTAAGTTATTTAGTAAACATTCTATGATTAATACATTCATCCACATTCTCTGTGCTCATTATGTCCCATGAAAACAATTATGTTAATAACGTGACTAATAAACTCCATGTTCATTACTAGGAGAGTTCTAGATATGAATATTTTTATATTTTCACAATTTTATTTCAATAAAATCATGGATAGGGTTCCCTAATTGGACTCCACATAGTGAGGATCATTGTTTACATTAATAGAATAGAGGTTCAAGGTTATAAAATCTCTAAATAATGGGGAACCAATCTCCTTATATATTTAATCCCTTAAGGATTATCCCTAATTGTTCTTAATTTTAATATAAACATAACTGAGAGAAGTTTTTAATAGATATTCTCACTCATTTTTTATAATTATATAGGTAGATATAACATGAAAAGTCTAAAATCTATATAGTGAAAAAAAACTAAAAGTGTGGATAAGGATATCGATGACCAATGATTCTACATTACCTTCTAGGAAGAGGGGGGTCAATGTCATATATAGGGAATATGATTTTTTTGGTTTTATATATGTCATGATCATCTACTAAGAGGAAAACTATTTCCATCCAAATAAGCAAGGGGAAGATTCAGTCATGTTTTTTATTTAGTGAAATTTATAATTGCCTACAAATTGGGTATTAAATTAATCATTTGGTGCACAAATCTATATTAAAATACATAAACTAGGTTTATTAAGTAAAATTCATCTAAGTGGTAGATATATGAGTAGAAAAGGGTTCTAAAATTGAAATTTTAAATATTAAAGATTACCCCCTCATGGTGATGACTTGAATTATCTTGATTTTAATTGGTTTCTATTCAGTTCCTTCAGTTACCAATATAGTTATTTATATATAATAAATTTATATAGATTATTTTATTTTAATTTTTATAAAGTAGTATTTCTTATTTTATAAATAGATGATTTGTTATGGTATGGTCAATTTATTTTACAGTCATCCTGGGTTGGATTTCAATAACCATGTAATGAAAATCGACAACGAAACTACTTCCCTTGACTCATAACATACCCAACTATGGAAAAACCTAATGGGTTATGTAAATGAAAATAATTTTAATTAATTATTCCAATATGAATATTTATATTTTTCCTATAAAACCCACTAGATCATGTCACGTATGCCTATGAGTTAAAATGGCCAAATCCCTACTTAGTGGAAATTGAGAAAGGGGAAACGGTATTATTGAATTTGTTCATAGAGATATGTGTGGAAATTTTTTTATTGTGGCATGAGGTTGGTACACATACATAATAAATGTTATAGATGATATTTAGTAGATAATGATGTGTTTACTTAAGTAGGTATTATTCATATTATTTTAAAAAATTAATGGAATACAAGAATTATTATGAGTAAAATATTGGTAATAAGATTAATAAGATCCATGCAGAAAATGGTAGAGAATATATTAATCAATACATCATTGATTTCATATGGGTTTTTTGAATCTCATCTCATCTCACTTGTGCTTATACACCTCAGCGGAATGGTGTGAGTGAAAATAGAAACCACACATTTTTATACATGGTGATATCAATGATGATTCATGCGAGCCTTCCATTAACTTTTAGGGGACACACTTAAAAAAATAACAAATACTAAACCATTTTTCAACTATTGTTTGAATAGTATAATATAATATTTATGAAATGTAATGAATATTGTGATCTCAAACATACATATTTGGGGTTGTCATGTTTTCTTTAATCCCTCTTCAGATAACATGTTTACACCCTAGGGAAACAATTATTCCTTTACGGGATACCCAAAATAAATAATGGGATATTACCTATATAAACCATTAGATAAAATGGTAGTAGTTGAAAGGCACACCATAATCCTTGAGAGGGGGGAATCTCTAAAATATATAGTGGTAGTGAGATAAAATATTAAGAATTCTGGGCCCAAGTTATATAAGAGTTGGAATAGGAAAATATATCACAACTACAAATCGAAGAAAAAACTATTCAAGAGTCACATGTGATGCATTGCAGTATAAGAGAGTCTAGGGAACTAGAATATTATAATTTTCTAGTCACTAATGATGGTGCATAATTATTAGTTTATAATAATGATCATTTAACCTATAAGGGAATAATAATTAAAATATATGATTCTATGTTGCAACAATTCTAGAATTATAAAATAGATTTAATATACCAAAACCATGATTGGATGTCACGACCCGTCCTCGGGGCCCGTGCCGTGACTACCCCAAGCCCGCCTTCCATAGGCCAGGGGCTGGCGACTAGCACCAAGGCATAAATCCTGGTAAATAGGGAACGTATTGCCTTTGTAAAGTAAACATACACCATAGAGCAAGCAAGCAGAAGAAGTAAACACTAGTAGGAAACTAGGTACAACAGTAAGTGCGGAAAGTAAAGGGGACCAGAAATACAAGCCCAACTGTAAAGTACAACTGAAAGGGGAAAGACAGCAACTGAAAGAAAAAGCCGCAGCGTCGAGCCGTCCTCTAGAAGTCCCACTTGAAGGGTGAGTACAGATAGCCTCCACAACTCCTCGGTCCAGCCTTCCGCTCTGAGTACACCCCGCCCAGTGGTCCACCTCCAGGTACTGTCCTGCTCGGCAAACCTCGACCACGATCAATGATGTCTGTCGTCTGCAACCAACACAGCATAGTGCGGGCATAGCCCGTGAAGGGGTGAGTATAAGCTACTCAGTAGGGACCCCAAGACCCCCGAATGTCTCCCAGAATCCACAAAGGATAATCCACAAAGTTAAGATACAATCACGAAGTAACATCCAACACTACTTAGGTATATTCCCATACATATACCTAAGTAATCAATCCCAGATCAGCTCCAACAACCAAGCCCAAGTGCAACCCAGTCCACAAAGGAAAAACATACCCAGTCCACAAAGGAAAGCACAACTTAGTCCACACAGGGAAGCAAAACTCAGTCCACACAGGATAGCACAACCCAATCATCTTGATGATAAGGGTTGAAAGTCAAGTCTGAGGTCACACAAGAATACATCATCGAAAAGGTGAAAGAGATGATCAGATATAGCTACTGAATCATCTAAGCTGGGACCCACATAAGATACAAGACCAGATGTCTTCATTGATTCATCTATGCTGGGACCCACATAGGATACAAGACCAGCACTGAATCATCTAAGCTGGGACCCACATAGGATACAAGACCAGTAGTCTTCATTGATTCATCTATGTTGGGACCCACCTAGGATACAAGACCAGCACTGAATTATCTATGCTGGGACCCACATAGGATACAAGACCAGCACTGAATCATCTAAGTTGGGACCCACATAGGATACAAGACTAGTTGTCTTCATTGATTCATCTATGATGGGACCCACATAAGATACAAGACCAGCACTGAATCATCTAAGCTGGGACCCACATAGGATACAAGACCAGCAGTCTTCATTGATTCATCCATGCTGGGACCCACATAGGATACAAGACCAACACTGAATCATCTATGCTGGGACCCACATAGGATACAAGACCAGTTGTCTCCATCGTCGCAAACGCAGCCAGCTCTAGGGTTCCCGCACACAGCTAGCTCGTTCGAGAGGGTCCACTCCACGAGCCGAGGGGCTGATACATCAACTGACATGAAGTCCGAAGTTTTTGTATCCAAAAGTTCCATATCGTTAACAGGAACTCAACTCAATATACGGCACGTCAATCGGACGCCCGGTCTGGAAGTTATTGGCTTTTTCGTTCTAGGGGCCCGGTTGGTTTTTAATTCAAAACCAATCCGACTGTACTCCAACTCCATCCAAACCACAAGCGGAGTAAGCCAAAAGGTCCGTCTCACTATAAGGAATCCATCAAAGTCGATGGAACGTCAATCGGAAGTCCGGAGCTCAAGTTATCAGTGTTTCTGCTCCGAGGGCCCGGCTGGTTTCGTGGACGAACCAACCCGGCCGAACCCAAAGTATTTTGAAACCTTGAGTGTAATATACTAAAACGACCGCCTCAATCCAAGGATCGCATCGCCACTGACGGTACATCAAATGGAGGTCTGTAGCCCAAGATATGGGCGAAAACCCAAAAGAGTCCGAAAACGGGGGGTCTGGGCTCGGAACCACCCAGCCCGACCACCCCATGGGTCAGCCTGAACCGGCTCAACCCGACCCGGTTTCGGGTCCGACCCAGTTTGGTGCGACCCAACCCGGCCAGGACGGCCCGGCCCGGCCTGGGCGCGACCCGGCCCAGTGGGTCGGCTCGGCTCGGCTCGGCTTGGCCGAGCGGCCGAGCGAAGGAACCGCGGCCCCCGCGCGGGGGCCGCTCCGCAGCACCCGGACGTGGCATGCCGGTCGCGTCCCGCCTCCCGGTTCCGCGTGGCCGCGGAACCGCCTCACCGCCGTGGCTTCAGCCACGGCGGGTTTTTCCGGCGGCGCGCCGGCGTGGGATTCCGCGGACCACCGGACGCGTTCAGGTGGTCCGTTTTACGTGCGGTCTTCGCCCGTGGTCCTCCCGGGACCCGACCTTCACTGCAAGGCCCTCAAATCGCCCTTGTGGCCCTGTTTTTCATCGTCCTCCATTACTCACACTAAGAACGAGAATGAATGCGGTGGTTACAACTTGTTCGTTGGTCCGCACCCACCGCGTTAGCGGTTTGAAACAACACCATAATATTTCCCATCAATTTGATAAACCCCGAACCGAAATAATAATCTACAGACCAACTTGTTAATTAGTTGGTCCGCGTTCATGCCTTGAAGGGAAACAAACATAGAGTATTATCATTTTCAAAACAACCCCTAACTCAACGTCGTCGTCGGACGCGAGTTCGTCATGAAATTGACCATCGCGGAAGAAAAGGATCGTCGCGCCGTGGAAGGGCGTCGTTGTCGCGCGGTACTCAGCATCGCGCAGACAAACTCCGAGGATCAAGAACATACAGATTTAATTATAACAATTAAATCCATTTTGATGTTATAATCCACAAATAATTAAAAGGACCTCAATCCTCTACCTTGTCGTTGTCGAATTAAAGATTGTCGCGGGGTTGGATCTTCGCGGAAGAAGCGTTGCGGAGGGAGAATCGTTGGCGTCAATCTCTGGGGTCCGGCATTCTTCGTCGCCTTTTGTCGGAGGCCGGCGTTCTTCGCGTTCTTCGCGTTTTTCACATTCTTCGCGTTCTTCGCATTCTTCACGTAGGAGGATGAAGATCTTTAGAGATTCTCCAAAGGTCTAACACAACAAGCAGATAATAAAATAAGTCATCATCTTATTTTATTATAACTGAATAATTTGAAAAACAAAGATAAGTAACGAAAAATTAATTCATAGAATTAATTGCAACGAACTAACCACCCAATTAATAGGGGCGTTATGAATTTAGAAAAGGCGTCAGTTGACTTTTGTTTTATAGGGTTTTTCACGGGTGCGTTACTTAGCGGAAAAGAAACGGTGGGGATCGTGCGGGCCCCACCTCACAAATATCCTACCAAGAGGGTAGGGTATTTTGGGTTCCACCCAATCTGCTTCAACTCAGTTTAAGTATCATTAAGTGGCTTTATTTGGCTTTAAGTGAAAATAAAATAAAGTTTGTCGTACCACATTATCTTATTTCTTAACTTAAAGCCCAAAATTTAAAAACCACACCCTAGAAAACGCAACTCCAGAAGAGGCGTTTCTAAGCAATTACCGGCGCTGTGATTCCATCGGTGCCCTCGGAATTTGATTCCGAGCACCTGTTCAAAAGTTAGAAAATCCCGCTCGTTCGTTCACTGAACGTACCCGAGCCCAAACTTCAAAAAATGATTCCAGGCACACCCGGCCTCGGAATCAGGTGCCGTCAGAAACTGCCTTCTTGTAAAATTCCAAAGAAAATTAAGAAAAAAAATTACTTGAAAATTACGGGTCTTTACATTACTCCCACCACAGGGATTTACGTCCCCGTAAAGCTTCACCACATACTTAGGGATACAAAGGTGGTACTGAGCACGCATCTGAGCCTCCCGCTCCCAAGTGCTCTCCTGGAGGTTCCCGAGCTGCCATCTGAAGCAAACTAGAGGAATCGATCGTCCACGTAGGACCTACTTCTGTCGATCCTTGATCTCCACTGGGACCTCCGCAAAAGTCGCCCCATCATCAAAGACCAGCTCCCCATGGTCAAATATTTGCATCGGGTCATGCACGTATCTCCTCAGCTGAGATACGTGGAAGACGTCGTGCACCCGTTGCAACTGGGGTGGTATATCCAGGCGATATGTCACCTTGCCAATCCAACTGAGGACATGGAATGATCCGATAAAGTGTGGAGACAACTTTCCGCCTCGTCCAAATCTCCGTAACTCATGTCGAGGTAAGACCCGTAGGGAAACGTGGTCTCCATCCTCGAACTCCAGTGGCCTCTGCCTCCTTTTATCATAAGACTTATACCGGTTCTGAGCTGTCCTCATCTACTCATGGATGACCTGGACATTCTCTGTCATGGCCTGGACCATCTCCAGTCTCACAAGAGCTGCTAAGATTTCTAATTTGCCGATATGAGGAATCTGGTCACATCCCCTGAATGAACCACTTTCTTTGCCTAATACAGTCAATCCCAGCATGGATGATACTAATCCATACCAAGGATGATGTCGTAAGGCCTTGACGCTACTACCAAGAGATCCAACTGTTACTCTCGCCTCCAAGGGTTGAGTCACACTGTCGGCATCAGTGTGTGGTAACTGGGTCTCCTCCAGTAGATGTCTCACAAGTGAGGGTCAAGTCAACAGTCTAAACTGGAACCTCTTAGTAACAACAAAAAAGATGACAGGAATGAAAACATCACAAATTTATGCGTCTTTTATTATTTCAGCTCATAATACAAAGACACTACACAACATTAACAAGGAAATAGAAGTACAAAAGACGTATCCACTAGTTCCGCTACTGTCCATCTGCTCCCAGAGCTCCATGATCGAAGGCCTCAGCTGCCTGAAGCTGAGCTCTCCCATGTCCACTAACTCCCTACGGTCGGGGTGGACCTCCTGTTGGTGGTGGTGACAACACCTCGAAGCGTCTTCCAAAACCTGCTGCTCGGCCTGCTCCGCTGCCTCGTCCGCCTACACCCTGCGGACCGCCATGGTCAAAACTCTATATGGGAGGTCCCTCTACCACCTGCTACTCATCTGTAAGATGAGTCGGGCAGTATCGTGCCATGTGACCTTGCCCGCCGCATGCGTAGAATTGCCTGCCCCTCGTGTAGCTGGGTCTCCTTCGTGTGCCCCACACAACCGAATATTCTTCCTGAGACTACCCATCTGACGGTCTAGCCCATTTAGACCCTTGTGTCACCTGTCTACTTCTAGATACAGAAGACCCTACTACTAGTCGTCCTGCGGAGGGCCCTGTCACTAGAGCCTGCTTGGAAGGAAAACCCTCCACTAGAAGGGCTCTCTCCAACAGCTCTGCCTACGTCGGAATGTTGAGGGAGATCATCGAAGCCCTGATCTCATGCCCCAGTCCCTGCTCGATGTTCTGGGCCCGGAATAACGGGTCTCGTACCATATTTGTGGAGTAGCGCGAGAGATCAGTAAATCTCACCGAGTACTGGGCCACTGTCATGCTGACATGCCGTAGCTGTAGTAGCTCTTGGATGCGCACCGCACGGAGGGTGGCTGGGACGAACTCAGAGTGGAAGATGCTCTCAAAGTCCATCCATATGAGAGATGTCTCGTTTTGCACCTGGAGCATCAAGCTCCACCATCTGCATGCTGCCGCGTGCAGGAGGCTCGCTGTGAGGATCACCATGAGGTCTGATGGTGTCCTCACTAATTTGAAAACTCGGACTACTGCCTCCATCCAGTCCTCGGCTGCCTAGGGTCCATCTCCCCACGGAACCAGGGTGGTCGCTGGCGCTGGAACTCATGCAGTGCACAAAGGCGAGGTGCATCGTCAGCGGCTGGAAAGCATCAGTGGCTCAGCGGGTAAAGGTACCGTCGGTGCCTCAGCTGTTAAAGGGCCCTGCACTGAGGCCTCATCGATCGGCGGGCTTTCATCACGCTCAACTCACGGAACCCTAGCTGGCTGCTGTGGTGGGGCCATCCTGAAAAGGAAACAAGTGTGCCACTGTCAGAATAGTATACCTGGTGAGCTGACACAAAGTAATCACAAAGAAAACTTTAAACACACATGCAATCAATGTTTTCGTGCATTATGTCAGAAATCAGAAGTCAGGGTCCTGGTGCACGGATACGTCGGCCACCACACTAACGCTGGGCTCCCTTGACTGATAACCACACCGAATACGCCTAACACTATTGCTTCACATAGAAAAAGATCAGAGTCCTGAGTTCTACAGTATAACTGAACTCCTTCGATACCAATTCTCACAACCGGGCCCCGGTGATGGCACAACCACCCTAACATAACAAGGTCGTCGGGTCCTAGCCTACCAAGTACCACCAGTTTCCCCCGCAGACATGTGGGGCCCACCCCAGGGTCCACCCACGTGCTTGAACGGGTCAGCTGACTAATGATAGTCCCCACATGCCAACACATGTCCTTTCCAGTGTGCTTTTTCCTCACTCACACACACTCATAGAAACTTCCCAGGAGGTCACCCATCCTGATTACTACTCCCGGCCAAACACGCTTAACTGTTGAGTTCTAATCAGACAAGCTCCCGAAAAGGAAGGTGCACCTTATTGACATGAGTCATATCATTTATTCATTTAACCCTTTATCATTTGGGGATGTTACAATCAAACCCCCCCCCCATTAGAGCACAAAGCCCTCATTGTGGGCCCTACATCTCAACCCAGGCAGTGCACTGCACTTAAGGCTGGGTTCCTCCACTGATACCAATTTGTCACGACCCGTCCTCGGGGCCCGTGCCATGACTACCCCAAACCCACCTTCCATAGGCCAGGGGCTGGCGACTAGCACTAAGGTGTAAATATCGGTAAACAGGGAAGGCATTGCCTTTGTAAAGTAAATATACACCACAGAGCAATCAAGCAGAAGAAATAAACACTAGTAGAAAACTGGGTACAACAGTAAGTGTGGAAAGTAAAGGGGGCCGGAAATACAAGCCCAACTATAAAGTACAACTGAAAGGGGAAAGACAGCAACTGAAAGAAAAAGCCACAGTGTCGAGCCATCCTCTGGAAGTCCCACCTAAAGGGTGAGTACAAATAGCCTCCACAGCTCCTCGGTCCAGCCGTCCGCTCCGAGTACACCCCACCCAGTGGTCCACCTCCAGGTACCGTCCTACTCTGCAAACCTCGACCACGATCAGCGTTGTCTGTCGTCTGCAACCAACACAACGTAGTGCGGGCATAGCCCGTGCAGGGGTGAGTGTAAGCTACTCAGTAGGGACCCCTAGACCCCCGAAGGTCTCCCAGAATCCAAAAAGGATAATCCAAAAAGGAAAGATACAATCAAGAAGTAACATCCAACACTACTTAGGTATATGCCCATACATATACCTAAGTTATCAATCCCAGTTCAGCTCCAACATCCGATCCCAAGTGCAACCCAGTCCACATAGGAAAAACATACCCATTCCACAAAGGAAAGAACAACATAGTCAACACAGGAAAGCACAACTCAGTCCACACAAGAAAGCACAACCCAATCATCTTGATGATAAGGTTTGAAAGTCAAGACTCATCTCACACAGAAATACATCATCAAAAAGGTGAAAGAGATGATCAGATATAGATACTGAATCATCTAAGCTGGGACCCACATAGGATACAAGACCTGCTGTCTTCATTGATTCATCTATGATGGGACCCACATAAGATACAAGACCAGCACTGACTCATCTAAGCTGGGACCCACATAGGATACTAGACCAGCAGTCTTCATTGATTCATCTATGCTGGGACCAACGTAGGATACAAGACCAGTACTGAATCATCTAAGCTGGGACCCACATAGGATACAAGACCAACAGTCTTCATTGATTCATCTATGCTGGGACCCACATAGGATACAAGACCAGCACTGAATCATCTAGGCTAGAACCCACATAGGATACAAGACCAACAGTCTTCATTTATTCATCTATGATGGGACCCACATAGGATAAAAGACCTGCATTGAATCATCTAAGTTGGGACCCACATAGGATACAAGACCAGCTGTCTTCATTGATTCATCTATGCTGGGACCCACATAGGATACAAGACCAGCAATGAATCATCTAAGCTGGGACCCACATAGGATACAAGACCATTCGTCTTCATCATCGCAAACGCAGCCAGCTCTAGGGTTCCCGCACAGAGCAAGCTCGTTCGGGAGGGTCCGCTCCATGAGATGAGGGGCTGATACATCAACTGACATGAAGTCAATTGTTGTTGTATCAAAAAGTTCCGTATCGTTAACAGGAACTCAACGCAACAGACGGTGCGTTAATCGGACGCCCGGTCTGGAAGTTATTGGCTTTTTCGTTTGAGGGGCCCAGATGGTTTTTAAGTCAAAAACAACCCGACCATACTCCAATTGCGTCCAAACATCGAGCAGAGTAAGACAAAAGGTCCGTCTCACTAACAGGAATCCATCAAAGTCGACGACACATCAATCGGACGCCTGGAGCTCAAGTTATGAGTGTTTCCGCTCCGAGGGTCCGGTTGGTTTCGTGGACGAACCAACCCGGCCGAACCCAAAGTATTCCGAAACCATGAATGTAATATACAGAAATGACCATCTCGATACAACGATTGCATCGCCGCTGATGGTACTTCAAACAGAGGTCTGTAGCCCAAGATATGGGCGAAAACCCAAAAGAGTCCGAAAACGGGGGGTCTGGGACCGGACCGACCCAGCCCGTCCCCCCCTGGGTCGGCCCGAACCGGGTCGACCCGACCCGGGTCTGGGTCTGACCTGATTTGGTGCAACCTAGCCTAGGCAGCCTGGCCCGACGAGTCAGCTCGGCTCGGCTGAGCAAAGGAACTGCGGCCCCCACGCGGGGGCCGCTCCGCAGCACCCGGACGCAGCATGCCGGCCGCGTCCCGCCTCACGGTTCCGCGTGGATGTGGAACAGCCTCGCCGCCGCGGCTTCAGCCACAGTAAATTTTTCCGGCGGCGCGCCGGTGTGGGATTCCGCAGACCACCTGACGCGATCCGGTGGTCCGTTTTATGTGCGGTCTTCGCCAGTGGTCCTCCCGGGACCCGACCTTCACTGCAAGGCCCTCAAATTGCCCTTGCGGCCCCGTTTGTCGTCATCCACCATTCCACATACTAAGAACGAGAATGAATGCAGTGGTTCAGACTTGTTCGTTGGTCCGCACCCACTGCGTTTGCGGGTTGAAACAACACCATAATATTTCCCATCAATTTGATAAACCCCGAACCGCAATAATAATCCATGGACCAACTTGTTAATTAGTTGGTCCGTGTTCATTCCTTGAAGGGAAACAAACATAGAGTATTATAATTTTCAAAACAACCCCTACCTCAACGTCGTCATCGGATGTGAGTTCGTCGCGGAATTGACCATCGCGGAAGAAAAGGATCGTCGCGTCGCAGAAGGGCGTCGCTGTAGCGCGGTACTCGGCGTTGCACAGACAACCTCCGAGGATCAAGAACATACAGATTTAATTATAACAATTAAATACATGTTGATGTTATAATCCACAAAGAATTAAAAGGACCGCAATCCCCTACCTTGTCGTTGTCGATCGAAGATTGTTGCGGCGTTGGATCTTCGCGGAAGAAGCTTTGTGGAGGGAGAATCATCGGCGTCAATCTCTGGGGGTCCGAAATTCTTCGTCTCCCTTCGTCGGAGGCCGGAGTTCTTCGCGCTCTTCGCGTTCTTTGCGTTCTTCACGTTCTTTGCATTCTTCGCTTAGGAGGATGAAGATATTTAGAGATTCTCTAAAGTTCTAACACAACAAGCAGATAATAAAACAAGTCCTCATCATATTTTATTATCAACTGAAGAATTTGAAAACAAAGATAAGTAACGAACAATTATTTCATAGAATTAATTGCAACGAACTAACCGCCCAATTAATCGGGGAGTTAAGAATTTAGAAAATGCGTCAGTTGACTTTTGTTTAATAGGGGTTTTCGCGGGTGCGTTACTTAGCAGAAAAGAAACGGTGGGACTCATGCAGGCCCCACCTCACAAATATCCTACCAAGAGGGTAGGATATTTTGGGTTCCACCCTATCTACTTCAACTCAGCTTAAGCAGATTTAAGTGGCATTAAGCGGCTTTAAGTGGAAATAAAATAAAGTTTGTCGTACCACATTATTTTATTTCTTAACTTAAAGCCGAAAAATTTAAAAACCACACGCAAGCAAACAAAACTCCGGAAGAGGCGTTTCTAAGCAATTACTGGCACTGTGATTCCATCGGTGCCCTTGGAATTTGATTCCGAGCAACGGTTCAAAAGTTAAAAAAACCCGCTCGTTCGTTCACTAAACGTACCCGAGTCCAGACTTCGTAAAATGATTCCAGGCACACCGGGCCTCGGAATCAGGTACTGTCAGAAACTGTGTTCTTGTAAAATTCCAAAGAAAATTAAGAAAAAAATTTCCTTGAAATTTATGGGTCTTTACATTGGATTTGTGTAGATACTGTAGCGTATATATATCTTTTTGGTCACAAATTAGTATTCAAGAAGAAACTAGACATGGAATGATATTAAAGTATATATACGAGAGACTATTCCAAAAAGGGATTAAACAGCATCCCAAAATTTAATATAAAGAAAATCACAAATTAATGTATTGAAATCCATAATAATTCAACATTCCATTACCTCTTACTAGGAAAATTAAATTTGTAAAATGGATGTCAAAACATAATTTTGTAACATGGACATTTAGTAAGATGTGTATATGAAACAAAATGAATGGATTGTGTCTCCAAAGAATGCCAACAAGATCTAAGAACATCAGAAATACATTTATGGATTAGGTCAAGAATCATTTTCATAGATCAATCATTTTAATGATGCTAGAAGGGAATTTAGATTCATAAATAACAAATTTGATCCTTGTGTCCACAGACAATTTAGTGGGAGTCTAGTTGTTTTCATAATAGTATATGTCGATGATATATTTCATATTGGAAATGAAATACTAGTTTTACGGTTTTTTAATGTTTGATTGATTAAATTTCTCATCATGAAATTCATTTGTGAGGCAGTATATAATATTGGGATTATGATTCATCAATTTATATCTAATAGACTCTCGACCTAAGTCAAAATACATATTTTGAAAAGACTCTAAATATATTTAGTATGGTAAAATATAAGATAGAATTATCTTCAATATCACATGTATTTCATCTTTCAAGGAATATATGTCCTCAAATACCTGCGGAATGAAATAAATTATCTTGGATTTTATACACATCCGTTATTGGGTTAGTCATTTCTGTTATGATATGTACTTGGTAAGATATTTTCTACTTATTATGTGTGGTGGGAAGATATCAACATGACCTAGGTCACTTCTATTGGATGAAAGTAAATATTTTCCTTAAGTATCAAAAGTTAACTAATGAAATGTTTTTTGACATGGATAAGATGAGGAAGTAATCGTTAGAGGATATGAAGATTCTAGTTTCTGAATATATCAAGATGAAAAAAATTCAAAACTAGGATAAAACATCAATTTTAATATAGTTATTATGATAAATAATAGTCTATGATTTCTATGGTCTCATATTCTATAGTGTAATCTATGTATATTTCAGATTTTGAGGAAGCTATATAAGCACTATATATGGATCTATTCATCTAAGAACATGATGTATTCCCCAAAAGTAAATATTATATCGTACACTATTATTATAATACTATAGTGGTGGAATCTAAAAATTATATAAGGTCATATCAGTGAATAAATTACAAACCTCAGTCATATCATATCATTAAGGAAACTGGTGAGGTTCCTATGAGTAATATTTCTTCTTATGAAAATGTGGTGGAACCCTTTACTAAATCATTGAATTTGTAAAAACATTTCTATCATGTGAGGTCTAGCAAACTAAAAGTCATAGGTAGTTGGCTCTAATCCATGATGGGGGTTTTTATAGTTCCTTTCCCATAACAAACTATTTTTATATTCATTACAAGTATATTCACTATATTGAATATTTATAAAACCTCATATTACAGATTGATTATTTTTTACAAGATGATAATGAAATAATATACTATAGTATATGTCACGTTGATAAGGTTGTTTTAGTTCCCCACTATGATGATAACCTTGAGGTTCTATCAAAATATTATTAAATATGTTAATTTTTATAGATAAAGAATTATAATGGGAAACATAATAAATAAACTATCTCGTGAAATTACTCATAAGAAGTTGAAGAATTTACTAATGATGTTCACACATAAAAATATTTATGAGGGGAGATTATGAGAATATTCCCACTAGTATGAATTATATATCATTTTATGTATTCATGTACTAATTTTTTTGATTGTTTTAAATAATACATAGGCTTTAGTGTCTTCATTAATTCATGCCATGAATCTTGCACTTCTATTCTCAAATCCAAACTGTGATGCCATATGTTCATGGTGATGTAGGGAATATTTGGTGCACCATGATTTACATTTCTTTAAGAAAAATTCAAGGATGGATTTGAGCCTTCCAAATTTAAGGGAGATGATATCATGGACCATTAATTATAATAAAACTCTCTAATTATATTCCATTTCCATGGTGAAATTATTCATTTTTTCAAATAGACAATGAAATTTGTATCAATATTATAATACGTTAAAAAAGACATACAATATACTTGATTAGATGTTGAGAAAATGGGATTACATTAAACATTGAATATTTGTATGAGGTTATCATCATTTTTATATTATGTTATCTCTCATGTGTTTCCTTACCATTTCTAGACTGCGATCTTTTTCTTTAGGCATTCCCATTAATGCCAATGTTAATAAAACCCTAGAGGGTCACACACTTTGTGTTTCCATTGATCACGATTAAATAATATTTGAGCGTAATTAATTGAATAAATATAATTCATAAAATATATTGATAATTATATTAACATTTTATCAAATGGTAATTTTTATTGACCAATGAAATATTTCAATTATATATTTATTTGGTAGTTTAATAAATGATAAAGGTGTGTTAACGGATAATGATCGAGTCCAGTATAAAATATTAATTCCCAATAAAATTAAATAACTTTTTTTATTTTACAGGACGGATCATTCCACAACATAATAATGTTATAATTATTTTTTTGGCATGAAATTTATTATAGAGTATTATATAATTTAAAGACAGACATGGATTTACAAAATTATTTCTACCTAAACACTACCACTATGATAATAACATTTTTCTATTGTGTATTACATCCAAAATAGAAACATGAAAATAAATGCACAAAATGAAACTCTCCCTTTAATAATCCTTTTTTTCTTCCTGTCAATAATGAAAAATGAAAGAGATATCTCTTGAACTTTAAATGCTAAGAAATCAACACGAATAACACAAGATAATTAAATCATTTTGTTAGCACCAAAAGATTGATTGGAATTTATCGTAGATTAAAAAAATAAATGTAGATCACCTATATAAGGATTATAGTCCAAGAAGATCTGGATACAAGAAGACCTAATTTGAGAGAAATAAATTAAAATTAAAAAAAGTGAGCTACAAGACATTATAGAGTTTATCTAAAACGACAAGTGCACACCTCACCACAATAATCATCATGAGAAAGACATTCACAATACGCAGGTAAGACACATGACAAAAGATAATAGAACATAGAGATTTCACACTTTGAGAGAGCATCTACAACATGATGGGATTCATGATATGTTTTCATGACTTCAAGGGAGAGAGAACCAGTATGTCGAAGACATTCAGTCGAGACTGGTAACATCCTACATGGAACATGTTTTTATAGTATTTGAGAATTTTTACTACATTAGAAGAGTCTGATTTTAACCATAAGGTATTCCAACCGAAATGGAATGAATAACTTGTTTCTTTTATAATATCATAGAGCACCTATTAAATGGAAAATTCATTACCAATGAAGTGATGAAAGCACCCCTTCACGAATCCCTTATAGGTACAGAATACACCACCATAGCTAGAGGAACCAGCATCACCCAAAGCAGCTCCATCAACATTGACATTAATCCAGCATGCGAGGGGTGGTATCCATCAAACATTCTTCAATATAAAGGGATTCTTCATCCTACCACTAACAGTAGGATACCTCAATAGAATAAGGTCATAGACATCATTTCCCATAGAACCATTTTATATGTTATAGTAAATTCAGAAGGCATTGTGAATAGAAAGAACCCCCACATGGAAAGATGTCTTATTGATACCGAATATCACTACATTCCTAGCCTACCAGATGAAATACAGAGCTACGTCCACCACTATAAATAGAATATCCTGGACCTACTCGTTGTACTCTGCACTACAAACAGATTGTAGTAGATCCTCCACAGACTAGAGGGAATCATGGAAATTGAAAACTCCTTTCATGTAGTCCCACATCCTGTAAGAAAGGGTACAAGAGATAAAAATAATTTGTTTGGTTTCATCCACTTCCAAACATAAGCTTCATGCCACAGCCAGCTAAAACCCATAGGACTGCATCATGTCTGCAAGGGATGTTGGCCTTTCCAGATCCTCCAGATAAACAGTGATTGAGATGGAGGTATGAATGGTTTGAAAAAGTCTTTAACCCACCTGGGGGGGCTCAACAAATTACCCAATTAATGGTTTCTATATCACTCCTTTTTGGTGAATCGCCATTCACATTAGGCATACATACTAACACATCAGGATAATTAACGAAATATTGGAGGCCTCGAAGTGCAGGAGGCTGGGAATAATTTCTTGAAACCCTATATTTTCAAAAAAATCTACAATTGTTGTAATCCTTATAGAATATGTCATGGTAATTTCATCATATAATTGTCAAAAAATCTAAGGAGTGGTCTAAAAATTTAAATTTTACTGTTTCGACACCACCCATTTCGATCAAACCATGAGTTTATAGAAGGAAAACTTCAAAGTCGTCCAAACACAGGATCTAAGGTAACTGTTGTATTCGTTCTGCAATTCCTCAATAAATCTCTTTTCCAGGAAGTCCATTGATGAATATGTGTTTGATATATGGTTCCAAGTGAATTTTTTGATCAAAGAATCATTGGATAATCTTATATTTTTAACACCCATCCCACCCATTTGGGCTGGTTTAGTACCGGTCTTCCAAGCAACTTTGACTAGATTCAGCTCATGAATAGAACCAGTCAAAATTAAATATCTGTTTTGGCCACTTAACTCCATAAAAAAAATTTGGGGCCATATGTACAAAGAAAAATAGTAAACAAACATTGATGTGATGACTGAATGGACAAGACATATTCTCCGTGATAGGGACATATTTTCCCTTTCCATCCTACCAACTAATTTGTAATTATTAAAGAAATTCTTTCCAAATGAAACCTTTTGAATCTGCCCCAGAAAATAGGTACAGCAAGGTAATTGAAAGGGAGATACCCTCTTCTAACTCCAAGCCTCCTGTAAATTTTGTTTTTCCTAGATATTATAATCCCTTAACCAAATATGACAAACGATTTTCCACAGCTGATGAATTTCCCTATAACATCTTCATAATGTGAAAAAATTCCTTTTATGCAGGATATAGTACCTTTTTTCACTCTTCCAAAGAGCTAGACGTCATCAGCATAAAATAAATGTGACAGATCAAACAAATCCCTTCCAATTATCATATTTTGATACCAATCAAAGTTGACTATATCATTTAGGCACCAACTAAGATTGTCTTCTGCAATAACAAAAAGTATACCAGAGAGAGGGTCACCCTGTCTTACCCCTCTTAAACAGTGGAAAAAAACTATTGGAGATCTATTGACATGAATGGTTAACCTAGACCTAGTGAGAATGGACTCAATAAGATCAATGAATTTCTTTGAGAATCCCTACATTTTATGAATGGAGAAAAGAAAACACCATCTGATGGTTTCAAAAGCTTGAGAAATGTCAATTTTTAAGGCCATATTTCAATCTTTCAACTTTTGCTTCAATGCATTCAAACATTCAATGGTAGTGAAAAGCTAGGTTTGTATATTCCATCATGGGACAAAACCGAACTCATTACTTGATAAGAGACCCTTGGTAACCTCACCCAGTCATTGATTCATGATTAATCTTATCACCTTTGGTATATTGTTCCCAATAGAAATGGGCCTAATTTCCTTAATGTCAAGTTCATTTCCTTTTTTAGGGATTAATTAAATGAATTTGGAGTTCATCCCAAAAGGAATGAATGCTAATTTAAAAAAACTCCTCACAACATTTATAACATCAATTCGAACAATGCCCAATAAAACATAAAGAACATATTGGTGAGGCCATCTAGAACTAAAACACTATCATCATTCAATAAAAAGAGTGAACCATGTACCTCTTTTTCATTGGTGATATTACCAAGTCTCCTGTTTTGATCATCTTTGATGGAAAACTCAAATCAATGGATAGTTTTCTCAGAAATTTGATTACCAGAATCTAAATATAGCCTTTCAAAATATGTTATCACAGCTTCTGCAATATCATTTTCAGAAGAGAAAATAGTACCATCAATAAACAGATTTTTGAGGCTCTTTGTATTATATTCTCTATTAATTCATTGTAAAAATCTTTTGTTTATGTCCCAATCTGTGATCCATTATATGTTAAATATATTATAAGTTAATTTATCTTTCAAGATCAGCAGTTTATCTAGATTTGAAGCAGCCTGGATTTCCTCTTGAGAGGGAAATTTCTGATACATACTGTTGGCTAGGTAACCTTCCAAGATATTTTCAGACTCACTGATATCACCATCCATGGAGGAAAAATAATCAGTACTCCAATGTTTCGTCCTTTCCTTGACTTCCTTATGTTTACAGCAAAAGGTGTGAGAGGAACTCCCCAAATGAATCTTTTTTAAAAAGTTCAAGATAATCTCACTGTAAATAGGTTTAACAATACAATCATTATTAAACATAAAGGGTAGAAGGGTGAACTTAATTAGTTTAAATTTACCTCAATAGGGATAGAATTATGATCGAAATGCAGTCTTGAATGTTTCCTCCCAGACACATTAGGCCCCTCATTCCAACCATGAATTTTCACAATGCACCTGTCTAATTTACCTACCTGTAACTCATTAACAGTGTACCTAATCCATGTATTTTCATCACAATAAAAGGACCCCTCTGAGATACCGCACATATAAATGCAATATATTAGTTTATAATCTGAAACACGACAAATATTTTAAGTAATTTTTTCATCAAGCCTCAAAATAGTATTAATATCACCTAGGAGAACCCATCAGTTATTCATTCTCTCAGATATACTAAACAAATTATTCCACAAAGACCATATTCTTGTATAGAGGATAAAGGCATAAACAAAGTTCACATCAATAGATTCAGTATTAGTAGAACAAGATATGGTGATAGATTGTAAGTTGTCCAAAACAGTGTTGATAGTGATGCTATTATGCTTGAGAACCCATAATGATTCAGAATTTCCATCATTACAATTTCTTGCAACAAAAGAGTATCCCAATGATCCCATTTTAATGAGCTCCAATTTTGAAATTTAAATTTTAGTTCAGCAATACCAACTAACAATGTTCTTTGGATCATAATAAAATGTCTAAGGGTCCTGGACGTGGGAGGATTCCCATTCCATTAACAATTCCAAAATAGGATATTCATTTTTAGACTAAAGCCTAGTTCGAGGCCCATTATTAATTATAGTAAATTCTTTATCGGATGATACAGCAGTAGTGTCATCAGAAGTACCTGTCATTTGATCAATTGATGCAGAGTCATCCTCCTCCCAAATAGATTCCTCGATAATTAGCAAGGAAATTTTTTTAGTAGATTCAACTTTATAGGAGGGAAGGATAATAGGTAACATTATTTTAGCAGACTTTGTAACCTGTACATTCATTAATTCTCCTATAATGGAAGGGCCCCATCCTGATTGGGGAGCTGATTCAGCTTGTCCTGCATTTTGAATTCCATCATCCTTTGTATTAAATAGGGTTGTAAATTCAATAAGAGCCACCATAGATTTATCAAGGAATCTGGTAGGGATTTGAAAGGGTAAAGTATCCTATATTCCATATTTCAGAACTTAATCTACAGGCTGGTCTTCAGATTCAATCAGATCAACTCTAAGAAGAGGTACCAAATCAGCAGACCCTAGAGAATCAGAATCATGTGCACAAGAAGGACTCAATGCTACCTTCTCATATCCATCATTCATGATTGTTTTAATGGTGGTATCATTGATTTATTCACTACCTACAAAAAATTCTTCATTATTTTCTATATTAACAGTGCACCCATAATTAGAGGCTCCATTCACTTTGTTAGGATTAGAGCCATATGAGGCCATTATCATCGCCTTATTTCCCCTATAGACTTCATCATCATGTCCTCGAGCATTACATAAGTGGGACATCTTATTTCGGTTTCAATGAGAGGAAACATGGCCAAAAAATGGAAATTTAATCAAAAATTGTGTTTTCATTCATAATGGATGTCGAGGGTGTGACTATCATCATGAGTGGTCAGTACAACTACCCCCACTAGTGTTGTCGACATGTCAACCTCAAAATGAATTCTCGCATAATGCCTGAAGTTAGGGTTCTCATTCTATCTATCTATCCTTATGGGATTAAAAACAGATGAAGCTATATTCTAGAGTATTTGAGGGTGCCAGTACACCATATTTAGGTTGCATACATGTATCCAATGATGCGCAAAAGTATTCCTAGCAGCATTGGGATCAAAATTTCGATCCCATTCATGAATTCTGAGGAGTCATGGTTTTAGGGGAACTAAACCATAACTCCAGGCATGTTTCATTATCTCATTCTAAGGAAATTCAAAATGGGAAAACCCACGGCCCATCGTTGTCATCTTCCAGTCTTTGAAACCCCAAATTTTATCCATATTCTTTGTGAGGTCCTTGATGTTCCAAGGATTCACTCCCTTTGGAATAACAACCTGAGAAATGGTCGTGTACCTTCAAATCGAAATTCATTATTCCACTACATTCTGGTTGGAAGAAACATGAGAAATCTTCCCTTTTTGTATGATCTTGCTTGATGACACAAGCTCACAATCAGGAAATTATGGTTTTTCCATACCATTGATTGCAATTGAGAAACTCCTGTTGTAACCATTTCCCTCCCTATGAACATCATATTTTTTCTTCGCACAAATACTAAAGAGGTATTTCTAACCAATGAAATTACCTACCACCTTTTCACGAGTATATTTCCTCCCTACACCCTCACCAGGATCCATATCATTCAAGCTAGGTTTCTCGCCCATTGCACCATCACACTCTACAATATGGTTAAATATACCTCAACCTAATAAAACATTATATATAAGGATTATATCATTGGATACTAATAGAATAATTACATAAATACAAATTGGTTCTTTTAGATTATTTAAATCGAAATTGAAGAAATAATTATCAAATAAAATATTTGTTTCATCTCATATTAGATAAATTATGTATAAATTTTGAATGCAAGATCCTCACTCAGGGTTTCATGAAACTCATTATTAAAATAAATTTCAAAATTCCACCTTATAATAAATGCTTAATTATATCTACAAACCATAATTTTGGGTGTGGAATTTCATTCATTGTTTAAATAAAAAATAATATTTCAAGAGGAGAATATCACCCTATATATCACGAATCACCCTATGATATGATACATGGGTAAAAGGTGGATGGATCTCCTTTGGAATCATCATATAAGGAATGGATAATATTACCTTATGAAAAATGGTATGTTTCTATATTTATTATGACATGGGGTAAGATCATCCTTGATTTCATGTCCATTGTAAGATAATTTATTATTGTCTTCTATTAATAATTTCCATGTCATCCTCTTTTATAAGTGGATTATTTATCAGACAAAATTATACTCAGATCATTGTAAATATCCATGACTCCATATAGATTGTCCACTATTACACTTGAAGGGTTGAAGAATAAAAATTTGGATAATATCCGGAATGGGATTATATTCTCAAGTGCTTTACTATGGGGTATTCCAGCCCTTTTTCAAGAATAAGGATGGGTCAGTAGACCTATGACTTGATCATTGTGAGATCAAAAATATCATGATAAATAACAAGTATCCTCTTCCAAAAATTGGTGACTTTTTTATTAGATATTTAAAGCCCAGTACATCTCAAATGTGGATATCTAATCATGGTATTATCAAGTAATGATGAAGAATATGGAATCCCCCAAGAAATATTTTCATACAAAGTGAATGAACTATAATTTAATAGAGATTGAATTTGGACTCACTAATGTTCTATCTATCATTATGATCATAAGGACTTGAGTATTTATGGATTACCTTGAATACATTATGAAATTTATTATAGATAATATTATTATATACCTTAAAACATGGGATGAACTTGAGGGACATTTGAATGATGTACTGAAGACCTTGAAAAAAATGTTATAATCTATGTTAAGTAAATTTAAATTGTATATATAGAAACAAACATTCATCTGTAATGTTATAAATATAAAATGGATATATACAAATCCTATAATGATTGGGGATATTAAATTAATTCCTAGAGCTACATTTATGATAAAGATCTGTAGTGTTCTTGGATTTGTTGGGTATTTTCATCATTTTTTGAGAAACTTCCCACAATTTTATATCACACTAACTATGAAAACATAGAATAGAGTTATGTCTATATGGACTGATGGGTGTGATGAAATAATTAAAGAGTTAAAATATATTATAATAATTTTATGTCCACTCACATTACCAACCAATGGAGAGTGATTTTTTACCCATAATTACTTTTCCATAAAAGTATTCTATTTTGTACTCATGGAAAATGAAAAGGTGAGGCAACATACTTCTTACAACGAAAAGATACATAATAATAACCACATGGAATATTATACGAAATTCTTTTTAGTGATTTTTGTGTTGAGTATTTGGAAACATCATCTCTATGTGGAAAACATTAGCATAAATACAGATCAAAAAATGCTCATGTATATATTCAGAAGAAACTTTCTGAGTATCAACCAATGAATTTAGATATAGATAAATTTTGATTCAGAATTTTCATTCCATTGCCATCCTAGTAAGGTGAAAAATGTTAAAAATTATCTAGGTAGAAAGGATCCTAGAACCATATCAATGATGACGATTAAAAATGATTTAATCATATTAAAAATGATTTAATCAATGAGGAATAAAGAGGAAATGAGAATCTATAAAGGCAGGTAGTGAATATTCCAATGATAAATATAGATAAAGAAAGTATTAAAAGTTTTCTGACCATGACATGGGTCTAATAGAAACTATAACTGAATTGGTAAATTTTGGATGATGGGAATATCTCATCCGTCTCTCTTTAGTGAGGAAGCAGTAAGAGGTATAAGGATATAAAACAATGATTTTTTGAGGGATAAAATTAAGTTTGGTAATTCATAAATTGTATCTCAATAATTTGTTACCTAAATTTCAATGTTTAGTAGTATGAGTATGAGGTTATGATGCCATAATATTCTATATTATAATATAAAAGTGAAAACATAACCATGGATTATTTATAGGACTCCATGTGCTATCTAAATGTATTAACAATTTTTTGTACTCAATCATATTAAAATGTTAGTGTATTTCATTTCAGTATAGGATTACTTATCTCTTGACTGAATCTCCAACATGTACATATTATAAGTTTTGAGAATTTAGGGATTTTGAAAATCCATTATATCTAAACATGATCTATGGTCTACCTCACAGTTCTAGAAAATTCTTCACCAAGCATTGTAAACATATCTATGTTTCAGGATTGCTTCTCCCCCTCATGAACCACTCAAACACTAGATGATATTTTGATATCCTTTTCGATGGATTGGAAGGATTTTTTTATCATCACCTTTCCCAAGCAGAGTTTTTATATAACAAAAAAATTTAATTGTATCATTCAAAAGGGATATTATGAGTTTCTATATAAGAATAGTTACCAAACTCCAACAACATGGGCCAATGTCGTAGAGAGGATAATAATGGAACCTTATATTACCCAATAGGATACTGAGAATGTTTGAAACATTAAATATAGCATGAAATCTATAAAACCCCATGATTTTGTTAAATATTTATTTTGAATTAATTTAATATTTCTGATATTGTTCATTTAATGTAACAGTGCATGTAGTTTTTTATATCAATGAATTGTGTGTGGTTTGTGTTATGTGAAAACCCATTTAATATTAGTCTATATGAAACACATATATTATATTGTGATACACACAACACTATGTTTGGATTTTATTACACACAAAACCAATTCCCCTCAATATATTTTGTTACACACAAGGCTAACTTTTTACAAAACTATAATATACTACCAATATTAATATTAAAATATAATTATAGCTAAAAAACCATTGGAATATAACATAAGAGTAATATTAAATAAATTCAAAAATATTATTTACATAGTACTAAAAAATGAATCATTTTGTTATCAATTAGAATAATTGAATGAAATAACTATTTGAAAATAAAGAAATTACTTGGAGATGAAAATTATTCTTCTATATACAAACACAATTTATCTCATTAAATTAAAAAAACCAATTTAGATAATTTTTTAATAAAATATATATATTATATGTTCAATAAATAAAATTTCATTCATCCAATATATTTAATATAACCAAAATAATAATAAATCTAATTACGTGAATAAAAAAAGTATTTTCCTAAAATGATATTTTACCACCATTAAATGGTGAACCCATTTTAAATATATATCTTTTAATCATTTATGATTTTCATTTGAAAAAATAATAATTTTTTAATAATAATATATAAATTTAGTTTCATTGTATCTTTTTCAATTTCTTGAGAAGTTTCGTTTTTTTATGAATAGTGGAAAACACCAACTTTTAATTCAAGAAAATCTTTTAATATAATTTATTGACACTGTTAAATAATGATTTAATTAGGTTTTATTGTATAATTATATCAATTATAATTCATTTAAAATAATTTAAGTCATCGTAGCAAATTTTACAATGAATTTTGATATAAAAACATTTCAAACCTTGGGGAATTTTCACATTAATAACCTGCATAATCACCCCATCTATGGGATTTATTATAAATTAATTACTAGAAATTAAATAATTTGAATTTTTAAATTTTTGATTAATATTTTGAATCATAATAATTTATAATTTATAATAATTTCAAATTATTTTTTGAAAAAAAAATAATTATTGAATGTGATTAAAACTAATTACAATGACTAAGATAAAAATTAGAATAAGAATTAAATGTTCCCCAAATGTAAGGGCCACAATGACCTTTAAATGATTAAAAAATACATTGGATATTCATATTTATATCTTATGACCCTTTTGTATAATTAGGACCATTATTGAGTCTAAATTATATGGGAAAGTTGTGGAATAAATTCCCTTTTTAAAAAATTATAAGAATCCCACTCCTCCTCCACTATAAAATGGATTTACCCACTCCAACTTCCTACAAATCGATTTTTTTTCCTTTTTATAAAAATCTGATTTAAGGATAAGCAGGAAGCCATACATTCCAAACACAATTGCATTCAATTCAAATTAAAACATTCAAAAACATTATCATCATCTCGATTCCCATTAATCTTGAGTCAAGCGCCTGCCTTGAGTCCTACACCTTCACCATGCTGGAAGGACACTCCGGTGTAACACCCCAAGATTTCATAGTGTGTTATTTCTTCAAAATAATTCAATAACTTGCACATCAAGAAACACCGAGTTCAATTGCAGCATGACTTACCAAAAAAAAGCCATTAAAAGAGGTCATGAATATCATTAACTACATTTTTAACTTTATATAATCCTTATAATTTTAGAATCCATATTATGAGTTTCTTAGTCATAATGCAAGAACAGATTCATTTTCAGTAATGCACTTTTATCAACTTTTGATAGTGAAACCTTTTTAAATACAATATTTTAAACTTTTTGACTAAATGGAGACATCAAAAAATTTAAAATGAAACATCCCAAGCTTCCACGGTATGCTTTCCTTTGAATAAAACAGTAGCGTGTGTTGTACGCAACGTCGAGTTTTAACACACACCACAACCGATCAAACTGGCCGTTATGAATAGTAATACCTACTTTTTAAAATTATATATATTTTATATTTGAAAATGGACTTCATTTATTGATTCGGAATAACGAATTTATCCTAAGGTGAAATTTTGGTACATTTCGGATAACTTTCATATTTTGATGAATAGTGAAAATTACTAAATTTTAATTAAAAACAACTTTTTTAATCAAAATAATTAATAGTGATAAATTATGAATTTGAGTGGTTTTAAAGTATATTTAGAATATATTTTTACCTTTTAATATAATTTTGGTCATTGGACATAATTTTACAATTAAACGGAACATAAACAAGTGTCAATCTTTTGATAGTTATTACCTCTTAAAAACACGCTTTTTGTTTTGACAGTGGGAATTAATTTTAAATTAATTTCTGCCACTTCTGTGTTTTGAATTTAGAAAAATGGATTCCATATTTGGAATCAGGATGTCCAAATTGTGTAAATAGGTAACTTTTATTTTTAGACATTTTGAATAATTACTGTGGTAAATATTTTATTTACCATGGTTAAGGGTAAATCCGGTAAATAAGGGTTAAAAAATAATATTATAATAATACAAAATTACCCTAAAACATGTCCTAACCTTATTGGTGGACACATACCCGACCAGGAGCATCCTTGGGTCAATTTGGGGACCCCTTGAAGCCACTTGTATGTGGTAGGGACACTTTATATTAATAAAGTTAAAATAAAAATAAAAATGGCATAAGATTACATTTTTTAGAAGAACAATTTTTCCATAGGGTTATACATGTTGGATTTTCGATTATAAATATTCATTAGAAATCTAAAAAGATTTCTTACATAATGATATTTTATTTATAATTTTTAGACATCAAATAATTTAAATTATTAATGACACAATAATGATGCAATGTTTACCTCATTAATAAATCATTTAAATAAATAATATTATAATGATTAAAATATTATCTAAAACCTGTCAAATTCTTATTGGTTGATGTTATTTAGAATATGAGTCATCTTATCTTCGACCTCAATGATTTTTTGACCATTATAAACCGAATATAATTATATTATAAAGTAATACTTTCACTCTTTCCTAAAGAGCCCCTCTTCTCCCTTATAAAAGGAGACAACTTCTACTCATTCCTCACACCTCTCAAGCCACTTGGATCGTCCAAACTCTGCCCAACTAAGCTCCCCACATCCCTCTCCTCCTCCTTGAAGCTTCCCCTTAGGTAGAAAGCATTTCAAGAAGTCCTTTGGTTCCAACCAAAGTGAGTTACCTAAATTAAAGGTAACGATTTCTCTTAAATTATTTTCATTTATTTTTCTTCTTCAACCCCCAAAGTCTTTTTATTTCCTTTATTTTGTAACAACACCAGTATCCTCAATATACTAGGATGTTGTTATAAGAAGGATTCAAACTACACATACACACAACTCCAACTAATGGATGATGAATATAATGTTTCTGTGGATGGAAAACTAACGCCTCACGAAACGATGATTGTTCAAATACATCTTACCGCCTCTCATGGTGGCCATTATGACGGCACTGTAATTAAATATGATATTAATGATATATATTTTATATATAATCTTCTGTAATTCCATTTTATTTCATACCATTATTCGTTTCATGTTGTATATACATACGATAATTTCATTTGAGGAAGTGCGGACTACTGCCCCCTTAAAATGATATGACTCGTTCATACCACACATGGAACGTATAAAGGATGGTGTTAATGAACTTAAGTAACATGTATAAAATATTATATTATACTGGAATAGTAATATACCTATGTATCATTTGCATTCAATTCTTTTAAAATAAAAATTAAATGGAAGTAGCGTTCGTGCGTACGTACGGACTACCGTCTCCACGAACGCGATGAGATTCATTCTCCATCGTATCCATTCAAGTATAATTATCATTTGATGATTTAAAAATGATGTTTAAGGACTTGATACCATTCTGTATTTGAATAATATACAACTTATCCTTTACAAACATGTCTTACGTAACAAAACATACAAAAGCAAACAAGTAAGTTCACACCCGAAACAGCGATAATACTAAGATATTTTTATCAAATCAATATTAAAAGATCATATATGATATCATATGATTCTTGTTTAATTTAATAACAATTATTTCACCATTATACAGGAGGTTAACCTACCCCAACCAAGGAAAAGTACAAGGTAAGGGTTTATTTCACAATCTCTTCATTATCCGAGGTTTTTTATACGTAATAATCTGCTGGGATATCTTTATCATCCACATCCATGTTTCTTAAAAATGTATTTCAAAACATTTTTACTATTTACAAGAATATGGGTTAAAGTCATTTATACCCTTTTTTGACTTTTTATTAGAGGTTTATAAAGGAATCTTTCCGTCGTTTTCAAAACAAGTTCCTTTTTAACCTTTTCGACAGAATTGAGGTAAGAATGTTTTTTTAACTTATACGGCGGGTGCGGTTATTTTACGCCGTTATAAAATCTTCAAAGCTTTCCTTACAAGCTTATAAGAATATTTTCAAAGAAAATGTTTTATTTTATATAGATCTTAAATGATTTCAAAACAAAAGGAGATATTTCTTTAAAAAAAGAATTTTGATTTCATCCATGTCAACATCCTTTGATGGATTTTAAGATTATTTGAAGTTGATTTATTATGATACAAAACTTCTATATTGTATTGAAGGTTTTGGGATATGTTTGACTATGGATGTGCTATTTTTATACCATTCATAGTTTATGGTGAAATTATTGACATTTCGTATGCTAGTTTTAATACGAATGTTTATGTTATGTTTAAACCTTTTCATATGGGAATGCATTGGACTTAATAAGTGACGGGTGGAGCCCGCTATAGCTCCTCGATGCATCGGTAGGTCTCATGAGACAAACTAGTGTCTTGGCACAAGGCCTTGACAAAATCTTATTTGTAGTCTTGGCACGAGGCCTTGACTATGTGGTTATGATAGTCTGGCATTATGCATTCCAACATTATGAAAGTGGTTATTGATTTTTGCATGTGATTATTCGATTAGTAGAATATCCATGTGAATAAGTAAATGGAATTATTTCATTTTTACTTTTGCCATACTATGTTGAAGTTCAAGTTTAAAAAGATTTTGTTTTAGTAATTCATTGCCTTAAATGTTTATTCTTATTTATGAAAGTTTCTGCTATATTGTTATCCTTACTGGGCATTTGAGCTCACCCCTTTTCTATGTTTTATTTTTCCCAGGATGTGAAGAAGTAATTTATGAATGACTTGCAGGGATATTATGAGGGGTTAATAGTGTGGATATGAAGACTTTGTTGTTCTAGTAGTTTTTCACTTTGAAATGTAATTTAAAACTTTATGATTATATCTAGTGTTTCCAAGGCTACTAAACCAATCGGTCTTTCGGGATTTGATCTTTCTTGTGACCATGCCAATGTTATGTAATTAATGCACCGACTCTGGGTAGCTGGGGTTGGGGCGTTACAGTTGGTATCAGAGAAAGTTTAGTACAAACCTTGGAAGCTAGATTTAGATAAACTCTGATTAGAGCACGTAGACCTAAGATGAACTTTGAGGATTAGTATAGAAGAACTTCCTAGAATTTTGGTATTGTAGAGATTTTGTGAGTTTTCCGAGCAATACATCCCTGTCTGGATATGAGCAGGTAGAGGAGGCTCTGGCACAGATGTACCTAGGGGTAAAACCCGAAAACACCGCTTTGAGCTAGACTCGAACGGGAACTGGTGCACGACAACGGGCCTTGCTGCACTCTTGGTTACGACACTCCCGGGGGATATGCTTAGGATAACTCTCATTTTCTTTACAAATCATTATGAAGGGTTTATGAGTATATACTTTCTCAAAGAAAACATTTTTATGATTATGGATTATATCCATAAATAGTTCAATTTATGTTAAGTGTTTTATAAGTATGGGATTATGTATTTTGATTCATAAACTGATCTAGTGTATGCCATTGTTTAGAAATGGTGCCCAGTAGAAGAAATGAGAACTCCAGAAATGCACATGATCCAAAGAGAAGGAAGGATCATATCTTTCATGGTCTTAATCTAGAATTTATAAGAGGAATAGTCTCCCATGTATTATCATCTTGTGAAGAAATAATATCATGTGTTGATAAGATAAGTAAAGAGTTTACTGAGTCATATGGATTTGAAGGGAAGCAAGAGAAGAAAAGGATGGCAGAGAGAAAGATGGATAAAGGGATGAGGGAAAAGAAGAATTTTCCCATATGTGGTAACTGTGGAAAGAAACACCCTGGAACTTGCCTGAAAGGAATGGGAGTTTGTTATAAGTGTGGTGGAAAAGGGCACAAAGTACGTGACTGCAAGGGTAATAAAATGGTTTCAAATGTACAATGCTTCATTTGCAAGGAGTTTGGACACTACGCGAACCTATGTCCCAGTCATCAGACTATGCCGCAAATGATGTTATTGGATAATAATCAAGTTATGATACTACCACAGATGAAGAGGAATGATTAGAGTTCTTATGTTGATTATGTCAATTGAGTGTTGTATCAACAATGTACTTGTTATAATAATTATGGAGTATATAAGGATTTTACTGCAGTACTATTTCATTAAGGACTTGAGATTGTGTGGAACAAAGAAAAGTGACTCAATAGCAGGATAAATTTTTGGAAAATATATGGTTGAGAGAATGATAAATCATAATATAGTTCTAATACTGAGGTAGTTATTTTGGAATAATATGTGATTGTTTTGGATAAATTATATTGGATATTCTTGACTACCTTGGAACTGATTAATGATTTGTATATTCCATCATTGTTGGGGTTTAAAACATTTTTGGATTAATGAAGTATATCCAGCATTCTATATGGAATAAGGGAGCATGAATGTAATCAATAAGGAATATGGTAATACATGATGAAGGTATTCATATGATATTACGGGGTAAAAAGGATCTATATTATGTTTACCTTCCTTATAAATGTTATACTGTGAGTTTGGACAGAAGTATTTTGGATAGTTCTAGTTTTCATTATTTTGGATTGCCATAAAAGGACAACCCGGAGGTCGGGCGGCAACCCGTCGCGTCCGACAAGGCTGCGAGACTTGAACCCGCAACCGAAGGGCGACAAGGGTGTATCACCTACCACTAGCCCATGAGATGTCCTGGATTAAATAATGTAGTATTTATTAAAAGATCATGTAGATGAATTATAAATTCGTTTATTTTGGAACCCTATACGAATAGTTTAAATAGAATTTTTTTTACATTCTATTATCTTTTAGAGTGAAAGATGAGTTTTTGGTAGAAATTTATTAATGGATAAAACTATAATTATAAAGTAAGTATATATCCTTATGATCTTAGCCAATGTCATAAATAAATTTCTCAATATTAAGAAAAGCAACTTAGAACAAAAATGTTTTCCTAGATGGTACCTTAAATCATCACTAATTTATGGCTTTGGGATTGTTGGCCTTTTCATAACCATGTTCTCTACCACTCTCCATCAGATAATTGATGGTTAGATTTTTCTTCCATATCCATATTTTCCTACATGGAACCCTAGTATGTGTTATTTTCGGTAATCTTCATACTTTCGACTCTTTATTTTAAATAGAGGCCTCATTAATTCATTTTTCGATGTGGGATTTCAACTAGGATATTTTGAAACGTCAAAAATGTGTTATCCTAATACCCTATGTTTTGTTGAACCGATGGTATTTCATATCATCATAGATTGATGAATTTAAGGACCTCAATTTTATACTTGTTTGTGATTGATGACCTCAATCACTACCTATAAATATTTACGTTTTTCCTCCAATTATATGTCTCTAAATGCCACCAATGTTCTCCTAATCGAGATCATAATTTGGTGGTGACCCTTTAATTTCTCTTTTCCTCATATTAAGACTAAATGTTAGTAACCCAATTTCCGATGTGGGTTTTCCCACAAATATATTATCTATTTTCAACCTTTTATTTTCGAAGAACAATTTCAAATTGCGAGGACGCAATTTATTGAAGGAGGGGATAATGTAACACCCCAAGATTTCATAGTGTGTTATTTCTTCAAAATAATTTAATAACTTGCACTACAAGAAACACCGAGTTCAATTGCACCATGACTTACCAAAAAAAGCCATTAAAAGAGGTCATGAATAGCATTAACTACATTTTTAACTTTATATAATCCTTATAATTTTAGAATCCATATTATGAGTATCTTAGTCATAATGCAAGAACAGATTCATTTTCAGTAATGCACTTTTATCAACTTTTGATAGTGAAACCTTTTTAAATATAATATTTTAAAATTTTTGACTAAATGGAGACATCAAAAAATTTAAAATGAAACATCCCAAGCTTCCACGGTACGCTTTCCTTTGAATAAAACAGTAGCGTGTGTTGTACGCAACGTCGAGTTTTAACACACACCACAACCGATCAAACTAGCCATTATGAATAGTAATACCTACTTTTTGAAATTATATATATTTTATATTTGAAAATGGACTTCATTTTTTGATTCGGAATATCGAATTTAGCCTAAGGTGAAATTTTGGTACATTTCGGATAACTTTCATATTTTGATGAATAGTGAAAATTACTAAATTTTAATTAAAAACAACTTTTTTAATAAAAATAATTAATAGTGATAAATTATGAATTTGAGTGGTTTTAAAGTATATTTAGAATATATTTTTACCGTTTAATATAATTTTGGTCATTGGACATAATTTTACAATTAAACCGAACATAAACAAGTGTCAATCTTTTGATAGTTATTACCTCTTAAAAACACGCTTTTTGTTTTGACAGCGGGAATTAATTTTAAATTAATTTATGCCACTTCTGTGTTTTGAATTTAGAAAAATGGATTCCATATTTGTAATCAGGATGTCCAAATTTTGTAAATAGGTAACTTTTATTTTTAGACATTTTGAATAATTACTGTGGTAAATATTTTATTTACCATGGTTAAGGGTAAATCCGGTAAATAAGGGTTAAAAAATAATATTATAATAATACAAAATTACCCTAAAACGTGTCCTAACCTTATTGGTGGACACATACCCAACCATGAGCATCCTTGGGTCAATTTGGGGACCCCTTGGAGCCACTTGTATGTGGTAGGGACACTTTATATTAATAAAGTTAAAATAAAAATAAAAAATGGCATAAGCTTACATGTTTTAGAAGAACAATTTTTACATAGGGTTATACATGTTGGATTTTCGATTATAAATATTAATTAGAAATCTAAAAAGATTTCTTACATAAGGATATTTTATTTATAATTTTTAGACATCAAATAATTTAAATTATTAATGACACAATAATGATGCAATCTTTACCTCATTAATAAATCATTTAAATAAATAAGATTATAATGATTAAAATATTATCTAAAACCTGTCCAATTCTTATTGGTTGATGTTATTTAGAATATGAGTCATCTTATCTTCGACCTCAATGATTTTTGGACCATTATAAACCGAATATAATTATATTATAAAGTAATACTTTCACTCTTTCCTAAAGAGCCCCTCTTCTCCCTTATAAAAGGAGACAACTTCTACTCATTCCTCACACCTCTCAAGCCACTTGGCTCGACCAAACTCTGCCCAACTAAGCTCCCCACATCCCTCTCCTCCTCCGTGAAGCTTCCCCTTAGGCAGAATGCATTTCAAGAAGTCATTTGGTTCCAACCAAAGGGAGTTACCTAAATTAAAGGTAACGATTTCTCTTAAATTATTTTCATTTATTTTGCTTCTTCAACCCCCAAAATATTTTTATTTCCTTTCTTTTGTAACAACACCAGTATCCTCAATATACTAGGATGTTTTTATAAGAATGATTCAAACTACACATACACACAACTCCATCTAATGGATGATGAACATAATGTTTCTGTGGATGGCAAACTAACGCCTCACGAAACGATGATTGTTCAAATACATCTTACCGCCTCTCATGGTGGCCATTATGATGGCACTGTAATTAAATATGATATTAATGATATATATTTTATATATAATCTTCTGTAATTCCATTTTATTTCATACCATTATTCGTTTCATGTTGTATATACATACGATAATTTCCTTTGAGGAAGTGCGGACTACTGCCCCCTTAAAATGATATGACTCGTTCATACCACACATGGAACGTATAAAGGATGGTGTTAATGAACTTAAGTAACATGTATAAAATATTATATTATACTAGAATAGTAATATACCTATGTATCATTTGTATTCGATTCTTTTAAAATAAAAATTAAATGGAAGTAGCGTTCGTGCGTACGTACGGACTACCGTCTCCACGAACGCGATGAGATTCATTCTCCATCATATCCATTCAAGTATAATTATCATTTGATGATTTAAAAATGATGTTTAAGGACTTGATACCATTCTGGATTTGAATAATATACAACTTATCCTTTACAAACATGTCTTACGTAACAAAACATACAAAAGCAAACAAGTAAGTTCACACCCGAAACAGCGATAATACTAAGATATTTTTATCAAATCAATATTAAAAGATCATATATGATATCATATGATTCTTGTATAATTTAATAACAATTATTTCACCATTATACAGGAGGTTAACCTACCCCAACCAAGGAAAAGTACAAGGTAAGGGTTTATTTCACAATCTCTTCATTATCCGAGGTTGTTTATACGTAATAATCTACTGGGATATCTTTATCATCCACATCCATGTTTCTTAAAAATGTATTTCAAAACATTTTTACTATTTACAAGAATATGGATTAAAGTCATTTATACCCTTGTTTGACTTTTTATAAGAGGTTTATAAAGGAATATTTCCGTCGTTTTCAAAACAAGGTCCTTTTTAACCTTTTCGACAGAATTGAGGTAAGAATGTTTTTTTAACTTATACGGCGGGTGCGGTTATTTTACGCCGTTATAAAATCATCAAAGCTTTCCTTACAAGCTTATAAGAATATTTTCAAAGAAAATGTTTTATTTTATATAGATCTTAAATGATTTCAAAACAAAAGGAGATATTTCTTTAAAAAAAGAATTTTGATTTCATCTATGTCAACATCCTTTGATGGATTTTAAGATTATTTGAAGTTGATTTATTATGATACAAAACTTCTATATTGTATTGAAGGTTTTGTGATATGTTTGACTATGGATGTGCTATTTTTATACCATTCATAGTTTATGGTGAAATTATTGACATTTCGTATGCTAGTTTTAATACGAATGTTTATGTTATGTTTAAACCTTTTCATATGGGAATGCATTGGACTTAATAAGTGACGGGTGGAGCCCGCTATAGCTCCTCGATGCATCGGTAGGTCTCATGAGACAAACTAGTGTCTTGGCACAAGGCCTTGACAAAATATTATTTGTAGTCTTGGCACGAGGCCTTGACTATGTGGTCATGATAGTCTGGCATTATGCATTCCAACATTATGAAAGTGGTTATTGATTTTTGCATGTGATTATTCGATTAGTAGAATATCCATGTGAATAAGTAAATGGCATTATTTCATTTTTACTTTTTCCATACTATGTTGAAGTTCATGTTTAAAAGGCTTTTGTTTTAGTAATGCATTGCCTTAAATGTTTATTCTTATTTATGAAAGTTTCTGCTATATTGTTATCCTTACTGGGCATTTGAGCTCACCCCTTTTCTATGTTTTATTTTTCCCAGGATGTGAAGAAGTAATTTATGAATGACTTGCAGGGATATTATGAGGGGTTAATAGTGTGGATATGAAGACTTTGTTGTTGTAGTAGTTTTTCACTTTGAAATGTAATGTAAAACTTTATGATTATATCTAGTGTTTCCAAGGCTACTAAACCAATCGGTCTTTCGGGATTTGATCTTTCTTGTGACCATGCCAATGTTATGTAATTAATGCACCGACTCTGGGTAGCTGGGGTCGGGGCGTTACATCCGAAATCCTCATGACTGTCAATTTCAACTTCTACGCTGTCTCACGGAGTTCTATGTTATCATCGTTACTAACCTTCACACTGATATGACCCAGCTCCACTATCATTGTTGTAGTCTAATGCCACACCAGTCCACTGGAGAATGTCATCGTTTATCGAGTTGTCCTAAGCCGGATCTATCCGCAAGTTCACCACCATCAGCATGTCTCCATCCAGACCCCATCACTATCTTTGCATCTACATATCGTCGAAGTCTTCATCCTCCACACCTCGTCACCATTGGCCTCGGTAACAATGATGATGGGACTCGATGCCGAAACAAGCCACCTTCGTCGATACCTTGAACTGGCCGCTAGCTCTCATGACCCAAATAACCATGATGACCACCTCACTACTCAACCTCGGAGAGATTGGGGGAGCCTCAGAAACATAGTAGAGAAACAAATGAACCGAGATAGGATGTAACACGAGTGAAAATTATCTCGACATCATCGCTTCATGGACGTTTTCAACACAACATCAGCCTATTCAATAATGACGACCGCCTTCACAACCGATGACGCCTGGAAATTTTCTACTGAAAAATGCCATCACCGTCAATTACCCTAAATTGGACGCTCGATCTCATTACCCAAAGAACCATGATGACCACCACACTACTCCTCCTCGAAGAGATTAGTGGTTCCTCAGAACCAGATAAGATAACCTAAAGAACGAGTTTAGGATAAATCACTAGTTAAAAACATCTTGACATAATCACGTCATCAACATGTTCGTTGTCAACACAACATCATATAAAACAGAAACATAAAGAAATCCATACATAAATTACCATGAATCAAATATGTACAAATGAAACCCCTAAAAACATTGAAAATTCCCCCTAGAAGAAAGGTCGAACGAGTCATTCCGACAACCACCGCTCCGTACATCGCAATGTCTTGCCATTACCACGACACCCAATCTTCGTTGGAGGGGTTCAGAAGAATGAGAGACTAGAGCATGGAAGGAGCAGTCGAGTGCTTCGAGCATTGGAACCATCAGCGAGACATATGAACAGAACCATACAAAGGAAAAACCTGAAGATAATCACCCGAGAGAGCACAGAGGCTACTGTCAGAGACAAAAAAAGGAGAAGCAAGAATATAGGGGAGAGGGGGAGACAATTCTGTAGATCCGTGCACAGGATTCCCCTACTCTAATCCACTTTCGATGAAGAACCCTATCCTGAGAGAGGAATCGGGGAGACGCCACTCCGAGGATATATCCGCCTCAAACTTATTCACACCATTAAATAGATTTTTCAATCCCAACATCTTCTCTCATAATCTTCCAATGTCCGTAAAAAAATCCCATAGGTATTCCATTGTCAATAAAGGAAACCAGGGAATCCCTTTGGTGCAAACGGAGAGGAGTTACCCAAGGAAGAGGTGACATCATTCCTCAGCCTATGTTGTTTTGTTTCAATTTTCCACCCCCTCGACTCTTGTTATTATATTATTATATAATAACAAATTTTTACACAATATACTGATATTTTTTATTATAATTGTTTTTACATACACTTGAACTCACATATATCTAATGGGTAACAAACATACCATTCTTTTGTACGAAAAACTACCTCCACACGAAACAATGTCATTCATTTTTTCTTTACTGCCTCTCATGGTTGAGTATTATGATGGACAATACATTACTATATAATATATAAAATATTTATTATGTATTTAATATTATAAAATTATTATATAAAACATACCTTTATCCTTTTAATTTTTTTTAAATATTATAACTTCGTTTATGGATATGTGGATTACCACCTCCTCAAAGGGATATGATTCACTCACACACTAATTGTAATGTATTTAGGATGGTTTTAGTAAATTTATATGATATATAAGACATAATAATTCTACTATAATTATATTATAAATATACTTATATTTTATTTTCTTTCTTTCATTCAATACAATAAAAAATTGGAAACAATGTTTATGTTTAATAATTGGATATCATCTCCATTAACAGTCTATGCAATTTCATGTTTCTTTATTCTATATATTATTATAAATACATATATAATAAATATATATGATTTTTATTTAATTTTTAACAATTTTTATACAATAAAATAATTATCTATCTAAGAGGATCAATAATAACAAGAAAAACATGTACAAAAATTAAAGCAGATATTACTCAAAACGTGTTGTTATCATGGAGTTGTTTATAAAAGTAAAATTAAAATAAATAACCAAATCATATTTTGAATTACATATAATCGTATGATTTCTTGGTAGATTTATAATAAACATATATTTATTAAACTATTTTTTTGAATGTTAATGAATAAATTCAAGAAAAAATGTAAGGGTTTTCTCATCCCACTTTTATTTCTTTATGACTTATGCCTTATTCACTACTCATTTATTTTGTGTGGTGCATATACATCCGATGAATATATTATATCATTATTATAATTAAAAAAATTTACGTATAAATATTATTGTATTTATTTCATGAGGTTAATGTTTCAAAAGTCACCAAATTAGAAAAGAAATATTTTTATCACTTTTCCATCACTGAAATTCATACAATGTTATGCACCTATATTATTTATGAGGTGTATATAATTTCCACTGAATTGTTATATCATATATATTATTATTTTAATGATATTATATGCTTCATAATATCTTATGCTCTTATTATGATTCTTATTTTATTATACCAAATTTATATGTGTTCATTGTTATAGTCTCATCGTTTATCGTGATTATTTATTATTATTATTTAATTAACGAAAAATTATGATCTATATGTCATGTAAATTTGGTAAATTTATTCTACTCTAGTAATTGATATTATAACCAAATAATGTTGACATGTTTCCACTCTTTAATAAAAAATAATATTAATATAATAACTTTATTAAAATGTGACATTATTATTCCATTAATTCGAAGATCTGTGTTTTTTCAAAACTGTGTTTTCTAAAAATGTTTCCAAAATTATTTTACAACTATCCAATGATTTATTAAGTACATGTTTACCCAATATTTACTTTTGTAAAAAATATTTTTAAAATGAATATTCTTGTCATTTTTATGATCAAGGATCTTTTGTAAATGTTTTATGGTATAAAAGTAATGTTCGATATGTACAAACATTCCTTGTATCAAGAATATCATTTCCATGATGCTCAATTTGTAAGTTTACAAGATTATTTTAAAAATAATGTATTCCAAATATGATAAAAACTAGTTTCTTTTAAAATAATTTTCAAATAATAAGGGTTTTACAAAACATCATGCTTAAATTTTTTTTAAAATTATTTTCAAAGCTTTATTTTTATGTTATAAAAAGGTTGCTTCCAAAGAAAATAATCTGAATGATTTCAAAGATTCTGTTATAAGTTTTAAATATATTTTAAATTAATAATATTTTCACATTATTTTATAATTTTTAAATGATAATGGTTTTCAATATGTTTTCTATATTCTCATATATGATTTCTACGAAAAATGTTTTCAAGATGATTCATGATTCATTATAAGTTTCAAGGCTATTTTCATAGAAAAAGTATTTCAAAATGCATTGGTTTTCAAAAACCATTTGTCAATGTGTATAGTATATTATCCTCAAGAAACTTTTTAAATAGTTTTTTCATAATTTATTTATATGTTTTCGAAGTAGATTCAAGGAAAATGATTTTTAAAATATTATATGTTTCAGAAATTTGTTCTCTATGAAAAGTTTATTTCCAAGCGATATTTATAATTTCTACTCTATCTAATATGGCTTACATGGATATAGTTTATTATTTACTATTAATATGATCTAATTAAAAAATTTATATTATTTCTATTAATTGTATATATTTTGATGGCTTGGAGTTTAAGAAACATGTTTCTCATCGAAGGGTTGTATGATAACAAATGATTTGGAAACCCACTTCCTTTCATGAGTTATTATATGATGTAAATATTATTAAACCTATCTATTTTTCAGAGGCTATTATATGATTATATTTTTATGATACCCATTTCATTTCATGGGATATGGTAGGATGTTTATGAAACACACCTCATTTATGGTTCATCGTTATATAAATTTTTTATGCCACATGTATATATGATATTATTTTTACATGGGTTGGACCAATAACTCACTCTAATTCATTGAGTAAGGATTTATATCTCATAATACACTGATATAAATCGAGTCAATAGGATTTATCCCCAATGGGAAATGGGGACCCCTTTGTATATTTTTAAGGATATGACTATGGATGTCGCTGAGGATAAGTGTATGGTGTCATATATTTAAATGTAGGTGTCGTTATTAAGAAATATTATGAGTTATTTTACATGATTTTGTGAAAGTACACAATGACATGTTTTCTCACACATTTCTTTCTAGTTTTAGTCAATTGAGGGTACTATAAAGAAATGATATAACATTGAGTCTGGTGTAATATTTAGTGACTGAGAAAAAAAATTGGAAAATGACTAGAGAGAATGATATTTGAATTATTTTGAGTCACCTGTCCCCATATATGATTAAGAATGTGAAATATCGAGATATTCATAACAAATATAATAAGAAAAAAATGGAATATTACAAATTTTCATGCTATTAAGAGAATATATGAAAGTATATTCATCTTTATACATGTCAAGAATAGGGATGAAAAGCCTGAGGAATACCAAAAATGGATGGGAAGATGTTATTTGATTGGGAAAAGGGGGCATAGAGTGATGAATTATCATTGTGTTCAATGTTTTATCTGTGGAGAACATTGTAATTACCCAACTCAATTACCTGACCATATAAATTACTCCTAAACCAAGGAAGGACCTATTCCAAGACAATAATTAATATGGATGGATTAATGTATTTAATAGGTGGATTTACAATTTTTGAATGGTTAAGTATACATGTATTTGTTTTGTTACAATTTTTGATAAGGATTTAAAAGAATATGTTGAATTGTTCTTATGAACTATAAAAATAATTTAATGGAATTGTGATGTTCATGGAAAACACTTTTTAATGGAAATATAACCCTTAATATAATTCCAATGTTGAGATATTGTTCTAAAGATCAATATTTTTTGGGTATGAATAAGTAAACTGGTTGATATTGATTGCCTAGAAACTTATAATGTTTTTTTTAAATGTTGTTGTTATATAAATAAATTATATATTTTTCTTTTACTGATAAAAAATGGGAGAGAGGCCCATTGGTATTGAAAATAAAATGTCTGAGGGGGTAAAAAGTAATGAAGCCCAAGAGAGCCACCATTGATAATACTCACACATTTTGGAGGAAGAGAACCCAAGATAGAGTAGGATACAAATTGAGTATCAGTGTAGGATCTCAATGCTATAAATTTATCCACCTTATTTCTCTCTCTCTCCATGAATGGAGTAGTCATATCTGATTGTTAATAAGGATCTTCATCTCCTGATATGTTATTTATTGACCATGGGTTGGTGGAGTAACCTTTTAGATCTTGGTGTAAAATCATGGAATAAATTTCTCCCTCAACAAAGGTGATATTATTTACCATGAGGGATTTAAAACCTTTATATAAAACCTATTCTTACTCCGGAAGCTAGTCTCTTATACCAACGAAGGAAGATAAATCAGAAAATGTGAAACATTTTGAGCCTTGGATGATACCATCACCTCTTATGGACCCATGTCATAGGACCTGTATTTATTAATCCTCATCCCTTATTTTGGAGGCTCCCACCATATCCACTGCCCATGAAAAATAAATCTTTGGAGACCCAAAATCGGATACATGTCCTTCAAAAAATGTCTCAAGGATGGAGCATACTACCACTTTTTAAAAATATCACCAATGTCCAAACGAAGACACCTGAGTCTATCTACCATAGCAATCCTAGAATAGGTAAGACCCTCCAATATCACTTTTTATCTTTCATCCCATAGACACTAGAAGATATTCTCCAAAAGTATTTCCCTCCCATTCTTCTAAATTGAATTGAAGGCAACTCTCTAGAACCAAAGATGTAAGAAATTGACACCCTAGATGGGAGTGGATATCACTCAATGAACTCTCATATGGATATTCAAATAGTTTTTTCCATATCAATTTCAAAAAAATAAGTGATATACCACCTCTATCATTGGGTAGTGGAAGAAAAGGCATTTAGAAAAAACATTAACCCCCGTCCAGCTATCCACATAATTAGTGGAGATCACCTGGATACAGATATTCTAGATAATAAAATTACACTTGGGAGATATTTCTTTGAATCAAAATTGGACACACCTAGTCTAACATTCATAAGTGCTATGTATAACTGCTAGATATGCCTTATCTGAAAAATCTCATGATGTGGAAGTCATGAAAATGCACATGTCAGGATATTCATAGAGGTTTATGAGGTTGACGATTTCATGTGGTTCCATATTAAAAAACTCTAATGTAAAAGATTAATATTTAAAGAACTCTCTCCATGTGATATATGGGGTGGGAAAATTCAGGGAAACCGAGTGTGTTACCAGTCCAATTTTCATGGAAAAACTAATATTACAATGCCTGATTATCCAGCAAGCATGAAACTGAATATGAGAAAAATGGCCTTGTAGCATTCGCTAATGGTTGAATGAATTCCTTACCAAAAACCTCATTTTATACCTTATTTCATATAAAATATCTTTTCCCTCAATGTATTTCATTCGATAACTCCCCACTATAGTGTAGCATGAAGACAATACACCATGGAAGACACACTATTAATGACACTCTATAAAGAGACATGCATTTTTTGTAAGTATTTATTGTAATTCCGGTTATTCACATGTCCCAAGAGAATAAATGATGAAGGTATTCACCTTTTTTATGTGTAAAATAGGGGATGTTTTATGATATATAGGTAGGATTAATGTTAGGAATTTTTTTTGGAATATTTGTGACTTACTTACAAATTATTGAACATTCATCTTCCTAAAGGTTTAAAAGGATATACATTTATTAAATAGTTTATGTTAGAAATAAGATGTAGTTTTAGAGATTAAAGTATTATCTTTCCTTATGTAGATTTCTACATATTAGACAACTTTTGATAAACATTTTATTTTGATAAATATAGAAATAATGACATATCATTCTATTTTTGGATCTTATGATATTCTAATGCTTCATGAATAAAAAAATCACCTTCATTTCATAGAATAATAGTTTAAGTTAAATTGATACACAAAAAAACAAATGTTGAGTTTTTAATAAAATCATTAATGTATAAACTATCATGAAAAGTTTTCAAAATTTGGTAAAAGGGAATTGAAAAAAATTCAAGTTATAATATTTTTTATATCAATTTCATTTTTCAAGCCTCTTTTGGTTATGGATATAATATTGTTAACATTATCCAAACCATGTTATCTATCTCTATACTTGAGAACATGATAGTAAGATTTCTTATCCATGTCTATATACTCACATTCCAACTACGTTATTCTATGTGGAAACCCTTTTATGAGTTACTTTGGGTAACTATTATTTTTTCAACCTTCCATTTTCATTGTATGTTTTTGTATTAATTTAAAATATGTGATTTTATATGAATAAAACATTAAAATATTATATCATTAATGACCATAAATAATTTCCTGGGAGAGATTTATTTTAATTGGGGTATAATGTAACAAACTGATATTTTGTGAAATATATATTTTTGAATTAATTTAAAATTTCTAAAATTTTACATTTCATGTATAAAAAAATTTCTATATAAAATAATTAATTTTGGATTGCTTTATACAGAACACCAAGTTCATAATGCACTATATGAAACATATTGATTAGATTGTGGTACACACAACACTATTTGTGAATTGTATTACACACCATACAATGTCTCTATAATTAATTTTATTATATACAAGGCTATGTTTTACCAAAATAAAATATACTATTAATATTATTACTACAATATTATTATAGGTACCACATATCCATTGAAATAAGTGTTATGACTAAGACTAACTAGATTGAAAAACTATTATTAATATGTTTTTATAAAAGTAATTCTTTTTTGTCAAAAATTATAATTGAACGAATTAACTTTTTGAAGATAAATAAATTTCTTTTCTAAGAAAACAGTTTTTTATATACAAACACATTTTTATATCAATAAATTAAACTAAAAAATTTTTATTCATGTTTTAAATAAAATTTAAATATTATATATTCAATGAATATTTTTGATACTCGTATAATAGATTTTATAGGTATAAGATAATAATAAATACAATATTATGAATAAAAAATATATATTTTTCAAAAATGAAATTTTAATGCATTTTAATTGAATTTAAATTTAAAATATAATTTACAACACTTTAATAATATTTATTTCATATCATATAAATATTTACTTTGGGTTATTTTTTGGTATTTGTCTCAAAAGATTCATTTGTTTGATGAATAGCGGAAAACACTGAATTTTAATTCAAAACTTCATTTTCATCAAATTTGATTATGTAATTATGATTTAGTTTAAATTTTTTAATGTATAATTAGAAAAATTATTAAATAAATTAATAAAATTAATTTCATTGGAACCAATTTCATAAGGATGTTTTATAAAATAATATGTTTATGATTTTTGGCCTTTTTGTATTTAAACCTCGCATTGTCGTCCCATTTGTATGATTAAATTTAAATTAAATTCATTGAATTATGTGATTTTAATTTGGAAAAATGTATTCTATACATTAATTCGTAATAATTTATAATTTCTAATAAGGTCAAACAATTTTTTTACTCAAATTATTATTTAAAGTGATTAATATTAATTTCAACTATTAAGAGACAAATTGGCATAGAAATGGACTAATCATTGAAAAATTTGCCCCCAATGTCTTATACACTTTTAAAAAAACTATTTTGTTTCAAATTTTTACCTTATACTACATTTTATATAATTGTGACCATTATAAGGGAACATGACCTCATAAAAACATGGGTGGAATTTCCTTTTTAAAAATAAAGAAGAATATCAATCATCCACGATAAAAATGTACTCACACCTCCCACTTATTCACACAATTCTATATCATTGGCTATACCAAACTCAAACAAAATAAGCTCCCAAAATCCCTCCACTAATCCCACAATCCCTCCATTTTGAATAAGTAAAACCAAGGAATTGTTTTGTGAAAACTAAGAGGAGTTACTCAAAGAAGAGGTAACATCCTTCCTAAAGCTCCTTGTATTTATTTTCTTTCTCAAACCACTCAACTATTCATATTCAATTATTATGTAAAATAATTATTATCCTAAATATAATTATATGTTCTTATTCTAATTCTTATACCTACGCTTACACACATCTATCGAGAAGGAAACAGACACACCTTTCTTGTGTATGGAGAACTATCGCCTCACGAAATGATGTTGTTCATATTTATAGTTACCACCTATCATGGTTTTTAATAATGATGGAAAATAAATTTCTATATAAAAAATATTATATTTATATTTTTTGTGTTACATTAATTGATATATAAAACATACCATCATGCTTTTAACTTTTGTAAATATGATAACTTTGTTTAAGGGTTTGTGGAATACCACCTCTTCAAGGTGATGTGATTCATTCAAACATTACATGGAATGTATTAAGGATCAGTATAGTTAAATAATATGATATAGATGACATATTAATTATAATGGAATGATGTTATATATTTAAATATATTTCATTTAAATACATTCTTTCAATACGGTAATAAATTAGAAACATTAATCTTACATATGTGTGGCCAACTATCTCCCAAAATATTGTATTCCATTTCATATTCCAATTTTTTATAGATTATCATATATATATATATACTAAATAAATATGATATTTATATAATTTTTTATGTTATTTGAATATTTAAATCATGATTTATGTAAAAGGATCAAAAATAAAAAATCCAAAACATATACAAAAAACAATGTGAAGAGTACCCAAAACTTATTTTTACCATATATCTCTTTTTAAATGGGTTATACAAAGTAATAAAAAAATAATATATGTTATTATATAAAATAATATGGGTCTTGGGTAGATTTAAAATAATATTTCTTATATTAAACATTTGTTTTTAACTTGTAAAAATAAATTCAAGACATAAGGTAAGGGTTTTCTCATCTCACTTTTATCTCTGTGAGACTTATGCCTTATTTACCACTCATTCAATTTCTGTTGTGTGTATAATACCGATGAATCTATTATATTATTTGTATAATTAAATTTATTTTTATTTAAATATTCATTTTATTGTCTTTTTTTAATGGGGTTTATCTTTAAAATGTTACCAAATAAGTAGAAAAGGTTTTGTCTTAATTTTAATTCTTTGAGATACATGACATGTTACCCATCTATATTTATCTATGAGTTGAATATATTAAACATTGTGATATTATATAATGAATATTTTTATTTCGAAGCTATTATATGCTTCAGGTAATTATATTCTCTCTGGGGACTATTATTTAAGGTTAGAAAAGTGGTAAGAGTTTTTTGATATAATATCATCATTTATTGGGATTGTTTACTATTATACTTATATTGAGACATTTTATGACCCATTTCTCAATAAATTTTTTGAAATTGTATCCCCTCGGTTTATTATTTTTATAACCATGTAATTTTACCATTTTTCTACACTTTGGTACTTAAGATAATTAAGAAAACATATTTTTTAAAATCCAAAATTATTTTCGCTTTTCGTTGGAAAGAGATTTTCTTTTAAAATCATGTTTCCTAAAAATGTTTTCAATTTTTTTTATTAACCAATTTTATTTAATGTAAATTTCCACCCATGTTTTAGGTTTTTGAAAAAAATTGAAAATGAATCTTCTTTTGATTTTTGTTTATCAAACTTTATTTATAATTTTATTGTGAAAAAGGAATGTTTTGGAAGTAAGGAATTACCCGCCATTGTGACTTTCATTTCCTTGTTGCTTAATTTTTTTTTTGGAATTTTTTTTAAATGATTCCAAATATTAAAGAAACAAGTTTATTTTAAAAAACATTTCATAAATCATTTTATTTTTAAAAAATGTTTTAAATTAATTTCAATTAATTCCTTATATGTTATCAAATGGTTGATTTCAAATATAATGATTTTAAATATTTAAAATTTATTTTATAATTTTTAAATTTATTTTCAATGAAAATAATTCACAACATTTTAAATATTATTTTTTATGTTTTAAAGATTAATATTTTATACAAATTTTAAATATTCTTTTATAATTTTATGAGGAAAATGGTTTTCAAAAATCTTTCATGATTCATTATATGTAATCAAAGCTATTTTAAAAGAAAATGGATTTATAAATTTTTTCATATTTATAAAAAAAATCAAATCAAAAATGATATTTTCCTCAAGAATTGTTTTTATTAATTTGGTTCAAGTAATCTTTTATAAGTTTTCACAGTGGATTATATGAAATGGATTTTGAAAATGTTATATATTATATAAATTAATTATCAATGAATAGTTATGTTATAAGTGGTCATTTATAATAGTTCTCCATCTAAGTGGAATCACTGGTTATAGTTTATTTTATACTAAGAATGTGATATAAGGATACCATTCATATTATTTCTTTTAATTGTTTATGTTTAAATAGACATATGTTTATGAAACCTACCTCATTTCATTGGTTATTCTTCGATAAAATTATTATGAGACCTATTTATTTTCCAAAAGTTATGATATGTTGTTCATGAAACCAATATATTTTTATGGGTCATGATAAGATAATTATTTTAGGGAACATTTTTGAATGATTTTATTATGTGATAGGTGGGACCTATATCTCCATTTAATGAATTAAGTAATGATTTATATCTCATGAGATAATTATGGGAATCAAGTGGATATCATTGATCCCGAATGGTAAATAGGTGTGTTATGATCCACTATTGGAAATAGTTCTATCCAACTACATATTGGTAAATAGGTGATTCTTAATCCACTATGGGAAATTGGTGTTTCCTCATCCATAATGAGAAATATGTGCATATAGACCCACGATGGGAAATAGGTGTGTCCTCATCCAATATGGGAAACATGTGTGTTTTGATCCACTATATTTATGGTCATTTTAGTTAACCTTGAAACCTGATATAGTTTTCTATATATATCATGGTGCCACATTTATATCACATGATTTTATGGTTTATGGTTATTTTTTGATGATATATCTCCCTCATGATTCATGTCTTATAAAATTCCAATATTTACGCCATGATTCACATATATAGTCTTTGATATGTATGGTATGATCTTAAAATGTTATTCAAATGTTCTCATACCCATATTATCATGTTCTGATTATGCATCTCCCTTGTTTACGCTTACTGATCATATAAGATCACCTTATTCTTATGATTCCTTTCCCTAGGATATAAATAAATCTTATAACTTTAAGTAACAAAGGGGGGTTATCTTTTTGGGAAATATTAAATATATTTCGCCATGTATTACGTTTTTTAAAAAAATTATAAAAACGCTAAAATCTTACGGTGATCATGCATGTACTTTTTAAATGTGATGATTTTTTATTTAAAATTATTTCATATCCATATATGTTAATGCTGGGTTGCTGTAAAATAACAGAAATATCGATATACAATCTGAAAAGATTATAATTGATGATACATAGAGTTTGATATTTGAGGTAATATATCTATCGTGTGTCACCATGGAAGTAATTCATAAGGCTTGGGAAGAATGGGAATATTATTATTGATAGATATATCCTTTGAGATATTTAATAGAATCATAGTTGTGGAATATTGACTAAACCTCCCATATAAAAAATATGAAGTAAATTATGTATTGTATGTATCTTTTTTAATGATTTATATATATGTCCTTGTAAATGTACTAAATCCAGAAGCGGTACCTTTCAAGGAAAAACATTCATAAAAGATATTTGATGAATATCATAGATCATAGAGAAAATTTTATTTGAAAAAAAATGACCAAAATATAAAAATTTCTATGGATGAACCACGGTTTTGAGTAGATAACATAGCTACTAAAAGTGGAAATTAAATAGAAGTAACATCAACTCTTCTTGTGAAAAAAATAAAATTTCATGTGATAAATTTCTAAAGGGGTACAAATATAATGACCATAAACTTTAAAAATAAATTTCCCCTATAAATTAAAAATGTTCTTATTGAGTAATTTTTTCATAGAAAATAGATGAACATTATATCTATTGTAATTTTTCATTATGAAAAAATATACATTTAATGGATGATTGGGATTTAAAGACAATTATAAATGATAACCATTATTAATATTTATATTCTTTAATGACCACAAATATTACTATATATGAAGGGTTAATATAAATTCTAATTCAGAATTAATGATGAAGTGATAGCCTCAAACTGTAGGATCATACCCTATAAAGGCCATTTATCATATCTTCTAAAGTTGATCGGATCATAGGGATTTTCCATTGACCAAGAACAATTAGAGAATGAATAACATAAATTTGAGTGAAACCATTTCTGTAATAAATTCATGATTATCAAGATCATGTCCCAAACCATGTGTTCTGAACCGCTCTAAGAATGTACCATCATTTCACACTTTACCCTTATGTTTTACGTTGCTGTAATATAGGGTTATGTTTTTAAACCCGAGAGGTGTGATTTGTTTTCATTTTTAAAAAATTGTTATTGAATTTATCTCTTTAATTATTAATTTTATATATTATTATATAATGGGTTTTCTAAAAATTATATTTTGTTACAATGAAACCCAAAAAAATAGGGAAATTTTAATTTCAATTTAAACATAATTTTTGATAAAATATATATTTTTGGAATAAATAATATTTTATTAAATATAATAATTAAAAAAATTCATTTCAATATTAATGATGATATAATATGATGAATCATAATGTAATTACTATATGGGTTAGAATTTTTTTAGTCTCATAATAAATATAATTTTCTAGTAAATATGTTTTTTCATTAATAATTGTAAATAATCATGCATTAAAAAGTAATTTCTTAAAATAAATATTATTTTTGAAATTATCATATACAAATTGAGAAATGGTTAATTTTTCTAAATTTAATGGGATAGTCAATTTTTTGGATAAAAATTAACTATAATATAAATAAATTATATGTATTATGAAATCATATTAGCCAAAAACTGTTTAAAAAAAAATATAAAATTTATAAATTATAAATCACGGATTTACCCTTTAAAATGATTTTTTTATTTTTTTCATTCTCTTAAAAACTATAATGAATCCTGGAAAACTTGTACTATATTTTAATGTTTTAAAAAAATTCCATATTTATAGGGTACCCAATCATATAAAAATTTTATACATTATAGTCTTCTATCCTCAGATTAATAAAATACTGAAAATATATCATATTTTATAGAAACAATGGTTATAAACTGTAGGAATGTTTTAGTTTTCTATTTTCTTATCAATTGGAGACTAAAAAATGTCTTCAAATTAATAATAAATCCACCTTTAATTTTCTATAAATACCCACACACCATCTCATTATTCTTCCCTCAAATCCCAATGGGAGACAATTTCTTCTACATATCCCTCTATAAATAATTCTTTACGCCTTCCAAATCACTTATAATTATCCTCCAAATATTTTCAAATCACCCCTTCATGGAAATAGATTGTCTCATTATACATTTTATTTATGTACTTTTCCTATACTAATCCTTTTGATTTCCAATTTTTCTTATTGTCATTTATTTTTACATATCCCTTTAATATAATTATCATTCCAAATTAATTAAAGGACACCTTTCACAATCATTAATCCTTTTCATGATACTTTATGTAATCTCATTATACATCCAAAAGGATCTTTTCATTTCCCATTTAAATATTTTTTTAGGAATATGAATCCTAATCTACACTCTAGGGTACTGGCATAAATTTATCTATCCTAGTCATTTTGTGGAATTTCATGTATTTAACTAGAACACATTAATAATTGTATTAAATGGGATTAAATAAGTTCTTATACTGTATGATATATGGGGAAAGAATTTTATAGTACATGATATGAATGTGGTAGGTGGGCATAAATTTATTAATCCCTATAATGGATTCTTAATGTTTTTTTCTCATGAGATATCATTCATATGGTGCGTATAAGATCATCGTATGCAGACTATGTTGTGATTTCTCAATGTTCATCATTATATCATTATTTTAATGAAATTTTTTATGTTTTCCCCATGTTTCTAAGATACCCTAATGTTATAATCTTATAACATTCCTCAGTAATTAGGATTAGGATTCTCACCCATATATTTCATCATGTTATTCCCCATGACACACATGTAAAGATTTATATCCTTCTATTATTTTATTGTCCCCTTGATAGGATTTATAGCTAAACACATTCTTATATATGTCTCCAGGTTATCCCCTATAGAATTTGAATATTAATACAGTTTCATGGAATCTTAGTGTGTTTTTAAATAATTTTTTTTATCAATGTTTCATGTTTTTATGATATATATATATATATAGTTAGCTAAATCCACTTGTCCCTATGGTCTTTTGGGACTATTTTATACATTTCTGTTTTTAATAAATCATTTAATAATGTGTATAAAAGATATGGGTTATCCTGGATTTCTTGTTGCATGTTCTTCTTCTTCACCATTACTTTAATTCACTTTAGTGATCAATAAAATCCACATAAAGTTATTCATTAAAATATTTATGTCTTGTACAATCATTTGGGTACCATTTTTCTTGTATCCCTAGTTATATTCACTATTTTATTTAACTCATTAAATTGATTCTGACTAATAGAGAAACTCTATTTGGTACCACTTTGATAGATATCAACTATATCGTCAATATTTTGATCACTACATCAACCAATGTTTCTATTAAATATTTATCATAGGAACCTATCTATAATCACTCCATCTATTACTAATATATATTATTCATTGACATAAGATATCTTATAAAATATTCATTTGGTACCACATATATTTTGCGCTTCACCCAATATTCATAGCATCCACATCTTCCATAACACCCTTTCTCTGTTTTACATAGGAAACAAATATTTGGAAATTTAGGGATATATGAAAACTCATATTTAAAATTTTTACTTCAATATTTTAATATCCCACTCAAATCAGTAAAAATTATACTTATATATTTGACCACCTTCAAATTTCCACATAAACATGAGTCATCATTTTTCTGTAGAACTTCCCTTAAATATCATCCCCAACATTCTTAAAAACATACTAATTTATTTCCTACAATCATGAAATTTATATCAATATTTGGATGAAATGAATAAAAATATTAGAAAAAACAATATTAAAATTGTTTATAAATAGTTTTTAATGATATATATAAATATTATTTTATTTAACATCATAAAAATTCCTCCATCTAGTGAAATTCCTTATGTTATCCTAGTAACGTTCTTCTTTGTTTAATTATCCCATTTATAGATGGACTCATATGTGTACCTCTGTAATCCATTTAATAATTTTTCTTTCTTATTTCAAATTATATTCTATACTATGATGGTTCTAATCAGAATCGTTTTTTTAATTTCTCTACACACAAACGTTTTTATGAATGACTTTTTCATGAAGCCTGTGTTAGACAGCATGATTCAAAATCCTCTCTCTGACCACTATTCTATGAAACATGTATCTAATCTAATCATTTCAAATCCATTTCATATCAATATTCCATAACAAATTATTGTTCCATAATAAAAACATGTTTCATTTTTTTGATCATTCTAAGACTTATTTATGATGGATTCAATACTATCTAGTCTATCATGTCTAGTATATTATATAACATTTTTCTAACAATGTCTACATAATCATATACATGAATCCTATTATATAGATTCATAAACTATCTTGTAAACTCACCTTGTTTATCTAATAGAAATCATACACTTATATTTTCAATCTAATATCATCACCAGCTTCCATAACTCTTCTGTCTATTGATATTTTAAATATCAATTCTTAAAATAAAATAATATAGAATTATAAATAACATTTTATACACATGGATTTTGATTAAATTAAATATAAAAGATAAGAAATATTTTTAATTTATTGAACATTTCTATCTAATATAACATGTGAATGTAATTAGATAATATTTTTATGTCACACTCTATTCGATCACCTCATTATGTTAGAATCCTTCCTTTAGACATCATCTATTAGACACTCATTACATTTACCACTATAAGTAATTATAACTATTATTAAATGATATATATTTCTCAACAAAATAATATATAAAATTAAACCATTATTCTTATAAATAAGATTCATTTTTAAAAAACAAAATCTCAAATCCTCTTAGCCTCAACGATCTCCCCATTTTGATTTTATGGTCAACTAAGGAACATAAATCATTAAAACATATAAAATTATGTATTATATCAAATATATGAAAATTATTATTCAATATGATAAAACTCCATTTAGGGGTTATTAATAACATTTTACAACTTCTCTGTTTCACATGTATTTATTATAAAACCCATCAATTTTATAGAATTACATCTAATCTCCACTTTAAGAAACTTTTAAAATAGTTCACACATTCTAAAATCACTAGTAACCTCTTTGAAAAACACTATTTAATTACATGATATCCCTAAAATAGATAAAAATGTATTTCAATGGATGTATTTATATTAAATTTATTCATTTCCTTTGACATCACTATCCAAATTAAAGGAGAGAGAGGAGAGGGAATACAACGTATATTGGCCTTGAAGACAGAGAGATTATAATCCCATATTGATCCTAAAATTCTTAACTTTTTACTTAATCGATGGTTTAGTGAAGATATCAAAAACATATTTCATTATATGAAAAAACACTATATTTAGTTAATTTCCTTCCATAAAATCTTTGAAAAAGTTGTATTTAATACCAATTTTCACATATATAAAATTTTTCACTGTATTATTTTGGAGGTTTATAGAAATTTTATTATCTCAACATAAGAGATTGCTAAAAATAATCATGTGCTTAATTAATAATATCACATTATTAAAATTCGATTGTAACCTCCCTTCAAAGGTGTAATATGAAGGACTTACTCATGTTTTCTAATATTATCAAAATATTGGTCATGTTTAAGAAACATTCCATAACAATGTGGAATTATCCTATTTCCCATTGAAAGGGAATCATGAGAAATCAGTAGGTATACATTGAAGCGGAAAATAGTGAAGAATATTCTTGATAGAAGAAAACATGAATCTAGGAAGAAAGTTGTGTCTGAGGTTTTGGTTGATGTTTTTAAGGGGCAAGAATCTTCCTCAGTGATAAGGCATGGTCCTACATTTACTATTGGAATTGTATAATCATCTCCTAGTATGAATTATACTCCTAAGGCTAGCTCATATCAAGATCATACGGTTTAGTAGATCGGTAGTAGTATTGTCTTGAATGATAATTTACAGGTTGATACATTTTCTACTAATATGGGTGGTGATGTTACGCAACAAGACAGGTAAGTTCAAGTAAATTTTTAGACACATAAGGTTTCTATTGAATTTATTACACAACCACATTTGGGGAAAGGATACATGGAAATGGTTGATTATATCAGACCATGGGACTATAGTCCAATAAAAATTATGCTCATCAACATTGTAATTTTCATTAGGAGATCATCACATGATGAAAATTTCCTATGTTGGAAATTCCTCTAGACTACTCTAGCATACCACAAACAACGTCTAACAAATCTTATTCAAAGATTTCAATAATTTGAAATGCATAAATCCTTGAGATTGTCACTAAGTGAAGTCACAATATTAATGGGAATCTATGAATGACTCTAAATATTTAAATTACATTTCATATTTAACGTTTAACATTATTTTATAAGGTATGGGGGAATGTCCCTTTGATTGACCTCATACGTCTCTTTTTTAACTTTTATTTAATATTAAAAAATGGTCAAAATCATTTCATATTTCTAGATTGTTTGGTAATTTTCCCTTTAAAATATCTAGAAACTCTTTTTTGATCCATTATATGAGATTTATTTGGTGTATTGTGATACCTGGCATTGAGTGTAACAATATACACTCTATATGGCCAAAAATCCATTAAGTCTATAAGGCTTCCAACCAACTTTGTAAATTATATAGTATCTAACCCTATCCATTCCTGTAATTTTAAAAACACTTTCCCACATATATAGTGGTGGAAATAATTTGTTAATCATCCATTCCAAATTTCTTATAAAGTTCTATAGAATACTTCACTTGAGATAGGATAATATACTTCCTTTTTTGAAAGATTTTGTAATCCATGAAAGTGTTTCATTACTCTTATAATGGAAACATCTAATATATTATTCATATCTTCGACAAACATCTCACACATTTCATCATCATACTCAATGAATATGATATCACCAACATAATCGATTAAAATGTGGGTAGCCTCTTGATTTTGTTTTATGTAGAGGTTATTATCAACTCTTCATTTCTTAGAATTAAACTTCATTATGAAATGATTAAAAAATTTATACCAAGATCATGGATCATTCTTCAACAAATAAAAAGACTTCCTCAAATTGTAAACATAACATTGACCTTGGACAACATTGAATTCACAGAGTTTATCAATATAAAATTCTTCATTGATTTCCCTATTAAGAAAATATGACATGAAATCAATCTGAAATACCTTTAATCATAGTTTTAAAAAATATAATGAAACAATATTATAGTATCATGTATTATCACTTGAGAAAATGTCTAATCATAATAAATTCCTTCAATAAACTTGAATCCCTTATAAACTAGTCAAGCATTATTTCACATCACAATAACTCTTTCATTCCACTTATTATAAAAACCCCATTTTTTCTCTAATTTCATTCTTATTTTTTTTGTTGGGGATGGATTTTCCATATCTTATTCTTCAAAATTAGATTAAATCACTCATTAATAGTATTAATACACTATTTATTATCCAAATATCCTTCAATATGTTATCTCTAAACCATTGAATACAAATAAATATATGAGACTATACTCTATGTAATTAAAAATTATACCCATTTTACTTTCCCACTGATGATATTTTAGACTTTCACCTATTCTCATAGCCTATGATGAGATGAATGAGATTTTCCTCACAACACTTGAACTTCCTATGTTGAAATCCTTATCTTGAATAGATTCAAAATTTTGATTTCTTTTTTAAATATTTTCGTGTTGTTTAACTATAAACAATTCATATCCACTTACACTCATATCTATAATTAACAATGAGATTTTACTCTTAAGATATTCTAGTAGTTTCAAATCTATTGATTCCAAAATATTTCATCTTTAGTTATTATAGAAATTGTATCCTTTATCATTAGTTGTGTTTCCAATAAGGATAGCATCAACACCCATTTTATCAAATCGCCCCAGTTATCAACATTTAACATTGATAATGAAAGGAATTTCAAATATCATTAGGTATTTAAAACATTTGTAATATTTGTAATAAATATTGTATGGAATAATATCTTATTTTTTCTTATAGAAATAGTTATTTTTAATGTAAACTGATTCTCTAATAGATTGTCTCCAAAATAATCCAGAAGTATCATTCTAAATCAGCGTAGTTTGATCCATCTCAATGAAACATCAATTAATTATTTAAATAAAACTATTCTTTTATGATGTGTAGGGTTCAAAAAAATCAGGTCGAATTCCATTATTTTAAAAATATTGTTAAACCAATCAAGTGTTCAACTTAATTATCAGTTTGAATATTCCTCAGAGAATATCCACATATTTTCTTATCCCTTCTTTTAAAAATATATAACGTTTCTAAGAGACCCTATATATGTTTCAAAAAAATAACATATTAAATGTGTGTAAAATCATTAAAATAATAATGTAGTTAAATATATATATTTTACAATTTATTTATTATATACCCACATATGTCAAAATGTAAAAGCACCAACGGATGAGATGAATATATCTCAATATTATTTTGTATGGAGTATTTAATCTGTCCTTTTAGTATATCAATAAATGAAAATAAATCACTATTATCAAATCATGTATATAACAAATAATTTCTATATTTTTTTCTTTCTCACATTCCCATAGAACATATGTCCTAGCCTCTTATAAAATAAGTAATATTCAGCTGTCAAGCTTAGATAGCAAGATACCTACACTTCACAAAATTGTAACTAATTTCCCATGATTTGACCACCTATTGAAACTATTATCCCTTATCCAAACCAATTAAAAATAAATTTATATATATTGAAAAAAATTCACATTTCTTCTTTATGGTGTTGTGAATCACATAACAGGTTGTGATTTAGTCAATCAGAAATAATTCCCTTTCAAATTTTAACTTTTCTTTTTTTATGATAGTAGATATAATGAATTTTGTTTTGTGGGAAAAATAATTTCCAAATTCCACTATAAATTATTTATAATATATCTCAATATTTCACAACATCATGTTAGATATCATATATGAGGAACACCCATTATTTAATATTAAAGTTCATTCTCTGTTCTTAGCTTTGATATTAGTTTCAATAATTATAGGCTTCTTATTTCCTTTTAATTATTATGTATATTGAATTTATGATTAATTATATAAGCATAGTTGAGATTGTAGAATTATAAAAAAAACCCCTTTATAAATCAGTATAGGTTGATCAATCATTTAATAATTATTTTCCAAAGGTTGAGATCTATTTTCAGATTTCAAGTATTATTTCTCAGACATCCTTCTTGGAGTATGTTGAACCCCACTAAAACTCAGCATCCATTTCCTCTGGGATTCATTTTAGTGTTTGTTACTAAACAAAGACAGGTTTTTCTATTCATATATCCTATATAGTACAAAAATTATTTATAGAAATCGTATTTCACTCTATAACTGACATTGTTTATGGAATGTTTTAGGTTTTTTCCATCATATTTCATACCATCAACCTTCACTCATTGTTGTGAACCAACGTTTTTTCACATCATGAATTTTCATTATTATGATTTTATTTATTATCATCCTTAAAATAATATTTAGTTATTCCTATTTTTCTTTTACCTTTGATACATTAAAAATTTCAAGTTTTTCAATTTCTCTTTTTTGGTTTCATACATTATGTTTTGAACTTGTTTCTTATTCTGAACATATTTAACCTTGTTTTTAACATTTGATAATGGTTTTTTTTATACTTATGAGATTAGAAATTTTATAAAATTCACTTACATATAAATATATTTTTTGGATTTTTGTTAATACATGATCATCTTAATCATGTTTTTATCGAATAAGATCAAATTATTTATCCTTAAACATTATCTTTTCTTCATTATTAGTACTAATAGTTTTATCTTCATCATGTAACCTCTTCATATAATCAATATATTTTAACAACCTGTTTTTTTCTTTATATCCAAAAATCAATTTTTTTGTTATTTGATCTCTTTTATTCAATTTCATGCCATGATTCTCATGTATTAAATTATTTGAGGAAAATTGACCCAATATAATTGTAAGAATAAATTATATCTAAGTTACTTTTTGATATTTTTTCATAAAATAAACATTCATCAGTGGTAAAGTTCTCATCATTACGTTTTCCAATAACTAACTTCTCAATATCATCATTACTAATGTTTTCATCATCAAAAATTGTTTCACAATATTCCTCACATTTAGAAAAAAAATTATCATATTATATCTAGAGAACATATTTTACATTATATTTAAATAAGACTTTTATTTTCATTCCTTTTTCTTCATAGATAATATTTACTATATATCTAATTCATCAATATATTTATCTTCCTTTATTCATTGTAAAGTTATAGAAAACTTATTAAGGATGTGAATATTAAAACATAAATGGTAACATTAATTTGTACATACATGTGCTTATTTTCACTATTATAAATAATAAATTCCTGAAATGATCAATGACTATATGGACATCACCTTATATGATAGAGTCATTATATTTTTCTCTAGAAACATTCATGGACTTTTTGTTCATTTTAGCATTGAATGTTATTTCCCAATAAACCTTCTCTTTATGATTAATATCATTTTATCATTTCATTTTTCAATTAGTGAAAATACAATAAAGATCATCTAGAGATAGTGTTTTAATATCCCTATGTTCTAGTGATTATAGCAGAGAATGAAATTTTTCATTAATAATTCTTATAATATTTTAAATAATATAATAATCGGTTATATTCTCATGAAAATATATTACGAATTTAATAAAGTGATTATATATTATAAATATGTCCCCAATAGATTCATATTTTCTTATTTTATGATTTATGTACTTAAATCTCCTAATATATATATTTTTATTCCTCACTATTGTATTTCCTTCATAAATGTATGTTAACTAGACCAATATTCTATAACTAATTCAAACAACATTTTCCTTCATTAATTGTACTTCATATTGTACGGAATGTATATTATTTATAGCTCAACCTCCATTATCCAAATTCATTTTTTCAATATAAATTAAGGGAATACCCTCAGAAGAGGTAGGGAACACATATGTAATCCCTTCATTATCTTCCAAGATAATCGATATAAAATAAGGTGGCATTATTTCCACCTAGATACAATATATCTTAACATAGATGATAGAACCCCCATTAGAGTTAACAGAGTTATGAACATCCAGGGAAACCTTCCATTACATCAAACATTATAATGGATCTATGAAGGAAATCAACACTCTTATAGAAATTTAATGAACCAATTAGGAACTATTTTTACCTATTAGTGGGATGGTTTAATCAGTGGTGTTGTCATTTTAGTTTTTGTTCCTTAGGAAATAATCATTTCCTATAGTTAATGAGAAAGGACATAACGAGAAAATAATAAGAATGTTTACATAAAGGAATAGTGGTATTAATATGTGTTATTAACCAATATGAGAAGATAGTAATTCCTATAGTTTTAAAATAATACAATACCACTGAACCACTCAAGAACCATATTTGTGCAGTAGTAATAATAATGGAATCACCATAACCTTCATAACACTCTATTACTTTGACAATGAATATGATATTAACACAAATAAAAATATATGTGTTTTTTCGACATCAAAATAACCTTTAATAATAGGCTTCAAAATTGTCATTGATTTTCATGAAATTTAATTAGACAGTATTTATTATAAGGTATTGTTATTCCTTTTATTTTCTTTCACAATAGCACAGAAGAGATTATCTAAAAACCTCTTTCCATGAACCTCTCTATCATATATGATCATTCTGAAAACATGTGTCTGAAATCCACCTTATATTTCCCTATGTCCATTAAAACATTTGATTGGTACCAAATGAGAGAGAAACATTGTATGTTTCCACCTCAAATTATATGAATTGTGTCCATGTTCGTCTAATCATCTCTTCAATGCATTATCATGATACCAATTGATAGGAACACTCAATTTAGTATCAATATGTCTGGTTAAAATATGTCTACTACTTCAACACAATATCACTCAAAATCTATTTGGTCAAAACCCTGAATATTTATCATTTCACCAAGCAGTAATAAGATTATCATATTCACCAACACACATATTCTAATTTATATAATAAAATAGTCTCCAAAAATATAGGGGGTTCAAAAAAATAAAATTTGATATTATTTTTAAAAAAGTTTAATAACCGAATTAAATAATTAAATGTCCCACTCAAATGTTTAACCACCATTAAACCATAGAGAAAACAAGAGGGAGCATTCAACTATGTAACCATCCATAAATCTCATCATCAACATTTATCAAACATTCCTAACATATTGGGTTGAATCACAAACTATACTTCATGATAATTGAAGAATGAATTACCATATCTGTATCATTGCTATAAAAAATCTTTATAAAAACATTTCAAATATCTTCATCGACGTTTTCTTATTTAAGATCAAAATAATTATTATTCTTGGTGATACTTTTTTAGTTTCTTCATAAAAATTGACCTTTTTCAATTCTATATGGTTGGGTTAATATTTGTATATATAGGATCCCTTTATTTATTCATCTTATTAGTTCATAATTAGTTACTTAAATTGATGACTATGCTGAAAATAGATTTCCCAATTCACTACACACATTTTCATTATCTGAAGAACTTCATCTAAAATCCACTTGTGTGTGTGTTTTATTTATGTATTATTTATTCCGCAAAAGTAATGTAATTTCCATGTACGTTAAGTTTCGGGTCTCTACACATAATTTTAGGATACTTGGAATATTTTATTCTAAGATGCAATTATTATTTAATATCTTAGATAAAAAATAAATATAAATATTTTATTCAATACCCTTTAAATAATTGAATCCATACATTCTACTTCCATAATATTAATTAAACATTTATCACATACTAATTTTTCATCTGTGTAAAATTAGCATGATAATAACAATTGAGTGTTTATTTCACCATAATTTTATAATAATTTCTCACTAGATTGAAAACAACGAAATGCTTTAGAAATATTATTAAATAAATCTCTAATTATCTTGGTGACATCTGTCTGATGGGAAAAAATGATGGTTGTGTAACAGCCCAAGATTTTATAAAAAAATATTCTTTTTAATTTTATTAATGTCTTGTGTTGTACGCTACACCAAAAGGAGCTTGCACAACACACATCCTTGACTTGACTTGCATTACACGCAATCGCGACCTTCCTCGATAGTGTGTGTAGTACGCAATACCGAGTTTCACTAAACAACGATATGCTATAAAAATATTATTAAAACTAGCCGTTATGAATAGTAATAACCACTTTTTGAAATCCAGTAAATCTTATTTTTCAAAATGAACTTTATTTTTGGATTCGGAGTATCGAATTTAGCCTAAGGTGAAATTTTGGTACTTTTCGGATAACTTTCATATTCTGATGAATAGTGAAAATTACTAAATTATAATTAAAAACAACTTTTTTAATCGAAATAATTAATAGTGATAAATCATTAATTTGAGTGGTTTTAAAGTATATTTAGAATATATTTTTACTATTTAATACAATGTTGCTCATTGGATGTAGTTTCACATTTAAACTAGACATAAACAAGTGTCAATCTTTTGATAGATATTGTTTCTTAAAAACACGCTATTTGTTTTAACAGCGGGATTTAATTATAAAATTAATTAATTCAACTTTTATGTTATGAATTTGGTAAAATAGACTTCATTTTTGAATTCGGAATATGAAATATAGCTTGGGATGAAATTTTGGCATTGTTCTGAAAAACATCAATTTTTGATGAATAGTGAAACTACTAAGTGGTAGGTTAAAAACTGAATTTTGCATAAAACTTAATTTTACCGCTTCTGTGAATGGAATTTTGAAAATCCGAGAGACACGGTTAATATCAAGGACTAAAATGTGGTTCAATGAGATGAAAATAATTTTTTGATGAATAGTAACTTTTTACTTTTTTTACCACGGTTAATAGTAAATAAGGTAACTAAGGGTAAATATGATATTAATATTACCCTAACACATGTCCTAATTCTATTGGACAAGTGTAATTCGACCAAAAACAAACTTAGAAATAAAATATGACCATTTAGGCCCACTTGGATTAGATTAGGACATTTATTATGAATTTATTTAAAGAAGGGTTAAAATAGTTAAAATCAAAGTTTAATAAGTAAATCATTTTTAATATGGGGTTATACATAAGATAAATTCGATTGTAAATATTAATTAGAAATCTAAAAAGATTTCATACATGATGGTATTTTATTTGTAATTTTTAGACATCAAATAATTTAATTTATTTATGACACAACGATGATGCAGTAATTATCTTATTAATGAAATATTGACATAATTGATGTTATAAACACCAAAATAAATGTAATTTGAGATTTTTTATGAATTCCACTAATTTTCTAGGTTACTATGATATATTAATGTTGATTTAATCAACTTGGTTCGAACATATAATTCTGTTATGACTTTCACAAAAATCATATATCAAATAGTGTCAAAATTTACACAAAATAGTTTTTAAATCAAATATTATATTATTAATTGTTATTTTATTCCTAAAAATCTAAGGTTCGGCCAAATGACTTAGATAAGGATATATATATTAATAATAAACAATTTGTGGTTCGTTTGGCATGTTATAGTAAGTTTATTAACCATATAGTGAAAGAAAACAAAAAGACACGGTAAAAGTTAAATTATTTAACTTAGAGTTAAATATAATTGATAAGGTTTAAAATAATATCCAAACATGTCTAAATTTGATTGGTTGATGAGATTACAACCCTATATCATCTAATCTTCGAATATGAGTCATTTTTGGAGGTTTTTAAGTGGGGTTAGATTTATTATAAATTAATATGTTTAAGAATTCCTAAGGTGCCCCTCTCCTCCCTTATAAAAGGGCACCTCCTCCCCCTCCTCCTCACACCAATTTTGAGCACTCAAGCTCGGCCAACCCCTGCCATTTTCCCCTCTCCACTTTCCTAGAATAATCCTAGAGGTTCTGGTCTTCTCCAAAGACCAATCTTAGTTCCTTAAGTGGAGGATTCAAAGAGGCGTTCCAAAGAAGAGGTAATATCCATTACCGATCTTTTCAATTTCTTTCTTCTTCAACTTCTTCTTCTTTAGTTGTTTCATGATAAAGTAATAACATCAGTATTACTTACATACTGATATGTTATTATAAATATGAAACAACCCTAATTCACCTTCTATCCATCCTACGGAAAAATGAAATCACCGCGCGTGCGTACGTACGGAATACCGTCTCCACGCCGTGGTGTAATCTATTTTCCACCATCACCTTACAAGGATGGGTATAATGGTGTAATGAGTAACTACATATGATTATTATGAAGTAATATTTATACTGAAATAATATATATATACTCCAATACAATTCCACGATCATAGGAACGATATCATCACTCGTGCGTACGTACGGAATACCGTCTCCACGATGTGATGCGACTCGTTCTACATGATCTTCATTTCATAATGATTATATAAATGAATTGAATGAATGAATATGGTATATAATACAATAATACCATTCTGGAAATGAATTATCTATAACCTAAAGATATGAATAAGAATTTATTCGACAAAACACGCATAAGAACAAAAAGTTATAAAGACCCGAGTAACAAGTAACAATGAAATATTACTAACAAGAAGCTAATAATATGACCATATATGATATCATATCAATATGTATGATTCTGGAATAAGTCAATAACATTATTTAAACCATTATACAGGAGCTTCGGACACGTACAAAGCTAATCGGACCTAAGGTAAGGGAAATATCACAATCTCATTTTTATCCGAGATTGTTTATTCGTAAGTATTTACTGGGGTGTATTTTATCATCCACATCCATGTTCCCTCAATATGTAATATTATTTCCATCCAACTACAATTGTTTAAATCCATTTTTACCCTTAGGTGAGTTTTTAGTAAAGAATATGAAAGGAATCTTTTGTCGTTTTTCCGTACGAGGTACTTTTTACTTTTCCGACAAAAGTACGAAGAATGTTTTTTTTAACTTATACGGCACGAACGGATTTATACTGTTTTATAAAGCCTTATTTTCATGAAGCTTCCTCTAAAAGATTTCATGACTATTTTCAATAAAATCTCTTTCTTTTAAAATTGCATGATGTTTTGTAAAAGAAATTGATTTTGAAGAAGAAATGATATTTTCCTCAAGAATTCAATTCAAGTGTTTTATCAAAATTATTTTCCATATAAGATAATAAAGGGTTCTGTTTCTATCCATATTTTTACATTGATTTGACTATGTTGTGATGAAATTATGTTTATGAATTCCTTTATCTTATATGAATGGTTTTATGATGTCATGTTGTTTAAGAATCCCATTTTTATTACATGGGTTATGCAATGATGTATGATTTATGATTTTGTGGCACACATAAGAAAGGATTCATTAAGAGATGGGTGGGACCTATATCTCCCTCCAATGCATTGGGTAAAGACTTTATATCTCATGAGATAGACATGGCTGGAACGGAAGGTTATTTCGGTTCAGTGATACAGGACTGAAACGAGGAGTGAACTCGGTTCAGAAAGGGACTTTGTCCACTAAGATAGTCTTGGCAATGAGTCATGACTAACAAGAAATGATTTTCCATGATTATGTGTGCATGCCACAAAGTTTCAAGTTTTATGTTATGATTATGGTGATCTCATTTTCACTTCTATGATTTGTTCCATGTTAAGATATTATGATCTCTTTTGCAGGTTGTGATTTTCAAAAAGATATGATATGATTTTTATTTCTTTTGTATACCCTTACTGAGCATTTGAGCTCACCCTTTTATGTTTTCTTTTCCCCAGGATATAAAGAAAGGTTTTAGGTAAAAAAAATGGAAGATCTTTACGGGAGATATTGAAGATCTTTCACCACGTTTAGAAGATTACGATCCGAGTTTCCAAAGACACTAAACTATTACGATCCTTGTGTGTGTGTTTTTGTTATGTACTAAGTATTCCGCAAAAGTAATGTAATGTCCATGTACGATAAGCTTCGGGTCTCTACAGTTGGTATCAGAGGAAAGGTTTAGTCAACCTTTGGAAACTAGGATGCGAAAACGTTAGTGAGATCCCTAGAGATATTTCTAAGGTATGTCGAGGGATGTCTCTAAGGTTAAGTATACGTATAGGTTATAGTCCTAGAATTGCTCTAACGATCTTAGAATTTAACTTAAGATGTTAGATATTGAGGGTACTACCCCTTTATTATGTTGTTTTCCCTAGCATGGTTTTTGCCTCTCACACTATTCTTTTGGGGTTTTAGACGATGGCTGGAACCCGAAGGAACCGTGTTGATCAATGCAATGGACAATGCAATGATTGTCCCCCTGAGCAACCAAACGATATGGGAGCTGGCATGCAAAATCTTGTAGCCATGCTCACACAACTTTCTCAAGCTATGAATCATGCAGGACTTCCAAACGAGCAAAGGAAGGAGCAACATTCTGTTGAATCCTTCATGAGGCAGCGTCCACCTTCTTTCTGTGGGTCTACTGATCCATTAGTTGCTGAACAATGGATTAGTACTACTGAAAAGATATTTTCAGTTCTTCAATGTTCTGAACATGATAAAGTCATCCTAGCAGTGTATCGTTTGGAAGGTGAAGCTGATCAATGGTAGAATCTTATCAAGAATACGAGGCCAAGAGATGAAATTGAGTCCATGGAATGGGACGAGTACAAGAACTTGTTTTTCAGTAAGTACTTCCCTCGTATTCTTCGAACAAAGATGGAGAAAGAATTTCTTGAACTGAAGCAAAGGGACGATGAATATGTTGGTACCTATGAAGCAAATTTTACAAGACTTGCAAGGTATGCTTCTGGAATTATCATCCAACCTGAAAGTAAAGTTGATCGATTTTTCTGTGGCTTAAAACCAAGTCTTCGAAGGGCATTAGCTATAAGAGACTTCAGTAGCTATGAAGAAATTGTGCGTTGTGCTATCAAGGTAGAAATGGAAGTTGGTGTTACATATCCATCTCATGGTTTTGACAAGAAACGAAAGATGGAGTTCAAGGAGAAATCTCATAATAATGGTGAAAAGAAGATGAATGTTTCCTTATGCACAAAGTGTGGAAAGAAGCATGGTGGAGATTGTCTTAAAGGAACTAGAAAATGTTTTAAGTGTGGAAAAGAAGGTCATCGAGCAGCTGAGTGTCGAAGTAATGGAAAAAGGGTTTCTAATGATGTGAATAAAGCAAACACTGCAGAGAACGCACCGCCAACACTTCAATGCTTCAAGTGCAAGGAAATGGGGCATTATGCTAATAATTTCCCTAATCCAAGGGTTAGTGATGATCAACATGAGCAACCACTGAAGGCAAAGGACAAAGGCAAATCACATGCGATCACTATTGGAAATGTTGAATATGACAACGATGTGGTGGAATGATTAAGTGTTTATGTAATGGGATTCCAAAATAATGTTGTATCATTGAGTATTGCAATATTTATTGATGTGGTATTCAAAGTGATTGAGATATTTTTTGGAAATAAGATGATATGCGCATAATGAAGACGAGAAAATTAAATGTTTAATAGTATTCATGAGCTCATGATTGATATAAGGACTAAGTGATATCATGGATTGAGTATATAGAATTTTGAGGATTTTGGTATGTGGAAAGTGTTAACTTTTAACTGCATTCATGTTTTCACTAAGGTATTCAAGAGAATACATGATTAAGGACTTTGAATGTTTAGAATGTGACCAACAAAACATATCTTATGATATGTGGGGATCAACGACAGTATTAAATCTCTGGTAATCGTTGTCACTATATTATGAGAGTGGACTGCAGTATTATGGATAAGCCTAAAGATTGAAATGGATTATGTTGGACATAAGTGAGTATTGTTTAAGGATCGAAGTTTTCTCGATATTATTGATGGGATGTTATAGTAATATAGTTTTAGAAAAAGGACAACCTGCAGGACGGGCGACAGCCCATCGCTTCAGACAAGGCTGTAGGAATCGAACCCACAACCGAAGTGCGACTGGCCTTTATCGCCTACCACTGACCTACAGGAAGTCCCTGTTTAGTAGAAACTAGTTTTATTATATTAAGCAGTATGATATATGAAGTATAAGTCCATTTTAGGAACTATATATGATTAATCTCACTATAGAATGACTTATGTATATTTAATAACTTTTGCTTACCTTTTGTTTGAGACAGATGGAATGACCCGTCATTCTATCACATGATCTGCTAACACTTCACGAATAACAAATTCAACTTCATTTATTTAAGAGATGAAGTGGAAATTGTTCAAGGCACGAAAAACAGTGATATTGTATCAAAATAAAGTAAGTATTTATTCTAATTCAAATTTTCAACTTTAGGGAAATGATCTTGAAAACCAAAAATGTTGTCCTAGTGATATTATACCTGATGAATTAGATGGTACCTTAGATCGTCACAAATTTATGGATTTGTGATTACTGGATTTTCCATAGCCATGTTCTCTACCACTCTCCATCAGAACATGATGGTTAGATTTCTCTTCCATATCCATATTTTCACCTATGTGGAAACCCAGTGATTAGTTTATTTGGGTAATCGTTACATTTCATACTTTAGTTTTTAAAGCCAAGTTTTGGTATTCCCTTTTACGATGTGGGTTTCTATTAAAGAAACTTTCAAATAGTAAACCATTTATAACCCCGACGAATTTCGAGGGCGAAATTCATTTTAAGGGGGGTAGAATGTAATAGCCCAAGATTTTATAAAAAAATATTCTTTTTAATTTTATTAATGTCTTGTGTTGTACGCTACACCAAAAGGAGCTTGCACAACACACATCCTTGACTTGACTTGCATTACACGCAATCGCGACCTTCCTCGATAGTGTGTGTAGTACGCAATACCGAGTTTCACTAAACAACGATATGCTATAAAAATATTATTAAAACTAGCCGTTATGAATAGTAATAACCACTTTTTGAAATCCAGTAAATCTTATTTTTCAAAATGAACTTTATTTTTGGATTCGGAGTATCGAATTTAGCCTAAGGTGAAATTTTGGTACTTTTCGGATAACTTTCATATTCTGATGAATAGTGAAAATTACTAAATTATAATTAAAAACAACTTTTTTAATCGAAATAATTAATAGTGATAAATCATTAATTTGAGTGGTTTTAAAGTATATTTAGAATATATTTTTACTATTTAATACAATGTTGGTCATTGGATGTAGTTTCACATTTAAACTAGACATAAACAAGTGTCAATCTTTTGATAGATATTGTTTCTTAAAAACACGCTATTTGTTTTAACAGCGGGATTTAATTATAAAATTAATTAATTCAACTTTTATGTTATGAATTTGGTAAAATAGACTTCATTTTTGAATTCGGAATATGAAATATAGCTTGGGATGAAATTTTGGCATTGTTCTGAAAAACATCAATTTTTGATGAATAGTGAAACTACTAAGTGGTAGGTTAAAAACTGAATTTTGCATAAAACATAATTTTACCGCTTCTGTGAATGTAATTTTGAAAATCCGAGAGACACGGTTAATATCAAGGACTAAAATGTGGTTCAATGAGATGAAAATAATTTTTTGGTGAATAGTAACTTTTTACTTTTTTTACCACGGTTAATAGTAAATAAGGTAACTAAGGGTAAATATGATATTAATATTACCCTAACACATGTCCTAATTCTATTGGACAAGTGTAATTCGACCAAAAACAAACTTAGGAATAAAATATGACCATTTAGGCCCACTTGGATTAGATTAGGACATTTATTATGAATTTATTTAAAGAAGGGTTAAAATAGTTAAAATCAAAGTTTAATAAGTAAATCATTTTTAATATGGGGTTATACATAAGATAAATTCGATTGTAAATATTCATTAGAAAGCTAAAAAGATTTCCTACATGATGGTATTTTATTTGTAATTTTTAGACATCAAATAATTTAATTTATTTATGACACAACGATGATGCAGTAATTATCTTATTAATGAAATATTGACATAATTGATGTTATAAACACCAAAATAAATGTAATTTGAGATTTTTTATGAATTCCACTAATTTTCTAGGTTACTATGATATATTAATGTTGATTTAATCAACTTGGTTCGAACATATAATTCTGTTATGACTTTCACAAAAATCATATATCAAATAGTGTCAAAATTGACACAAAATAGTTTTTAAATCAAATATTATATTATTAATTGTTATTTTATTCCTAAAAATCTAAGGTTCGGCCAAATGACTTAGATAAGGATATATATATTAATAATAAACAATTTGTGGTTCGTTTGGCATGTTATAGTAAGTTTATTAACCATATAGTGAAAGAAAACAAAAAGACACGGTAAAAGTTAAATTATTTAACTTAGAGTTAAATATAATTGATAAGGTTTAAAATAATATCCAAACATGTCTAAATTTGATTGGTTGATGATATTACAACCCTATCTCATCTAATCTTCGAATATGAGTCATTTTTGGAGGTTTTTAAGTGGGGTTAGATTTATTATAAATTAATATGTTTAAGAATTCCTAAGGTGCCCCTCTCCTCCCTTATAAAAGGGCACCTCCTCCCCCTCCTCCTCACACCAATTTTGAGCACTCAAGCTCGGCCAACCCCTGCCATTTTCTCCTCTCCACTTTCCTAGAATAATCCTAGAGGTTCTGGTCTTCTCCAAAGACCAATCTTAGTACCTTAAGTGGAGGATTCAAAGAGGCGTTCCAAAGAAGAGGTAATATCCATTACCGATCTTTTCAATTTCTTTCTTCTTCAACTTCTTCTTCTTTAGTTGTTTCATGATAAAGTAATAACATCAGTATTACTTACATACTGATATGTTATTATAAATATGAAACAACCCTAATTCACCTTCTATCCATCCTACGGAAAAATGAAATCACCGCGCGTGCGTACGTACGGAATACCGTCTCCACGCCGTGGTGTAATCTATTTTCCACCATCACCTTACAAGGATGGGTATAATGGTGTAATGAGTAACTACATATGATTATTATGAAGTAATATTTATACTGAAATAATATATATATACTCCAATACAATTCCACGATCATAGGAACGATATCATCACTCGTGCGTACGTACGGAATACCGTCTCCACGATGTGATGCGACTCGTTTTACATGATCTTCATTTCATAATGATTATATAAATGAATTGAATGAATGAATATGGTATATAATACAATAATACCATTCTGGAAATGAATTATCTATAACCTAAAGATATGAATAAGAATTTATTCGACAAAACACGCATAAGAACAAAAAGTTATAAAGACCCGAGTAACAAGTAACAATGAAATATTACTAACAAGAAGCTAATAATATGACCATATATGATATCATATCAATATGTATGATTCTGGAATAAGTCAATAACATTATTTAAACCATTATACAGGAGCATCGGACACGTACAAAGCTAATCGGACCTAAGGTAAGGGAAATATCACAATCTCATTTTTATCCGAGATTGTTTATTCGTAAGTATTTACTGAGGTGTATTTTATCATCCACATCCATGTTCCCTCAATATGTAATATTATTTCCATCCAACTACAATTGTTTAAATCCATTTTTACCCTTAGGTGAGTTTTTAGTAAAGAATATGAAAGGAATCTTTTGTCGTTTTTCCGTACGAGGTACTTTTTACTTTTCCGACAAAAGTACGAAGAATGTTTTTTTTTAACTTATACGGCACGAACGGATTTATACTGTTTTATAAAGCCTTATTTTCATGAAGCTTCCTCTAAAAGATTTCATGACTATTTTCAATAAAATCTCTTTCTTTTAAAATTGCATGATGTTTTGTAAAAGAAATTGATTTTGAAGAAGAAAGGATATTTTCCTCAAGAATTCAATTCAAGTGTTTTATCAAAATTATTTTCCATATAAGATAATAAAGGGTTCTGTTTCTATCCATATTTTTACATTGATTTGACTATGTTGTGATGAAATTATGTTTATGAATTCCTTTATCTTATATGAATGGTTTTATGATGTCATGTTGTTTAAGAATCCCATTTTTATTACATGGGTTATGCAATGATGTATGATTTATGATTTTGTGGCACACATAAGAAAGGATTCATTAAGAGATGGGTGGGACCTATATCTCCCTCCAATGCATTGGGTAAAGACTTTATATCTCATGAGATAGACATGGCTGGAACGGAAGGTTATTTCGGTTCAGTGATACAGGACTGAAACGAGGAGTGAACTCGGTTCAGAAAGGGACTTTGTCCACTAAGATAGTCTTGGCAATGAGTCATGACTAACAAGAAATGATTTTCCATGATTATGTGTGCATGCCACAAAGTTTCAAGTTTTATGTTATGATTATGGTGATCTCATTTTCACTTCTATGATTTGTTCCATGTTAAGATATTATGATCTCTTTTGCAGGTTGTGATTTTCAAAAAGATATGATATGATTTTTATTTCTTTTGTATACCCTTACTGAGCATTTGAGCTCACCCTTTTATGTTTTCTTTTCCCCAGGATATAAAGAAAGGTTTTAGGTAAAAAAAATGGAAGATCTTTACGGGAGATATTGAAGATCTTTCACCACGTTTAGAAGATTACGATCCGAGTTTCCAAAGACACTAAACTATTACGATCCTTGTGTGTGTGTTTTTGTTATGTACTAAGTATTCCGCAAAAGTAATGTAATGTCCATGTACGATAAGCTTTGGGTCTCTACAGGTTGAATATCATATATTAAAGGCACATAACACATTTGGAATTATTCTCATTAAGTTATCACTTAGAGATCTCAAATCCTGTAGATATTGAGATAGAACCTCTAATAATAATTGCACATGCTTATTTGTCATTGGATATTTCAATATGTGAATGTGTATATATGATTTTATACTTGACATTATTATTAATATATTTCATGAATCATGTACTATGATGTATAAAAAAAATAATGATAAAATATTTTTGTTGAGTTTTATCATAAATTATGTGGTTCTTAAATTATATAAATTTATTGGGTAATTTAATAAAGGATTTCCCATTAAAATTTAATATAAAAAATCATATTTTCATAATAAATTCAAATTGAACTATCTCATTAAGTCCATGAATGTGCTAGTTTATCAATGTATTTATTTTGAAAGGAATAAATTATAGAAATAATATAGTGTGGCGAAAATAGTATGTGTAGAGGTGAACCAAGCCCCATATAAACATAAAATAAATTATTTTAGATCATTAATCCTTTCATCTAACAAATAGTCACATAATTCCAAGGATATAATATTTTCTTCATTGAGGACTAAACGCATTAAAAATTATTTTACAATAAATGTAAACATCAAGATATATTTTTCCCCTTCACACCCCTTATATACTTCGAATATGTAATAATCAATTATAAAACACATGGAATGTAATATTAAGAACATGGTGATCCCAATAACTCACTAAGAGAAATCATATCAACAGTTCATCGAGGTATAGAAAATAAGAATATTGGAAAATATGATTAGGGGATAGTTGTATTATAAATTAACATATAATAATAATATTGTTCATAAGTCATGATATAATTATAAGTAATATCATTTGAAAAAATATTTTCATTATGAAAATATTGAAGAATAGTGATATAAAAAACATTATCCATGGAGATTTTTCATTTTCATGTAACATTGAAATTTAACATTACCTAAAAACATAGCATAAACAGTAATTTTTAACAAATATAAACAAATAGTTTAATTACGTTTTGATCATATCCATTATTATCCATAGTTTAGTTTGTGATAATATCGATGAAGGAAAGTAAATTATTTTTTGAGAATATCCAATAAGTCCAATTCTACATTACCTAATAAGATATAGAACCTTAGCCAGTGCATCAATGGAATTTATAGGACTATTCCCTTCATCATCCATAAAAATGTTTTAACTAATATATCAATCACTCATCATATCATAATGAATCAATGGATAGGTTATGGGTTTCATTAAATATAGAATGAGGAACTCAGGAAAGGAAGAATGTGTGTCATATATTTTCAAATCGGAATCTCATAATTTGATATCAAAAGTAAATCAGTTGATATGAGAATCAAAATCCCATAAAATAATTATTTAATCAAGGAATTTAGATGGTGATTCCTAAAATAAAACACTATACTATTTTGATCTCTTGTGGGTAAAATAAAATATCAATCATGAAATGAAATTTCTTAAAATAGCATTAGATTTATTATAATGTAACATGTCTCATTAAAAAATAATTTTCTAGAAGCTATCCTGAAATTTTGTTTAAAATTCAATTTTAAAATAAATAACCTCAACAAATGTTTTAAAAATTCATATGTATTATCTATAGGAAGATGTGGAGTTTAAGACACAAATATAAACATGAAAGAGAAACCCTTTTAATATTTTAAAATTACCTTTATTGAAACATGAATTTGAAAAATGGTAATATATATTAAATTTAAAAATTATAAGCAGATATTTCAATATCTCCTAAGTTGAAACTCATTTAAATTTCAAAATAATACATGAGAATATTGTCATGAATATTGAACATATGCGTGTTATATAAAATTTTCATTTAGAGAGTATGAGAATTAATCTTAACATTTTCAAATTATATGATGAATACAAATAAACAAAATAATTACTAAAAAATAATAAGGATGGATTTTATAACCTCATCATATAAAATAAAAATACAATATGGTTAAACCACACTCCAAAAGAGCCATTATGACTCAAGAAACAAATTTGAGTCAAACCCCCCTTATGATTTTAGTAACATTTTAAATAAGATAAATTTAAAGAGGTATATTAAAATTAAACATAAAATTAACTTAATAATTTACCATTCACAATATAATATCTCATATGTTAGTTATATACACCATATAAAATATATTAAGTAAAAAAGAAAAAAAGTGTCAAGAATTTGAAAATGGGGAAAATCATTAATATATAATCTATATTAGAGAAACACCCTTTATCCTCTTTTATAAATTTAGTATCTATAATAATCACATATATTATAGTGTTATTTGTACTTATCACCATTTATAATATTCATTTCTGTCCACTTATTTTAATTATTTTAGTTAGTTATTTTATATTTTTTCCATCAGATGTTTACTTGTTTGTAATATTTTTTCAAGTATGAGTTTCATAATGATGGCTTTGATTATTATTTAAAGACTCAAATTTCATATTACTAATATCATATAATGTAATTAAACAATTTTTTTATAATTTTATATTTTCTTAAATTAATTTCATATTTTTTTTAATTTTTGACTACAAAACTAATCTTGTTTTAGTAATTTATAACAGAAAAAAAAGAATGTATAATAATAATTCAAATATTAAAATTAGCTTTACAGAACCATATAACAAAATATATTTTGTCATTATTGTACAATTAAATTAGTATTTATGTTTCTTTCTTCATTCATGATAAATACTCATAGAATGTTTCATGTATATGGTTAAACTGACAACAACTATACCATGTTATAATTTATGGGTGAGCATGGTTATGAAACTAATACTTTTGGAACAATATAATAATTTAAAATTCATAATGATATAACATAGATGTTTTTATAGTGGTAAATAATATTTTAATAGTGTTGTAGAAATAATAAATTACTCTACTAAAAAAATCAGTTTTCTGAAAATTGTAATTTTCATGTACACACATGTGACACATTAATCATCCATAAATATAAAGGAATATAGGGAATAATTTATAACGTAAAAATAATAACAATGTTATAAATATTATATTTTTCATTTCATAATTATTTATATCCTTCCAAATAAGTTAGTGGTTTAAAATTAGGTATTTCATTCATGGGGGTGGTAGTCTACACACACACATCACAATGTATTCCCTTTTCGAATGTATTTTAAAAATATAAATGGATATTCCATTTGTATAATAACATTTATTAATATTAGTATTAGAAATATTGACATAAATTCATGGTGTAAAGATATTTTTGGGGGTAAAATATGAAATGAATTCTCGTAGATTTATTGAGAGTATTTCCTGACCCTTTGGATGTTATCCTTGAGTTTACACCTTAATGATCGTAATCTTGGTCTTTTCGAAATTCCAAGAATTTTGTGACATGCAGAGATTTTTTAGGAGAGAGTATGGAATACTTATTTAGATATAATTCAATATAAATAGTTTATAAATTGCTTGAATGTTATCATATTTGGTAATTAATGAAAATTTCAACTTTGATATATACATATTACTTTTTTAGTGTTACAATTTAAGGATTATTGGGACAATGAATCTAAATGTGGTTAATAATGGGATATCTAAGATATTGTTTTGATAATTCCTCAACCACAATATTCACATTCACGTTTTAAGAATATTTTTAGTAATTTAACTACACACATATTTTGATTCTCATGATGTATTTTAATTGTAAATTCACATTATCATTATGAACCATTAGGATTCAAATAAAGGTAATATGTTGATTTAAAACATAACTATTAGGTTAGAGACCCTGATAATAATTTGACCATAAATAACATAAATTAAAAAATTGATATTTATATTTTTTGTTATTCATGTCATTTATGAGTTACATCATCTAATATTATAGTTTCCATTATAAATTTTTTATTTTAATATTCTCATATATCAACATTTCATTATTTAATGTAACTGATATAGGATGAAAAATTTAGTTTAAAAAATTTGATGGAATGTGTGGAGATTTTCCCAATGAGAAATATAACAAGATAGGGTATGGAGAGACATATCTTGGGTGATTCACAATCAAATCACCAAAGATATTAATAATTAATATTACCATGTTTAGATCCTAAACTCACTATTAAATAAGAAAAATAAAAACAATTATTTTATATAATAGTATCCACCCTCCATTACTGGGTCATAAAATCAGATAATTTTGTAGCATTGGATAAATGGAATAGAGAATAAATTTTTCATCCACCGAAGCTTCAGCATTGAGAATATTATTTTAGATATTTATCATCTAGAAGAATAGGTTATCCAATTGTAAAGAAACAAACATAGTTTCTTGGATTGTGCACCTTATTACATTACATTTTCATGTAGTTGGGGTTTGGCTTAGTAGTAAGCACCCCGTAATACTACATGGAAAATGTGTGTTCAAAACCCATGGGGCGTAAGTACTGTAGCGCTACTGTAGAAGCGGTGACACTGTTCCTCAGCGGGTACTGTAGCGGCGGCAGGGCACTGTAGCGGCGGCGGTACTGTGCGGGTACTATAGCAGCAGGTTACTATTCACAGAATGTGAATTGGGCATAAAATTTGGGCCTATGGGCTTTGTAATGGGCTACAAGCCCACTGGGCCTTCGGGATATGTATTGGGTTTCCCTCTACCCAGTTAAAAGAGGTCTTTGATTTGATTTAATAATAAAAAATGAGGCTTCGGCCCCAACCTTTTAAAAAAACATTACATTTTCATGATTATAAGAATATCGTATCCCAAAGGAATGAATTATTTATTAGATTTTGAAATCCAGATACATACATAATTTTTACATTAAAACATGAAAGGAAAAACAAAAACAAAAAATTCTATTAATGACACCCACCACTCTAATATTATCCCTGCAAGTCAATCAAAATAGACTTATTCATGTCATGGGAAAAATCAAACATAAGAAGGTGTGAGATCAGATGCCCAGTATGGGTAAGCAAAACCGAAGAAGATTTCATATAAATAAACATTACAAATGGTAAATAATCAAAAACACATATATTAATATTAATGAATTGGATATTAATTTTATACTAAAAGTTATGTTTTGTCTGATATCATACCAGACACACAACAATATTTTTCTCTGAAATATTTTACCGCACACAAGACTATGATATACAAAAAAGTAATACATTATTTGTATTATTAATTTAAATGGTAATTAAAAACTAGCCATTATATTTACAGGAATAGCCATATCTACCTATATAATTTATAAACATATTTATTAGATGTTTTTACTTTACTATAATAATGTTTAGAGTCATAAAATGAGAATAAATCCAATTTTTAGAATAAAACACTCTGATACTTTTAAAAGGTAGTTTTACAGAATTTTGATGGTGACCCATTTTTTAATATATTTTTAGTCACATATATATATATTCTATTTGAAAGAAAATAAACTACTTATTTATAAGCAAGAAATAAAAATTATCTTTGGTAGAATTTTCGGTTTTCTTGTGATAAAATTCATATTTTTATAGATAGTGAAAATAATTCTTTTTCATTCAAAACTGCACTTTTGTCTAATTTATTTATATTGTTATGTTATCTTATTAATCAGTTATTATATATAATTAGATTAAATTTTTATCAATTAATACAATTTTTACCATTGGACTTAATTTAACATTGAAATTATATATAAATGCACTTCATTCTTTTGATGATATTAACATTTAAAAGCTCATTTTTTTCATTTAGACAATCATTATTAATTTTAAGTCAATTACTATAACATCTGTATTTTGATTTTTCAAAAAAATGGATTCTAAATTTTTAATTACTTTTTTTAAATTATGTAAATAGTTTCCTTTTAGTTTTTGGATTTTATGTATAGTAACTTTGGTAATTCTTGTTTTACGGTGGAAAAAGGTAATTCATATCAATTAGGGTAATAAATAATATGATAAGGACAATAAAATTAACCAAAATGAAGTATAACCATATCACCTAAGTATCTAAATTGACTCATTTAATTCAGTTTTTTCCATGAATGTGATATAAATATTATTAAAACAAAAGAAGGTGAAAACATCTCACCCTCTAATTTCTTATAAGTATAATAATTTTAATATAGGGATAAATATGATACAACATAGATCATAAATGGTATCCAAAAATATAATATAATTATCTACATCATGGGAATTTATTCAGGGTTTTAGATATTAAATAATAACCATAAATATTGACACAACTTTCATATAGTAATTATGTTATTAATAAAAATTCCAAATAAATGATTAGAAAATTATAGAAATAAGATAAATAGAATTAATTAGGGTAATCCATGAATTACATAGGTTAATATGACATATTATAATTATATTAAATAGTTATTTTTGATTTTATCTATATTTTTTGTATTTTATATAAATTTAATGTAATGAATATTGTCAAAATTAACACTAATGATATTTCATAAAAGTAATATTTTATTAAATTGTTAAAAAGTAATAAAAATATAATAAAATAAAAAATTTGATATAATAAGTTCTAAAAGTTCTTAAATTTTACAAATATGGGTAATTTATACCATATATGTTAAATTTATATCCTTTTAATATTTAATAAGTTGTTACCACAATTAAAATAAAAATAATAATATTTAAAGGTAAACCAGAAAGATAATGTTTAGAATAACATAAATACATGTTTAAAAATTATTTTATGGAATTATTTCGAACTATAAGCATCCCATCCTAGACATATCTCATTTTTCAGTCATTTAGATTAAAATATTAATTTATATTAATTTAATATTTTAAATGTTTTCAAGGATGCCCCTCGCCTCTCCTATAAAAAGGTACCCACTTTTCTCTAATAATAAAAAATAAAGAACCATTTGGTTTGAGCCATATCTAAACAAACTCTTCCTAAAATAACAACCCATTTTCTTGAGTTTTTTTTATGAATAACACTCTTATTATTGGTGTTAAGATGGTCATCAATGGTGATTAACTAAATATGATGTATCATTTTTCAAGTAATTCCATTTTATTTCTCCTTCCACTTCCTTTAAATATTATTCTTATAAGTTTAAATAATAACACTAGTTTCTTCAATATTTTGGGATATTATTTTCATCAACTAAATTCATATGGAATTTGATAATATGGAAAATTACCATTTCTTTCATCTGATTGACGGAATACCTCCTCGTGAACGGATATACTTCATTTTTCATTAATGTCTATCAAGACTGGTTAAATGATGGAAGCAATGTTTATATATGATATTAATTTCATATTGATCATTGTAACTTAATAATATTTAAATTATGTTCTTACCTTCCGTGAATATAAAAATTTATATTATCATTTGTGCGTACGTGTGGACTATCACCTCCACGAAATGATTTCCATCGTTTCTCTTCAACACATTACTTATATGTTATGTAAAAGTTTATTCAAATGATAATTTTTATTTGAATAATATTATTATCACTATGGAATGATAAAATAATAATAACCTTATTTCTATAATGATCAATGAAAAATGGGAAATGTTACTCATTCATATGTATGGCCTACCGTCTAAATGATTATGATGTTGTTCATTTTTCATGACCATAAATAATGGTGTGATTAAAATGTATGATTATTGTATAAATTTTATGATTATTCCATGAATAATATTCTAGATATAGTTGAAATATTACCACATAGACAATTTACATCATAACATGTTCACTTTTTATTGAAGTAATGAATATAGACATAATGTCAGATATGATCTTAATTAATTTTTTAAGTTTTGTAATATGGTAATAAGTGATAAAAAAGGAATTATAAACATGAAAAAGTGTCTCAAACAACTAAAAATTAACATATGTTTATTATTCAGGAATATAACAAGTGTACATGGGGAGTCTGGATGAACGTAAGGGGATTCTTTTCAATATCCTTTCATTGAGGCATTTTTTGATATTATACACCACATTATCTTATATATTATATAATATTCCCCTTTTAATTTTAATTTTATTCAATGGTTTTCAAAATGAATCTTTTTTTGTGAATGATTTTACTAAATGATAAAAGAAATACTTTTGTAATGTACGCAATGTTAATGACCTTTCCACTACCGTGACCATTATTTGATATTTTCCTTCCTCTACAGCCCATAATGTTTTTAAAATGAAAATAAATACCACATTCAATTTTAATTTATTTTGGTATTTAAAATGGTTTTCATAATGGATTTATTTACTCAATATCTTGAAATTATATTATGTGATTTGTAATGTGGGAATGTTTTTTTTACTCCATTATTGGTGATGTGTTTTTATTTTGTAATAGTTCATGAGAATTTCTTATGTATATGGGAGGTTCTGTGGAAACATGAGGGAAATTGAGCCTATGATATCTATCCAAGTCATTGATTAATGAGACTGAGTTAAACTATATGGTTTTTTCTAATAGATTTTGGGATTATACTGGGATGGGTGTTCCTAATGTAACCATGTGGGTTACTCCCTTTATAGCTATGAAAACTACAATGTAAGTGTGATATATATGCCAAAAGTTACCTTTATTATTTCGGATTTCTAAAAAGTTTTTCATGAATAATTCTATTTCATGAGTTATGTTAAAGATTTTCTGTTTTATATGTGAAAAGTATTATTTTTTTTATCAGTTTTAATTATTCATGGACTAATGATTTCATTACTTATTTTATAACCCTTACTACGATTTTCAAGATCATCCCAAGTTTTTAAAATGATTTCATACGGTATAAGGATGAGTAAGGGAAAAGAATAAGTGAATAATATTTTTATCAATAAAATAATTCATGCTTTAATATGATGAATTTTATTTGGGTGAAAAATGGATAGTGAGTATAAGAGTCTACTTTGTAATATTTGAGTTGTTATGTAATAGTTATGGTTTTATTTTGAAAAACTATAAACCTAAAAATATCTTTAATGTGAATTCATGATTTAACTCAAGATTATGTAATGTTTAATGATGGGGATTTATATATTCACGTGAACATTAATGAACATAAAGGGGGAAATATAGAAATTCTTTTAACATGTCAAGGTGTGTTGAATCAAAACATTAATGGTTACAAGGATTGATGATATATTACTCACATATTATTATAGAGAAATATTTTCCATTGGAATTTCATGATATGTTACCTAAAAAGGTACATTAAGTTCTAGTACAGTAATGTAATTTTTATTGATATTTTTAGAAAAACATTAAATCCACCAGAAATTGAAAATCATTAATAAATAATTATTTTGATACTTTTTAATTTAGAGATTTTATTTCCCCTTCATTATTTATAGTCCTAAATCATTTGACTATTCATATGGTTTAAAAGATAAATGTGGTGAACGAATATACTATTGATATATTTATCCAATTTAGAGGTACATTAATAGTATTTTTTACTTTCATAAATATACTCAATTTCATCAAATCAATGTGTATATTATTTTAATAAGTTTTTTATTATTTCATCAGGTACTTAGGTCATTTAAAATCATATATATGGAATAAATCTCAATTATAAAACATTATTTTTTAAGGTTACATAGATGAAGAGTGGTTAACCTTCTAAAATATGAGTTTGGATTTCAATGAGACTATATTAAATTATTTTGGATATGCTTAATAAATCTCTAGTAATTATCATTTTGTAAACCAATCGTACATATGTCCAACCTTTTGATGACCAATTGAAAATGGGTCAAATTTTATACTTACTAAATTAGAGTTAGTTAATTGCTATAGATATATTCTATTCAAGAGCCAATACTCAGAATCCATTTATTAAAGAATTTAGATTGCAAACAAATATGTGACCAAGTGTCCAAGCTTTAAATAGGTTGTAATTAACACAATTTCGTAAAAAAATAGTTTCTTAAATGGTTCTCCCATCATGAAAGAATACACTCATATTCATATTATTAGATTGTAGCTATTTTTCTATGAAAAAAGTACCACCATAATGATTGTTATATTGAAAATTAATGTTTATAATAGAGATTATATATAAAATGATTTTTTGTTTTTGGATCAATATCCACTATTTAAGGATAAGATATTCGACTCCTGCAATATTCATGATATCATTTTTCTTGAAATTTATCATGGGGATGATTGGAAAATTCAATATATTCATTTATTAAAACATGAATATTTGGGTTATCATGGATATATAGTTCATATATTCTAATTAAACAATAATTGTCAATTGTTACTTTAATATTTCAAATAAATTTTATTCAACATTGATTGGGGTATAATGAATGATTTGATACATTTTACTCCAATATTTTTTCTCTCACTTGATCCAAAATAGTGTGAATGCATAGCACAATCCATATATCTTACTTTCACAAATAAATATAATTTATTAAGGATTATTATGGAGATACTTGTAAGATATGGGCGAAAAAGATCAATTTGGTACTTTTTGACAGTGAACCTCATAAAACACAAAATATTGAACAAAATATTGAAACAATATAACATAAAAGATTTGGTGAAAATAAATCACTTATCAAAATGTAGGAAGATAAAAATGATATCAATAAGTATAGATATAATTGAATGTATAAATTTTAAGAAAAAATATATTATAATTTTTAGTTTTTAGTTTTTTACATCGATATATATATATTGTTATATTGTTTATTTATTTATTAAAAACCATGAAATTAAATTTTTAAAACATCTATTATATATAACCCATTTGAATTGTTTGAATTATAAGAACAAATAAAATTAGAACTCGCCAATTAACATCTCAGAGAATGTCATCACTACCATTAGCGATAGTGGATCAGAGTGATTGTGTTGTAACAGACAAATTTTATGAGACATCAATTTGACCAGATGTTCTTGGTAGCCCACCATCTTAAGAACCTTTAATGATGGAAAAGTCTCTCACCCATACATCAAGGAGATAATTGTGACCTACCATTACTATTATGTATGTAATTTTATAGAAGAAATATATATCTTACTAATTGTTTACTTTATTTTTCAAATAGGTAACGATGATAATATAAGGGATATATATATGAACACAACATATATATGGGACCTACGGGATATTAATATTATTATTCCATTTAATGGGTTTAGGGTGTCTACCAATGTTTTTATTTTAATCAATAAAAATGTTATTATGAATCTTGATAGTGAGATTTTGTTCTTTCCATTTAGTTATAAAGATCATAATAATCTTACAATATCTTTTAAAAATGAGTAATTTGATAATCAAGTTAAGAAATATTAATATAATATCAATTGATAAGTAATTAAAAATACATGATTTAAATTACTAATATCCATATAAATTATCATGTTTTTCAATTCATTATGTTTCTTCATTTTGTTATCTTTGACTCTGTTTCACACCAATGAACTCTAAACCAATGTTGTAAGATATGGAGTGGATTTATATGGAGATTATGAAATAAGTTAAATGAAAAAAATTTATATCATGATAAATGTATGAGAAAGATCCAGAAGTCATTTATCGGGAGAAGTGGAATATTTTTAACAACATTAATAATGATGTATCTAATTAGGTAATCTAAGTTTTTACATTATATTAATAACATAAACACAATAAAATTATAATTTTTAATAACTTTTTTATTTTTTGTAGGAATTATCTAAAAAATAATTTAAATCATGAGAAATAAATCATTAATCATAATATTGGGTCATAGAGTTTTTTGAGAATAAGAGATGTTTTGGTTTGTATTTTACGCATCATTATTTATATTATTTTATAATATTAAATGTTTCTTCAAACATTTTTATATATTTTTTATAATTTATAATGAATTAGTTCAATTTTTTGGCCAGAGAGAGATATAGATTAATGTTCATTTGAAACTCGATGGTAGTTTTTTAAATGAATCTATAGAATACATTGGAGAAAGTACATCTCATTACTATTTCAATTTAATTCATTACTATATTAAAAAATTATTAAAAAACATTATTAAAGAAAATGTACTCAAACAAAATTAAATTTTTATAAATATATAAATCAAACGATTCCAATTTTGCATCATTTAATCCATCTAGTTAGCCCTAATAAATTCGGTTTAAGGATTCTTTTCCTTTATAATTTTTTTCATTATTTTGTTTTTATTATATGAAAAAAAACATTAAATTTTACTAAAAAAATTATTAATGGGATAATAATTTGAGTTTAAAATAATTTATAAAATAATTTTTTGTATTGTTGTATAATTTGTTAAAATTACAGAAGAATGGGGTGTGAACCTTTCATAATCATCATCAGCATCCGAGAATAATGAATGTGAAATATTTTTATCGAAGGAACAGCATGGACTTATGTGGGGGATGGGTTTTGGGACAAGTCCAATAGTTGTGATTTGTAGGTTGTTGTAATATTTTATTATTACACTAGGTGGGGGTTTTCGTAGTACTATTGATCATGACACAAAAAATTGACATTAAAAGGTTTAATGGAAAAGTGAAATAAAGGGAATATTATATGAATTTATGGGATTAATGGTGGTATTCAATTGATAATTCATTAGTTTTTGAACTTCAAATGAGGACAGTCTTGATCCCCAATGAAATTTCCATCTATTTTTCTTATCCTGTTGACGTAATTTCATAATTCCCTATATTATTCACACATTTTATAAGAACAAATAAAACTTCTATAGATATACTAAAATTACACTTTTATATTGAAAAAAAGAACTAAAACGTGTGTTTGGTGGTCAAAATCATAAAAAATTACCTCAGATTAATTTGAAATCTTGGGATAATAGATTTTAATTATTTGTGACATGTATGTGTAGAAAAAAAACATTCGTATGATGTATGGTGTGATGTGAATGACTCAATAAATTGTTTTCATGTATACTCAATTATTTAAAAAATGTTTCATTAGGGGGGGACTAGGAATATGATATTGGATAATCATTAAATTAGAGTTAAATATCAATAGATTGATATTGGAAATATAGGAAGTAGTAAAACATCATCCTGAATTACATTTTCTTAGTATTCTTATAAATAAGTTTTTATTGATTTAATACACCAAAATAATTATTTAATGATAAAAAACTTAGAAAAAAATTATATTGATGTGAAATTAGGGAAAGATAACCATTGAATTGTTTGTGATATGTATATGCATAAATACTACAAGTCTGATATGTAGTGTGCATTTGATGACCAAAAAAATAGTTTTTAAAGATACCAAAGTTATTAATAACATGATTCAGTGGATCAAAACATAGAAAACAACATCAAATGTAAATCAAATTAGAGGAAAATAAAGGTATATTTATTTTTAAAATATAGGAACCAGGACATTTTATTTCAAATAACATTCTTCTGAATATTATAATAATAAATATTTTTCAGTATTTAGAACACTAAAATGTGCATGTAACTGTAATAACCATATAGAAAAAACATATATTACAATGAAATTATAGGAAATCCAATTTTTATTTGTTAATTTTGTGTAAACATAAAAAAATCAATATGACATGTTGTGTTCTCAGAATGACTTAGTAAACAGTTTTTAAACATACCAATTTCTTTAAAAATGTGTGTTAGGGGAGAAAACAACGAAAATGATGTCAGATTACTTTGAAATCATAGGAAAATGAACTTATATTTATTTTTTAAATGTAGGAAAATAAATGATGATATTCTGAGTAATGGAATTTTGGGGTGCCTATAAGTGTATTTTTGAGGTTTTAAAACACTTAAAAAGTGTGTAATGGTTAAACCTAAAGAAAATGACCTCAAATATACATTTAATCATGGATAACTATCCTTTTAATTATTTTCTATGTTTTAATTTATAAAACATGTCCATATTAATCATAGTGTACTCAATAACGAGTTTCTAAAGTTATTATTGTATTGAAAAACGTGTAAGGAGGTAAAAAATTGGGAAAACACTATCAGATCAACATGAAATTTTGAGGAAAATAATTCTATGTTTATTTTTTAAATATAAGAACTAAAAAAATATCATTTTGAGTAATCATTTTCCCAATATACTCAAAAACTCGTTTTTATTGTTGAAAACACTAAAATGAGCGTGTAATGGTAAGAATCATATCAGACTACCTCGTATTTACTTAAAATAATGGGAAATCCATCTTTTATTTATTTTTGTTGTGTAATCATAGAAAAAACATAAATATGATCTGCGGTGTTCTTGGAATCACTCAATAAACAATTTTAATGAAACCAAATCCTTTAAAACGTGTGTCAGGGGGTCAAAACATAAAATGATAATTTGGATGGAAATTAAATTTGAGAAAATTGACCACATATTTATTTCTAAATTTAGAAACAAAAAACAAGTCATTCTAATTAATGGTTTTCCCAAGATGCTCATAAACAAGATTTTATCATTTTGAAACACTAAATCGTGTCTATAACAATTAAATACACATAAAACAACCATATATTGGTTTTAAATCATGTAAATACAACCATTAAATTATTTATGAAATTAATACATACAAAAACATCAATTCAAGGTGTGTTGTGATCTAGATAACTTAATAAACTACTTTTAAATATACCATAGTCTTTAAAGATGTGTGTGAGGGGGTCAAAAGAATTAAAATGATGTTGACTAGTCATGAAATTATAGGAAAAAAGACTGTATATTGATTTTTGATATTTTGAAACTAAAAAAATTCCATTCTGAGTAACGTTTTTTCAAATATTCATGTAAATGAGTTTCTTGTCTTTTTAAACACTAAAACATATATGTAATGATGAAAAACATACAAAACGAAATCATGTTGATTTAAAATCATGGTAAGAAAAATTTATTTATTTATTATATGTAAGAAAAAATGAAAAAACAATCTATAATTTGGTATGCTCAAAATGACTCAATAAAATGTTTTTAAAGATACCAAATTATATGAAAGTGTTTTTGTGGGGGTTAAAACTAGTATAATGACAACGTATGTTTTCCTAAATTTAAATGAAAAAACAATTTTTGGATGTGAAGAATGTTGGAATTGGTAACACATCATTTAAATCAAAGTTTTTCTTTGGATTCCTATAAACATATATTTATTGTTTCATATAATAAATTGTTCATATATTTGTTAAAACATAGATAAAATAATCATATTAATGTGAAATCTTGGAAATCCCACTATTTAGTTATTTATGATGTCTATGCATAGGCCACAAATAAATCCAACTTTTGGTGTTCTTAGAAATACACAATAAAAAAAATTTAAATAAACTAATGTATTTAAAAAATATATCAGGAGGAAAAATATAAGAAAATAACATTTTAATGTCATGAAATAAGAATAAAATGACAATATATATATTTTTTAAGTGTATGAGTCGATGTCATGTAAGTCTGAGTAGTCATTTTCCCAGGATGCATGTAAATATTTTTAGTGTTTTATATCACTAAAATTAACTTACAACCATAAAAAACATATAAAATGAACATATATTGAACTAAAATCATAGTAAACCCACATTTAAATTACTCTGGTTGTGTACATGTACACAACCCATCCATCCGATGTTCAATGTGCCCAGAATGACTAAATTAATATATTTATAAAGATATCAGCGTCTCTAAAAAAGTGTGTGAGGGGATAAAACCAGGAAAATAACATTGGATGGCCTTCATTTCAGAATAAAATTGTCATATATTGATTTTTGAAATGTAATAACTGACATTAGGTTATTTTATGTAATGTTTTTCTCAGTATCCTATAAATTCATTTGTTTTGTTTTAAAAAACAAAAATTTATCTGTAATAGTAGAAAAGATAAAAAAATGACCCTATATTGACATGAAATCATGAAAATGCCATTGTTGAATTATTCTATAAACATAGTTCATAATTCCATACCAATGTAATTAAAAAATTATTGAGTAGATTTGAAGCATAGATCACAACGATTTAAAAAGTGATTCGATTATTATATATTAATCACTTTTTAGTTTCAAGTGTTAAATCACATCAATATTATGTATGTTTATTTTTTCAATGTTTTCTACATTATATAATATTTTTATAATAATGAGAGTTATATTTCATTAAAAAATAAAAAATATTATGTGAAACATTCTGAATATATCTTGTGTCTATTCCATTTCACATTTATTTTCTTAAATGTTTTATTTATTACTATCAGTGATATATTAAAATAGTAGGAATGTGGTTGGCCATTCTAGTCCATGATATTCTTCAAAATACAATCATGATGGTTCTCATTTTTTGTGGCATGTTTACATATTATCAATGATTCTAATATAACTCTAATTTATTATTTTCAGTTCTAATATTTTTCTCTATTAATGAGATTATGTGGTCGATTCTAGTTGAATAAATGGTGTGGATGTATATGGATTTTGAAGAGGTTATGGTATGGATGTATATTGGCCATGATTTTTTTATGTTATTCAAATATTATATTATATGTTGATAATAGATCTATGGCTTAAATGAGGTATGATTTGACAAAGTTATGATTATTGAGGTTGTATATATATAATTGTTAATGTATTACATTGTATGTATAATGAGTTTTTTTAATTTATATTTTATTTTATTATATTTATTGTTATAAATATTTATTTTTTCATGTATTTAAAATAATAGAGTTATTTAATCTATTTCACATCGGTTAATGATAAATGCTGCTAAATAGAAGCATTAAAATCTATTTTATAGTGGTTATCCCAAATTAATGCTAATTTTTATAAAGGATTTTATATTATTTTTTTATTTTATTTCTAGATTATGATTTTTAAAAGTAAATATCTAAATAATTAAATAAAAACTATAGTTAATTTCTCAAAATATATCACATATAAAAACATATTCTATAATTGAAGAATTTTTCTAAATTGATTTCCTACCATGAAATATATGGTGGTTTTCATAACCACCACTGAACCATATATTAGTGGATTAAACAAGCACATATATAAAAAACAGTTTTTAATACCTGCCCTTTTATAGTGTTAGAGGTTGGTAATTCTTGAAGGACTTTTAGTTTTCTATTTGTTGGTTATCAGATATTGATATATTATTTTCATAACATTATTTTACGATCTTTATCACACCAAAGGGAGGAATATGGCATGAAATATGGCCTAAATCAACATCGTAGTGGCTTAGAAAGAGGTTGGTATAGTGGCTAAGGAGGTTGACATTCCCAACGGACTACTAAATAGTAGATGGAAGCCTATCATCTCAACAATGTGTTGGGCAGTTTCCCTACATCACTATTATCGCCACCAGATAGCCAATGCACAACTAGGAAATCAACTATTATGGAAGGGTTAATTTTGATTCTATCCTATTTCCAATATCCCATTATGACAGCATCCCATCAAAATTAACCCATGTTTGAAAATAGATTAGTAAAAGATTATTTTAATGGGACATGTATTCTTCCCAAATAGTTTTCCACCATATATATAAGAGTAAGTATTTTCATTTCAAAACCATTTACATTAAAATATGATATTTTTAATGGAATTTTAATACCTCTATAAATAATGTTGTGTGAAGAAAATGGTTTTTAGTATCAATAAAACAATTATGATAGAAAATATTTTATTCCGCAACAAAATAAAAAAAAATCTAAAGATGTATAAAAATATTAAAATATAAAAATAATTTAAAAATAATTTTTTTAAACATTAATCAATAAAATTATTTTTAAAACAGAAAAATATAATTATTGACATCTTAATTAATAATAATATTACTAATAATATGTTCATTTAGATCTCATCATAATATATTTTTCATAAAAAAATATAACAATAATTGTGGTAAGGTAGGGCCATTAGGAAGACCTGGTGGATAGAACAACAAGCATTTAACATATTCCAGTCATCATATTCACTCCATCATATTATCTTGTTGTTGTTCCTACCAATGGCCCAAGTACCCCTTTGACTTCTTCTAGTGTCTCCAAATCTCATTATGTTCCCTTTACCGAGTCCTAATATCCAGATTCTCATCTCAAATATACTCTTCATATTATATAGATAATGATGGCCACTATAAAGGATCTCCCCTCAAGCTGGATGATGACCACATACAAGTACCATAATAACTTTTCAACATCAATAAAGGACTCATACCAACCATTCGACCATTCTTAATATCATACTGGGTCTCTATCATCCATGTTTCCCCATACAATCTTGAAATTATAGTTTCCTTACCTTATGACTTGAACTCCCTTTTACATGTGTGTGAGAAGAAACAACTTAATATTCCTCTATAAAATATAACTTTAAATTAAAATTGAAAAAAAATATTATAATCAATTAATTTTTAAAATCAAATTCAATATAATGACCATAATCTACTATTTTTTCCAACAATAATATCTCTACTAGAAGGATCATTATACATCCTCTAAAAAAATTGAACTATAAAACATCATGATGATCAACCACCTATCTAAATATAATATAAAAATATTATATTAAAATAATATATAAATTATTAATTAAAATTACATATCACATTTCTTCGATGAGTTTAGAATGTATGACTACCATCTCATTCTTGACTTCTTTCCTCCACCAGTTCTAGGGGTATCGTGATGATAACCTATAAAATGTATCTCTCTATTTAGATAGATATAAATTGTTCAATGTTCGAACAAATCGTAGAGAGAATGCATTTTGGAATTAAATTTTTTATAAATTCAATAAATCCTAAAAATCAATATATATTAACAATAATAATTATTATTTGAAAAAAAATAAATGATGAAAATATAAATTTTTAACATGGAAACAGTAAAAGTTTAAATTAACATGACATATTCCAAATACTAAAAACCACTATTCATCTCAAGAGTATATGTAATTGAATCCAAAATATGAGTGGAATCACCAAATTAATTCTCTAACAAAATAGAGGATCAATTGGTGAGTGTAGATGCATTCAGAAAGAATCATGAAATAATGAACATATCTTGGTAAAGAAATCAAAATAGATCCAACCAAAGAGAAAATATTTTCATCATCTAAATAAAATGTTATGAATTAAAATAGATGTATCAGATCAAATACAACAACATCTATAATATTATTACAAATGAGTAATTTCACTGTATGGGGATCTAAAAGTTTTTGTGTCAAAATATAACAAATATGAGTCTTAGATGAGAATATAGATTTCATAAACTCAAAATATAACGTTCCTCTCAATATAACACCATCCTATAGAAATGTTCATCTCACCTTTTTTCCATGTAATTTTATTTATTATTTATTTAACGTCAAGTGAGGATCCTAAGAGAGGGAGAACCCAAAAACATCCCCCTCTAACTCAACTAAGGATTATCACCAACCTTTCAATCAGTTAAGAAGTATAAAATTTAACTCTACGTAAAATCACAGTATACATGTCTGACCCATTTTCATCTTTGTATATGTTCTATATATACAATAATATTGAATCAAGTACATAATTAATCCAATGCTACCTAACATCGATATGTAGTTACCTTCCATGAACATTGATATTATTTCCAGGAAAAATTATCACTCTACCTATAACAATATAAAACATAATTATTAGGATTAAAATTGATCACTATAATAAATGTTTTCTTCCCCATAAATTCTTTTCATATCGTTATAGCAGCAATAATATTGACTAAGTGGCAGATAAATCAACACATCTATACAATATAGATTTCCAAGAAACATCTCCCCTATAAAAATGATAAAATATCCTAAAGGATGCTTCATTAAATCGATATCTCCTTCCATTTTGAAGTTTTAAATCCACAATTCATAGGTACCCCAGTAACAAGAAAAATAAAATATTATTATTACTATGAAGATAACAAATTATATTCTATATATCCCTAAAATTCTCACTACCTAGATTAGATAAAAAAATACTAACTACACCCACTTCATGAAATATATCTGATGTAGTAATTACAATCGCATACATTAATAAACCAATCATAAATAAATACAGTATTTTTTACATCTCATTTATCCCTTCACTAGTGGAAGGGGACCAGATAGTACATAGCTGATAATGTAATGAAATAGGAGTAATAACCACTTTCACTTTACTTATTTGAAGATATTTCAATAACATTCTTGATATATCTCTCCTAAGATAACCATAATTTATGGGCCTTTCTATCATAGGATATCGACATAACTATAATCTATAATGTCGGACCAAAGTGATTCACTAAAAATATTTGAAAATGCTCATTCTTTAATATATCATTTCTAATGGAATCTTAGAAAAAACATAGTACATCATTAACATAATTAATCATTATAATAAAATATTCATAAATAAATATCTAAAAAACACATTGTGAAAAATATTACTTCTTTAACCCACGATAAAAAATAACTATTTCAATCATAATATACCACTTTCTAAAAGCTTGATTAATCCCATAAAAATTTCCTTTAACCATCTAATATTATTCTATTTATCAATTAAAATTAAATGCTTAGGTTTATCAATATAAATATTATCCTTCAAATACAAATGAAAAAAAATTATCTTCACATATATTGTCACAATATGGAGTTCTAAACTAATAGTGAAACCAAAAACAACTTATATATAATAAATATTTTAAAAATATGATAAGATTTATTCATAACATATAACATTATTTTGAACAATTAATTTAACAACTAACCTTTACTAGTTTCATGGAACAATACAATATTATTTATTTTGAATCTCATAAATCCATCAATTTTTCAAATATCTCTTACCCATCAATAACTTCCCCAACACAAGTGTTTGGTTTTCATATATTGATTTCATCTCAACAAACATTATTTTAACTATGATTTTATTCTAATCAATTTCCATCACCTCATTAAATAATTTTGGATAACCCTCTTTAGTAATGAGTACATACTCATTGGGTGAATACAGAGTTTATGTGGTATGATGTTGAGATGATATGTGTAGTTGAATTATAAGTTCATTAATAACCCATGGACTAGATCATCAAGATCAATAAGTAAAACATTAACATAAACAGCAACATTTTCACCTCAAAAATTATTATGCACATAAACACAATAATCATGGTCAATGAAATGAGGTAAATGTTATCCAAAAATAGGATCAATATTATCAATGCCTGGAGAAGTTAGAGAATTATATTTTTAAACCAATATCTATAATTATTGATCCACTATAATATTACATCACATCATCTAACAATTATGGTTAATGTAGGATCATAAGACCTATATCTAAAACCATTGTTTACATAACCAACAAAAATACATTGTTATGGCTTACCCTCTAGGTTGGTACTCTCTTCTCTAGTATAATAAATAAGACTTGAAACCAAAAATAGGTAGGTGAACAAACATGATAACTTTTCCATACCAAAAAATGTAATGAGTGACTAACTACAAAAAAACACCATGTTATAAATTAAAAATATAAGTAGTATTAAATAAATTTTCACCCAAAAATATTTTAGGAATTATTGGATCTAAATATAAACAATGTAATATTTCTAAAAAAATCATGTTCATCTGCTCAACGAAACCATTAAGAAGATATATATTAGGAGGAATATTTTGATTTATAATAGTTTTATTCCTCGAATACTTATCAAACAAAGAATATAACTCATCCTTATTATTAGTGAAAATATAGTTCTACTTCTTAATAGATTCCCTCTCAACTGAAACTTCATATGCCTTAATGTAATTTTGACCATGAATTTTTTTAATTAAAAAACTTTACCCAATGATAACATGATCAGTAATCAATAAGCATAAAAACACTAATGGTCTTATTCATCAAAGGACCACAATCATCATAATTTACTAATTCAATTACATATAACTTCCTATGAAAAGGATGCCCCTAGGAACTTACCTTTATCAGTTTTCCATCCATACAAAGATCATATGTGTGCAATTTTAAACCATTCAAAACTATAAGAGAATTTTTCTTGGCTAATAAATCATGACCCTTATCACTAATCTCGTTGTTCCTATTGTTTCATTATATACAAGGGGAAATGCACTCAACAACACAAGAAGTATCACATGAAATATAACCTCTGGTCTAATACAAACTCAATTTCTTCTTACCTTGATAAAATATCATGGAAGCCCTTAGAATTTTCCATTGTCCATTAGTAATATTTCTGATAAAATTTTCCTCATTAGGAACACTGGGATAAATAATATTTATAAAAACCTCATGAACAAGTTAAAAATTCATTAAAATCATCTTACCTATTATGATAGTCTCCAAATAATGTCTTCATACCTATAACATCATCATTAACATCATTTCCCATATTTAAAGTCAAAAAATTAAATGGTATATAATATATAAATAACTCCTTCCTCGATGTAACAATGAAATAGGAACCACTTTCAATAACCAAATTGGAATCATTAGAATCAATATTAACTATGTCATTAAAAATAACATGATCTCTCTCTATAGTGGAAATGACTCGATCATCTCCACTAACATTTTTATTTTTTTGATTTTACATCATATATCTGGTAGAAAATATTCTTAAAAATTATTATATTGAAAAAATTACAATATTTTTACTTTGTATATATTTATTTAGATTTGATTCTTCATTTTCTCATACATTGGCTTCCGTATTCCTGATATCATTCTTTATTTATCCCCCTTTTCTCTATGAATAAAATTTCTAATGAATATTTCTCTTGAATACTTCTCATAGCTTCATCATTTTAAAAAGAAAATATAACAATATTAAATTTCATATCAGTATTATGTGAATAAATAATTATGCTAACATTAAATTTAGCCCATGAATTAGGAAAGATATTAATAATTGAAATCCCTAAAATATCATCTTAAAAATTAATTCTCATACTAGATAAATATTAAATTGGCCTTAATAGTTAATCAAATAGACTGGAAGAAATGTAATTCTTAGTATGTAAAATTCATCATCTGTTTAAGGGGAAATAATTTATTATTTCATATACGGGATTCATAATTTGTACCAAGAATCTCCCAACATTTTTTTGCATGATAAATGTTTATAGTATGGTTTATCGTGTTGTATCCATCCCACTTATTAATAAAACCACAATCCTTCTCACACACAAACTCCATTCTTCATCAATAATTATTTCTAGTTTCAGGGTACTAAACAACATCAAGAGAAATCATCTGTGGAATAAAATTATTTTATTATTAGTCACTAAATTAGATAATTGGTTTCATTCAATAAAATAATATTATTTTCATTTGTATCTGTGGTTTATTGTAAAAAATACATCACCTGTGATAATGTAGAGACCTGAAGCTTGACGTACATGGACATTACATTACTTTTTCAGAATACATAATACATAAGAAAAACAAACACACAAGGATCGTAATAGTTTAGTGTCTTTGGAAACTCGGAATAAAATCTTCTAATCATGGTGAAATATCTTCAACATCTCCCAAAAAAGATCTTCCCTTTTTTTACCTAAAACCTTTCTTTATATCTTAGGGGAAAGAAAACATAAAAGGGGTGAGCTCAAATTCCTAGTAAGGGTAAATATAGAGAACATAAAACAATCCATAAACATTTGAATGCAAAAACGTGAACATAAAATCTAAACATCAAAATCTTGAGCAAAGACCTGAATATTGGAAGTATGTAAGGCATATATCATAAAGAAACATTATGAATGATAAAATAGAATGGGAATAAAAAATTTAACTCTGGCAACCATTAATCACATGTTATGATTTCCATAGTAGCCAAGGCATTGCTGCCAAGACCATCTTAGTGGACAAATTCCCTTTCTGAATCGAGTTCACTCCTCGTTCCAGTCCTGTATTACTAAACCGGTTTAACTTTCCATTCCAGCCATGTCTATATCATGATATATAAATATTTACTCAATTAATTGGAGGTAGATATAGGTCCCACCCATCTCATAATAAAATCATTCTTACTTGTGCCACAACATAAACTTAAAACATTCATCATAACCCAAAGAATAAAATCGGTTTCATAAACATCATATCATAATCACATAATACATATAAAATAAATGGATATTTCATCATAATAAAATTGAAAGCATGTAAATCATAGAGACATTATACTTGAAACATACACATTTGAAATAATTTCATCTTAGATGGAAAATGGTTTTGATAAAACACTTGAAATGAATTCTTGAGGAAAATATCCTTTATTCTTCCAAATCAATTTCTTTTCAAAAAATGGAATGTACTTTTAAAAGAAAAGGGTTTTTTGAAAATAATCCTGAAAACGTTTAGAGTAAGCATTATGAAAATCGGCATTATGAAACCGTAAATAATGCATTCACGCCGTATAATTTAAAAATAACATTTTTCTCGTACTTTTGTCGGAAAAGTCAAAAAGTACCTCGTAACGTAAAAAAAATAAATCTTCCTTACATAACATGTAGTAAAAGTCAAAAATGGGTAAAATGTACATTAAACATATATGAAACCATTTTTGTAAAACATGGGCTTGGATGATAAAGATAACCCCTGTAAATACTTACGATTAAACAATCTAGGATAAAAATTAGATTGATAAATTATCCCTTACCTTACGTCTGATATCCTTCATATATATCCGAACCTCCGGTATAATGATTTAAATAATATCATTGACTTATTAAAGAATCATATTCATTGTTATTATATCATATATGGTTCACTTATGACTTTATATTACCCATTCTTTTGTAAATTAATGTAAAAGTAACGTTTTGGGTAAAATCGTTTCATTTGTCGTTCGTGTTTTAACTTGTAATTATTCATATGATTACTTAGATCATGGTTACTTAAATCCAGAATGTAAAACATGAATTATATATAATATATATTTAGAATATACATATATATAATAGATCGATAAATGGAAAGAAATACATCGTTCATGGAGACGGTAAGATGTACGTATGCATGAACGCTATTTTCGTTTCCTTATTGAATTGAATGAATTAAGTAGATGAAATACACATATATATATATATATATAAATCCAGTATCATTATTATGTCATATATCTCATGATTACTTATTATATATACTTTATAATCATTCATGAATGGTTAATCCTTGAGAATGAATCTCATCACGTCATGGAGACGGTAGTCCGTACGTACGCACGAGCGATGAGATCATTAACATGATCGTGGAACTGTATTTAAGTGTATGAATAATATTTCAGAATAAATATCACCTTAAAATAATCATATTTATTCATTATTTACACCACTATACCCATCCAAGTAAGGTGGTTGTGGAAAATAGATTACACCACGATGTGGAGACTGTATTCCGTACGTACGCACGCGTGGTGATTTCTTTTTCCGTAGGGTGGATAGATGGTGAAATATGGTTGTTTCATACATATAATAACATATAATTATATGAGTGATACTGATGTTATTACTTCATAATGAAACAACTAAATAAGAAGAAGTTGAAGAAGAAATAAAGTTGAACGAATTGGTAACGGACATTACCTCTTCTTTGAAGCGCCTCTTTGAGACCTCCACTTAGGGCACTACAATTGGTCTTTGAAGAATACGAGGACCTATAATATATTTCTAGGGAGGTGGAGAAGAGAATTTTGTAGGGTTTGGCCGAGCCTGAAGGCTCAAATTGGTGTGAGGAAGGGAGGGAGGAGGTGCCCTTTTATAAGGGAGGAGAGGGGCACCTTTGGAAATCTTAAAAATATTAATTTATAATAAATCTAACCCCACTTAAAAACCTCCAAAAATGACTCATATTAAAATATTAGATATGATAAGGTTGTAATCTCATCAACCAATAGAATTTAGACATTTTGGGAATTTATTTTAGACATTATCAACATGATTTATCCTTATTTAATCAATTTAATTTTTTTTTGTGGTAATAACATTCTAAATTTTAAATTATAACAAATAATTACTTATTTGTTGTGAATTGTCCATAATTGGATACTTAATAACATTTTAGACCATATAAATTTAAATTTATAATTTGTAAATATTTTTGTGATTTTTAAACAATTTTATAATATGTTATTTTTATAAAATAACAATAGTGTCAATTTTGACACTATTCATTTATTTTAATTTAAATAAAATAAATACAGAATATATGATCGAAATAAAAGATTTAATAGATTCATAAAATGTCATATGTATCTATAAAATTAGTGTAGAACATTAAATAGTTCATATAATATTTATTTTATTATTTTTAAAACCATTTATTTCGTTTATCTTTTAATAAAATAAATACTACAACATTGTTTTATAATTATTTAATATTCCTTTTTTTTGCATAAAAATTAAAAATAAAATGCTATGATGAAGAAAAATCCATTACCTTTCACAATAATACTTTTACTGGAATTTATCTTCTTAAAATCACAATATTTAAATTGTTATATTTATTCAATTATGAAGGTGACAACTTTGGCATTATTTAAAATAAAATAATATAAGTGTCATAATCACTTTTATAAGGCTCAAAATAGTCAAACATTCGACCATTTGATGATTTTGGTTCACAGTTACATTACCAATAAGTTTTGGTCAGGGGTTTGTGCATTTTAGGGTCCCTATTAGTTTAATAAAAACTATATTTTTTATTTTTCACTAGATAAACAATTTCTGCATCATTATTTTGTCATAATTAATGATAATTATTTAATCCCTAAAAATTATAAATAAATTCATATGATGTATATAATTTCATTATAATTCTGGAACTATTTATTTTCGAAGTTTCATGAATTTTATCAATAAATTAAAATTAATATACTTATAGGATTTAAGAGAGTGACATGTTGTCACTTTCGTTGGTTTTAATAATAATTAAGCTATTTTCATGGAACAAAGTCCATCAAATGATTCTAATCAGAACCTTAGGTGATATGGGTCGACATTAAGTCATCAAATAGGATTTTTGAAGGTGTTAGGGTAATTTTATAATCTTATATTTACCGTTGATTACCCGATTTACCTTTAACTATGGTAAATAAAATTCACCGTAGTTTCTATTCATGATGCCCAAAAATAAAAAGTAGCTTATTAACATAATTTGGACCCACTGATTTCAAATATGGAATCCATTTTTCCAAATTCAAAACAAAAAAGTTGCATAAATTAAATTAAAATTAATCTCATTGTCGAAAGAAAACGGGTTTTTGTTTAAAACATTGCAAAAGATTGAATTTATTTAACCTACGAATTCAATGTAAAATCAAGGATAATGAAATACATTATATTAAATGGTAAAAATATATTCTATTTATACTTTAAAACCATTCAATAATATAATTTAACCATATAAATTATTGCGATGAAAAAAGTTGTTTTTAATTAAAATATAGCGTGTTTTTACTATTCATCAAAATATGAAAGTTACCAGAATAATATGAAAAATTTATCCAAAGTAAATTTTTATAAATTGATTCAAAATAATAATTTTATTTAGTAAAATTTAACTTATAAACATGTCAAAAACTAGATTTAAAGTGGGTGCTCCATGAAAAGGCGGCAAAACTGCATTTTTTGAAAAATACTTATTTTACCTGAAAATTTTATTTTGTTCTTATACCATGTTCTAGAAAATGAGTAAGATGAATAATAATGTTATAAAATTCAAATTATAGTTAATACTATTCATAATGGCTAGTTGATAATAATATTATAATAATATATCGTTGTTTTGTAAAACTTGGTATTGCGTACAACACACGCTATCGAGGAAGGTCGCGATTGCGTGTAATGCAAGCCAAGCCAGGGTTGCGTGTTGTGCAAGAATCCTTCGTTGTTTTGTATAACAGAATCCAAACATATTTCATTTATACATTGAATATATATATATATATATATACTCAATGTTGCGTAGAATAACTATTATCAAAATTGAGTGTAACATGATCCAAGAATAGTGTTGCGTATACTGCAAGCTAATACGGTGTTGTGTATGGCGCAAGGTAATCTTGGTGTAGCATACAACACAAGACATTAATTAAATTAAAAGAATATTTTTCATAAAATCTCGGGGTGTTGCATTTTACCCCCCTTAAAATGAATTTCTCCCTCGAAATTCGTTGGGGTAATAAATGGTTTACTACTCGAAAGTTTAATAGAAACCCACATCGTAAAATGAATACCAAAACATGGCTTTAAAAACTAAAGTATGAAATGTAATGTTTACCCATATTAACTCATCACTGGGTTTCCACGTAGGATAACATTGGTGAAAATATGGATCAAGTTCTGATGGAGAGTGATAGAGAACACGGCTATGAAAATGAAATCAATCACAAATCCATAGATTTGTGATGATCTAAGGTACCATCACATTCATCGGATATAAGAGCATTAGGAAAGCGTTTTATTGTTTTCAATATCATTTTCCTAAAGTTGAAAATTTTGAATTAGAAGAAATACCTACTTTATTTCGATATAATCTCACCGTTGTTCGTGCCTTGAACAATTTCCACTTCATCTCTTAAAGAAATAAAGTTGAATTTTTCATTCGTGAAGTGTTCTCAGATCATGTGAAGAATGATGGGTCATTCTGTCTGTCTTAATCAAAAGGTTAGCAATAGTTATATACATAAGTCCATCTATCGTATATCGTTCCAAAATGGAAATATACTTCATCTATCATACCACTTAATAAAATAAAACTAGTTTATACTAACCAGGGACTTCCTGTAGGCCCGTGGTAGGTGATAAAGGCCAGTCGCACTTCTGTTTTGGGTTCGATTCCCACAGCCTTGTCCGACGCGATGGGATGTCGCCCGTCCTGCAGGTTGTACTTTTTCTAAAACTACATTACTATAACATCCCATCATTAATATCAAAAAATTTCTATCCTTAATCAATACTAACTTATGTCCAACATAATCCATTCCAATCTTTAGGCTTATCTAAAATACTTTTTTCCAAGCTCATAGTATGAAGAAAACTATTACTTTAAATGTCATCAACCAAGCATGTGAATACCCTCATTTATCCCCCATATATCTTTTTGGTCATATTCCAATCATGTGAATACCTTAATCATGTATTCTCTTGAAAATGAATACCAATTGAATCTTAGTGAAAACACGAGTGCTGTCAAAAGTTAACTCTTTCCACATACCAAAATCCTCAAAATTATATATACTCAAACCAAGATATCACTTAGTCCTTATCCCAATCATGATATCATGAATACTGTCAAACATTTTGTTTTCTCCTTATCCCTTCATTATGCGCATATCATCTGCTTTCCAAAATATTTGAATCACTTTTCATGGTTACTGGTACCATAAAATCATTGAAAACCACAATAGACTAATACAAAAATATTCCAATACACCATAAAAGTACCGCAACAAAATTATTCTTAAATACCAATACATAAACACTTCAATCCATCCTCTTCAATGATTGTCTTGGAATAAGTCCTTCCTTGATTTTAGAAGATACTTTTTAGGTTAGGGCATTGAGTTGGGTAATACCCATGTTCTCCACAAATAAGACATTGAACTCCATAACAGTCTGTCACTCTATGACCCTTCTCTCCACACAGATAACATTTGTCCCTCCATTTGAGGTATTCCTCAAGGTTTTTCTTCCCTTCTTTAGAAATCTCAATCTTCCTTTCTTTATGCTCCTCAACATGCGAACATGCATAAAAGTCTATCTTCCTCTTATTTGATGAATTAGGAATACCACTAAATTTCACCTTGTTAATAATATATCGCGATGACTGATTTGGCATAATCACAATATCTTTCTCTCTCGGCATTACACAATTTTGTTGCTCATAGTCACCAATTTTTCCATTGGATTCAATGTTAACTGAATTCCTTCTGGTTCCCTCCATTGACTAAAACACAAAAAGAATTCTGTGAGGGGAAAAAATCATACAAGGAAAATAACATAATCAAGGGGGAGTACCTTAAATATCTAACATCTTAGGTTAAATTCTATGATCATTACCATAGTTCTAGGACTATATCCTATACATATACTTATCCTTAGGGACATCCCTAAACATACCTTAGAAATATCTATAGGGATCTTACTAAAGTTCTCGCATCCTAGTTTCCAAAGGTTGACTAAACCTTTCCTCTGATACCAACTGTAGAGACCCGAAGCTTGACGTACATGGAAATTACAATAATTTTGTGGAATACTTAATACATAAGAAAAATAGACACACAAGGACCATAATAGTTTAGTGTCTTTGGAAAATCGGAAGAAAATCTTCTAATCATGTTGAAAGATCTTCAACATCTCCCAATAAAGATCTTCCCTTTTTTTACCTAAAACATTTCTTTATATCCTAGGGAAAAGAAAACATAAAAGGGGTGAGTTCAAATGCCCAGTAAGGGTAAACATAGAGAACATAAAACAATCCATAAACATTTGAATGCAAAAACTTGAACATAAAATCTAAACATCAAAATCTTGAGCAAAGACATGAATCTTGGAAGTACGTAAGGAATATATCATAAAGAAACATTAAGAATGATAAAATATCATGGGAATAAAACATGTAATTGTGGCAACCGTTAAGCACATGTTATGATTTCCATAGTAGCCAAGGCATTGCTGCCAAGACCATTTTAGTTGACAAAGTCCCTTTCTGAATCGAGTTCACTCCTCGTTCCAGTCCTGTATTAATGAACCGGTTTAACTTTCCATTACATCCATATCTATCTCATGAGATATAAATATTTACCCAATTAATTGGAGGGAGATATAGGTCCCACCCATCTCATAATGAAATCATTCTTACTTGTGACACAATATAAACTTAAAACATTCATCATAACCCAAAGAATAAAATGGGTTTCATAAACATCATATCATCATCACATAATCCATATAAAATAATCGTATATTTCATCATAATAAAATTGAAATCATGTAAATCATAGAGTATACTTGAAACATACACATTTGAAATAATTTCATCTTAGATGGAAAATGGTTTTGATAAAACACTTGAAATGAATTCTTGAGGAAAATATCATTTCTTCTTCAAAATCAATTTCATTTCAAAAAATGGCATGTACTTTCAAAAGAAAATATTTTTTTGATAATAATCCTGAAAACTTTTAGAGGAATCTCTATGAAAATTAGGCATTATGAAACCGTAAAAAATCCGTTCACGCCGCATAAGTTAAAAATAACATTTTTCTCGTACTTTTGTCGAAAAAGTCAAAAAGTACCTCGTAACGTAAAAAAAAGAAATATTCCTTGCATACCATGTAGTAAAAGTCAAAAATGGGTAAAAATGACATTAAACATACATGAAACCATTTTTGGAAAACATGGGTTTGGATGATAAAGATAACCCCAGTAAATACTTACGAGTAAACAATCTCGGATAAAAATTAGATTGATAAATTATTCCTTACCTTACGTCTGATATCCTTCGTATATATCTAAAACTCTTGTATAATGATTTAAATAATGTCATTGACTTATTACAGAATCATATTCATTACTATGATATCATATATTGTTCACTTATGACTTTATATTACTCATTCTTGTGTAAATTAATGTAAAAGTAACGTTTTGGGTAAAATCGTTTCATTTGTCCATCTTGTTTTGACTTGTAATTATTCATATGATTACATAGATCATGGTTACATAAATGAAGAATTTAAAAAATGATTTATATATAATATATATTCAGAATATACATATATATAATCGATCGATAAATGTAAAGAAATACACCGTTCATGGAGACGGTAAGCCGTACGTACGCATGAACGGTGTTTTCGTTTCCTTATTTAATTGAATGAATTAAGTAGATGAAATTAATATATATAAAAATAAATCCAATATCATTAATATGTCATATATTTCATGAATGGTTAATCATTGAGAATGAATCCCATCACGTCGTGGAGACGGTAGTCCGTACGTATGCACGAGCGATGATATCATTAACATGATCGTGGAATTGTATTGAAGTTTATGTATAATATATCAGAATCAATATCACCTTCAAATAATCATATATATTCATTATTGACACCATTATACCCATCCAATTAAGGTGGTGGTGGAAAATAGATTACACCACGGCGTGGAGACGGTATTCCGTACGTACGCACACGCGGTGATTTCTTTTTCAGTAGGGTCGATAGATGGTGAAATAGGGTTGTTTCATACTTATAATAACATATCAGTATATGAGTGATATTTATGTTATTACTTCATAAAGAAACAACTAAATAAGAAGAAGTGGAAGAAAAAATAAAGTTGAAAGAAATGGTAACTGACATTACCTCTTCTTTGAAACGCCTCTTGGAGACCTCCACTTAGGGAACTAAAATTGGTCTTTGAAGAATACCAGGACCTATAAGATGTTTCTAGGGAAGTGGAGAAGAGAATTTGGCAGGTTTTGGCTGAGCATGAACGATCAAATTGGTGTGAGGAAGGGAGGGAGGAGGTTCCCTTTTATAAGGGAGGAGAGGGGCACCATTGGAAATCTTAAAAATATTAATTTATAATAAATCTAACCCCACTTAAAAACATCAAAAAATGACTCATATTCGAATATTAGATAAGATAAGGTTGTAATATCATTAACCAATATAATTTAGACATGTTTGGAATTTATTTTAAACATTATCAACTTGATTTATCTTTATTTAATCAATTTAATTTTATTTGTGGTAATAACATTCTAAATTTTAAATTATAACAAATAATTACTTATTTGTTGTGAATTGTCCATAATTGGATACTTAATAATATTTTAGACCATCTAAATTTATATTTATAATTTTTAAATATTTTTGTGATTTTTAAACAATTTTATAATATGTTATTTTTATAAAATAACAATAGTGTCAATTTTGACACTATTCATTTATTTGAATTTAAATAAAATAAATACAGAATATATGTTCACACTAAAAGATTTAATAGATTCATAAAATGTCATATGTATCTATAAAATTAGTGTAAAACATTAAATAGTTCATATAATATTTATTTTATTATTTGTAAAACCATTTATTTGGTTTATCTCTTAATAAAATAAATTCTACAACATTTTTTTTATAATTATTTAATATACTTATTTGTTGTATAATAATTTAAATTTAATAATTTGATGTTGATAAATCTATTACCATTCACAATAATACTTGTACTGGAATTTATCATCTTAAAATCAAAATATTCAAATTGTTATATTTATTAAATTATGAAGTTGACAACATTGGCATCATTTAAAATAAAATAATATAAGTGTCATAACTGCATTTATAAGGCTCCCAATTGTCAAATATTCGACCATTTGATGATTATGGTTTACATTTACATGACCAATAAGTTTTTATCAGGGGTTTGTGCATTTTAGGGTAACTATTAGTTTAATAAAAACTATATTCTTGATTTTTCACTAGATAAACAATTTCTGCATCATTATTTTGTCATAATTAATGATAATTATTTAATCCCTAAAAATTATAAATAAATTCATATGATTTAGATAATTTTATTAGATTTATGTATAATATTAATTTTCTAAGTTTCATGAAGTTTATCACTAAATTAAAATTAATATACTCATAGGATTTAAGAGAGTGACATGTTGTCACTTTCTTTGGTTTTAATAATAATTAAGTTATTTTCATGGAAAAAAGTCCATTAAATGATTCTAATCTGACCCTTAGGTGATATGGGTCGGCTTTGTGTCATCCAATAGGATTTTGGCAGGTGTTAGGGTATTTTTATAATCTTATATTTACCCTTTATTACCAGATTTACCTTTAACTATGGTAAATAAAATTTACCGTAGTTACTATTCATGATGCCCAAAAATAAAAAGTAGCTTATTAACATAATTTGGACCCACTAATTTCAAATATGGAATCCATTTTTCCAAATTCAATACACAAAAATTGCAGAAATTAGATTAAAATTAATCACGTTGTCGAAAGAAAACGGGTTTTTGTTTAAAACATTGCAAAAGATTGAATTTATTTAACCTACGAATTCAATGTAAAATCAAGGCTAATGAAATAAATTATATTAAATGGTAAAAATATATTATATTGATACTTTAAACCCATTCAATATTATAATTTAACCATATAAATTATTACGATGAAAAAAGTTGTTTTTAATTAAAATATAGCGTGTTTTTACTATTCATCATAATATGAAAGTTACCAGAATAATATGAAAAATTTATCCAAAGTAAATTTTTATATCTTGATTCCAAAGAATAATTTTATTTTTTAAAATTAAACTTATAAACATGTCAAAAACTAGATTTAAAGTTGGTGCATCATGAAAAGGTGACAAAACCGCATTTTTTTTTAAAATACTTATTTTACCTGAAAATTTTATTTTGTTCTTATACCATGTTCTAGAAAATGTGTAAGATGAATAATAATGTTATAAAATTCAAAATATAGTTAATAATATTCATAACGGCTAGTTTATAATAATATTATAATAATATATCGTTGTTTAGTAAAACCCGGTATTGCGGACAACACACTCTATCAAGGAAGGTCATGATTGCGTGTAATGTAATCCAAGTCAGGGTTGCGTGTTGTGCAAGAATCCTTCGTTTTTTTGTATAACAGAATCCAAACATATTTCATTTATACATTGAATATATATATACATATATATACTCAATGTTGCATAGAATAACTATTATCAAAATTGTGTGTAACACGATCCAAGAATAGTGTTGCATATACTGCAAGCTAATACGGTGTTGCGTATGGCGCAAGGTAATCTTGGTGTAGCATACAACAAAAGACATTAATGAAATTAAAAGAATATTTTTCATAAAATATCGTGGTGTTACAGATAATCTACTTTTTGAAATATGAAAAATGATTAAAACGTAAATGAATAACATAGTGAAAATGCTGTAAAAATAAATTTTCTTTCCTATAAGAATTAATGAAAAATTAAAATAGATTCATAGTGACAACATATAATTTTATAAAAAATAAATTATGAAATAATATATTTTAAACATGAAAATCACAAAGGTAAAAATCTATTTAACCTAATACCAATATAAGAATCCACTAAACATCACAAGGGTACACATCAAATACTCCAAAATAAGAGTGCTATATCAAAAATAATAATTTGATAATAATGATCAATGGTAGAAATAAAATCCTATCTAAAAGAACCCTAAATAAAGAGCACAAACTACTAAGGAAATCCAAATAGACTTATCCATGAATAGTAAGGATTTATTTTCTGAAGAGAAGTTTTAGAATAAAAACACCAGTATTATATAAAAGACCACCAAAAATAGAATCCAATTAGACCAATATAATTTCTCTAGGAATTATATAAAAATTGATATCTCAAGCACTAAATGTAATAAATCTTCTATGATATGCGAGATTTCCAAACCTAAAAATATTTTCCACCTCTCAAAAAACTTCCTCCCCATAAAAGTACTTAAAAACCTTTTTCCATTAAATTTATTTGTTTTATTTTAAAAAAAAAATAACATGTGGGTTTCTAAGAGAAAGCACCCCTGTCATCCAATATATTCAGAATACAATCCATCCCAATAGTTAAATGAAAAGTAATCTGGTTGATGGAAACAACACGCCTGATGAAATACTGTGGCTCTAGATTTCTCCTTGTGTCACTTCCTAATATTGTGAAAAACCATTTGACAAAACATGAACTTATTGATCCCTCAAGACTATTGAATTGAGGATCTCATCCTATCTTTTACAAGATTCAATAAATACTAAAAATAATTAATTATAGAAAGTTTGTAATTAAATAAATTTTAAAAATAGTATAATTTATTTATGTACCATCCAATGATCAAATATGTGATTACAAACATTAATGGTAATTTGATCCCATAACCCCCATGTTCATGAAAAATAAATTTGTATAATCCTACCACTTGTCTAATAGCTGGTTGTGAATTATAGATGGAAATAAGAATGAATAATCAATCAAATTAGTACAAATATAAATTTATAATAAATAATGATAATTTCTAAAAACAAAATAAATAAAAAATTAAAAATACCACCTCATGTGTGGATCAAAATCAAGAAGTGGAAATCACTCCAAAATAGTGTTGTCAATCATCAATATCACTAGACAATGTCTCCTCTGAGTAGATGATTTACTGGAAGCAAATTACGGGTAGAAAGATGAAGCATTCGATTGATCACAAGAAAGTAATGCCTCTTAGGGATATGAATCATCTCATAATAATAATCACCATCCATCTAAAAAATTAAAAGGGAGTTGTTTTAAATAATTCAAAATGAGTATTATATATTAATTATTACAATAATGAGAATATAGTTTCAAAATTCATTATCTCATCCTCATACTCATATTAAACGATATCAATGTCTTAATCATCCTCGATGGTAATATCAATTTATGTATAATCTTTATCTTTATCATCGCTTATTATTTTAAAATCATTTTTCACAACATCATCACCATCATCCCATAACTGTGGGGTTTCATCATTAATATTGGATTCTCTTCATGTAAAATATGTATATGGATTCATATCTTATAAAAATTAATTTTATTCACTTCAGTAGATCCAAATTCAATTTTTATAAATACATTTTCATGATATTTTATTTTAAAATTATGTTTAAAAAAACATCATATGAACTAACACATATACTCCATAGAAAAACTTACACATCATTCACTATATTCAAACAAACATCGATTTTATTTTTTGGATGTCCAAAAAATAGTAATGTAAAAATGATATATGGTTTACTCATCAACATCCATGATGTAACACCCGAGATTTTTATGAGTAATATTTTGTTTTTATATCATCAAAGGAATCATTCACTACACACTTGCTTGGCTTACTTTACACGCAATCACGACCTTCCTCGATAGCTTGCGTCGTACGCAATACCGAGTTTCACTAAACAACGATATGCTATTAAAATATTATTAAAACTAGCCGTTATGAATAGTAATAACCACTTTTTGAAATTTTATAAATTTTATTTTTCAAAATGGACTTCATTTTTGGATTCGGAATATCGAAATTAGCCTAGGGTGAAATTTTGGTATTTTTCTGAAAACTTTCAATTTTTGATGAATAGTGAAACCACTAAGTGGTAGGTTAAAAACTGAATTTTGCATAAAACTTAATTTTACCGCTTCTGTGAATGGAATTTCGAAAATCCGACAGACACAGCTGATATCAGTAAGTAAAATTTGGTTCAATGAGATAAAAATAATTTTTTGGTGAATAGTAACTTTTTACTTTTTATACCACAGTTAATAGTAAATAGGGTAACTAAGGGTAAATATGATATTATTATTACCCTAAACCATGTCCTAATTCTATTGGAAAAGTGTAATTCGACCAAAAACAAACTTAGGAATAAAATATGACCATTTAGGCCCACTTGGATTAGATTAGGACATTTATTATTAATTTATTTAAAGAAGGGTTAAAATAGTTAAAATCAAAGTTTAATAAGTAAATCATTTTTAATATGGGGTTATACATAAGAAAAATTCGACTATAAATATTCATTAGAAATCTAAAACGATTTCCTACATAATGGTAGTTTATTGGTAATTGTTAGACATTAAATAATTTAATTTATTTATGACACAATGATGATGCATTAATTATCTTATTAATGAAAGATTGACATAATTGATGTTATAAACACCAAATTAAATGTAATTTGAGACTTTTTATGAATTACACTAATTTTATAGGTTACTATGATATATTAGGGTTGATTTAATCATCTTGGTTCGAACATATAATTCTGTTATGACTTTCAAAAAAATCAAATATCAAATAGTGTCAAAATTGACACTAAATAGTTTTTAAATCAAATATTATATTATTAATTGTTATTTTATTCCTAAAAATCTATGGTTCGGCCAAATGACTTAGATAAGGATATTAATATTAATAATAAACAATTTGGGGTTCGTTTGGCATGTTATATTAAGTGTATTAACCATATAGTGAAAGAAAACAAAAAGACATGGTAAAAGTTAAATTATTTAACTTGGAGTTAAATCTAATTGATAAGGTTAAAATAATACCATAAACTTGTCTAAATCCTATTGGTTGATAGGATTTCGACCCATCCCCACTTTAGCTTCAAAATAAGACCCTTTGGAACCATTATAAACCGATTTTGACTTTAATATAAAATAATATTTTCAGATATTCCTAAGGTGCCCCTCTCCTCCCTTATAAAAGGGCACCTCCTCCCCCTCCTCCTCACACCAATTTGAGCACTCAAGATCGGCCAACCCCTGACATTTTCTCCTCTCCACTTCCCTAGAATAATCCTAGAGGTCCTGGTCTTCTTCAAAGACCAATCTTAGTTCCCTAAGTGGAGGATTCAAAGAGGCGTTCCAAAGAAGAGGTAATATCCATTACCGATCTTTTCAATTTCTTTCTTCTTCAAATTCTTCTTTTTCATTAGTTGTTTCATGATAAATTAATAACATAAGTATTACTTACATACTGATATGTTATTATAAATATGAAACAACCCTAATTCACCTTCTATCCATCCTACGGAAAAATGAAATCACCGCGCGTGCGTACGTACGGAATACCGTCTCCACGCCGTGGTGTAATCTATTTTCCACCATCACTTTACAAGGATTGGTATAATGGTGTAATGAGTAACTATTTATGATTATTATAAAGTAATATTGATACTGAAATAATATATATATACTCCAATACAGTTCCACGATCATAGGAACGATATCATCACTCGTGCGTACGTACGGAATACCGTCTCCACGATGTGATGCGACTCGTTCTACATGATCATCATTACATAGTAATTATATAAATTGAATGAATAAATATGATATATGTTACACTAATACCATTCTGGATATAAGGTATCTATAACCTTAAAAGAAGAATAAGAATGTATTCGGCAAAACACGCATAAGAACAAAAGGCAATAAAGACCCGAGTAACAAGTAACAATGAAATATTACTATCAAGAAGCTAAGAATATGACCATATATGATATCATATCAATATGTATGATTCTAGAATAAGTCAATAACATTATTTAAACCATTATACAGGATCTTCGGACACGTACAAAGAAAATTGGACCTAAGGTAAGGGAAATATCACAATCTCATTTTTATCCGAGATTGTTTATTCGTAAGTATTTACTGGGGTGTATTTTATCATCCACATCCATGTTTCATCAAAATGTAATATTATTTCCATCCACCTACAATTGTTTAAATCCATTTTTACCCTTCGGTGAGTTTTTAGTAATATGTATGAAAGGAATCTTTTTTCGTACGAGGTACTTTTTGACTTTTCCGACAAAAGTACGAAGAATGTTTTTTTTAACTTATACGGCATGAATGGATTTTTAAAACATTATTTCCAAGAAACATCCTTTACATGTTTTCAAGTTTATTTTTAATAAACTTCTTTTATTTTAAAGTCATATGACATGTTAATAAAGGAAAAGTGTTTTTGAAGTAGAAAGGATATTTTTCTCAAGAATGAAGTTCAAGTGTTTTATCAAAATTATTTTCCATCTAAGATGATAAAGGGTTCTGTTTTTATCCCTATTATTACATGGATTTGATTATGTTGTGATGGAAATATTTTTATGAATTCCTTTATCTTATATGAATTGTTTTATGATGTCATGTTGTTTAAGAATTCCATTTTTATTACATGGGTTACGCTATGATGTATGGTTTATGATTATGTGGCACACATAAGAAAGGATTCATTATAAGATGGGTGGGACCTATATCTCCCTCCAATGCATTGGGTAAAGATTTTATATCTCATGAGATAGACAAGGCTGGAATGGTAGGTGATACCGGTTCAGTGAAACAGAACTGAAACGAGGGTGACTCGGTTCAGAAAGGGACTTTGTCCACTAAGATAGTCTTGGCAATGAGTCATGACTAACAAGAAATGATTTTCCATGATTATGTGTGCATGCCACAGAGTTTCAAGTTCCCTGATATGATTATGGGGATCTCATTTTCACTTCTATGATTTATTCCATGTTAAGTTATTATGATCTCTTTTGCAGGTTATGATTTTCAAAAAGATATGATATGATTTTTATTTCCTTTATTTTCCCTTGCTGAGCATTTGAGCTCACCCTTTTATGTTTTCTTTTCCCCAGGTTAGGAAGATGGATATTAAGTAGAATATGCTAAAAGGGACCCTAGATATGATGAAATAAATGGGAGACACTGTAGAATATATATGAACCAGTTGTTTATGTTTCCCAGTTTTTAAAGAAATTATACCTATACGGTCCTTTGTGGTTTTGTCATATGTTGTAATAAGTGTGCTTCAATTTTGAAGTATTAACAATGTATGTAATGTATGGGTCGTTATAGTTGGTATCAGAGGAAAGGTATAGTCAACCTTTGGAAACTAGGATGTGAAAGCCTTAGTAAGAAGCCTAAGGATAAGTCTAAGCATAGAACACAATCTTAGTGGTTTAGAAATGGCCATGAATAACCTAGGATAAGACCTTAAGCATGAAAATTTAATTCTTGAATTATGTGGTTTTCCTATTATAATTAGTGTTGCTCACACTATTCTTCTTGGTTTTAGTCAATGGCTGGAACCCGAAGGAACCGTGTTAATGTGGAATGCGATGGGCAATGCAATGATTGTCCCCCTGAGCAACCAAACGATATGGGAGATGGAATGCAAAATCTTGTAGCCATGCTCACACAACTTTCTCAAGCTATGAATCATGCAGTACATCCAAACGAGCAAAGGAAGGAGCAACATTCTGTTGAATTCTTCATGAGGCAGCGTCCATCATCTTTCAGTGGGTCTACTGATCCATTAGTTACTGAACAATGGATTAGTACTACTGAAAAGATATTTTCAGTTCTTCAATGTTCTGAACGTGATAAAGTCATCCTAGCAGTGTATCGTTTGGAAGGAGATGTTGATCAATGGTGGAATCTTATTAAGAATATGAGGCAAAGGGATGAAATTGAGTCTATGGAATGGGACGAGTTCAAGAACTTATTTTTCAATAAGTTCTTCCCTCATATTCTCCGAACAAAGATGGAGAAGTAGTTTCTTGAACTGAAGCAAAGGGATGATGAATCTGTTGGTACCTATGAAGCAAATTTTACAAGACTTGCAAGGTATGCTTCTGGTATTATTATCCAACCTGAGAGTAAGATCGATCGATTCTTTAGTGGCTTAAAACCAAGTCTTCGAAGGGCGTTATCCATAAGGGACTTCAATAGCTATGAGGAATTCGTTCGATGTGCTCTCAAAGTCGAGATGGAGATTGGAATAACCCATCAGTCACATGGGTTTGATAAGAAGAGGAAGATGGAATTCAAAGAAAAATCTAAAGAGCACATGGAAAAGAAGATGAGATTTTCCTTATGCTCAAAGTGTGGAAAAAAACATGGAGGGAGTTGTCTTAAAGGGACAAGTAAATGTTTTAAATGTGGAAAGGAAGGTCATCGGGCATTTTAATGCCACGATAATGGGAAGAAGATGTCTAATGATGCAAACAAAGGAAGGGATACACAAAATGAACCTACTACACTTCAATGTTTCAAGTGCAAGGAGATGGGGCATTATTCCAATCAATGCCCAAATCCTAGGGTTGATGATGATGGTCGACTTCAACAAAATCTTAAGGCTAAAGACAAAGGAAAGTTACATGCAATTTCTATCAGCGATGTGGAGTACGATTACGATGTGGTGAAAGGTACACTTACCATCCACTCTAAAGTAGAAAATGTTTTATTTGATTCTGGATCCAACCACTCTTTTATTTATAAAGAATTTTATAAGGGTATCACCGTATTACCTCAACAATTAGATGTTGAGTTAGCTGTGACAACACCTAATAGCACAACAGTCGCATCAAAAGTTTATAATTCTTCTCCGATCGAAGTTTGTGGGAAAGTGTTTCCTGCAAATCTTGTGATCCTTCCTTTAGTGGAATTTGATGTGATTCTTGGCATGGATTGGCTTTCTCTACATGGAGCTCATATCAATTGCCAAATAAGGGAAGTCACATTTCATATTCCAGATCAATCTACGATCGTATATCAATGCAAGGATGAACATAACCTTTCAGTGGAAATTTCTTCCATCTTATGGGAATTGATTCCACTAAATGAAGGTTATTTATCTCAAATGGTTGGTGAGAAACTCACGATTAAGAATATGCCCATTGTACGGGAGTTTGATAATGTCTTTCCAGAGGAATTACCGGGTCTTCCACCAAATCGTGAAGTTGAGTTTTCAATAGAACTCGTACCGGGTGCTTTGCCTATTTCAAAGACACCATATAGAATGGCCCCAATTGAGTTGCAGGAATTGAAGAAGCAACTCCAAGAGAATCTTGATAAGGGATTCATACGCCCTAGTGCGTCACCTTGGGGAGCACCTGTTCTATTTGTTAAGAAGAAATATGGATCAATGAGACTCTGCATTGATTATCGAGAACTTAACAAGATCACTATCAAGAACAAATATCCTCTCCCACGCATTGATGACTTATTTGACCAACTACGCGGAGCTCAATACTTTTCCAAGATTGATCTTCGTTCAGGGTATCATCAATTAAGGGTCAAAAGGGAGGATATACCAAAGACGGCTTTCCGTACAAGGTATGGACACTATGAATTTATAGTGATGCCATTTGGTCTTACTAATTCCCCTGCTATCTTCATGGATCTAATGAATAGAGTCTTTAGAGACTATCTTGATCAATTTGTGGTAGTCTTTATAGACGATATTTTTGTCTATTCAAAGAGAAAGGAAGAGCATGAAGATCACATGAGAATTATATTGAAGACCCTGAGAAAGGAGAAGATTTATGCCAAATTTACCAAGTGTGAATTTTGGCTTCAAAAAGTTTCATTTTTGGGTCACATAATCTCAAAAGAGGGGATATCTGTGGATCCAGCAAAAACAGAGGTTATCGAAAGATGGTCGAGACCAACAACAGTAACTGAGATCCGAAGTTTTCTTGGTTTGGCTGGATATTATCGACGTTTTGTAAAAGATTTTTCACGATTATCTAATCCACTCACCAAGTTGACTCGGAAAGGAGTTAAGTTTTTCTGGACAGAGGAATGTGAAGAGAATTTCAAGGAGTTGAAAAGAAGGTTATCCAGTGCACCTGTGCTCACACTGCCTTGTAGTGGAGAAAGGTTTGTGATCTACAATGATGCATCCAAGAAGGGATTGGGGTGTGTTCTTATGCAAAATGATATGGTGATAGCTTATGCCTCACGACAGTTGAAAATCCATGAGCAAAATTACCCAACACATGATTTGGAGTTGGCTGCGGTAATCGTTGCATTAAAGATTTGGAGGCATTACCTTTATGGTGAAAGGTGTGATATTTATACTGATCATAAATGTTTAAAGTATATTTTCACACAAAAGGAGTTGAATATGCGTCAAAGAAGATGGTTGGAGCTGATTAAGGATTATGACTGCTCAATCGATTACCACCCTGAGAAAACAAACAAGGTGGCAGATGCATTAAGTCGACAAGACCATGCTAGTTTATCCATGATGAGGATCACAAAAGATCCAATATTTATGGATTTACAAAGGATGGATCTTGGAATTATAATGGAAGAGGAAAAATCTTATCTTTCTCAAATGAATGTTCAACCATCTATACATGTGAAGATTAAAGAGGTCGAGAAAGAAGATGTCGAGTTACAAAAGAAGGTGAGAAATGTTCCTGAATTCAACCTTGATTGTGATGGGATAATAAAGTTCAGGAATCGGGTTTGTGTTCCTTCCATCCCCGAATTAAAGAAGGAGCTGCTGGATGAGGCTCATAGTTCTTCATTCTCTATTCATCCTGGAAGCACGAAGATGTATAGGGACCTGAAAGAGTACTTCTGGTGGGATGGCATGAAAAGAGATGTTCCTGAGTATGTCTCTCGATGCTTGGTTTGTCAACAAGTTAAAGCTGGGAGACAGAAGTCTAAGGGGATGTTACAACCATTACCCATACCCGAATGGAAATGGGAAAACATCACTATGGACTTTGTCACAGGACTTCCTAAAACATCCAAAGGCAATAATGCTATCTGGGTCATAGTTGATCGTCTTACAAAGTCTGCACACTTCATTCCTATTAGAGAGGATTTCTCTCTAGATCAGCTTTCCAGGATATATGTAAAGGAGGTGGTAAGATTGCATGGAGTACCACTTTCTATTATATCTGATCGGGATCCGAGATTTACCTCGATGTTCTGGCGAAGTCTTCAGTATACTCTGGATACATAGTTGAGTTCCAGCACTGCTTATCATCCCCAGACAGACGGTCAGTCTGAGAGAACAATTCAAACCCTAGAAGATATGTTGAGAGCTTGCTCTATGGATTTCAAAGGAGGTTGGGATCAACACCTACCTTTGGTAGAATTTTCTTATAATAATAGCTTTCACTCTAGTATTCAGATGGCTCCTTATGAAGCTCTCTATGGAAAGAAATGCAGGACTCCAACTTGCTGGGAAGAAGTTGGGGAAAGAAAGCTATTAGGACCTGATCTCGTTGATGAAATGGCAGAAAAGGTCAGATCTATTCAACAACACATAAGAGCAGCTCAGAGTCGACAGAAAAGTTATGCCGACAACCGAAGAAAAGACCTAGAGTTTGAAGTGGGTGATAAAGTGTTCTTACGAATATCTCCCTGGAAGAGGGTTATGAGATTTGGAAAGAAGGGGAAGTTGAGCCCTAGATATATCGGTCCTTTCGAAATACTGGATCGTGTTGGGAAGGTAGCATACCGATTGGCGCTTCCACCGAATCTCTCTCAAGTTCACGATGTGTTCCATGTATCTCTCATGAGAAAGTACATACCAGATCCTTCACATGTACTCAGCTCAGAAGTTGTACCGCTGGAGCAAGATCTTTCTTATGAAGAACAGCCGATAGAGATTCTGGATCGTAGCAAAAAAGTACTACGAATCAAGACCACTCGATTGGTGAAAGTTTTATGGAGGAACCACCAACTTGAAGAAGCTACATGGGAGCTTGAGGATATGATGAGGGAGAAGTATCCTCATCTGTTTGTAACAAAGTGACGAATTTCGAGGGCGAAATTCTTTTTAAGGGGGGTAGAATGTAACACCCGAGATTTTTATGAGTAATATTTTGTTTTTATATCATCAAAGGAATCGTTCACTACACACTTGCTTGGCTTACTTTACACGCAATCACGACCTTCCTCGATAGCTTGCGTCGTACGCAATACCGAGTTTCACTAAACAACGATATGCTATTAAAATATTATTAAAACTAGCCGTTATGAATAGTAATAACCACTTTTTGAAATTTTATAAATTTTATTTTTCAAAATGGACTTCATTTTTGGATTCGGAATATCGAAATTAGCCTAGGGTGAAATTTTGGTATTTTTCTGAAAACTTTCAATTTTTGATGAATAGTGAAACCACTAAGTGGTAGGTTAAAAACTGAATTTTGCATAAAACTTAATTTTACCTCTTCTGTGAATGAAATTTCGAAAATCCGACAGACACGGTTGATATCAGTAAGTAAAATGTGGTTCAATGAGATAAAAATAATTTTTTGGTGAATAGTAACTTTTTACTTTTTTTACCCCAGTTAATAGTAAATAGGGTAACTAAGGGTAAATATTATATTATTATTACCCTAACACATGTCCTAATTCTATTGGACAAGTTTAATTCGACCAAAAACAAACTTAGGAATAAAATATGACCATTTAGGCCCACTTGGATTAGATTAGGACATTTATTATTAATTTATTTAAAGAAGGGTTAAAATAGTTAAAATCAAAGTTTAATAAGTAAATCATTTTTAATATGGGGTTATAAATAAGATAAATTCTACTATAAATATTATTTAGAAAGCTAAAAAGATTTCCTACATAATGGTATTTTATTTGTAATTGTTAGACATTAAATAATTTAATTTATTTATGACACAATGATGATGCAGTAATTATCTTATTAATGAAAGATTGACATAATTGATGTTATAAACACCAAAATAAATTTAATTTGAGACTTTTTATGAATTACACTAATTTTCTAGGTTACTATGATATATTAGTGTTGATTTAATAAACATGGTTCGAACATATAATTCTGTTATGACTTTCACAAAAATCATATATCAAATAGTGTCAAAATTGACACTAAATAGTTTTTAAATCAAATATTATATTATTAATTGTTATTTTATTCCTAAAAATCTAAGGTTCGGCCAAATTACATAGATAAGGATATATATATTAATAATAAACAATTTGGGGTTCTTTTGGCATGTTATAGTAAGTGTATTAACCATATAGTGAAAGAAAACAAAAAGACATGGTAAAAGGTAAATTATTTAACTTAGAGTTAAATCTAATTGATAAGGTTAAAATAATACCATAAACTTTTCTAAATCCTATTGGTTGATAGGATTTCGACCCATCCCCACTTTATCTTCTAAATAAGACCCTTTGTAACCATTATAAACCGATTTTGACTTTAATATAAAATAATATTTTGAGATATTCCTAAGGTGCCCCTCTCCTCCCTTATAAAAGGGCACCTCCTCCCCCTCCACCTCACACCAATTTGATCACTCAAGATCGGCCAACCCCTGCCATTTTCTCCTCTCCACTTCGCTAGAATAATCCTAGAGGTCCTGGTCTTCTTCAAAGACCAATCTTAGTTCCCTATGTGGAGGATTCAAAGAGGCGTTCCAAAGAAGAGGTAATATCCATTACCGATCTTTTCAATTTCTTTCTTCTTCAACTTGTTCTTCTTCTTTAGTTGTTTCATGATAAAGTAATAACATAAGTATTACTTACATACTGATATGTTATTATAAATATGAAACAACCCTAATTCACCTTCTATCCATCCTACGGAAAAATGAAATCACCGCGCGTGCGTACGTACGGAATACCGTCTCCACGCCGTGGTGTAATCTATTTTCCACCATCACTTTACAAGGATGGGTATAATGGTGTAATGAGTAACTATTTATGATTATTATAATGTAATATTGATACTGAAATAATATATATATACTCCAATACAGTTCCACGATCATAGGAACGATATCATCACTCGTGCGTACGTACGGAATACCGTCTCCACGATGTGATGCGACTCGTTCTACATGATCATCATTACATAGTAATTATATAAATTGAATGAATAAATATGATATATGTTACACTAATACCATTCTGGATATAAGGTATCTATAACCTTAAAAGAAGAATAAGAATGTATTCGGCAAAACACGCATAAGAACAAAAGGCAATAAAGACCCGAGTAACAAGTAACAATGAAATATTACTATCAAGAAGCTAAGAATATGACCATATATGATATCATATCAATATGTATGATTCTGGAATAAGTCAATAACATTATTTAAACCATTATACAGGAGCTTCGGACACGTACAAAGCAAATTGGACCTAAGGTAAGGGATATATCACAATCTCATTTTTATCTGAGATTGTTTATTCGTAAGTATTTACTAGGGTGTATTTTATCATCCACATCCATGTTTCATCAAAATGTAATATTATTTCCATCCACCTACAATTGTTTAAATCCATTTTTACCCTTCGGTGAGTTTTTAGTAATATGTATGAAAGGAATCTTTTGTCGTACGAGGTACTTTTTGACTTTTCCGACAAAAGTACGAAGAATGTTTTTTTAACTTATACGGCATGAATGGATTTTTAAAACATTATTTCCAAGAAACATCATTTACATGTTTTCATGTTTATTTTTAATCAACTTCTTTTATTTTAAAGTCGTATGACATGTTAAGAAAGGAAAAGTGTTTTTGAAGTAGAAAGGATATTTTTCTCAAGAATGAAGTTTAAGTGTTTTATCAAAATTATTTTCCATCTAAGATGATAAAGGGTTCTGTTTTTATCCCTATTATTACATGGATTTGATTATGTTGTGATGGAAATATTTTTATGAATTACTTTATCTTATATGAATTGTTTTATGATGTCATGTTGTTTAAGAATTCCATTTTTATTACATGGGTTACGCTATGATGTATGGTTTATGATTATGTGTCACACATAAGAAAGGATTCATTATAAGATGGGTGGGACCTATATCTCCCTCCAATGCATTGGGTAAAGATTTAATATCTCATGAGATAGACATGGCTGGAATGGTAGGTTATACTGGTTCAGTGAAACAGAACTGAAACGAGGGTGACTCGGTTCAGAAAGGGACTTTGTCCACTAAGATAGTCTTGGAAATGAGTCATGACTAACAAGAAATGAATTTCCATGATTATGTGTGCATGACACAGAGTTTCAAGTTTCATGATATGATTATGGGGATCTCATTTTCACTTCTATGATTTATTCCATGTTAAGTTATTATGATCTCTTTTGCAGGTTATGATTTTCAAAAAGATATGATATGATTTTTATTTCCTTTATTTGCCCTTGCTGAGCATTTGAGCTCACCCTTTTATGTTTTCTTTTCCCCAGGTCAGGAAGATGGATATTAAGTAGAATATGCTAAAAGGGACCCTAGATATGATGAAATAAATGGGAGAAACTGTAGAAGATTTATGAACCAGTTGTTTATGTTTCCCAGTTTCTAAAGACACTATACCTATACGGTCCTTTGTGGTTTTGTCATATGTTGTAATAAGTGTGCTTCAATTTTGAAGTATTAACAATGTATGTAAAGTATGGGTCGTTATACATGATGGTAAATTTTATAGAGGTATAAATATAGTCCAAAGGGTATATTTATTATCATATGAACCAAATGGATAAAAACATTCAAAAGAAATTCCCAATTGTATATTACGGGCTTTTGAAGAGAGTTATGGAGGCATCTGATCAAAATGTATCAATGAATCACAATCACTCAGACGATTTAATAATTTATCGGTAGAATTACTAGATTTGTGACTTGTCATCAATAAATCTACTCTCTTTGATGTTAATTAATGATTTAATATAGTTAAAATGGAAAATATATCCGCTATTTAATGAAAACCAAACTGGAAATACCTTTTTGTGACTATTTGTACGTCGATATTCCACATAAAACATAAATTACTAATGAAATTATTTTATCATAATATATGATGAAATAATTTTTTATTTTATGAATCAATTGATACTCGAGTCCCAACATATGGACCAGCCTCTTTCTCTAATATAATTTTTTAGGCAACACATTTCTCTTACATAATAGTGCATTAACCAATGCGAACATTTCTTTCAATATTCCTATATGAAATTCCAAGATTTTTTTAATGTCTATATATTTTTTGACATCTTCAAATTTAATTAACATTAAACTAGGATATATGTGACACTCAATAGAATTCAGTAACTTATAAAATCAAGATGGTTCCCACTTTGGAGTTGAATCGGCATTTTGATTTTATGTTTGTTCAAAAGATAGACAAAAAATCTCTTGTAGTAATTTTTAAAAACCATGATATATTTGGAACCAAATAATTTGTATCATCTTAAAATTTTCATACACCATATTGAAATATAGAAAAATAATATTTTTAAAAATAAATATATAATACATGTACCCCCATGTTCTAAAATATCAAAATATCCTCATATCACATTTATTGGATGAACACTTAATTATAAATTAAGAGAAAATTATTATTTTGATTATGAAAATAATAAAAAAACATCAACATTATCTATATTTATATGATTTATACTAGAAAAATCAATATTTATATGAGATTTATTCAATCATGATCATTCAATAAAAACTATTGTCTACTTCATTATTCTATATCTCACTATAAAATAGAAAATAAAAAAATTATTATGATTTAACTGATTGAAGGAAGGAATGGTCCAAAAGATCAAAAAAACATAAAAAATTGTTCATGTCTTAAAAATGATCATAAAAAATCCATATTTAAAGAAATACCCAAACCATTTGAATTATTTTATGCATAATGGAAATGAACAAGAATGTGGAAATAAGCATTTAGATCATGTAAACCTCTACAGGAGAAGCAATCATATGACCATTAGAAATTCATTTAAATGGGACATGAACATCACATGACTAGTGGGATATTACATGGATCCCCTCTGACAATCCCTTATTCTCATGAGGATTCATATGAGAGATTCAATGATCATGTGACGACTTCTAGATGATTCACTCCAAGTCACATGACATGTTAATCAGCAAGCACCTGATAATCCTGTAATCATTTTAAAATATGTATAAAAAAATGAAATAGGAAGAATCATCTTGTGGTCATAAATCATAATGCAACATGTCCTTGAGGTTCAAAATACATTGTATAATCCCTTGAGAAATGTATTTCTTATCGCACAAGACCTTTTTGGAATGTTAGCTTAATCATGTGAAAGGATTAAGATATGTCTAGGTGGTCATGAGCTCCCCCTATAAATCCAAAGACAAATATAAGGGTGGACTATTATATTTCTCTCACATCACCATGAGACCCATTATTGGTCACGTTCTTCATCATGAATGAAGATATTTATTGTCTTTAATAGTAATTAAACAACTACATGAGAACCCCAACCCTTATAGAAGAAAGTGAAAATGGGGAGATGGTGAGAACTTCATGTGGGGGATGATACGTTTAACTTATGTGAATGGATATATATGCCCAAGGTGATAACCATATATCACACTAGGCCCCAGTAAATAAGAAATAATGATCTCACAAAGATCCATCGACATGTCAGGATGATCTTGGGAAGGCTTGCTGATAAGACTCCTTTTTCTCATTGATGGCCTTATAAAATTAACCTTTGATTATGTGAAAACCTTTCTATAATGCATCTTGATATCATGAAGGCCTTTACACATGTCTTCTGGAGATTTTGGAATCCTTTTTAAATTTCTACATGCTTAGGAAAAATCCCTTTGATAGGCCAGGGTCCAATAAAAATAATAATGGTGGAACAATCCTATGGTCCCAAGCATCTTGGAATGCAGTCAGGATAACCTATGGATGGTTCATACGAAATAACCTAACATGAATTCCCACCACCGAATCAATCCCAAATCTAAAATATATATTCCTCACAAGATAGAAAATAACTAGGGAGAGAAGGCTTATGAATACCTTCCCCTTAGGATAATATATTATCTAAGAAAGAAAAAAATGATCCATCATGCACAGGTTCTCATGATAGGGCTCCTTAGAGTGGCTCATCAAGTGATTTTATGATCTTCCACCATGCACTAATATGGGGAACAATCCAAGGGATTGAAAAACAAGAATATATGCTTAGTGTGATCACCTATATATCATGAAATGAAATTTTCCATGTATGTCAGATTAAATGAAAGATATATTGTATATCCTCTAGGTGATGTAAATCCTAAAACAATCTAACACTAAAATATTTATGGAACATATGTTACAAAGGCTAGAATAAAAAATAATTGAATAAAGACCTATTTGAAATACCTATTAAATGATCCTCATGTGCTTTGGATAACTCATCTTGATCATGATGAATCATAAGGACTTGTTTCCCATGTTATGTTACACCCCCTAAACATACCATTTGGATCAAATGATATCCCATAGACATGTCAAACAAGTCACATGACACCCTCCGATCATGCAACATGGGTCTCACAAAGCCCTCCGATCTTCACATCCATATCAGGAAATTTCTTCATACATCTCACCCATATAATACAGTTACACTAGTTTTGTTAGATATGTCTAATAATTCCCTCAAGGCATACTAACCATATCTTAGAAGACCCGCAAATCATGTCATAGAGGTTTCATAATGATGTCATCATATTACATCGAGGTCTCATGATGACACTAGGACATTTCAACCTTGGTCTTATGATTGTCTTAAGACATCCTCGACCAGGTCATGCAACATCGACCAAGACATGTTTTCCAGGTCTCATAATTCAACTAGGACATGAAACCATAGATCATGTAAAATCCACTAGACAAGATATCCTAGATCATGTGGTGTACCTAAAATATGTTACCATGGTTCATGTGATTTATTACATACATTTTATTCAGATTATTTGATGTCCTTCAAACAATTCAATTGAATTATGAAATTATCATTTGGAATATAACCAAAGAATTTCTAGAAATACTCGATCTGGTCTTGAAATCATTTGATATGTGAGGATAAAAATAAATAATTCTAGGATGATAAAAAGGACATGGATGTTATAAATACATGGAAAAGATAACATATTCTACTGACTCTAATATTATGGATTCATCAATGCATAATCCCATATAAATGGGAATATATGACTTCCCTAGAGCCTGGGTAACCAGAGGGTTTAAGACCGGATCGACTAAACATTAGGCACTCCAGTTCCTACCATATTTACGATACTTAGGATTCTTACCTAACGAATGAGGTCAAATATAACAGTTTCCTCAATGTAGGTCCCCACTATGTCTCCAACTTTCTAACCATTGGGACCCCATCTATCCCATGGATTTTTCATTCATCCTCATCCGCCAGTAGATTGAGAGGATCAACTGAACTATGATGAATCTGATTCCTATTGCTATTAGGATATATAGGATACCTTTCTATGGTCCATGATCCATATTAAACATCCAATGTTTTGTCCCAACACACAATTCCTACACCCATAAGTAGTGAAACTAATTACATTTTATCCCTTCTTTTACATAATGAGCATGGCTCACATTGGATTAGTTTCTTGAAATGATTATATCATTCACATCATGAATCTCCATCAGTTATGGAATCCACATTATGGAAGCCCTAATTAGTGTCATGACATGATGGATCTTGTATAAGGGCATCAACCTCAGGGAAATTCTATAGAGTGTGAATGAACATTGATGAATCATATTCTTTCCATGATTATGAAATGTATGATTCCTCTTTGAGGTTCAATATTGTGATCATTAGGCTTATGTTCCCTCATATATATCATTTCAACATGATGTTAAGTTGTATGGGTTCAACAAACCATGTGGGTCATGATTCCTTCTATAAATAGGATGCGTAATATGCACCATTACGGCACAATCCCATAATCAGATTATTAATCACTACCTTCAATGTTAGAAAATTTTGAAGTTCCTAATTACAAGATTTTAATAAATAATAAGCTTCCCATTAATGAGAAATGAATGGATAGCCTCATATATATATATATGTGTGTGTGTGTGTGTGTGTGGAATCACCAATAGCCTTCCTTGTTAAATATTAATAGGATTAACCCCTGACCATTTTTAGGGCATCAGTCCGGTATTAGGATTTGGTAGATATTCAAAACCATATCATAAATCAATATGAGAATCCCATATTAGGATAAAATTCCCCCAAAATGTTTTGATGATCCCAAAAACTCATCCACTCAGTAGACATGAGTTCCTAAGTTCCGTTGGGTGTGAAACCCATATTGACCACCTATCTTTGGAAAGAGGGTGCATACCCAGTTGTGGATGTGGGAGCTATTGGGATTATCTATTGGTTATAAAATATAGTGAACCTAATTTGAATGATTGTTCATGACATGGAACGCACCATATAATAAAATTTTTAGTGAAAGGCATCTAAATTATTGTAATGGAAAAATAATTGTGAGCCTGACGTGAATCTCCCAAATAACAAAATGATCATATCGACCATGAATCATGCCATTTTTATCATATATAAGGTAAAAAAATGGGTAACATAATATGAATCTTATAGATTACCCTCTATATCAACATTTCGTAGAAACTAGTTCCATCACCACTTTGAAAATTCAATGAGTGTAGAATGGTCGAACTAGTAATCAGAAAGGACTATTCGGATACCCATGAATATATGGTTGAGAACATATCATGAATAAGTTGATTCATTATTAAGTTGCGTTATTCCTTGATTACTATTTCTTTATAGATTCTAATTTCCAAAACAACACATGGTTTGAGATAATTTATTCATCCAATGACCATTCATGGTAATCAACTACGTATGTAGCTTATAGGGTTCTTGGAATGACCTCACCCAATCGACACCTCCAGCAGTTGGTGGGGAATGAAATTGTTTATGAAAACCATCAATATGGTATGATCCTCACCCTTTAGAATGCCCATGAGGGTCTCTATACACTAAAACAGATGAGTCCACTTCATCCATGAAAATATGTAGTAAATCCAGTGGTCCTCAATATCATTTCTAACCGATTAATTATCTTATCTATGGATCTTGATAGTCATCACATTCAGTATCAAATAAAGGTGGATCAAGATTTAAACTATGGTAACATTATAGTCATAAAGCCTCCAAGGATGGCTTCTATCAACCATTATCCCCAATACGATCTCGACGAGACCGATTAGTCTCATTTTAAGGAAACCATCTAACACAATACCACCTCTGAAAACCATGTATGGGAAATAAGGAAGACACATTGGGCGTAGAAAAAAATATAGATATCTAGGAGTGGGATCATATATTGTCTTCTATTGACAATACCATCTGGCATATTCTGGTAGTATTCAATAGGCAACCTCATATCCTTACTCACTCAGAACAAGTATGTGGGTATATTCTTATAACATTCATGGGGGAGGTGAATGTCCCTACCCCAATACATAATGTCCATTATCCAACTTTTGTTTCATAAAGAGGATATAGGTGGTCTCATATTCCCACATAAATTGAGGATATCTAGAAATAATGGAGAAAAAAAGTACACACTTAAATTTCTATTCACAGTTTGCTAATGTGAAATTGAGTCTTAGAAAAAATTGAAGAACTCCACCATCATATTTCATCACTGGTGAAGATATTGGGACTTTGGTATATTCATATCTCTACAACAATGGAATCACAACACACATATCAGTATAAACAATTGGTTTCTCCTAGGAATGTGCACATTATGTCTTCCATCTATGATGATTATCAACATATACCAATAAAGGATGAGGCACCAGACCTAACTCATACTCACATTCCAATCATGGATCGTCATGTGAAAGATGCACATGCCTTGGTACCAGGGCACATTACTATCAAAAATGACCAGTGGAATATTCTAAAGGTCTAGGATCGGTTTCATATCCACGTTCTAGCTAGGGATCAACAAGTGAGAGCGGAACATGCCTCAGGAAAGGCTTATATTCTTCAAGAAAAAGACTTGATGCATACTCTAAAGGCTCAAGATCAGGATCATATCCAAGTTATGGTGAAGGGTCCCCAATTTAGAAAAAAAAACATTCCTTGAGATAGACACAGATTATAGTCACTAATGTTACGTGGCATATTAAAGTAGATCACGGATGCAAGGATAATAATCCTACATTATCCTAGGAAATAATGTACCAACATCCTATAGAGGCCACTTGGATAAAGGATCATATTCCTAGGCCCATTTTGAAGGACATGCATTAGATTTGAATAGAGATTAAATAATTTGTCTGAGATTGTATACCCATTCCAGATATGGAATACCAATTGAGAGCGGAACATGCCTTGGGAAAATCTCATATTCTTATAAAAAATGACTAGTGGAAATTTCTAACAGGTTAATATCGGGATCATATCCCTATCCTATTTCAGGTTCATCGACTAAGAGAAGCACATACCACAGTACATGCTCATATTCCATTCATAAATACTCACTGACATACTCTATAAAATTCTCATCAACAGAATCGTATTCTCATAGCACTATATGGTCATAAATATATTTTATTGTAATCATTATAGAGATGGTTATTATCCTTATTCAAATCAAAAGAATATATTGACATATTCTATCCATGGAATATAATGAGGATCATATCCCAAATCGTCTCAATCCTAGTGTCCTTGAGGTTGTTTGAGTTAAATTCTCATCACCCCATGTGCCCTTCCACTCTTCTACTAAAGAATAAGGTTAACCATATAATGAAACTCCTTCTTGTGATATTGTGGAGATGGATTGTTGGAACATTACTCCTTACATCTTTTCTGGTCAACATCCTCATAGTGATATCACCCAAGGAGAAGAAAATCTTCCCCATTCCTAGACACCACCATGTAAATAGGTTCTAAAAACACAAAATCATTTTTATAGAGAGGTTCTAAAATCATCAGTGTCAACCTTATATAGTTACCCATCAACTTCCATCAGCACTCCACTTAGGTTAGTAGGAAGCCTTGAGAAGAACCTTCTATGTTCTGACCAGATGAGGGGTGTGTAAGTTAGATGAAGATTAAACCCACAATAAAATATAGAGGGAATTATCTAGAATCAACCTCCACTCCATGTTCTCTCCCCTACCTAATTCTGACTAGAAGATCCCAGATGATATAGAGAAAGAGTGCATGCCTTATCTATGACTAAATATATGAGAAATGTATCCACAATTGAAGAAAATAAGATACCATTATCTTGGATATTAGGGTTACCTTCAGACCATCATGATACTCTATTTTCAGTGAGACCTAGTTGTTATCACTGAGGTCTTGTACCCAAAACACGAAAAGCATAGTGAAAGTATGAAATGAATTTACCATCATTTAATCACAACTCGAAAACAACATAAAACTGAAGCCACATCATATATTCATATTTGAGTATGGGGAATTTATGGATCATTTCACTTCATCACACCCTTCGAATAACATAGCCTCTTAGAAACATCTTCATGTAATTTTATAGCCTCTAGTGATATCAGGGGACTGGGTAATGCTCAAACTAGTTAGTCACTACAATAGAATACCTCCACTACAATCTTGTCATAAATTCATGGATGAAGGGAGAGGATAGTTAAAATATCATTGAACTAGACCCCTCTAAACAATGGTAATGATATTTAGACACAGATGATGCAGTTGTGATGATCCAAAAAACTTCGTATAAAGAATGACTCCCATCGTTGGTTTTTATTGCACCCAACTCCTACATAAGCACAAATACTCCATATATAATATGTCATAATATTTGTAACCACAATAGTTTCCCATGGGAATAACCATACCACTAGTCCAGGGTTATATCTACCACTATTTCCACCACTAAAATCACCATTCCCTAAGAAGATCATGTACATGTCGGTAGCTACTGAAAACAATCCCCATCCCATTTGTCCGGTGTAATTTTATCTCAATATCCATCACCATGTTCATTGACCCTTGAGAGGGCCTCGGGGATAAATACCACTTCCTGATATAACTCTGTGAACTCCATCACCATCAACACAGTAGATACTATGGATCAAGATTCATATTCAAAGGGATGAAATGTAAAAAAATATACCCCAAGAATAGGGTTATCTTGCAGCATCAACTAAGGCCACACACACATGTAACTTGAGGGTCTCCCAAAAACTAGAACCTTTTAATATCATGTTTCCACCTCTATTGTAGAACACTTCAATAGAAAATGTAAATAAGTTGTAATATCCCACTCATCACCAAGAAGGGTAGCAATTCCTTAGAAAGAGGAGAACTTGAAAAAATATAAGATTGAGATAAAAGATCGTAGTCAACTCAAAGAGGAGCTACTAAAGGGAAACATTATCTTTATGTATCATTGTTAAATAGAAGTTAATATCCCTCCATTTCATTAAGAAGGAATTGATCAACATGTGAGAGCTGCATCTGTGTGTCAAACAAACTCCAGATCTAGACAACCTGTCTACAAAATATTGGTAGTCAAAAATGATTATGACCAACCTACATTATGGGGATATCCTCTCTCTCTCTCTCTAGGGTAGTCATACAATCTAATTATGGATCAAGAATTAGTGAGAGGTGAAAGAGGTTCCATGTTATCAATCCCCTCAAAATCCGTGTATATAGGAATTGGAATAATCGACAGCACCTCTGGATGAAATCAACACCATCGATACACTAGATACTAAAATTTAAACCCATGGAAGGGATGCATTGAACTATGCTTCTTGAGAATAATCAATATCCCTAATTGATGGATGAAATTTTTTCCCACACATTTTCAATAATACTTCCTTCTATACATTTGATGGAAGATGAGACCCCAAACAACATCTCATGCACTTCATATCAAGATGTGGTCTGATGATGGGCCATCCAGAATAGTTGAATGTGACTTAGTTGAGGTGATTTTTTTACATTCTCTGATAGGAACAGTAATTTATTAGTAAATAATATTGCTATCAAGATCAGTTTTAGGATGGGAAGACCTTCATTGTTGATTCCATTATTAGTTTAACTCCACACTAAATAGAAATTTAATTTTCTACCTGAGGATCTTTAAGAAATTTAAAAATGAGATAATCTCTAACTTCATATCCAGGTAAAAATTATTAACATACTAACTCAGTATCCCTCTCCCATAGGAGGATTTTTGGAACTTTGTGTTGAAAATTTATGGGATGTTCTATTGACACATCTGGTCCTGATGAATTTTCAAGTGGTTTTCATGAGGTTTCAGAAATGGAACAACATTTGGAAGACAACAATCAGTGGTCTTGAACTAAATATTAGCCAACGACATTGGAATATGGGAAAAGGCTCATTTAGGTTGATATTATCTATATTATCATTAAATCAGTAGAAGTTCCCATTCATTCACCTAGAATAGTCCCAAATCTCCCACTACCTCCTATTAAGAGGGAAAATAAAATATCCCTTGGCCAGAAGAATATAAAGATCCAGGTTTATTAGGATATTATGAATAGATTAATAAAATATAATTTTTTATTAATGAACATTTCCACGGTTATTTCCTAGCACTCATATAGAATAACCATCTTAAGCTATCACATACTAGGAATATCAATTAGGTAAACCTCCCCAATAATCCCATAAACACCCCTTTACATAGGATGCTAGGTCCAACCATCTAGATTTTATAGTCTCTATAGAGGTCCTACAAATAATTGTTTATTACATACAAGTGATTCAGGAGAAAATTTCCATCAACGGTGACCTACATAATAGTATCCCAATCATATGAATAAGGTCATTTGAAAAGAGTTTTATCTAGGTATGAGTAAATTTTTGACAACTAGATGAATTAAAAGATAGTTGGTCAATATTATTCCATCCTGAGAAACCATATTAGAAAACCCATAATGGTTCTTTCACATATGGATGAAACATAAAATCCTTCCCCAACAGTTACTAGATACATAAAGATATTGAAGAGGATGGGTCATATTAAGCTCCAACACAACATCAGACTCTTGCATATTTTTTACATTTATTATCTAGAGAATGGGAACCATCATACCAAAAGAATCCCTCATCATAATAAGAGATCATATTTGGTTCTGTTTAATGAGATACACTTATAAGACCCCTTATCTAATAAATAATATTCCTTAGAATATGGGTTCCCCACACTTGACAAGGGAACATGAGGTTGCATGCATAGGAACCAAGCCTATAGAGGATAAAAAAGTTGTGGTAAGACAAAATATTTCATCCATATCCCTATAAAAGAAATATATTCAGCTAAAACACATGGGAAATCACTCTAGTGATCTCATAAAAACCCTAGTGGTTTCTAAGAACCCTCTAATGGTCACCTTGGCCCAATAATCATACATGATTTATTGGTAGGGTTTCAACTATCTAATCTACCTAGACAATGAGGAAGGATAGTCGGACCAATTAAACTCATAGAATATGATCCATTTTCCTTTTTCCATGAACCATGTTCGTCCACCTAAAAAACATCATCTCATAATCCCCATGGTAAGGATAAAACACAAGTTAGGAAGCACTAAAACATGGAACAAAATTATCACATTCTAAAACAGCTATCAATTGTCCTATCCATGATCTCAATATTGTATGTTCTCGAAATTTAAAAATAAATTAGATATGATCTCATTGAATCTCCCCATAGCCCAAAAGAATTAGATACATAATTTACTACAACTGAAGTTTGTTGAGTGGAAACCATTCAATAAAAATGTAATGTCAACATCTTTTTCAAAGATTTAGATAATGAAGAGGTCCTGCATGGATATATCAGTCCCCTATATGTTTTGGTAATGTTCAATGATTTTAAAATATGAAGGTCACAGCTTGAATATGGTTTTGGGTTTTACATTATGTTGGTCCAAACCATTCTATTATTGGGATATAGTGATGCTAACATATCCCTAATGAAGCTAATCCTTCAAGGGTGTGATAAAATATTGTAATGACCTCTTGAGAAGTTAAATATAGAAGATCAATTTGGTGATATCTCATCTGAAACATAGTTCATGGTTATTCACTAGGACACAAAATAATCAATTCTCATAAATCATTAGCTTTATATCCATGTGGTGGTACCTTTAACATTCTATTAATCTTCAAAATACAAAATTAATAGAACGGTTGGTATACTACCTTATGATAATTCACCCTGCAAGTCTTGAGAATATATATATGATATGTAATTTTTTAACCACTAGGAGGGAACAAACCAATGGAGGATGAAAATATGAAGGTTTCATCCCTTAAAATCTTGGGAAACGCTCCTATAAATCCCTTTAGTATGCTCTATATTGATTATTTTAACCCAATAAACCTGATTATTGAAAATATCTCAACCCTAGATTTTAGGAAACATTCTTTCTCTAGTGAAACTATAAAAGATAATCATTCCAGGAATATATTTTCAATGACTCTAGTAGTAGGGGTAAAAATGTGTCTTCCAATGGCCTCTCTCATCTTGATAGTGATTGAAATCGTGCCAGATTTACAAATTTATCTAAAAAATCACCCATGGAATCAGATATTGAAGAAGATGAGGATGACCTCAAGAACTCACCTCCCATATTTGAGGGAACCATCTCCACTAGAATTGATGATCTCATTAAAATAAATATGGGATCAAAACAAGACCCATGGAATATTCAAATTAGATAAAACATGAAACTCATAAAGGAATATCTATACATTTTATTACTAAAGAAACAACAATATATGTTCACTTAGAATTATATAGAAATTCTTGGATTGAATCCATATGTGGCTATGCACCATCTCATCTTAACAGATGACCATCAAGGTTTTATATAGGTAGCCATCATGCTGCACCAATATCATGCTAAAACATTAATTTAGGTTGTTGAAAAATTGATAAAATCCCACATTTTTTTGGGAAATGTAATACCCATGATGGAACAACAACATCATACCTTTCAATAATAAAATGGGTAGATTAGGGCCGTCGTAAAATTTAAAGACCTTAATAGACTCTACCCTATGGATGGTTTCCCATTTCCAATCACAGAATTATTGATTGATGAATATGTTGGTTTCTAATACCTCTCATGTGTTGATTGGTATTCATGGTAAATTTAAATAAATTTGGCCCCTAAAGAAAGGGATTCCACTTCCTTCAGATCACCTCCATGGATATTTGTCTATCTTGGCATACCCTTCTGATTGAAGAATAACGCTGCTATATTCTAATGCACCATGCATCACATTAAAAATCCCTTCTTGAAGTAAATAGACGAATTTTATGTCGATTAATTGGTGGTAAAATAATAATAGTGACGTGATCACCTCCGGGATCTTTAAGTAATCTTCAATAATTTTTGGAAGCATATTTCAATGGAGAATACACTAAAATGAACATTTGAAAAAACATCATGTTTGTTCTTTGGTTTTCTAGGGTACCGTCTTGGCATAGAGGTTGACCCTTAAAAGACTACTTAAATTCGTGCAATGTCAGAGCCTCAGAATCACAATAAACTAAGGGGGATTCAAAATAAACTTTCCAACATTCAACATTTTATAGCTAACCAGGTTGGAAAATATCTCCCCTTCACTAAGATAATTATAAAGGGACTCGGCTATCGATGGGATAATGACTAAGTACAAGCCTTTAAGAATCTCAATATGTACCTTTTATACCCTCCAGTCCGTATTTTTATTATTGAAGGGAGTTCAATCATCTTATATGTGGACTCCATAGAACTTTAACCTAGAATTCTCCTCAAAAATTAAAATGTTGTGGGGAATGAGACAATTCCCTTCTACCTCATAGAACAATGATAGGTACCAATACTCATTTTTAGGATTTCGAAAATAAATTCATTGTGCTCGTTTTTCTACTGAAAATGATGAGGCATTAATCACCACACCATGAGGTCTTCCTAATTCCACTTAATTATCCTCTCATGTACATCATTTTCCATCTGATATTGATTGGTACTTTTTCTACATTGGTGGTTATTCTAAAATAATATGACATTCAGTTCATTTTATACATGTTAGTGAAAGGATAATCCCTAACTGAGTTCCTCGCGCTACATCCCACCCAAAAAAAATACACCATTGGAAACCAAGATTCCAGATGAGGTGGTTTTTTTATTCCCATGACACTTTCGATACATTAGAGATGTATTTAAATATAACCTCCCATAGTCTTATCATCCAAAGGATGGAAAACTCAAATCTAAACTTGGTTGGTTTAGGTGTTGTATTTTTCTCTCCAGAAAAAGAAAATTTTCCATACTCTTCCTCACTATTTAAAGCTTTACGAACAATGATGCAGAATACCAAGCCCTCATTGCAGGCTTGGAACTAGCCATGTAGAGAAAAATATCCTACTTAAACATCATATGGAATTTAGATTTATTGATAAAGATGATTAATGGTTAATATTCCATTAAAAAGGTACAACTGAACCCTCTCATCAGCAACATAAATAGACTGATTTCAAAGTTCCCTTTTTATTCCATGTTTTAGCATGGCCCTCTATCAAATAATTTTTATTCTAACACATTAGCTAATGTAGCTATAGTTCTGGTCTACCCCGATCAAGAGGACATGATCATCCACAACATGTAATCAAGGATGGTCTAATATGTCACTGTATACTACATGAAGGAGATCAATCTCTGAACCACCAACTCGTATCATGAAGAACTGATATCTACCATTGGTTGGGTGGATCAGAATATTGATTATCTCAAAATGGGAATCTCAAGATAGACCGAGTTGGTAGTGGACAAATTAGTTACTGATTAGAATCTTTCACACTTCGTATAGTCCATATGTGATACAATATTCCATACACAAGATTGGATTCAATGGAATCCTACATAGAGGTGGATAAAAAATAGTGGTTCACACAATTTGGAATAATGACCATTCTGGATCAGGTGGAGATCATTACTCTAGGACTAGAAATTTCCACAAAATTAGGAGGATGGGATTCTAATAACAAATGATGATATAGAGATATGTGGAATTCCCCAGGAAACATCATGCTTGATAAGTACATGAAAACTCCATCAAATTATCATAAACATTTTTACAGACATTTAAATATTTTTGGCCATCTTCTATATGGGGAATGGATGTTGTGGCGACATATCCCCCTTCTAAGACAAGGTAGATTAATTACATCCTTTCTACCAGTAAATTCTTTTCCAAATGGGGTGAGGCAATAACCAATAAGGAATTTGGGGTGAAGAATATCATTAAAATCACAATTTCTAACAACATGACCGAGTTTAGAGTCCCTCAAACAATATTAATGAAAAACGACACAAACGTTTTTCCCATAGAGTTGAATAAATTTCATTAGGAGTACAAAATTATGTCCAATAACTCATCATTCTATCTTGTAGTGGAAAATGGAAAAATAGAAGATGTCAAAAAGAATTTATCATTCCGGGATATGGAGACTAAATATAAGAATTCCTAGCTATACATGTTTTTCCATTCTTTTTGGACCTACCATACCAGTATGTGTATTATTACACAAGCAATGTCATATTCATTGGTGTACGGGAAAAAGGATGATCTTCCAATCGATTTTTAGGTACCCCCACTAAGATTATCCATTTTTGGACAACTATGAGATGATGAACAATCAATAAAATGAATGGATTTTCTAGACTGTCTGGATGAGAATAGGTTTCATACATTTCACAACATCCAAGATTAGCAGAATGAGATCGCAAAAGCCTTTAATAAAAAGGATCACCTCATCTCCTTCCTTCAAGGATATCTTGTATAGGATCTTAGAACCCCAATGATACCTGGACTAAGACTCCAAATCTGGAAACCAAATGGGTAGGGCCTTATTTCATACACAAGTTCTATCATAATAAATCATACTCACTAGCCACAATGGAAGGGGATTGTGCCAAATTCTCCCCCTTTGAGCGGTTTCTCAAGTAATACATTGCGTAGCTTCCATCAAGCATCACTCAGATACTTACCACTTGAAGTTAAATTATATGGAAATGTCTTAGAGGAAAAAATTCTAAATTTAAGATTGGTTCACATACTGAACACATGATTTTAATGTGTGTGGAGAAGTTCCTTAAAACATTATTTTAAACTATATAGTGTCTCATGGACTTACCACTAGATGTCAAACTATACATAGTTTGTTGTGTAAGAAAATTAATAAACTGAACAACAAACTTCATCCTTTCTAGAAGAAATGATATTGATTTGATGATGTTCTCAGCACATGACATTAAATAGTAGAGATTCCTGGAACAATGTGGGGTGTGATTCCTTCCATCACCGGATACTTTGTAATTCTCAAACCTCTATTATTGCATCCATCCCAAATATTCCACTTCATTCACATTGATTCACCTTTATAATCACTACATGATGTTAAATATAAAAGGACTCTATAACTACTTATGAAATGATTCCCATTCAAAATAAGATTTTTAGGGGATCATATATCATATATCATGTTCCATCCATCACATGATACAAAATTCCCATTTCCTTCTTTTGATTACCTCTATGGGGTGAGAGGAACCTTCTCAATGTTCCGGGCGTAGTGGAAGCGTGGTTGGGACAACACCCAAATTTGATTTTTACCATGATAATTGATTAATCCAAGATCAATACGATAATGAATTCAAGTCCCCACATAATATAATCAATGATTTAGACTAAAAAACGAAGAGGCCAAAAACCTTTAGAGTGGACCTTTCACATCATGTTTATAAATAATTTAATTAATTTCATAAAGAAAATAATGTCTTGATCTTTGGTATTTTTTTTGTTGACGATTTCGATCATCTGTAATGAACCTTATGGATTATCTAATTGTTCTTGTAAGGATCCAAACTATAGTCCCTCTAGTGGTGATCCATAAGTGCTCTGATGGCTTCCAATTGACTCTGCTCTCTCTTCGGGTGTTAATGTGTTGAAGCGAGTGTCTTATGTCGGTCATTCCTGATCACTAGTTATTCGTCCTTGATGAACATATATCATTCTTGAGAGGGGTGGTAAAATGACTTGAGAGTGAAATTGTTTATCTCAACAATTATCAATTCACAAGGTTTGATGTTTGATACATGGCACAATAGATATATGTGTCTATTTATTGGCACGAGGCTTCAATTACAATATTTAATTACATAATAGAAATTAAATACATTCATATCCTTAGTGAAATACCATGTTATTAATAATAATATGTAATCATTTTTCATTGTCTGAAAACTAGTGCAGAACAAAATTATAAATAAGATTTTGCATCAAAAAATACCAACAACGTTATTTTAATTTGTGCTAATAAGTTAAATAATTATTTATCATCTTGAAAATAATTATTTTACTACAGGGATGACCTTGTTCCTTTCTAACTCCACTTCCATTTAATGAAAACGCAAATAAATAAATAAATAATTTATTCTCTTAAATAAAACATTTTATTTACAAAGTAGTAAATAAATATTTATTAAATGTTCACTAATGTAAATAAATATATTATACCCACAATCTGGTGAATAAATATTTTTATAATTTAGGAAATTGTTTTAAATTGAGTAAATTTATTCCTTTTTCTTGTGAAAAATATTCATTAATTAAAATCAAATAGAATTTACCTGAGACTATCAAAAACACTTAGTGTCTAACCCTCTAGGATTATTTCTCATTGGCATTAAGAAAGCTTTCCTAAAGTCCAAGAGTACTACCTAGAAACGGGACGAGGCACCCAATGGAAAGAACATAATGTCCCAAAATGACATCCAAATACTAATACTGATTGTGTAATATAATCCCTTGTTCACAATATCTCATCAATAAGGTTTCATTATAGTTTCAATAACTTTTATGCTTGATACTTCGTTCCTTCAATACATGAAAAAAAAACACATCACTACACCATAGCCATGGAATTTCACGTAATGGTTCTATTTCAATCAAAGGGACGTGATACCAACTTCCATAAATGGAATGGAAAAATTCTTACTTGACATATCCATTAATAACATTCCACACATGATGCAGCCAACGTACCGTACTTCTGGCCAACTGTCTCCACGATAGTTTTCATCAGTAAATCAAAGTGTGTGATTCATGACACATATTATTGATAATATTTAATTCTAAGGATAATTTTACAAGCTCACATATAGGAATATATGATGACACCAAATCATGTGTAATTCCTACTCGAGGGTCTTTTCTCGTAATCGTCTTGTCTTGGTGATTACCAAGTATGTACTTTTGGAGAGGAAGTCTCATCTACTTATGAGTACTCTCTCCTAATGGTCTATATGCTATGTGTACCATCATAGTAATTCCTCCAACTAGAGAACTATATTTAACTATATTTTTAGAGAATTTAAAGGTTCTCATCATAGTAGGGAGCTGCCATAAACTTATCAATGCAACAAATACTCTAGGAAATTATTACATCATAGTCATGTTGATCAATGAACAACATGTAATACATTAAATATCTATGTAATAAAAATAAACATAGTTTGTTCTAGGACACCAACTTTAAAAAAATCCATCTGGTACTATAGTTAACTACATATGACTTTTAGTCCGCTAGACCTGACCTGATGATCATGTTTCAACTGAATCAATGATTTAGACAAGGGGAATTCCATGTTGTATTTCATGGAAATACTACTCACAGCAACATCACCTATCAAAGAAAAATTTCTCAAGAGATGATTAATTTGAAGTATATACTTTGTCTACTGATGTGACCTTGCCTATTTTGTGAGATCCACCACTATAGAATTATCACAGTACAATGTGATGGGATCATTATTTCTAGGTATTACATATTTCTCCTGGAAGAAGCATTGAAACCAAATTGCTTCATTAGTTTCCTCATAAGCTACAATATACTCAGACTATATTGTAGAATATACTACCACACACTGATTTGAGCTATTCTAGCTCACTGCACCTCCATTCAAAGTGAAGATGTATCCCATTTTCGACTTTATGTCATCATGATCAGTCTGGAAACATACATTTGCACATCATATTATCAATAGTTACTCATCTCCTCCATAAACAAGGAACACATCCTTAGTACACCTCGGATACTTTAGGACAGTCTTTACTACCATCCAATGGTGGTCACCTTGGTTAACTTAATATCTACCAATTGCACTCAATGCGTAGGCGACAGCCTAGGATCAAGAATGGAATACATGACTGACATAATAGTTGATTTGTATAGAGTCCTTTCCAATATCATTCTTTCCTAATTAGTTTTAGGACACATTTTCATGGAATGAGGAATTCCTTGTGATTCTAGCAACAATCCCCTCTTAGATTTTTTCCATACTGAATCTCTTCAGTATCTTATCAATGCATGTACTTTGACATAGGCCCAAAAATCTTTTGGATCAATCACAATGGATTTTGATCCCAATAATATATGTTTCCTCACCCAATTCCTTCATGGAGAAGCATTGATTAAACTATTCCTTAACAGAATATAAGATTAGTATCTCGTTTCCAATAAGTAATATGTAATCAAAATATCCTATTAGGAAAACAATTTCAATCCCACTAAACCATTTGTAGTCAAAAGGATCACATTCGTTCTTGATAAAACCAAATTTTGGTTAGATTCATCAAAATTAATGTTCCATGACCTAGATGCATGATTTAATCTATAAATGGATTTTGTCAACTTGCATTCTGTATTGGAATATTTAGGAGTCATAAGCCATTTAGTTTTTGTCATGTAGGCATCTTTCTGAAGGTTAACATTAAGGAAAGTTGTTTTGAAATCTATTTTCCAAATCATATTATCCTTGTAAGTGGTAATGGCAAATAGATTTCTGATTTATTTTAGCATTGAAACTTGTGAAATGTTTTGGTAGTAATTAATTCATTGATGTAGTTTGAAACATTTTGAAACCAGTCATGCCTTATAGGTACTGACTTGTCCTTTCATGACTAGTATCTTATTGAATACCCATTTTAAATCGATAGGCTTTACATCTACTGGAGAATATACCAAAATCTAGACATGGTTATGGTATATGGAATCCATTTCAGAATTCATGGCTTCTTTCCACTTGGAAACATATATTCCACTTACTGCATCCTTTTAGGTTAGAAGATCATTATTATCAACTAATAATGAGTCACCATTTGTGGTAACTAGAAAACCATATCGTTTCTGTTCTCTAGCCTCTATTTTACTCCTATGTGGTTCATGTGTCTCTGGAACAGTTTTTCTTACATGGTGATTTGTGGAATCTATTTAGGTACAAACTCTTGAATTCCATGAGCCTAAAATTCATCAATGTTTGTCTTACTCCCACAATCTATTTTGGAGATGTTCTCCCTCTCAATTAATATGGTGTGTTTTTTCACAATAAATTTTTTGGCTGAGGGGTTGTATATGTAATATCCTCTTGTTTTCATGGGGTATCCTTTAAAGGTACACTTTGTGAATCGGGGTGCAAGTTTTTCACCAAAAGAGGCATTAAAAACACATAGCTTCCACACACATGTAATCTAGAAAATATGTCTTTCTTTCTACTCTAGAACTCATATGGAATACAATTTATCGATTTAGTTGGTACTTGGTTCAGTATGTGTTCAACTGTTTGTAATGGATATCCCCAAAAGGATAATAGAAGAGTCACATGACTCATCATTGATATCACTATGTCCAATAAGGTGTGGTTCCTCCTTTCTCTCACACCATTCCATTGGGGTGTGTTTGGAGGAGTGAGTTTGTATAGGATCCCAAACTCTCATATGTAATCAATGCAGTCTTGAATATGATATTCTCAACCTCAATCTAAGATGAGTTTCTTAATCTTCGTACCAAGATGGTTCTCAAATTCATTCGTTAATTCTTGTAACTTATCAAAAGAATCATGCTTCTACCTCATTAAGTATATATATCCATATCTACTAAAATAATCATTAAAATTTATAATGTATGAGTACCCTCCCCTTTCTTCAACTGTAAATGTTAGGCACACATCGGTATGAACCCATTCAAGAAGCCCTTTTCCCTTTCACCTTTCTGACTAAATGGGGATTTGGCCATTTTTCCTATTAAACATGCATGACATACACCAAATGGTTTTAGTTCGAAATAATATAAATATCTTTCATGATGTAACATTATCAATCGTTTCTTGTTTACATGAACTTGTTGGTGATTCCAAAGTTGGTTGTTTTATGAGTCATGTGATGTATCATTGTTATCGATTTCCATTACTTGGTTTGTGGAACCCAACATGTTAATATCATTTTATAAATGTTCCCTACCAAAACAAATTATATTTTGGTAAAAGAAGAAACATTCATTTCCAAACATGAAGAATAATTCATTTGAATCTAATCTGGATACATAAACAATGATTTTAGTAATAGACAAAACATAATAAATACCCTTTAACATAAAGATCATCACAGTTGGAAATGTGAGGAGGTAGTCTCTGATAGCTACAACAGCAAGTCTGTCTCCCTTGGCTGCTCGAAGATCTATCTCCCGTGGGTCAATATTCATGAATCTACATATTTCTTATATTTAGATATATATATATATATATGAGAACTAAAATCTGTATCTAATACCCAATTTATTGAAATAGATAGATTTCATTTGATAAAAAATGCACCTAAATCTTCCACATGCTTCTTAGGTTGTGTGCAGTTCTTCTTCTAGTGGACCTTCTAGCCAAATGTGAAACAAACAACATCATATTCTCTTACCTACCATTTGATCTTCCTTTTCTTGGAAGGTCATGAAGAAGCTTTGGGGTTAAAGATCTTAACATTAACTTTCCACATATTCACCATAAGGACAGAAGGCTTTTTTCTCTTCATATCTTCGTCCAAATGGAGATTGAGAATAAGAATATCAGATAGAGACTTCTAAATGTTGTTCATATTGAAATTGAAAATAATTTTATAGAAGATCTGAGGGCAGGATGCAAGAATGAGATCAGTTTCTAGTTCATCGGGGAGTTTAAACCCTAGAACCTCTTGGCACTCAATATCACCAATGAGATTGAATACATGACGCCCTGATAGGGAAACTTCTCAAAGCTTACAGTTGAAGATTGCCTTAGAGATCTCAAACATTTCTGGTCTTTCTCTCTCCGGGTAAAGACCCCAGAGGTGCTCAAGCATGCTATAAGCATCCATGTTTTCATGAGACTTCATGATCTCATTAGACATTGATGACAACATCAAACATTGAATGTCGACCGTGTCATTCATATGTTTCTCATAGATGAGGAAATCATCATCACTCAAATCTTGAGAAGGTGGATCAGGTAAGGTTGACTCCGACATGTAAGACTTCCATTAATGGTGTAAGATAATCCAAAGGCATCTAATCCATTCCTAGAAGGTACTGCCGGTGAGGATGTTGTCTTTATCAAGAATTGATTGTAGGGATAGTGCGTTTGAATAGCTTTTAATTTTTATTCTATAATTAAAAGTGAATATTATAAGTACTTTATCAATTACATTTTATGAGAAATAATAAATTTTTATTACATCTCCCAATATTTTATCTAGTCCAAATGGCGCTCACCATTGAACTCAAAATGTCCGGTTTCTGTGACATTCTAGTGGAAAGGATCTATATTCCCCTTCTCATAACCCCAAAAGGGTTGGTCAAGCTATTAGAATGAAGTTAGGTAAGTTGGTCTTTGCCAACTGCGGGATTTCTGCTATTTGATCTCTTGAGTACACTCCCCAATATTGAGATCATAAATTCAGATTTCCTCAACTCTTGCCTCCAATATTACACCAAGTCTATGAAGGGCTACTCTTCTTTATGTAATATGGTTATGTCAACCTGAAAACATTCATAAGGGATTCCTATATAAATGTATGTGCCCAAACAAGGGTTGGTCAAACAAATAGTTTTATTGATTTTTTCCCTTAATCAAGTAACGAAAGGCTTTATGTGACTAAATATTTTATTTGAGATATTTTTATACCTTATAAATTAATTTATTATTATCATTATCACATGCTTGTTAATATTTAGTGGAACTATCTTAAGTGATTAACCATTTCTTGATAATATTAATTCATAAGTCTGGTTTATTTTAGTTCTATCTAGCATTCTTATTTAATTCATTAATAATTTTATGGTGAAAACACACCCATAATGATAATCCATGAAACTAACAGAAATAAAATAATTAGAATGATCATGATTGTTTCTAATGATTAGTTTATCTAGCGGTTGATAAAATAACCTTGACCTTGGGGAGAAACATCTTGACACTTTTGGGTTTGTGTTTACAAATTTCCACTTGTCCACCTCTATATCTCCTAGGATTTGTTTCATCTCAGCTTTAGCTTGATCCACCTCCACTAGCTTGGGAGTTCCGTCTATTACATATTCCATTAGTTAACTCACTTGTAGGTGAATTGTAAAAAGGGTTTTTAACTAAAATAATCCTTTAGAAAATTGGAAATGCATATTAATGACGAGAAGTATCACATGCCAACAAATTTTATTTAAATAAATAAATTAAAATAAACCATCCATAAATAAATTTCATTCTCTATCTCATGATCATCAAAAAATTCAATGATATTTATGCATAAATAAAACTAGAATTTAATTCTTTAATTGTTTTTTATTAAGATAAATAACGCTTGAATCAATTAATTATCATCTTTAATTAATCAATCCTAGTATCTTAATACATTTTCTATGTTTGATTGAGATTATCATCCATCATATTTATAAACAAATAATTTCATTTAAAATTATCATTGTACATAACTTGTACCTTGGAGGCAACCTGGTGAATTCCTATTATTAACTACACAATGAGTACAAATGAACATTATGCCAATGTTAAATTAAACACATATATATATAACACCTGTCACATTTTGTGCCTCATAATTATGTTTTTACAATGGTACACAACTCAAGGGTTTGTATAATATAATAATAAAATTTAATAAATATGCATACTTTGGATAAATACATGGCATGTAGTTCCAACTACACATATTGTATTATTTTTCATCATCCATCCCAAGTACATGCCCAGGGAAACGGTGTGTGAGTTTACTTCAGAAATATTTGGAGTACACGATGTATCTAGTAGGCCACATGTCATGTAATCCCTCATTACATGGTCTCCAGTTGGGAAATCTGTGTACATGGTACATGGTCTAACCCTAACCTGAAGGGACTATACATCATATCCAGTGGGCCACATAGTGTGTAATCTGAAAGCTACATGCCAACTATTCTTGGTCAAAACACTGAGTCATTATGATTTTAACAAACTCCAATTACATGTTTTGGTTTGGTGGACCAGACCTGGTGCATTGAACCTTCTCTACACAGTGTGTACTGTCGAATACACGTCATGTGTTCTTGTGTTGTACATCGAGGAACCTTTCTCACCCCCATATGCGATCCTCAGTTTTATTTTAATCGACATTAAAAATAAGATATCATTTATGTACAGTGAATGAGAAATGAAAGTGGAGGAAAATATCTCAAGATTCAGATTTGTAGAATGATTACCTTGAATTAAACAACTAAATTATTAAATTTTAAAATCATCATCAAAATATTTTAATAATTATAAACTATGATGTAACCCCTCTGATACCAGTTGAAGGTTCTGGGTGTAGCGGAAGTGTGGTCGGGATGGCACACAACTTTTATTTTTACCATGATCAATGATTATTCAAGGATTAATATGACTATGAAATATAGTCTCCATGGAATATAATCAAAGATTTAGAAAAATAAGGAAGTGTCCTGAAACCTTTAGAGAGGATCTTTCACATCATGTTTATAATTAATTTAATTAATTTCATAATAAAAATAATACCTAGATCTTCATTATTTTCTTCGTTAATGATGTTGAACATATAGAATGACCCTTCTGTATTATCTCATTGTGCTTGTAAGGATCCAAACTAGAATCCATCTAGTAGTTGTCACACCCCGTCCCGGTAGACACGCGACTTGCGCACGGGTTATAAAGGCTACGTGATAAGCATACAGCTTAACCCTGTAAGCGGTCACCGCTGGCTACCGTGGGTCGAATGCAGTTCAATCAACCATGTGCTTGACGGCACGCGAGCCGTGCGACAACAAAATTTTCGAAATGAATAAATAAATTAATTTAATGATAAAGGAACTAAAATTAAGTTAGATAAACAACATAAAATTAAATTTTAAAAAATGATTTAATATTTTTTAGAGTAGTTTTAAAAATAATAATAATGATTATAATGGGATTATTATTATTATTATTATTATTATGTTTATTTTTTTGGTTGGTTTAGATTTTTATTTAGGTTTTTATTTACCTTTCTTTATTTTTATTTTTATTTTTATTTTTATTTTTTTCCTTTTCTTTATTTCTCCTCTTTCTTTTATTTTTTTTCTTCTCTCTCTTTTTTTTCTCTCCTCTCTTCTTTCCACTCCCCTATCTCTCCATGCACGGTTATCCTCTCCCTAACCCTAGCCGAGCCCCCCCCCCCTTCGGCCGGCGCGAGCTCCTCCCTCTTCGGCGCTCTGGCTGGCCCCTCCTCCGGTCGAACCACTCCCCTCTCCTCTCTTGGACAGACCCGCTCGACACCCCAAGGGGGTCCTCCCCTTAGACGTGTGAAGCCCCCCTCAGCCGGCCACTCCTCCTATTTCCTCCGATTCATTGGGTGTTTCTTCTCAGGGTCTCATGGTAATCTCATCTATCTTTCCTCCTTCCTTCTTTAGCCTATTTATGGCCTCCCCTTTGCCCTAATTTAATATGTCCAAACCCCCATGTGGTGGGATTGTTTTTAATACATTTTATTTCTTGTTTCTATTGTTGTAAGGGGATGTAGAAGGTCCCTCGGGACCTCTTGGGTGCACGTATGGTGTCCATCGCCAAAGGTGAGGCAGATTGCGGTCTTTTCGGTCTTCCAGTTGGTTTCTAGGGTAAGAGTTTTGCCCTTTTATGATTTTTGCATCCTCTATATTAATTTCTTTAGTTGTTTTAAGGTTCCTCGTTGTTTTTGTGTTGTGCAATTTGATTTTTGGTGGATGTTTGTTTTGGAAATTGGTTTTTAATATGTGTTTGGGTTTTTTGTTACTTTAAGCCTTTTATACCTTTTTAGGAAGTTTTACAAATTGTGTAAGTGGCTTATTTAAGTTGTACAAATGATGCGAATTATGTTTTTCCATTGTTATGACGTGCGGATGTATTTAAACTTTTGCATTGATATGAAATCGGGTGGGTTTTGGTGTAAATTTTATAGTGCTAATTTCAAGTGTTTCATAAATGGTTTTATTGATTTATTCAATTGTGTGTGTGGTGTGAAAGTGGTCTTCAAAAAGATTAATTTTTCATTTGATTTTTAAATTGGCTTTTCCTACGTGAAATTGAGTGTGTATTTGGGGCGAGGTCTGGTTTTACATCTTGGGAATGTTTTATTATGTTTTGATTGATTTATTAAATTATATTGTAGTGTGTTGGTCATCACATGGTGAGTTTGTGTGGTTGAAAACAAACGCCTACATATATATACATGGGTAGGCATGTATATATACATATCCTCCTTGCACATGTTCCCTCATGGGACGGGGAATATGTGCCTTGATCAAAGGATATATATATATATATATATATATATATATGAAAATGTATATGTTTGTATGTGAAGCGGTCTCGGGCTGCCATCGTCAAAAGCTGCATGTCTTGAGGTAGGTTCCCTATTCCTATGCTTTTAATTTTAAATTCATGATTGCTTTATTGTTTTAAATATATGTTTCACATTATGCTATATAGATATGCTCTGAAATCTGATTGCGGATTCTAGAAACGATTATGGCTTTGTTTTGGAAATTGAATGGTATTTCAAATGTCGTTGCTCTTAAGTGACTTTTCTTGAAAATTATTCTCTTAAGTGGTATCGAATTGTTAAGCTGTATTCCCAAAGGTGTTTGGCCTTTTGGCCGGTTGATTGAAAAAAAATGTTCCCTTTATGTAATTAAGCTCGTTTGACATCTTAAGAATGTTGTATGTAAAAGAAAAACCTCTATTGAGGCACACCCACCTTGGTTTTAGAAAAATGAATTTTTTAAAGTTAAATGTGTTATCATGTGCCAAATTTGATGCTTATGCATTGTGTGACGTGAAAGAGGGGGAATGAGCTCAAGGAGGGAGTGTCTTATGTCGGTCATTATTTATTTCTTATTCTTCGACCTTGAAAAACGTCTCTCATTCTTGAGAGGGGTGAGAAGTCGATTTGAGAGATAAATTGTTTAGCTAAAAAAATTCTCAATTCTCTTTGTGTGTGGTTCGGTACATGGCACAGTAGACGTATGTGTCTATTTATTGACATGGGGCTTCAGTTAAAATATATAATAGCATAACAGTAATTAAATAAATTGTTAACCACAGATAAAACCCATGCTATTAATAATAATATTGTGTCATTATTTATGGTTTCAAAACATGTGCAAAACGGAATAATAGATAAAATTTCGAATCACAATCTAATTACAGTGTTATTTTAATTTTTCCTAACTAGTTAAATATATATTTATAGTCTTGCAAATAATTATTTTACAACCGGACAAGACTTGGTCCTCTAGAACTCCACATCCATTTATTGAACACCAAAACAAATAAATTAAAAATTTATTCAATAAAATAAATATTTTATTTAAAACTAGTATATAAATATTTATTAAATGTTCAATAAAATAAATAAATATTTTTTACCCATAATGTGGTGAATAAATATTTATTTAATTTATGAAGTCATATTAACTTGACAAAAATTATTTTATTGTATTTAAAATAATATTTTTTAATTAAATTCAAATTGGAAAGATTGGCATTATGAAATATTGCCTAAAGTCCAAGGGTGTGGTCAAGCAATGGGTCATAGCATCCAACGGAAGGAACGTAAAGTCACAACAATTACATACACTTACGAATGATTACTGTGTAATATAATCCGATTTTGCAATATCTCATCAAGCATAATTCATGATAGTGTCATCAAAATTTATGCTTGATATGTTGTTTTTGACTACATGAAATAAACTCATCATTACAGCATGGCCATGAAATTTTATGCGACAGTTCTATTTAAACCAAAGGCTAGAGATATCACCTTACATAAATGGAAGGGGAAAAAACATCCTCGACTTATCCATTAATACCCTGCCACTCATGATGCACACATCATACCTTACTTCCCGCCAACTCTCTCTGAAACGGTTTTCATCAGTAAATAAAAGTGTGTGAGTCGCGACAAATATTAAAGATAATATATAAGTCTAAGGATCATTACAGAGGCTCGCATATAGTAATATCTAATGAAACCAAAACATGTGGAATTACTACTAGTGGGTCTATTCTCATAATCGTCTATCTTTGAGATTACCAAGTGTAAACATGATGAGAGGAAGTCCCATCTTCTTACGAGTACTTGTACTTGACAGTCTTTTTGCTATGTGTCCCATCATAGTATGTCATCCAACCACAGAACAATGTTGAAGAATATTTTTACAGCATTTCATGGTTCTAATCATAGAGGGGAATTGTCATGAACTTATCAATTCAACAAATACTCTAGGATATTGTTACATCATAGTCATGTAGAACAATGAATAATTTATAATACATTATATATCCATGTAATAAAAGTAAAAATTGTCGGTTCTGGGACACCAACTCTAACACCTTCTACATTCATTGTTTCCCACTCCAAAAAGAGGTCATGTTAGCTTAGGAGTATTGATAAAGGTTTCCCCAGATGACCAATAACAATCAGTTCATGATAGGGTTATCATGGACATAGATAAAAGAATTTAAATGGAACGCCATAATTTTTCATGTAGGATGTTAAACTACATGTTTAATATACATCACATGATAGAAAACTATTCATTAACACGATTCATTCCCAAGAGGCCCATTATTCTTGGTGTTGTCCCCATGATACAACTCCTTTAATGAAATACATGTGGCTTCATTCTTGTCATCACATGATACATAGTAGTTCTTAGACCTCCATTCATGGGTGTTGTCACAATATTTCCTTTTCACGTAGGGAAGCAAATTTCCATTTTTCCTAACATTAAACTATATGGTTTCATGTGAACTGTGTGTTCCTTAATTCCTATCATCATAGGATACCTAGTGATTCCCGAATCTCTAATCATGGGACCGACAGTTACAATCAATAGGGAAAATTCACCCCTTAATATATTGTTCAGACCTGTGTAGAGAAATTCCCATTCTATAACAATATGTAGATTCTTTCATATCATCATAAGATATATAGTTACACTTTAATATCCAATATTTGGCCTGGATACAATAATTAATAAGGGAATTCCCCCTTTTAGAATATGGGTTAGACCTACACAGGGAACATTTTTATATGATGTATGTCGACTCTTATTCATGTATTTACCAGATGCGTAGGATACCACTTTGAGGACCAATGTTATAATAATTGTTTTCCATAAAATGTTAAAATTCATGGAACATAACTTACTCACTGCATGATGATAAATTATATCGAAAATTCCCTAGTCTCATTATAATAAAACTAAATGGAAAATACATCCCTCCAACAAGACATTAAAATGTGTAGGTCATCTCACATCATTATTCATTATCAAAATCAAAAAAAAAATTCTATCCTCAATTAACCAGAGAATAGGGTTATTCAATTATCTTTTAAACCATGAATTATATAAACCACACTTCAGGTATCGAGTACCTTATGTTGACACAAATCTTTCAGGGCTCTTGGAAAAGAAAATTGATCAATCTGATTGACCATTCACTTGATGAAAAATGATTCAGGCCTACCAACTATATACATCATGGCCCTATATGATGGTCGTTTGGATCCTTGTGAGCTTAACATCACTACGGCAGAACTAATCACCCAATAGTCTTCCAGTATATCCTGAGTATGATTTCCCCATGTCATTACGTATTAAATATGAACCTTGAGCCATGGTATAAAAAATTTTCATCTCCCACTTAGAATGATAATGTAGAACTCTTGGCCCTAGGTAACGTAATTGGGTTTTTGATTAGAATTCACCTTATATTTTGTACACAAGAATCATTAACATTAATTGTATGCACAATTGTCAACGTTGTACATCCTTAATCTCTAGCCTTTTAAATTAAAAATCACAAAACCATAAAGTACAATCAAAATGTCACAAAACATGTCATATTAGAAACTATTAAAGGGTGGAATGATAAAAAAATAATGTATCTTCTCGCTAAACTCTTCATTTATAGATTTTAGGCAAAAAAAAATTGGGGTAAATAAATGAGCTATAAATCTCAATGTGACTACATTATATACCTTGTAAAAGATAACCTATTCTCTCTAGACCCCCCCTTTTCCATGAAAAAGTTAGATAAATGATTTTCCACACATCCTCACTATGATAAATTACTCACTAGTTAGTGAAGAAACTTTTAGGTTGATCAAAACCTTCTTGAATCACTCATTTTCCATGAATTAAACTTCATGGTATGGGTAAATTTTATCACTAGAAGCCTTCAATGGCCATTGGAATAGAAAATAGATCTCTCTCTTTTACCATTCTATAAATGTATAAGGTCTCATACTCGAAAACTAGAGAAAATATGGCCTTGTAATTTGGGATTTCCAATCCCTGTGAACATGATGTCACTATGGTAGAAATAACTACCTTATAGTGTTCTAGGCCATTCCAGACATGATTTTAGGATACCATCCTCATTACCTGATCACATTTGACAATGATTTACAATCCTTGTAACCAAAAACTTCAATCATATGTGATATTATCAATTTTATCTCACCATATATTGAACCCATTCTCAAATAAGGTATGTGAAACTCCACTCTTGATTGTTTTTGACCTACACCTCATGAATCAAAACTATAGGGTATATAGCCTGAGATTTAAAACTAAGATATGTTTTAGTGGGGTGCTAATACACTTCTAGTATTACCCAACATAATCATTAGAATGTTATATTATTTAAGAATATTTCATAACCCTTTTGAAAGAGTGAAGATAGATCTATTTAACCATGTAATTGACACATAAGGTCTTTTTCTTACTAACTAATAGAAAATCCTCCTTAAAGGAAAAGATCCCAAATCATTATGAGGAATGGAAACAATATAGTAGAACTCCACACCTTATGGTGTTATCGGTAATTTCAGGCATGTATTCCCCATTCCATATTCATCAACTCAAACTTTAGGGTTATGAAATACATCACCCAAATTACAAATATTTACGTGGACCTAGAATCCCTAGTATTTCTCTATCGACCAATGTTACTTCCATAAAACAACCATAACTCTTGGAGAAGACTTCAGACACCATAGTTTGACAATGATACTGATATATAAGGTATTTTACCTACCAATAAGATTCATATCATCCTTATAGGAAAGGATATATAATCCTCACAATCCTCAAAAACACATGGAAGAACCTAAAATTGTTGGGTGTTTTGATTCATCCATGGAATTTTTTCCTTATATTACATATCACCAATCATGTCTCAACCTCAAGACATTAAACTACATGGAATCTCAATGGTCAGAGCTAAAAGACCCTAAAATATAAAATAGATGTTCTGAGATAAAAACCCCTTACCTATAATGATAAAAGGTTTGATAAAAATTTGTTTATTGGATCCTTTCCATTCTAATTTTGATTTAGTTTTATAAATACTAAAACCCATCAATAATCGATTTCTAATAGATATGTTTAGTGTTTCTAATTTAGTGGGTCAATGTTTTTATATTATATCATAAAAATTTATTATCGGCTTATTCAAAATATTATTCCTTCCAAAATATTATAAGATTATATGCATTTCATATTTTTATGTCAAAATACATTTCAATTGTTTCAATGGTGAAAATATTCACTGAAACAGTTACAAGTTGTTCAATTTATATTTCAGTTTTCAACTTAAATTCAATTTTGTACAATTATGACATATTATGATACATTAAATGGGTTCATGGGAACATTATATCATTGTATAGATAATGGAATTATCTAAACATAATTATTTTATGTAGAATTCTGAACATAATGTATTGACACTCTAAAACAAAATGATTCTTTCAAAGCAGTTTTCCAACTGTATAGTGATGAAATTTAAAAACCTATAGTATTTATTTTCTTGTACGTTTTATAGATATCAGATTCAATCGATACATGGGGATATAGAAATAAAATACTTTTATCTTGATTTCATTATTTTACATAGAAATTTAAAAAAGTTATTTCAATGGTCGATAAATTTTTCAAATTTATAGAGTTCTGTTTTAGCAGTAGTTTTTCTAGATCATACAGATTCTATTTTTTGAAGATATCAAGATATATAGACGATGGATTTTATTGATTCTCGAACCATTGGAAAGATATTGAGATTTTAAAAAAAAATGAGTATAGTTGTATTAAGGATTTATATGATGGTAATGGGATAAAACATTTACTTAATTGTTATGTTAAGTAGTTTACATTTTCGGGAAACATATTTCATACCCTACGTTTATAAGCATAACATAAGTATGAAACCCTAAATTGATCAATGAAAAAAATTTAATAAACCCTATACTATGTTGAATTGTTTTTTAATGGATGACAAACCCTATGTAGAATATTAAGCATATGGATTAGTAACCCTAAATTGGATGTTGGTTTTACTATTCATAAGTGCTACGTTCTGGTAATTGAATGTATGGTTAATCAATGCTATGTTCGGGATATTATGATAAAAATATGAACATTTAGATTATCATCACTATGCAACTTTTTTTTCTAAATTATGTCTAGATGAATGTATGGATAAGGAACCACACATTGGTAGAAACCCTACACTACGTAAAGGAACTCTATGCTACACAATGGAACCATACACAACATAGTTAATCCCTATATTTTCTATTTTATTGTTATGTGTAGGAACACTGCGTTTGAATTTTTTACAATTTTGTTTTAAAACTGTGATATTGTATGTTATTTCTTCAGTAGTCTTGTTAGTATTAAATATTGTTATAAAGTTTTTTTATGACCAATTAAAAGTCTCACATTCAACAGAATAGATCATTCCTATTTATAAGAGACATTCTTAATCGATTTGAATTATTTGATTTAAAATATTTAGGTTTAATTATGCTGTTATTTTTTAGGAATTCTTTCAACCATATTTAAAGAGGTTTTTTTGGATTTTAATAATATTTCTAAATTGTTCAAATGATGCTCTTATAATGGAGATATTATTAGAGTAGATATTCACATTATTTTGAAATAATTTTTTAGATATTATTCTATAGGAATAAAGTGGAAATGGTGTTATTCTATTCATGGGGATATTTTTGAAGGCTAGTCACTCTATTTATTTCGGGTATCTTAAGGAAGAAGAATGTTATTAAAACTACATGATATTTATTATCTATATATCTCTCTCTCTGGAAAGAAAAACTATACACAATGAAAAAAAGAATATGTGTGAATAATCTATTAAAAGTAAGGCATGGAAAATATTCATATTAAAACATGAAGATTTGGAAGAGAAGATTTAAATTCATTATACATTATTATTATTATCTCATTGTGTAAATATAAAGGAAGCCTATGTAAATATTTTCTAATTTAATTGCTACTTTTTAAATATGATGTATCCCACTCAATATTGAAGATTATTTTATTGTTTATGTTGTTCTATATTGAAGATATAATTTCATACGTCAGTTGCTACTACAAACAATGATGTTCAACCTATACCACCAACAAAATAAATCTCTATTGATTTTGTAGAGTATCGACTTCTTGGACTCTGTCATTTTTTACTACCAACTTCTCGGAGTAAGATGTGTATATTTAAGTTCCCTATCAAATAACTAAATGGTCCTTAAAATCCTTTTTAGGTTTTACTAGAATGTACTTAGTTGTGGACTATCTTATGAACAGAGGACCTACTCGTAAAAATCACCAAGTTCATAGAGTAGAGCATTGGTGGAGTTGAATAGTTGATTTTTTCCCCGAACCACTATACATCCTTATGTTATTTTACATTATTTATTTCCACTTCTCACACAATTTTAAGAGATAAGTAATGAATTTATTCCTTTAAAGAGGGGTGTTTTAATATTGGAAAGATTTAAAAAAATGACACATTTCACCCCCCCCCCCAACACACACACACTCTTGTATCTTCATCAATGACATACCGACCTAACAATTGATATCAAATGTAGGGCTATACTTGTTTATTTTGGATATTACAAGCATGAGTTAATGATTTAGAAAAATTTAATCTCAATGGAAATTTTTAGAGAAGGTATATAGATGATCCATGCTCCTTTTTTAATAGTTGTAATTATAGATGCTGGAAAGCTCACATCACTATATTTTTGAATAATATTGGTATGATAGTTTATATAAATATTTTAAAACCTTATGAAATCCTTGGAGAACCAAAAAGGTTGGATTCTTCTAAGGAAGCTGAATATGATATTAATTCAAAATCCATGAGTGCAATTATATAGTGTTTTGGTCCTATTAATTTTAATTATGTTTCAAAATGTTCTACTTCCAATGAGATGTAGAAGACAATTGAAATTTTATATGAAGGGACAAAATATTTCATACAACTAAGGTAAAATACAAAAATATAGTAATTTTACTCATTCAGAATACAATAATATTAGAGCTTCTCTTAGATTAATGGAATATTAATAGATGTTGTTAATGTTGTTGTTTCCTTGGGAACCATAATTCCAGAACTAGATCATGCATTAAAGGTACATAGAGTTTTACCTTCAACATGGAATGGAATATCAGCTACTATTCTAAAATCAACACTAGATATAGATTTAATTATGAATGAATTGATCAGATCCTGGATGATGTTTGAAGTATACATGCAATCAGATGTAGAAAATCATATTTCTATAAAAAAGGGAATATTTTAACTCAAAGATTCTATGGATGAATTTTATTATTCATATTCTAGTTATTTAGTTTCATGTGAAGTGATACCACGTCTTGATAAAAAAAATGGAAACCTTTATCAATGGAGAAAAGGGACATTGAAGTTAAATAAAGATAAAGAAACTAGATGCTAGGAGTGTAAAAAGAAAGGTCATTTGATACCAGATAGTTTTTTTCTTAATGATAAAAGGAAATTTAAATATATACAAAAATGAAATAAATTCATAAATTCTACTAGTAAGGAATATAATGATTCATATAATTAATCTTCTACAAACATTGAAGGTGATCATGAAAATCAAAAGGTTAATCTATGTCTTATGGCTCATTCTGATGAGGTATAATCTTCTGACACTGAAATTTATAATTCTATATGGTTTTTTTATTATGAACTTAATAATATTTTTTATTCTTCAGGATAAATTTGAATAATTATAAAATATATTAAAAATAATAGAAAATCTTATGATGTTATTTCAATTGACAAAAATATTATGTCTAAATAGATTTCATATATAAGATCTAATACTGCCAAAATTTCTTGTGATCTACATGAAACAAAATTAAAGAATTGATGGTTGATGTTGATGTTGATAATATAAATAAAGAATCAAGTTTGATAATTAAGTGAGAATATTACTGGGATCATATTATTGGTAAAAATAAAATACACAAAGAAAAACTCTGTATTAATAGTTATAGAGAAAAGCCAAAATTTTGTATGAATTATTTTGTACATAGTTCAAACAGAAAACCATGTCAACTGTTAAATGTTTTTATTATGGTATTAATGGAAATATTTATAAACATATTTATTTTAGAAATCCTCATTTTTGTGGTGTTAAGAAAGATCATTATTCGAATGCATTGTCTATATTTAATTATAAAATATTTGATAAAAATAAACATATTTGGTTTCCTAAATCATTAATTTATGACATTGTCGGACCTAAATATATTTGGGTACCAAAATTCAACTGTGTTTGATACAATGAAGGTATGCGCCATTGAAAATCATCATTATATCATCAAGTGGATGCTTGAAAATTATGAGAATTTATTATATTTATATTTTTAATTCTATTAAATATAAAACCTCAATATATCTAGAATGGCTATTTGAGGATGAATTTTTTTTTTAATTTTAATATTCAATTTAAATTCACTAACTATTTTATACAGGGGTGGAATGGTTTTTAATGATTTATCTTTTATTCATATACATTAAATTATTCATTTTCATAAATAATTAAATATTTACACACTATTATTATTTCAAATAAATTAATTCATTGATTTATTTTATTAATCAATGACCATAAAATGTACAATTAAGATTTCATATAAATGGTTATCTTCTATTTAAGAATGTGTTTAATGTTTGTCTATTTAAATTAATTTCATCTTCTAAATTAATCTCTTGTTGTTTCTGATACATTATTCTATAGTTATATTAACATGTTTTCTTCATTTTTGACTTACATAATCCTTTAATTATTTTTTAAAATCCTTTAATTAAATTCTTTGAAAATGATTAATTATTTTATTTAGTTATTTATTTAACTTATTTTATTTAAATTCCTTGAAAATAATTTATCTAAATTTGTTTAATATCATAAATATTTATCCTTGGACTTAAGGGGAGACATTTTAAATATTTATCATGTGTTTAAATGTTTTATTATTATGGCATGAATTGATTGGTTTTACACATTCATTGTAATCTCTTGTTATTCGTTTGAATAATAATATTTATATTTCCATGGAACCTTGGTTATCTCTTTTTATATTTTTAATGAATGAATTTATGGGGAGTTTATACTGTCGTATGTGTTTAGAATATATTTTCAAATAAATCATCTTTTTAATATATTTTAATATATTATTATTATTATTATTTTAAAAAATTGAATTTTAAATTTTAAATATTTTTTATTAATATTTACTTTTAAAATTATTAAATATTTTTTATTTAAAAAATTATTTCTAAATTGTAAATATATTTTAATTTTCCAATTTGTTTAAATATTAAAAAAATCCAACACATAAATATTTTTAAAAAAAATTATTTTTCAAATTTTATATATTTTTTAAAGGGGGAATAAAATTTTAGTTTTTCAAATTATATTTTTTTCCCTTCCAAAATCTCAAATTCATATTCTTTATAGAAAAGGTAAATATATTTTATTATTTCACATACTCAAGAACAAATATTTTTGACACTTTCAAAAAGGGGGATAAAATAATGGTATTGAAAAAGTTGATAATAAGTTAGGGACTAAAATTATCAAAAATAAGTTGCTTGTTGAGTTGCTCCTTTTCATTCTCAGTTTAATTTAGTTTTGATAATTACTTAAAATATTCAATCTTTGTTTTCTAATAAATTTATTAACTGTTTCAAATGTAGCATGTCAAAGTATTTATTTAATATCTCAGACAATAGTTAGTGTATTCTTACGGAGTTTATTTCAATTGAAATATATAGATATTATATTTATTTCATATGTTCATGTCAAAATCGGATTCAATGATGCTTCAAAATTTCAACGAAATTGTTATAAGATGTTCGAGTGATATTGAAGTTTTCATCTTAAAGTAAATTTGGTATTATGATTATATATAAATCTAAATTGAATGGTTTCATTGAATCATTATATCGTTGGATAGATAATGAAATTATCTAAACATCATTTGTTTATGTTTAGTTCTGAAAAGGATGTTTTGATACTCTAAAAAATCACCCAGATTTCTAAACTAGTGTTCCAACTCTATAGTGAGAAGATTTGAAACCCTATAGTATGTATTTTTCTTCATGTTCTAAAAATATTAGAATCACTCAAGACCTGGAGAAATGGAAATAAAATAAATTTATATTTATTTTATTAGTTTATATAGAAGGCTAAAAAAGTTGTTTTAATGGTCAATAAGTTATCCAAAGTTCTGGAACTCAATTTTAGCAACTATTTTCTAATATAAAATTCATTTTTTTAATATATAAAGAGTTATAGTAGTTAGATTAATATTATTCTTGAACCATTGTAAATATATTTCGATTTACTAAAAATAATTCTAATGTGATTAAGGCTGAATGTTATTGTAGGGGGATCAAATTATTCAATGAAGTCAAAGGTTAAGTTGTTTGTATTTTTGGGAAACATTGTGCATAACCTATGTTGGTAAGCATGAAATAATAATGCAGCCCAACATTTATAACCAAAATTTATAGAATAAAACCTATGCTACTATGAATAGTTTTTGTATAAATCTCTAACCCTACACTATATATTAATTTAATGGATCAGGAATTATACATTAGAAGTCATTTTTACTATTCATAAACCCCATGTTAAGGAAATTGAATGTATGATTAATCAAATATACGTTTGGGATATTATGATAAAAATGTGAACATATGGATTATCATCCCTTTGTTTATTTTTCCCTCTTTACATGAATATGAAATTATTGATAAGGAACCATACATTGGTAGGAACCCTATGCTACACAATGGAACCCAACGTTATACAATGGAACCATATTCTATGTAGTTAAATTAAATTTGATATTTTGTCATTCTATGAAAAACCCTTACGTTTGACTTTTAAACAATTATCTTTTAAATCCACAATATTATACACTATTTTTGCAATTGTCTTATTAGTATTAAAAAATTTTACCAAATTGTTTTACGACCAATTCAATGTCCCACAGGCAACAAATTTAATAATTACCATTTATAAGAGATATTATAAATCTATTTTATTTATTTTATTTTAAATATTAAGGATTAATTTTTCTATTACTTTTTAGGAATATTTTTGACTATATTTAAAGAGGTTTAAAGAGATTTAAATTTTATTATTAAATTGCTCAAATGTTGTTATTATTATGAAGATATTACTGGAGGAGTTATTCAAAATATTTTGAATTCATTTATTTGAGATTTATTCTATGGGAATAAAGTGGAAATGGTGTTATGCTATTATTGTGGATATTTATGAAAGATATAAACTCTATTTATCTTCGGTATCCTGAGGAAGAGAAATGATGTTACAACATCTGGATATTCATTCTCTATATATATCTCTCTCTACCAGGAAATGAATATACACATTGAATAAAATTAGATACATCAATACTCTGTTAAAGATAAGGTGCTAAAAATATACATATTAATGATCAGTGATTTTAAAGAGAAGATATAAATTCATTGTACATTCTTATTCTCTCTCTATGTAAAGATTAAAGAAGCTTGCACAAACAATGTCTAATAGATTTTCTATTGTTTGAAGATGAAGAATCATGCTCTACATTTAAGATTATTTTTATACAACATTTGTATTATATTGAAGATCAGATTTTATCTATCAATTACTATTGAAAACTCTGAAATTATACTAGTACCACTAACAAAATCAATATCTATTGAATTGGTGGAGTATCAACTTTGTGGCCTCAATCGTGGTGGATTTTTAGATTCTCAGACTTAGCTGTGAATATTTTGGTTCCTTGTTAAATAACCAAGAGGCCCTATAAAATCCTTGTAAGGTGTCAACATCTTGTACTCAGTTGTGTATGTTCTTGTGATAAGACAACCTACTAGTGATAATCACCAATATCATGGAGTATATGGTTGTTGGACTGGACTATGTGATTTATGTTCTCATGAACCACTATACAACCTTGTTTTCATTTCCATTATTCATTTTCTCTTCTCTCTTGACATTAAGAGGGAAGGAAGGGATCATTTCATTTCAAGAGGGATTTTTTAATATGGTTTCGATTTTTAAAATGACACACTTCGCCCCTCCCATCCTCTACCATCATCATAGACATCCCGACCAAATAAAAATACCCTAAAATACAATGATAGAAGGTCCAAGATATAAAACCCTATGCTAATGAAATAGAGGCACCATGCTAAAAGTCCCTAAACTATAGAACAAAAATTATATTGTTTTAAATAATTGATAAATGAAAAAAAAGACCATTCTAAAACCCTAATAAGGGCATCTTAGATAAAATCCAAGTCCATTCCCACTATGTCTTCCCCAATATGAAGCTTATGAAACAATTAAGAAAATATTAAAAATATAAAAAAAACATTTGATTCCTTCCAAATTCCTTTTGAAATAATCATACTTTACTCTCAAAGTCCATTCACTTCAAAAAAAAGATAAGATAACTCTCCCTTTTGAACATATATTCTCCCCAGATTAACCCTTTGTGAATCAGGTAATCTCAAGATAAATAGAGAAGATACATTGGTGAGGAATATCATATTGGTGGGAATTCATGAGAATTTATCATGATTAATATATTATTATATAAATATTGAGACCAAGGAAACTAGGTATATTTGATATTATACAAATGATTTATATCATTGTCGATAGATGCAACATCAGATCCAAAAAAATCATTATCATCATGAATGAAGGATAAATGAATGAAGACATAGAATTATTGGAAGCTCTATTTATTGATATCATTAAATATGGAGAGATATCCACATTTTTTATCCTCTCTAAAGATTCCAAAAAATAGAAAAAAATGATAAAATTATTTAAAACTTTGATAGACTGGTATGGCCAAATCAACAAGAGTCTAACTAGAACCGTAGATGGAGCACTGAAGTGTCTCTCCCCCCCCCCCAAATTCTCATACATATTCACAATGAATAATGGTCTTAGTATGAGAAGATAGCTCTCGGACCTTATTCTTAGTGGTTTCCAATGAAGAGGATGATGCTGAAAATTATGACCTTGAGAGAACTAATATCTACTCCTATCTCCATATATGTGTAATCAAGTCATCCATCTAGGCTTGCATCTCAGATCTCAATTGACGGATCTCTTCCAATTCCTTTGAATCATCATTCATCAATTTGTCTATGGGGTCCTATCTTCAAGGTCCTACATGCCCCTCTCTCTTGAAGCCGACTATTTCCGCACCACAATGATTTGTCTCATTATTTTATATAATGGATGGAGTTCAAATCCTTTTTCCTCAAATTCATAAATAACTGATGAAAATGTTCTTATTGATATCAAAATGTTTCCAAGGGAGTTTCAATTACCAATATATAGGTTTACCACCAAATCATACTATGCCAATTTTGACTCTGTATTATGGTTTTTATATTGGGTGTTTAAGATGGAGTAATATGGATGAGATGATAAAGAAGTAGGAGAAGAAGACCCATAAATTCTTATCTCAATAGATGAATCATCTATTGATTATGCCTAATGGATAACTTCCTGAACATATTCAACCCTACCAATAAGATTATAATCACTAGGATAAATGTGATTTCTTGAAGACTCGCATGAGGCTTTCATTAAATTCATAATTTCTACAAACAGTGTGTTTAGTGAGTTAAATAGTATTTCTAAATGACAGACCAGTTTTTTCAGCATACCAATTCAGTAGTCCTCCACCCAGAACTGAGTATAATAAAATTATATAAGGATAGGGTCATCAATGGGTGGAAGAATGATCTTATTATTGCTATCTTGTTGTGCTAATATCTACCAAAACTAGTGGATAATCCTCATATATCTCTCTTAAAACATTCCAGTTGATTGGAGAGGGTAGACCCTTTAGATGAAACCTAATGAGTGAGTGAATTGATAAGGTGTGTAAATCATGAAAATATTCATCTCATTAAACATGACTACAAGAACCTCATCTCTAATGGATATATTTTATGACCTCTCATAAAAATAGATGACACCATTTTCAATAATTGGCCTAGTTCGAAACGGATAGTGTGTGAAATCAATGTGATCAGGTTGGATCAACATTTCAAAAACCTCATCTGTGTTGAATGATGTTACATAAATAATGGAAATTTTTAGAATCTTCGGGAATAATGAGGACCCAATGATCGTGGTAGTGTTTGGTATCTTATATTAGTAAAAATTCTCCTCTATCCATCCTTGTAAAAACAAGATAATGAAATAATATTGTAATGGATTTATCCCAATTGGATATGTCCCTAAAGCATGTAAAGGAATACAAGGGTTGGTACAGAGAAATTGAGGGACCAGTCCTTTGAAAACTCAATAGAAATCACTAGCATGCTAACTCAGATACTTGAATGTGAATCCCCATCTGGGAAAATCCACCCATTTAGAAACATGGAAAAGAAAAGTGTTAGCCTAAGGCTTGGTGATATCATTAATTTCACTCTGTATCTCCATGTGGTATATTCTAAAACTTCTAATATTTCCCAATATGAACTGACAATGTCATGGACCTTTCTTGAAGGGAATCTATGTGGGTTTATATTAGTCAGCTAACCTCCACTATGATAAAAGAAAATGTTGATCCAATATTTAAAAGATATAAGTGGCTGCATATTCTACTCATTTGTAAACATTTTATTCATAATTTTTAGCATGTTCCTAATAAATACTAGATCTTGTGCGGAGTCATCCTAGACATATGTTGTATTAATGAATTCATCATACATTTCTTGAAGGGGGGTATCTCACCCTATAGGTATATTTCCCAAATTATAATTGTTGCTTCTTCATAGGAAAGACGAGATAAATTGGTTCCAGGGAACTAGGTGACAATCAATTATTTTATAAGATCTATATAATAGAAGATAGTGAACTAAAAAACCCATACATCCTCAATTATATAGATTACATGTAACTTTTTTTTGTTATTATGAACAAATATGTCAAAACCAAAACATCCAATTACATTCATTATAAAAATTTAAACATGGATGCATGTCCAATTTTTACCTACAATTGTCTCCCAAGATGTTTAATGAATATATATAAATATGATTGAATAGCTTTGAAAGTTGGGATCATGGGTTAAGTTAATGGTTTTTGTCTCTAGAGGACGTTTCCCCAGCATATAGAGAAAACCCTCAAACTGAGCTACAACCACCTGAACATCCACAGAAACAATCATTTGAATACAATCAACATTAGTTGACACCCATAATTATTGAAAAGTTTAGTTCGGATATGGGATGATGATATCTCCCATCAGGACTAACCAATACAGGGGATACTGGAATGATAAAGGATAGTTCTGATGTTTTAATGGGAGAATCCTTTTTAAAAGGTCATTTTTAAAGGCTGGGATATATTAAGGGTCAGTGTTACATTTTTCTATTATGATATCCCACTAGATACCTATGTCGGATGATGCATTGGCGCTAAAATCCATCTGCATGACAAAAAAATGTCAAAATAAGATGAGGGGGTATATTTTCAAAATAAATACATAAATCCACCAAAATCATGCTCGTTGTGTGATCTATAAGGGTATGTAAAGTTTCATGGCCCAATATAGATCTAAAAAACCACATGGCCCCGGGATATCTCATGTACCGAATCACCCGCCGAGATCCTCACCCTAAGGACTCACCATGAGATTAATGATCGCATGACCTTGACATGTTAGCATGATCTGCAAAATAGTTGATGCATAATGAGACCGAGGCAACAGCTCCAATAGAACCACAAAATACAATCATGAAGCTAAATTTATATGGTTCAAAAAATTACTGAAGAAGGGTTTTTTGTTTATTCTAACAAGTGTTGGGAAAAGAAATTATGTTGAAGCACTTTTCTCAAAACTATCTTTCAGATGGATCTTGTGATTAGTTCGTATGGGAGGTCTTGAGAAATTTACACACCCCAATGGAATATCACAAGAGCTCTGACAGTTGGGTCACCACTGAATGAACCTCCCTCCATTCTTCGAGTTATTACATCATCTATTGAATTCCAAAGGTCACCTTAGAGTCCAAACTAAAGGATCTGGGCACAACAAAAGTGAAACGTTGGTTGGGTCCGAACATTCCTTTTTCATTATTGATGTCCAGTCTGGGATCAATAAAACAATAGAAACTAGTAACCACCGATTAAAATCAATGATTTAGACAAAAAAATAAAGGCTTTATATCCAAGAGACAATAGAACTTTCACATAAGGTTAATAATTAATTTAATTTATTTCATATTGAATACAATATCTGGATCATCAGTACTATCTTTGTTGCTAATTATTATCATTCAAAATGACCCTTTTGGACTACCTCCTAGGGCTTGAGAGGATCCAAACCATAATCCATGTAGTTTTGGTTCACATGTTCTTTGATTCCTCTGATCGACACCACTCATTCTTTGGGTGCTAGTATCGTGAAGTTAGTGTCTTTTGGTGGTCATTCATGATCACTTATTCTTCATTCATGAATAACCCCTCTTGTTGTTGAGTGTAATGGATGATTATTCAAGAGAGAAATTGTTTGGATCAACATTTCTAAAATCACAGGGTGTGCGGTTCAGTACATTTCCAAACATACATACAGGTCTCTTTATAAATATGGGCCTTAGGTTACAATATGTAATTGCATTATAGAAATTAAATACATTAATACCCTTAAAAATCCATTATCTTAACAATAATACCACATCATTATTTATGCGACTCTTACTTTTGAAAATTGAGATAATAAATAAAATTCCACATGAAAAAAATAACAGTGTTGTTATTATTATTTTATCTTGTTCCAACTAGTTAAATGAAAATTTACCATCTTGAAAATAATTATTTTACTATGAGACTGTCCTTGGTATGCTCTAACTCCACTTATTTTTATTCAATACTGGATTAAATAAATAAATATTTTATTATATTAAATAAATATTTTACTTACAAAGTTGTAAATAAATATTTATTAATTGAATAATAAAATAAATATATATTATTTTACTTATAATCCACTGAATAAATATTTATTCAATTTATGCAGTCATTCTACTTTGAATAAAATTATTCCATATTCTTGAGAATAATATTTATTTCATTTATTAAATCAAAATTGAATTAAATATAGATGAAAAAAACACTTATTGTGTGACCCTATAGGATTCTTTCTCATTGGTATTAGGTAGGGTTACCCAAATTACAAGACTCTAATCCATAAATGGGTCAAGACAACCAAGAGAAATAACATAATGTCTCAAAATTAACATCCACATATGAACAATTCATGTGTAAAATAATACCTTTGTCTCAATATCTCATCAAGAAGGTATCGTGATAGTGCCATCAACCATTGTGCTTGATACGTCATCTTTCACTACCTGAAATTAACTCATCATTACACCATGGCCATGGTTTTTTGCATGATGGTTCTATTTAAATAAAACGAACGAGATATCATCTTCAATAAATTCAATGGAAAAATACTTCCTCGATGTATCCATTATTAACATGCCACTCATGACACATCCAACATAACCTACTTCCCGCTAACATATGGCTTGACTGTTATTATTAGAAAATCAATGTGTGTGAGTCGTGACACGTATTAAGGATAATAATAATGTCTGTGTACCATTACAAAATATCCCATATATGAATATCTGATGACACCAAACCATTAAAAATTCCTACTTGAGGGTCTATTCTAATAATCTCCCGTCCTGGAGATTACCAAGTGAAATCCTTATGAAAAGAATTATAATCTTCTTATGAGAAATCACACATCAAAATCTATATTATATGTGTCCCTTCATAGTATTTAATCCAAACATAGAACTATATTTAAGAATATTATTTTATAATTTCATGGATATCATTGTAGCAGGGAACTTCCATGACTTTATCATTGCAACAAATACTCTAGGACATTCTTACATCATAGTTATACCGAACAAAGAACAATATGTAATAATATATTTAATATTTAAAAACATTAAATATCCATTTAATCAATGTTAAAATAGGTGGTTCTTGGACACCAACTCTAACAAACTCCCACATGGACTAGATCCAACTGCCTACAAATTTCAGTCCACTAGACCTCACATAACGATCATGTCTTAGCTGAGTCATGGATTTAGTCAAGGGGTCCCCCAAATTTTCTTATGTTGAAATACTGCTCACTGAAAATTCACCACTATGAGAAAATCCATAATGTGATGATACATTTGAATTATTTTCTTCGTCTTCTAAAGTGGTCTTGGCTCATTTTCAAGATCCACAACTACAGTATTATCTCAATAAAGTGTTATTGGATCTTTGCTACTAAGTACCACAGTCAGCTCCTGGATGAAGCTTTTCATACAAAATACTTCTTTAACTTCCTTAGAATATGTGATATACAAAGACTCCACTATAGAATGTATGACCACACTTCTCATTGAGCTCTTATGGATTAAACTACCTCCATTCAAACTAAAGATGTATCCTGTTTACATCTTCATGTCATCCTGATCAGTCTGTAATCTAGAATGTGTATATCCTTTGATGAGTAGTTCCTTATTTACTCTATAAACAAGGAACATATCCTTAGTATTCCTCATATACATAAATATAGTCTTGACCACCATACAATGGTTGTAACCTAGGTAATCTTGACATCTTTCTATGTCACTCAATGCATAAGAAACATCTAGCCTAGTACATATCATGTCATAAATTACTGACCCAATCACTACTACATATTGAGTTCTTTCCATTATCTCTCTTTCCTCATCTGTATTAGGAATCATTTCATTGGAAATATGAATGCCATGTGACACTAGAAATAATCCCCTCATGGATTTTTCCATAATTAATATCTTCTATATCATTTCAATGTATATACTTTGACTTAGGACAAGTAGTCTCTTGGATCTATCACTACGGATCTTGATATGAATAATGTATGATTCTGTGACCAATTCCTTCATGGAGAAGCATTGATTCAACAATTACATAAAAAATTTAGGATTTCTATCATGTTTCCATTTAGTAATATTTCATCAACATATACTATTAGGAAAATGACCTCACTCCCAGTAAACCATTTATAGACACAAGCCTCACATTCATTCTTAATAAAATAAAATTCCATTATGGATTCATCAAAATGAATGTTCTATTGGTTGGATTTTTTTTTACCCATAAATGGATTTCTAAAACTTACATACCTTATTGGCATTATTTGGAGTCACAAACCCTTCATGTTGAGTCATGTAGACATCTTCTTGAAGGTTACCGTTGTGGAAGGCTGTTTTGACATCCATTTTCCAAATAACATATTTATGATAAGAATCAATGGAAAATAGAATTATGATGGATTTAATCATCATGGCTAGTGAAAATGTTTCATCATAGTTAATTCCATGCTGATATTTAAATCCTTTTGCAGCCATTCATGCCTTAAAAGTACTGAATTTTACTTTCATGTCCATTTTTCTCTTGAATACCAATTTGTAACCAACATGATTTACAAAAACTATTGGATCTACCAAAATATAGACTTTTTTTTACATGGAACCCATTTTAAGAATTCATGTAATCATTAATCTTTTCGACATGTGTGCCACTTACAACTTAATTTTTGGTTAAAGGTTTATTATTATACACTAATAATGATTTCATATCCTAGGTAACTGGAAACATGTACCATTGTTGTTCTTTAACCTCTCGTGTAATCGAATGTAGTTCTTGTGTCTCTGGAATAGATCTTTCTTTACTCTAGGATTTGTGGAATCTATTCATGTACCAGCTCTTGTGTACCTTGATCCTTGACTTCATCGAAGTATATCTTGACCCAACTATCTATTTTGAATATGAGCTCCCTCTTGAGGAAAAGGGCATGTCTTTCCACTATAACCATTTTTCATGTGGGGTTGTATAGGTAATATCACCTTTTTTCCCTAGGGTCTCCTATAAAGGTACACATTGTGCTTTGGGATGAAAGTTTGTTACCTAAAGAGGCCATAAAAAACTCTTAACTTCATATCACATGTAAATTAGATAACATAGATTTCATTCCACTCTAGACCTTGTATGGAATACCAGTTAACAATTTTTTTGGTACTTGTCTTAGTATGTGTGCTTCTGTTTGTAACAGATATCCTTAAAAGGATAATGGATGTATTTCATGGATAATCATTGATCTCACCATGTCCAACAAGGTGTGGTTCCTCCTTTCTCTCACACCATTACACTGGGTAATGTATGGAAGTGTGAGTTAGTATCAGATCCCAAACTCTTGTAAGTAGTCAATGAAGACTTGATTAAGATATTCTGAACCTCGGTCTGAGAAAAGTTTCTTAATCTTCTTAAAAATCTGGTTCTCAACCTCATTATTTTATTATTTGAAATTATAAATAGATTTATACTTATACTTCATTATGTATATATAACCATATCTACTAAAATCATCAGAAAAATATATTAAGTATGAGTACCAATGTAACACCCCAAGCTTCCACGGTACGTTTCACTTCGAATAATGCAATAGCGTGTGTTGTACGCAACCTCGAGCTCCAACACACACCACAACGAATTAAACTAGCCGTTGTAAATAGTAATACCTACTTTTTGAAATTTTATAAATTTTATTTATCAAAATGGACTTCATTTTTGGATTCGGAATATCAAAATTAGCCTATGTTGAATTTTTGGTATTTTTCTGAGAACATCTATTTTTATGAATAGTGAAAAATACTTAAAAACAACTTTTTTAATCAAAAAAATTTCTAGTGATAAATTATACTATTTAGTTGTTTTAAAGTATAATTAGAATATATTTTAACCATTTTATCCAATGGTGGTCATTAGAATTAATTTAACATTGAAATTTGACATAAACAATTGCCAATCTTTTGATATAAATTGTTTCTTAAAAACACGCTATTTATTGTAACAGCGGGAATTAATAATAAAATTAATTAATGCAACTTATATGTTTGTAATTTTGTAAAATAGACATCATTTTTGAATTAGGAATATCAATTATAGCTTAGGGTGAAATTTTGGCCTTATTCTGAAAAACTTCAATTTTTTATGAATAGTGAAACCACTAAGTGGTTGTTAAAAACTGATTTTTTCGTTAAAATGAAATATTACCACTTCTGTGATTTGATTTTCAAAAATCCTACATGCATGGTTGTCATTAAGAAGTAAAATTTTGTTCAATGAGATTAAAATAATTTTTGGTGAATAGTAACTTTTAAGGTCTTAATCGCGATTAGAGGTAATTAGTGTAGTTTAAGGTAAAATTAATGTTTTAATAATATGAGATGAGCTTGACACTTGTCCTACTCCTATTGGATGATTCATGGCCGACCAAAACAACCCATGGGTCAACTTGGGGACCCCATGGAGCCACTTTGGTTGGAAAATGACATTAATATTTATTTATTTAATTTTAAAATTAAATTGACACAAACACGAGTTTTTTTATTAAAACAGTTTTTAAGTGGGGTTACACAAGTCCAAATTTTGACTATAAATATTCATTAGAAAGATAAAAATATTTCCTACATCATAGTGTTTTTTTTATAATTTTTAGACATTAAATAAAGTAAATTATTTATAACATCATTATGATGCAGCGATGACCTCATTATTTAACGATTTTAATAAAATGAAAAGATAATGTAAATTACAAGGCATACACTTGTCCAAAGACTATTGGATGGGTATATTTCGAACCCTTATCACCTTATCCACGAATTATATAAGTGTGGGACCTTTAGAATCCGAAAAGCATTGTATAATAATGTAACATTTCAATCTTTCCAAAAGAGCCCCTCCTCTCCACTTGTAAAAGGCCCCCACCTCTCCCACCTAATTTACACTTTCAAGCCATTTGGCTCGGCCAACCTCTGCCCAAATACTCTCCCAACTTAACCCTATTACTCCTAGAAGCCTCACTTTGTGCAGAACTCTTCCCAAGGAAGCCTTTGGCTCAAATCAAAAAGAGTTACCCGATTTTGAGGTAATGTCTTCTCTAATGTTGTTTTGTTTTATTTTTCTTCTCCAACCCCCTAAACTCTTTTTATTCATTTCTTTTGTAACAAAACCAGTATCCTCAATATACTAGGATGTTGTTATAAGAAGTATTCTAGCTACACTTACACACACCTACATCTAATGGTTAAAGAACATACGGTTTCTGTGGATGGCGAATTTCTGCCTCACGAAACAATGATTGTTCAACACTCATATAACACCTTCAAAGGTGGACATTAAGATGTCACTATATTTATATATGATATAAAATATGTTTATGTTTTACTTATTCTTTTGTATTTCTCATTTATGGCATACTTCATGATTTCCATTATGGGTAAAATGCGATAATTTCATTTTAGGAAGTGCGGACTACTGCCCCCTCAAAGTGATTTGAATCGTTAATTCCATATGTGGGATGTATAAAGGATGGATTAAATGGTATTATACAATATATTATACTGTAATTATATTATAAATTTATATCATTATGATTTCATTCCATTAAATACGAAATAGAAATGAAAGTAGCGTTCATGCGTACGTACGGCTTACCGTCTCCATGAACGGTGCATTTCATTTCTTACCTCTAAATGTTGCGTGACATTATGAATGAATGTATATACTGTATATATATGATATATAAGATATCTACATCATGAATATAATTCTGGATATAATGGATATTTCACCACATTAACAACTTGTAATTATAAGAAGTTTATTTTTGACTCAAGTATCAATGATCGACAAAACGACCGTTATTAACTTAAATAATTAAATAATGTTCATAACATTGTAATAAGGGATATAAAAGGAAAAATTAACATGAAAAAGGTTATTAAGTAAATATAAATTAACTCTAGTTTATTATTCAGGAGGTTGAAGAACGGTCGAGTCAGGACAGGACGCAAGGTAAGGGAACTTCTTAACCCAACTTCCATGCTTTGGGTTAATCTCCTACTTTCAAATTATGTCATGATATTATTATGTCTTATTTTGTATTCTTTATGTGTACCTATAGTGAATACACATAATATATCTATTTTATTTTAAAAATGATCTTTTTAAGGACTTCGTCTCAATCTTCTTTCATTAAAGTATATTTGGTTTTATACACAAATTTCTTTTATACGGTGTATAAACCACTTTGACTTTTACGTTTATTCAAAAGGAATATTTTTTATATGAAGCGTTTACTAAACGACAAAAGGGAATGTTTTTGTCGTATGTATGCAGCGACAATGACTTCTCCGCCACCGTGACCACTATTTGAGTTTCGGCTTCCTCTACAAGCCATACCCTTTTTTTGAAGAATAAATACCATGTTATACTTTTCTTTTATTTTGGTATTGAAAATGGTTTTGAAAGAGTTTTTATTATATCAATGTGTTGTATTGATATCTTGTGATTGAAATGTGGAAATGTTATGTTTCCTTTATGCATGTTTTATGTGATACAATTATGTTATGGTTTATGAGATGTTTAAACCTGTTCATATGAGGAATGTATTGGACTTAATAAGTGATGGGTGGAGCCCGCTGTAGCTCCTCGATGCATCGGTAGGTCTCATGAGACAACTAGACGTGGAATTGGCCGAGGCCCTTTCCCAATTTGATTTATGGTTTTGGCCGAGGCCTTAATCATTTTAGACGTCTTGGCTGAGGCTTTGACAAGATGTTTCAGAATGTCCGGCATTATACATTCCCTCATTATGGAAGTGGTTATTGATATTTCATGTGATTATTCGACCAGTAGAATATCCATGTGAAGAAGTGAATGGCATTATCTCATTTTACATTTGCCATATTATGTTGATGTTCATGTTTAAAAGGCGTTTGTTTTAGTTATACATTGCCTTAAATTTTTATGTTTATTTATGAAAGCTTCCGCAATATTGTTATCCTTACTGAGCATCTGAGCTCACCCCTTTCAATGTTTTAATATTTTCCAGGATGTGAAGAAGTATTTTATGAATGAACTGCAGGGATTGTGAGAAGAGGATATGAGTATGGACTATGGAGACTTTGTTATTGTATTTTTTCACTTTATGATGTAATGTAACGTTTATGAATGTATCTAGTGTTTCCAAGGCTACTAAACTAATCGTTCTTTCGAAAATTGATCTTTTGTGATCATGCCAATGTTACGAAGTAATGCACCGACTCTGGGTATCTGGGGTCGGGGCGTTACAGTTGGTATCAGAGGCAGTTTAGTACTAACCTTGGAAGCTAGATGTAGATAAACTCTGATTAGAGCACATAGCCCAAAGATAGACTTTGAGGATTAGTATAGAAGAACTTCCTAGAATTTTGGTATTATAGAGATGTTATGATTTTTCCGAGCAATACATCCCTGTCTGGATACGAGCAGGTAGAGGTGGCTATGGCACAGATGTACCTAGGGGTAAAACCCGAAAACACCTCTTTGAACTAGACTCGAACGGGAACTGGTGCATGACAACGGGCCTTGCTGCACTCTTGGTTTCGGCAATCCCGGGGGATATGCTTAGGATAATTCTCATTTTATTTACAAACCACTATGAAGGGTTATGTGTATATACTTCCTCAAAGAAAACATTTCTTTTTATGATTATGGATTATATCCATAAATAGTTCAATTTATGTAAAGTGTTTTACAAGTATGGAATTTTGTATTTTGATTCATAAACTAATCTAGTTTATGCCATTGTTTAGAAATGGAACCTAGTGGAAGGAATGGAAACCGTATCAATGCACGAACTCCTTGTAGGGATTTCCCTCCTGCTCAAGATAATTATTGTGGATCTGGAGATACAACTGGTGCTGATCAACTAATTACCATACTGGGAAAACTCACTCAGGTTATGAATAATAACCTTACTCGTATGGATCACCCTGATCCGAAATGTGGAGGATCAATGCTAGACCGTTTCATGAGGCAACAACCACCAACCTTCAATGGGAGTACAAATCATATAGTAGCTGAGCAATGGATAAATTACTTAGAGAAAATATTCCATTCCTTGGGGAGTAGTGAAATGGAGAAGGTTGTCATGGCAGTTTACCGCCTCACTGGAGATTCCGATCAGTGGTGGTCACTGATTCAAAACACAAAGGAAGATGATGACGTATCGAATATGGAATGGAGGGAGTTCAAAGAGCTTTTCTTAGAAAAATACTTTCCTCGTGACCATCGAGCAGATATGGAAAGGCAATTTCTGAGTCTGAGGCAGAAGGAGGATGAGAATGTCGTAAAGTATGAGGCTAACTTTACAAGGTTAGCGAGGCATGCTTCCGATTATATACGTAACCCAAGGAGTAATATTGATCGTTTCTTTTATGGGTTAAAACCATTTCTCCGTCGAGCTTTAGTATCACAATCCTTCTCATCATACGAAGATATTGTCTCGTGTGCTATCAAGATAGAAAAGGAATTCTCTAAGACTTATGACAACAAAGTAAAGCAAGATAAGAAGAGAATGGTGGAACAAGAGACAGATAAAGGGAAAAAGGGAAAGAAGGATTTTCCATTATGTGATAATTGTGGGAATAATCACCCTGGTAGTGCCTAAAAGGAATGGGAGTTTGTTATAAATGTGGAGAAAAGGGTCACCAAGCTCGTGATTGCAAGGGGAAGAAAGAGGCTGTCAAAGTTGAATGCTACAATTGTAGGGAAATGGGGCATTATGAAAATGAATGTCCTAAGCATCAAGGAAACTTACCTCAGAAAAGGCCAAGGGATCAAGGCCAATCTTATGTTGTGACTACAGTTGAAGCGGAATAATTAATGTATTGGTGCTTTTGGACTCAAGGATTATATTCTGGTTATAAGAATAATGTGATATATATATATATGGCTTGTACTGTAGTACTTTTTGATTTCATTAAGGTTTTAATATGATTAAGGTAATCATATTTTTAGTATGTGACAATAAGAGAAACTTTTCTTTGTTTGGGGAATCTGATGTTACAATTGATTTTGGAATTAAGAGACCTTTTAGAGAGAGTCTGGACAGAGGTATTTTGGATAACTATAAAGGTTGGAGTGGATTAAGTTGATCTTTGGATAGTATTGTTTATGGTTAAAGCATTTCTGAAGATTATTTTTGGAATATTATAATACTATATTTTTAGGAAAAGGACAACCTGCAGGGTGGGGAATAACTCGTCGCATCGGAAAAAGCTGTAGGAATCGAACCCACAACCATAGTGCGACAAGCCTTTATTTCCTACCACTAGCCTACAGGAAGTCCCTGGTTATTACAAAATAGTTTTACTAATCTAAATGGCATGTGTTAATATTTGGAACCTTATACAATTAGGATAAAAAGAATATTTTTGAGTTCTGTTACCATTTGGAGTAAAAGACGGGTTTGTGGTAAAAATTTATTAACAAATGAAAGTATACATAACAAGTATGTATATTCCCTTACGTTCTTAGTAAATCTCTTAAATAAATTCCTCAACAATATAAAAGGTAACTTAAAACAAAAATGTTGTCGGTTAACTTTTCCAACTGGGGATTGAATGACCGTTTAACCAGTCACAAGTTTGTGATTTTCTTATAGTTAAACTTTCTCCTAATCCTGATTTCTATAACTCTCCATCAGACCTTGATGGTTTGTTTCTCCTCCATATCCATATTTTCATAGAATCCTATAATGGGCTATATCGGGTGACCTTTGTACGTATCTTGCTTTCTTTTAATGTTATATATTTATTAACCTTATTTCCGATGTGGGTTTTCCTCAAAGGTGTTTTCTCTTTTCAAGATTTTATTTTCAAAGAAAAATTTCAATTTGCGAGGACGCAATTTATTGAAGGAGGGGAGAATTTAACACCCCAAGCTTCCACGGTACGTTTCACTTCGAATAATGCAATAGCGTGTGTTGTACGCAACCTCGAGCTCCAACACACACCACAACGAATTAAACTAGCCGTTGTGAATAGTAATACCTACTTTTTGAAATATTATAAATTTTATTTATCAAAATGGACTTCATTTTTGGATTCGGAATATCAAAATTAGCCTATGTTGAATTTTTGGTATTTTTCTGAGAACTTCTATTTTTTATGAATAGTGAAAAATACTTAAAAATAGCTTTTTTAATCAAAATAATTTATAGTGATAAATTATACTATTTAGTGGTTTTAAAGTATAATTAGAATATATTTTTACCATTTTATCCAATGGTGGTCATTAGAATTAATTTAACATTGAAATTGGACATAAACAATTGTCAATCTTTTGATATAAATTGTTTCTTAAAAACACGCTATTTATTGTAACAGCGGGAATTAATTATAAAATTAATTAATGCAACTTATATGTTTGGAATTTTGTAAAATAGACATCATTTTTGAATTTGGAATATCAATTATATCTTAGGGTGAAATTTTGGCCTTATTCTGAAAAACTTCAATTTTTGATGAATAGTGAAACCACTAAGTGGTTGTTAAAAACTGATTTTTTCGTTAAAATGAAAAATTACCACTTCTGTGATTTGATTTTTAAAAATCCAACTTACATGGTTGTCATTAAGAAGTAAAATGTGGTTCAATGAGATTAAAATATTTTTTGGTGAATAGTAACTTTTAAGTTCTTAATCGCGATTAGAGGTAATTATTGTAGTTTAAGGTAAAAATAATGTTTTAATAATATGAGATGAGCTTGACACTTGTCCTAATCCTATTAAATTATTCATGGCCGACCAAGACAACCCATGGGTCAACTTGGGGACCCCATGGAGCCACTTTGGTTGGAAAATGACATTAATATATATTTATTTAATGTTAAAAATAAATTGACACAAACATGAGTTGTTTTATTAAAACAGTTTTTAGGTGGGGTTACACAAGTCCAAATTTTGACTATAAATATTCATTAGAAAGATAAAAAGATTTCCTACATCATAGTAATTTTTTTATAATTTTTAGACATTAAATAAATTAAATTATTTATAACATCAGTATGATGCAGCGATGACCTCATTATTTAACGATTTTAATAAAATGAAAAGATAATGTACAATCCAAGGCTTACACATGTCCAAAGTCTATTGGATGGGTAGATTTCGAACCCTTATCACCTTATCCACGAATTATATAAGTTTGGGACCTTTATAATCCGATAAGCATTGTATAATAATGTAACATTTCAATCTTTCCAAAAGAGCCCCTCCTCTCCACTTATAAAAGGCCCCCACCTCTCCCACCTCATTTACACTTTAAAGCCATTTGGCTCGGCCAACCTCTGCCCAAATACTCTCCCAACTTCCCCCTCTTACTCCTAGAATCCTCAATTTGGGCATAAATCTTCCCAAGGAAGCCTTTGGCTCAAATCAAAAAGAGTTACCCGATTTTGAGGTAATATCTTCTCTAATGTTGTTTTGTTTTATTTTTATTCTCAAACCCCCTAAACTATTTTTATTCATTTCTTTTGTAACAACACCAGTATACTCAATATACTAGGATGTTTTTATAAGAATTATTCGAGCTACACTTACACACACCTACATCTAATGGTTAAAGAGCATACGGTTTCTGTGGATGGCGAATTTCTGCCTCACGAAACGATGATTGTTCAACACTCATATAACACCTTCAAAGGTGGCCATTAAGATGTCACTATATTTATATATGATATAAAATATGTTTATTTTTTACTTATGCTTCTGTATTTCTCATTTATGTCATACTTTATGATTTCCATTATGGGTAAAATGCGATAATTTCATTTTAGGAAGTGCGGACTACCGCCCCCTCAAAGTGATTTGAATCGTTAATGCCATATGTGGGATGTATAAAGGATGAATTAAATGGTATTATACACTATATTATACTGTAATTATATTATAAATTTATATCATTATGATTTCATTCCATTAAATACGAAATAGAAATGAAAGCAGCGTTCATGCGTACGTACGGCTTACCGTCTCCATGAACGGTGCATTTAATTTCTTACCTCTAAATGTTACGTGACATTATGATTGAATGTATATACTGTATATATATGATATATATGATATCTATATCATGAATATAATTCTAGATATAATGGATATTTCACCACATTAACAACTTGTAATTATAAGAAGTTTATTTTTGACTCAAGTACCAAAGATCGACAAAACGACCGTTATTAACTTAAATAATTAAATAATGTTCATAAAATGGTAATAAGGGATATAAAAGGCAAAATTAACATGAAAAAGGTTCTTAAGTAAATATAAATTAACTCTAGTTTATTATTCAGGAGGTTAAAGAATGGTTGAGTCAGGACAGGATGCAAGGTAAGGGAACTTCTTAACCCAACTTCCATTCTTTGGGTTAATCTCCTACTTTCAAATTATGTCATGATATTATTATGTCTTATTTTTTATTCTTTATGTGTACCTATAGTGAATACACATAATATATCTATTTTATTTTAAAAATGATCTTTGTAAGGACTTCGTCTCAATCTCCTTTCATTAAAGCATATTTGGTTTTATAGACAAATTTCTTTTATACGGTGTATAAACCACTTTGACTTTTACGTTTATTCAAAAGGAATATTTTTTATACGAAGCATTTACTAAACGACAAAAGTAAATGTTTTTGTCGTATGTATGCGGCGACAATGACTTCTCCACCGTCGTGACCACTATTTGAGTTTCGGCTTCCTCTACAAGCCATACCATTTTTTTGAAGAATAAATACCATGTTATACTTTTCTTTTATTTTGGTATTGAAAATGGTTTTGAAAGCGTTTTTATTATATCAATGTGTTGTATTGATATCTTGTGATTGAAATGTGGAAATGTTATGTTTCCTTTATGCATTTTTTATGTGATACAATTATGTTATGGTTTATGAGATGTTTAAACCTGTTCATATGAGGAATGTATTGGACATAATAAGTGACGGGTGGATCCCTCTATAGCTCCTCGATGCATCGGTAGGTCTCATGAGACAACTAGACGTGGAATTGGCTGAGGCCCTTTCCCAATTTGATTTATGGTTTTGGCTGAGGCCTTAATCATTTTAGACGTCTTGGCCGAGGCCTTGACAAAATGTTTCAGATTGTCCGGCATTATACATTCCCTCATTATGGAAGTGGTTATTGATATTTCATGTGATTATTCGACTAGTAGAATATCCATGTGAAGAAGTGAATGGCATTATCTCATTTTACTTTTTCCATATTATGTTGATGTTCAAGTTTAAAAGTCATTTTTTTTAGTTATACATTGCCTTAAATTTTTATGTTTATTTATGAAATCTTCTGCAATATTGTTATCCTTACTGAGAATCTGAGCTCACCCCTTTCAATGTTTTAATATTTTCCAGGATGTGAAGAAGTATTTTATGAATGACCTGCAGGGATTGTGAGAAGAGGATATGAGTATGGACTATGGAGACTTTGTTATTGTAGTTTTTCACTTTATGATGTAATGTAACATTTATGAATGTATCTAGTGTTTCCAAGGCTACTAAACTAATCGGTTTTTCGAGACTTGATCTTTTGTGATCATGCCAATGTTACGAAGTAATGCACCGACTCTGGGTAGCTGGGGTCGGGGCGTTACAACCAACCCCTTGCTTAAACCAGAAATGGTCCACACACATCAGTATGAACAAATTAAATAATCTTATTGGCCCTATTACCTTTCCCACTAAATGGGTATTTTGTCATGTTTCCCTGTAAGCATGAGTAACATACACCAAGTTGTTTTAGTTCAAAAGAACCAAAATATCTATATTGATGTAACTTTGTCAAGTGTTTCTCATTTACATGACATAGTCAGGGACGCCAATATTTAGTCTGATATGAGTCACGAAAAGTTTGTTTGTTATCAATTTCCATTACATGGTTTATGTAATCCAACACATAAAGACCATTGTATAAATGATCCCTACAAAAAAAATTCTATCTTCGTAAAATTAGAAACATTTATTTAAAAATTTGAAAACAAAATCCATCAATATCTAATATGGATAAATAAATAATTTTTTTAGTCAATGATGGCACAATAAAAACCTTTAACACCATGATTGTCACAATTGGCAATGTGAGGTGGTAGTCCCTGATAGCTATTGCAAAAATTCTAACTCTATTGGATTCTCATAGAACTACCTCCTCCCGGTAAATTTTTCCTGAATCTACATGGTTCTTATATTTGAATACATATGTGATCATAAAAAGATGTATCTAATACCCAAGTTGTAAAAACTGATAAATTACACTCAATAACAGATTCACATGAAGATTCCCACTACTTCTTTGGTTGGGCGATGTTTTTATTTCCACATCCCTTCTAGCCACATGAAAAACATATATCCTTCTATTCCCTTTAACACCCATTGATATTCTTTTTTTAGAATGGTGTGAAGAATATTTGGGCTTAAACCACTTTTCCTTCCCTTTCCACTTATAAACCATAAGAAAAGAAGGCTTCTCACACATTATATCTTTTTCTACATGGGGAATGAGGATAAAAATACCAGATAAGAACTTTCCAATGTTGTTCATATTAAAATTAACTAAAATTATGTAGATTCTCTGAGGGAGTGATGCAAGAATGAGATGGGTTCCCAATTATTCAGGTAGTTTAAACCATAGAACCTCCAAGTACTCAATGAATCTAATGAACATGAATACATGATGCCCAGCTGAATCACCCTCTTTAAGCTTACTCTAAAAAAGTGCCTTGGATTTCGCAAACCTTTCGTATCTTTCTCTCTATTGGTAAATACCATGGAGGTGCTAGATCATTTTAGAAGAATCCATGTTTTTGTGAGACTTCATGAGCTCACAAGACATTGATGATAGTGTAAATCATTAAACACCAACCTCATAATTCATATGGTAATCATAGAAAATGAAATATTTATCACTCACCTCTTCAGCTGGAGGATCTAGTAATGCTGACTCCAACACCTAAGGATTCTGTTCATGAAGTAGAATAACACAAAGGTGTCTAAACCATTCTTGGATGTTTTTACCAGTGAGGATGTTGTCCATATCAATAATTGATCACATTAATAGTGTGGTTGATGATATTTTCATTTTATTCTATAATTAAAATATCATATCATTAGTATTTTCTTGGTTACATTTTATGATAAATTATAAATTATTTTATTATGTCTCCAACTATTTTATCATGTACTAATGTCTCTCCTGATTGAACTCGGAATGTTCAGTTTCCATGGCATTCTAGTTTAATGTATCCATATTCCTCTTTTCAGAACTCCAAATAGGGTTGTTCAAGCTATTTGAAGTTATTTAGGTTGGAAGGTCTTTTTTAAATGTGGGATTGCATCTCCTTGATCTGTTTAGTGGACTCCCCAATCCTAAAATCATGACATGGATTTCTTCAACTCTTCCCTCAAATATTACACCATTCCTAGAAAGGGACACTCCTCTGGATGCAATATGGTTATGTCAACCGAAAACCTTTCATAAGGGATTCCTATATAAAATTAAGTTCCCTAAAAAAATGGTTGGTCAAACACATTGTTTTAATGACTCTTTCCCTTTATCAAGTAATGAATTACTTAGTCTAACTTAATATTTTATTGAGGGATATTTGTATCTTATGCGTAAATTGGTAATTACCATTATCACATGATTTTTAATAATAATTGGAACTTACATAATTTATTTAACATGTCTTGATAATATTTACACATAACCCTATTTTATTCTACTTTCATCTTGCATGCTAGTTAGTTTATTAATTATATGATCACAACAACATATCCACTATGAAAAAACCATGCAAGTGACAAAAATAAAATATTTTAATGGGAATGATCATGAGATTTTCTAATGGTTAGTTTATTTACTAGTTGATAAACTAACCCTAACCTAGGTAGTAAACACCTTGAACATTTTAGGATTATGTTTATAGCTTTCCACATATCAACCTTTGTATCTCTAGGGATTGGTTTCACCTCATCTCCAGCCTGAACAGCCTCCACTGTCTTAGGAGATCCATCCATTACATATGATTTCTAACTCACATGAAGGTGAGGGGTAAAAAGGGGGTTACATTAAACAAACCATGTTCATGTTGGAACAACATATTAAAGAGGAGTGATAGCATGCAAGACAATAATTAATTTAATAAAAAATTAAATAGGAAATGAATCACATACAAGATATAGTCTAGCTCAGGATCATCTACATACATTCAATGAGTTACGTATTTAATAAAATAAGCATTAAATTTATTAATAGTGTTTATTATGATAAATTAAACTCAAATAAAATTAATAATTATATATTATTAATCATTCCATTTATCTTAATACTTTTCCAAATTTTCTTAAGATTCTCATCCTTGTACAAAAATTCACATCGGAGGTAACCTAGTGAATACCTTTTCGAATCTACCCAAACAGTATTATTTTCGTATACAATTTTAATCTTCTGTCATATGGAATACATGATGATTCAATTGATAGAGTAATAAACAGTAATACAATTTATACATGATACATAGTTCCAAATATCTAACAAACATTAATGTTTTAACGTTTTGTAATTTGGTAAAGTACATGGCATGTAGTTACGACTACATGGCATGTCCTACCTTCACCTAATTTCATAAAGTACATGCATATGGACTCGTAATGTGAAGCTTAAATCAGGAAAATTAGATTACATGGTGCGTATAGTGGGCTACACATCATGTTTTCTCTGCATTACATGGTTATCACATGGAAAAATTTGTGTATGGGATACATGGCTTTGCCCTTAACTCGCAGGGACTACACGCCATGTTCAGTGGTCCACACAGTGTGTAATATAGTAAGTGTGTGCATATATGACCCATTAAACATAGTATGTAAAATGAATTACTCTGAATGTAATAAATACACATGGCTTGAGTAATTACATAATTACTCCAGATGCACTAAACATGACCACACGATGGGTAATCTGGATTACCCAGGATGTATGGAATAAAACACAATGTGTAGGTTCAAACACACATTGTGTACCTTCATGCCACCAGGGCAGATTCATCGGCACCTCCTAATGAGTTCCTTGCTTTATTTTTAATCTAATAAATAATCATTTCTATGAAATATGCACGAAATTAAAAAAAATGTAAAACATATCTCAAAATTTTATATTTTCTTGAATTGAAAAACTAAATTACTAAATTTTTAATCATCAATGATAATTAAATTATGATAAATAATGATGAGATCGCCCGGATACCACTTGAAGGATCTGGGAATAGCAGAACCACAATATTGGGTGGGGCCCAAAATTTCCTTTTCTATAATCGATGTCTAATCTGGGATCAATATGATGATGAATTCCATCATCCACAAATTAAAATCAAATATTTAGGCAAAATAATAAAGGTGTCAGATCCAAGAGATGCAGGCTCCTGCACATCATGTTTATAATTAATTTAATTAATTTCATAATGAAAAGAATACATTGATCATTGGTACATTCTTATTTGATTATGTTGATCATCTAAAATAGTACTTCTAGATTGTATCATTGTGATTATGAGGATCCAAACCATAATCCATCTATTGGTGATCCACACATTCTCTAATGGCCTTAGATCGACACCACTCGTTCTCTTGGTGCTATCATGGAGTAGTGAGTGTCTTGTGTCGGTTGTTCTTGATCACTTGTTCTTTATTCATGAAAAACATCTTCCGTTCAAGAGAGGAGAGGGAAGATTATTAGATAGATAAAATTTTTGTCTCAAAAATACTTAATTCTATGGGTGTGTAGTTCACAAATGGAACAACAGACGTACATGTCTATTTATCGACAAGGGGATTCAGTTACTATATATAATTGCGTAATAGAAATTAGATACATTTAAATTCATAGAGAAAACCCATGATCATAATAATAATAACACCAAATCATTATTTATGGTGCACCAACCTTTTCAAACTGAATAATAAATAAAATTTTACAACACAAAATAATATCAGCATTATTATTATTTTGACTTGGGCAAACTAGTTATATAATTATTTACCCTCTTATAAATAATTTTTTTACTATCATACTAGCCATGGTCCACTTGAAATACACATCCATTTATTGAACACGTGAATAAATAAATAAATAATTTATTCTCATAAATAAATATTCTATTTACAAACTAATAAATAAATATTTATTAAATAATCCATAAAATAATCAAACATATTTTACTCAAAATTCGGTGAATAAATATTTATTTAATTTATGCAATCATTTTATAATGAATAAAATTATTCCATAATCTTGAAAATAATATTTATTTCATTAATTAAATTCAAGTAAAATATAAATAAGACCACCGAAAACGCATAGTGTATGACCCTCTAGGATTCATTCTCATTGGCATTAGGCAGGCATGCCTAAAGTCTAAGAGAACTATCTAGAAACGGGGAAAGGAACCCAAGAGAACGAACTTAAAGTCAAAAAAAATGACATCCACATATGAAAACTCACTCTCTAATATAATCCATTTGTCTCAATATCTCATCATGCAGGTTTCATGATAGTGTCATCAAACTTTGTACTTGATATGTAATTCTTTAACTACCTAAAATAAACTCATCGTTAAACCATGGACTTTGAATTTTGTGTGATGGTTCTATTTCAATCAAAGGGGTGAAATAACAACATCCATAAATAGAAGGGAAAAATCCATCCTAGACTTATCTATTAAAAACATACCACTCATGACACACCCAAAATACCTGGCCTCCCACAAACATATGGAATTTTGGTTTTCATTAATAATTAAAAAATTTCATGTCATGACACATATTATTGATAATATTAATCTCTATGGACCATTACACATGCTTCTATATATGAATATCTGATGACACCAAAACATGGGTAATTTCTACTGGCGAGTCCATTCTCATAATCTCTCATCTTGGTGATTACCAAGGAAAAACATCATGAGAGGAAGTCTCATCTACATATGTGTACACTCACCTAACAATATATATATTATTTGTCTCATCATATTATATCCATCAACTGTATAACTATATTTAAGAAAATTGTTATAGCATTTCAGGTTTCTCATCATAGCAGGGAACTTCCATGACTTTATCAATTCAACATATACTTTACGACATCATAGCTTTATATTCATGAAGAACAATGATCAGTACATAATATGATTTTTAATATTTACATACATTAAATATCCATGAAATCAATGCACAAAAAGTTTTTTCTAGGATACCAACTCAAACACAGATGTTTCCCAAGACACCAACTACAGATCTCCCAAAGACTAGGTTGGGCATTTCCTTTCCTCAGAATTGAGCCCTTTTCCCAATGGATGTCACTCCTAAGGGGTGGGGTGGATTTTATGACACTCGCCAAATGAGAATGTGTAAATACCCATGGGATAATGTTCCCAAAAAGGGTATTATTTTCTATACAATGAAAAGGAAAATGAAGGTGTCTAAGATCATGAAGATCAGGTAAGCCTCTAAACGACATGGGATTATAGGAAATACATAAGATAATGTGAATGTATCTTGCATAGCCCATGACCTATAAGAGATCAAATATACCCCCTTTGATAAGAACTTTTCCACTATTAAAGGTGTGTGAGAGACTCACTGATCATGAGGAAACTAATAGATGAGTTCCTACGGATCAGGTGACATATCTGTCGACGGGCACCTAAAAACCCCTCAAAATATCCATTTAAAATAACTATAAAAATATAAAAGATGGGGAAGCCTTTTTCATTTGTAAATCTACAAGTGATGATCCCATACAGTTCACAACACACTATAGAAGGTCTAGTGAAATGTACACCTAGTCACGCAAGAGCCCACTGGCATATCACCTTTATCATGTGAAGGGCATTAGATATGTACATGCTATATTGTAATACCCTTTGGCTCTAAATACAAAACAATGGTTGAACATTATAATGCCCACACGTCGATATGAGACCCATGATTGGTGATGTGATGTATCATGGATAGGGAGAGTTGTTTTCTTCAATATCACTCACACAACTATGAGAGATACCCCACCATTGTAAAATAAGGATAAAAACAAAAAAATGTGATAAAGGGAGATTATTTGAAGGGGAAGATACACTTGTTTTATATGAATGGAGTTATGTGCCTTTGGTGACCACCATTGATCATGTGATGGGCCCCTCCACAAGCTCGCATGGCCTCACAAATACCAATCAATATATTGTCCTAATCTTATGAAGGCCCCTAGACAATCCACCTTTGTCTCATGGAAGGTCCCTAATAAGTATCATTTGGCCACACAAATTCCTTTCCAAAGAAATCCTGATGGTGAAAATTATTAGACATGTCATACAAACCTTATGGAAGTTCCTTGACATGTCAACATGGTTAGTAAATATCAATTAGATTGACATTGGTCCATTAAAATTAGAAAATGAGAAACACTCCCATGGTTGGAAGCATCCTTTGTTGCCACTAGGATGGCCAACAGTAGGTTCATGCGAAGGTGTGTAACTCCAAGCCCCTCAAATCACTGCATATCAAATCTATGAGATACATTCCACACAAGTTGGAACCAAACTAGGGTATTGAGGCCTATAAATACCTCCCCATCAACACAAAAAAGTATTTGATATGGATGCACCCTAAATCCCTCACACAAGGGACATCAAGTGAAGAATTATTGGTGTGATTAATCATGTGATAGAAATGTCTTCCACTGGGTAATAATATGGGGAATGACACACGGTGTCATGAAATATACATATGGGCATCAGGTGATCACCCATAGATCATGTGAAAGACTTATATTAGGTCAACCAGAATATATGAAAGACATCCTACATATCATCTAGGTCACGTGAAACCTAAAACAGATAACACTAAACAAATCTATGTAACATGTTCAAAACATTTTTGAATAAAAACTAGGGGTGGGAGGATTTTGTGAATAATATATATGTTGATCCTCATGATCTTCACATCACACATATAGATCATGAGACTTCACTGGGACAAGTCACCCAAGTCAGGAAACATCCAATAAATATACCATTTGGATCATGTAATGTCCTCTAGAGAATCCAAGAAAGTCACATGATGCACAGGGGGCATGCCCCCAAGGTCCTGTAAAGCCTTCCTAGCTTTCCATCCAAATTCTGTAATGTCCTTAGGCATGTCTCCCAGATTATACGATGACACTAGTGTATGTCAGAATTTTATCACCAAGACTTCTAGGCATACATTCCCGATCTCATGGAACACTCCATGTTTATAACCTAGGTTTCATGATGACACTAGTACATTTCATCTAGGTCTTGTGAAGACACCAAAACATAGAAACTAGGGACATGCAATTTTATTCAGGAATCCTTGGCCAGGTCTTGCGAAACCAACCAGGACATGTCATCCAGCTCTTGCAATGACACTTGGGCAGGCCAATACAGATCATGCATGGTTATTTGAATAGGTTTTCCTATATCTTGTTGTGTCTATAAGACGTGTTACCCAAGATCATGTGATGGATTCCATAAATACCATTTAGATTACGAAATGTCTATCATAAAAGTAAACTGAATTATTCTATTATCTTTAGGAATATACCCAATAAATGTCCATACATCCTTAGATATGTGTAGAAATCCCCAAAAATGATAGGAAGATAATAAAGTAGTACAGGAATACAACCAGGTCATATCAAGGAGAAATCCCTAGACATGATTACCTTGTCCAATGACTCCAATATCAAGGAATCCTTAGTTTGTAAGGCATGATCTGTTGCATGGTATAATTGTCCCAATGCTCATTCAGCCTCACTATTTAAAACCCTATTAATATAATTGTGATGACTCTTATTCACGATATATCCAAGACATTTTCGATGTCTCTCTACAAACTGAGCTCAAATAAGACACTTTACCTCATTTTATGTCCCCTCTATGTCTCTGACATTATAACCATCCAGACCACATTTCTCCCATGTATTTACCATTCCTCCTCATCCACCAAAACGTTTAATTAAGAAACTAAACTATATTGACTATGATTACTATTATAATCAGGATATGTAGGATTCATTCCTATTGATAAAGATCCAGATTGAACATCCAAATGGATTTTCCAACACATAAGTCCCACACCCATATGTAGTGAAACTAATTACATGTTATCCCTTGTTTCCAACAATGATCATGGATCATGTGGGCTTATAGAGTTAGAATGATCATATAATTCACATCATGAATTTATAATAGCTATGGAAACATAAATGTGTAATCCCCGATCAGTGGAATGATATGGCTTCTCTCATATAAGGGTATGTACCGTGGGGAAATTACCAACATCATCATTGCACAATGATAACTATGATCCTGAAATGAGCATGATACATAGGATTTATCCTTATGCTTTGAGTGTGAAATCATGGTTCCTAATTTTCCTCATATATTTCCATTTTACATTATGTTCAACTACACAGTATTAATTAATTAATTTTGTTTTTATTTTGTCTATAAATAGTATAACTTTTATTACATATAATTGATCGGTCCCATCCTCAGCCTATTAATTACATACTTGGATGAAATAAAATTACGAAGTGTCTGGTTACAAAACATTAATATATAAGAATCATCCCACCAATGGGAAATGAATGTAGAACCACAGATGGACTGGTGATTTTGTTTGGGATCGATCTTTCTCTTAGATCAGTGCTTTATGGTGTTGTTTTTTTCCTGATACCCTATTTTTGGGTTGATGTTTTTATGGTGGAATGTGGCTTTATCTCCCCGGTTGATGAAGATGTGGTATCTGGTATTGTACCCTCGTGAGGCATCTATCCTCATTTAAATTCTCTAACTTCATTTTTCATTACCCATTCAAAGTCAATATAGTATGTGTGTCCTCAAGGATGATATGGGAGGTTCATTTTGATTAGATTATGGTCTCTGAGAAAGGGTTGGCTCATCAAAAAAAGTTTGTAAGTCTGTGAAATTTTTTTATGATGATTTTATGGAATCAAAGTCAGAGATATATGGCAATGATATGAAGACAACTATGGTGAATAGTCAGTGACGATTTTGAGAGGTTGAATGATCTTCTGGTTTTGATTGCTCTGATCATCATCTCTAGTAGTTATGGATGAAAATAAAGATAGAGGTGGTAAACATATTAATGATTATATATGGAAGAATATGTGATCTTCTTATGTGATTGCCTCAGAGTTTGAATCTACCTTGGGTATTATTCTTGTTTTTTTGAATTTTGAATTTTGTTTTCAGATATTGTTCTTGAAAATCCCACTTGGTGTATGGGGATACCACTTTAACTTTTTGTGGATATTTTAAAAATAATATATATATATATATATATACGTTTCTATCAGTCATTACTAATTATATAAAAATATTGGTATTTGTTACTAATTATTGTTAATTACTTTTAATTATTAAAAATTACTAGTAATTACTCCTAATTGTTACTAATTGTTTCTAAATATTGGTAATTATAACTAATTATTACATTTTATTTGTAATTATTTCCTTGTGTTTTGTTTTATTTTTACGTATTACTTATTGTTTTTAAATAATTTGAAATTATTACCAATCTTTGGTAATTATCGTTAATTATTATTAATTTTTACAAATTATAAGTAATTATTGTTAATTATTAGTAATTATTAATTAATATCTGTAATTATTACTTATTATTGGTAATTTATACTAACTATCATCAATTGATGGTAATTATTTCAAATTATTTTCATTAATTACTAATTGTAACAAATTATTCGTAATAATTGGTAATAATTGGTAATTATTGGAAATTATTGGAACTTATTGTTAATTTTAAATAATTATTTGCCATTTTTACTAGTTTATTGTAATTATTAGTAAATATCACCAACTTTATTTAATTATTGGTAAATATTGCTAATTTATACTAATTATTTGAAATTATTGAATATTATTATTTACTATGGCTAATTATTGGTCATTATTTGAAATTATAACTAATTATTTTTTAACATTGGTAATTAGTTGTAATTACTGGTAAGTATTTGAATTTATTGGTGATTATTTGTAATTGATACTAACTATTACAAATTATTTAAAATTATTACTAATTATTGGTAATAATTAAAAATTATTGGTAATTAATTTTTTTTGGTATTTACTAAAAATAATTTGTAATCATTAGTAATTATTTTTAATTAGTATTAATTTCATATTATAATATAAAATTATTAATAAATAAGACTTATTATTGGCGGTTATTTCTAATGACTGAAAATTATTGGTTATTATTGGTAATTATTAATAATAATGGCTAATTTTTGTTAACTAATGGTAATTATTTCGAATTATTGGTAATTATATATAATGATTACTATTTATTTGTAATTATAGATAATTATTACTAATTATTGGTAATAATTAGTCAGTACTGTTAATTATTACTAGTTTTCACTAATTATTAAAAAAGTTTTAAAATATTACTATTTGTTACTAATTATTGGTAATTTTTACTATATTTCACTAATTATTGGTGATTCTTACTTTTTGTTGCTAATTAATGTCATTATTAGTAATTATCACTAACTATTGGAAATTATTGAAAATTATTACTAGTTATTAAAAATTTGTTATAATTATTGGAAATCATTATTATAAATTACCACTAATTATTAGTAATTATCTAGAATTAGTAGTCATTCTTACAGAATGTTTTTAATAGTTACAATTTTATAATAATTATTACTAAATATATTTAATTTTTTGTAATTTTTTGTAATTATTTATAATAACTTTCAATTATTACTAATTATTTGTAATTTTTACTAAATATTGGTAACTTGATCCACTTATTGTGGTATATATTGGCTTCACTGGGTGTAGAGTCGATGGGATACACATATGTTGTTAACCTGGAGTTGTATTAGTGGGGGCCAGTCTAGCGGATTGAATCATTATCGGTTGGCTGCTGGCTTGAATAATGGTCCAACCATCTGCATTGGAGGTGGTAGGGAATGTATAGATGATGGTAGTGTGTCAAAGGATATCGGCAGGGATGTTGATGGCCAATGGTGATAGTTCAATTTAAGAATATGAGGATGTGTAGGGAGGAAGAGGATCTGAATGGCTGTTAAGGGACGACACTGGGGTGGTTGATGGCCAGTTGTGATTGTGCGGCATAAGCCGATGAAGGCTACATAAGGAGGATGATGATATGAATGGTCGGAGGACACTGGACCAAAATTAAGGATGGTAGGATAGTGGATGCCTCATTCGGTAGAGGTGTAGTGATGCAGGGATTGTGTGAATGATGATGCACAGGTCAACGTCTTCAATATAGTTGAAAGGGTGTCCATCAGTGATTTGGGATTTGTGAACCCCCATTTGATAACAAGGGTGTTGGTCCGGATGTTTTCTATGTCATAGTCATGGAATCTAGCAAGATGGTGTTATGTGTGGATGGTGGCATTGGGAGGATGATTTTCTTTGATGGGCATGTCAATCATTGATATGTAGGAGGGGCTGAATCGATGACAATCACGCTTATGGTTTTTTGGAGAATAGAATGTGAAAAGGAGGAGGTAATTATTTCTTGGGTTGCACAAGATTATAGGATAATATTGGGGCATTGGTCCATGGTGTTCTCGGCCATATGGGTTGTATGTATGTGCCTTTTAGGGGATAAAATAAATTGAGTGTCTTGGGAGGGTCTTCCCTTGGGGGTGCTATGACCTGCCTATCAACTAATGGGAGTTGGTGTGTGCTTCAGTGTAATTATGCCACCATGAACCTATAATATATAATTATTATTAGTTTATACTACTAATAATTGGTAATTATTAAAAATCAGTACTAATTAGTCTTAATTATTACTAATTATTACTAATTATTTATAACTAATTGTTACTTGTTATTTCAAATTACTGGTAATTATATGTAATTATTAGTTATTATTTCTAATAATTACAAATTATCAATACATATCGCTAATTATCAATAATTATGTCTAATATTCAGTAATTATCAATAATTAAATGTAATTATCACTAATTATTTGTAATTGTTGCAAATTATTCCAAATTATTCATAATTATTATAAGTTATTCTTAATTAAAATTAATTATTACCAATTATTGATAAATATTAATTACTATTACTAATTACTGTTAATTTTTATTAATTATTGTAATTATAACTATTTTTTGTTAATTATTTCTAATTATTACAAATTTATGTTAATTTTTACTAATTAATTTAAATTATTACGAATTATTACTAAATTCTAAAAATTATTTCAATCAATTACTAATTAATGTTGAGTGTAACTAATTAATTTTTAATTTTACTAACTATGGGTAATTACTAACAAATATTACTAATCATTTTTAATTAGTACAAATAATTTCTCTTAATTAATACTAATTTTTTAATTAATTCTAATTATGTGTTATTATTAATTATTAATTATTTCTAATTATTAGTAATAATTGGAAATTATTTATAAATATTGTTATTTATTGGAAATTATTACAAATTATTGATCATTATTACTTTTTATTTTTAATTACTAAAAATTAGTGATAATTAATTGTAATTGATTACAAATTATTGGTAATCATTACTAATTATTATTTATTATTTACTAATTATATATCATGTACAGCTATTTACTACAAATTCAAAAAACTACCACTTGACAATAATAATTTCTAAAACAAAATAAATTAAATTACTTAAAAATTATAGAGAATAAAATAAATACCTGAAAATGATGCATTACCAGAATCAAAGCAATGATATAATATTGAAAGCATCAGCTATCAGTAAAATATTAACTATATGAAATGAGATATGATTGATAAGAGAGGAGAGGAGCATATATATTATGGTGGAAGAATTCTTCATGAGCTATATATAGTTTAAATTTGTAGCGATGAACTATTTGCAATGGAATGTCCATCGCAAATGTAAAGACCCGTAAATTTCAAGGAAATTTTTTTTTCTTAATTTTCTTTGGAATTTTACAAGAGCGCAGTTTCTGACGGAACCTGATTCCGAGGCCCGGTGTGCCCGAAATCATTTTCCGAAGTTTGGCTCGGGTACGTTCAGTGAACGGACGAGCGGGTTTTTCTAACTTTTGAACCGGTGCCCGAAATCGAATTTTGAGGGCACCGATGAAATCGCAGCGCCGATATTCGCTTAGAAACGCCTATTCCGGAGTTGCGTTTGCTCGGGTGTGGTTTTTAATTTTTGCGCTTAAAGTTAGAAATAAAATAATTTTGCGACAAATTTATTTTATTTCGCTTAAGCCACTTGGAAGCCACTTGAAGCCACTTAAAGGCGGCTTGAAATTGAGTTGACCTGGATAGGATGCTATCCAGAAATATCCTACCCCCTTGGTAGGATATTTGTGAGGTAGGGCCCGCACGAGCCCCACCGTTTATATCCGCTAAGAAACGCACCCGTGAAAACCCGTCTTAATGAAAGTCAACCGACGCGTTTTCTAAATTCTTAACAGACCATTTAATTGGGCGGTTTATTTCGTGAATTAAATGGCCTCTTTCTTTCATGAATTAAATGGCCTGTTTCTTTCGTTGAATTAATTCAACGAATTAATTCAATCGTTTCTTAACCTGTTTCGTGTGTTGGCATATTAATAAAATAAGACCAACCTAAAATCTTTGGAGAAGGTTTGAGAGGATTCTTGTTTCTTCTTCTCCCTCGCGAAGAACACGAAGAACGCGAAAAACGTGAAGAACGCCGAACCCGGAAATCGACGACGCTTCCGTCCGTGACATTCTTCCACGCTCCGAACTCCGATTACCGACCGTTTGAGGTGAGTGATGTCGGATTTTCCTCTCAAGTTCTTTTCTTTTGGTTTTAATCGAAACACAGATTTAAATATTAATAATTTAAATCTGTTGTTCTTGGTTCGTTGAGCTCGCCGACTCAACACCGGATTCCGCGACGACGCGACGCCTCCCCGCGACGACGCGACGATCTTTTCCGCAAAGAACGCCCATGCGCGACGATCGACGAGGTAGGGATTTCATTATGGGAATTACCCCCCCCCCCTTTTTAAATTTATTCCCATCAATATTTCTTAAAGAAATTAAAGAACCGTTTTTGTGAACAATTTTTAATCTTATTAAAAATTGTTGTTTCCTGTGTGGAATAATTTTCTCCCGGTTGTTTATCTCTAACGCGGAGGGTGCGGGCCAAACGAACACGGCCCGATGACCCTCCGCCTTTCTTCGTTTTGTGCGGATTTGACGGACGACGACGGAACGTGCCGCAGCGGACGTTTGATGATTCCGCAGAAAAGAACGGATCCCGGGAGGAGCATCGGCGCAGACGGGAAGGAAAACGGGCCACCGGAGCGACGCCGGCGACCCGCGGAAGCTGCCGGCGGCGCCCCGGCGCGCCGCCGGTCGAGGCCGCGCGGGTCCGGTTCGTCCAGGCGGGACGCGGTAGAGCCGCGTCCGCGGTTCGCCAGCGCGGCCCACGCGGGCCGCGACTTTCCTCAGGCCGCGGGTCAACGCCCGCGGCACCTGGTGCTCGGCCGCTCGGCCGAGCCGAGCCAGGCCGGTCCGACCGGCCGGGCCGCCCCCTGGCCGGGCCGGACCGGTACAACCGGGTCGGATCCGGGTCGGTTCGGCCCAGTTCGGGTCGACCCGGTTCGGGCCGACCCAAGGGGGGTCGGCCCGGGCCCGTACCCCCCTTCTTCGGACGTTTTCGTTCAAATGGCCGTATCTTGAGATACGGGCCTCCAAACGACTCGATGTCAGCGGCAACACGATCCATGGATCGAGACGGTCGTTTCGGTATATCGCACTCAAGGTTTCGGAATACTTTGAGTTCGGCCGGGTTGGTTCGTACACGAGACCAACCGGGCCCTCGGAGCGGAAACGCTCATATCTTGAGCTACGAACGTCCGATTGACGTGTCGTCAGCTTTGTTGAATTCCTCTAAGTGAGAAGGATCTTTTGGCATACTCCGCCCGACGTTTGGACGCATGTGGAGTGCGGTCGGGTTGGGTTTGCCTTAAAACCCAACCGGGCCCCTGGGACGAAAATGCCAATAACTCTCAGACCGGGCGTCCGATTGACGCGCCGTCTGCGACGTTGAGTTCCTGTTGACGATACGGAACTTTTGGATACATCAACTTCGGACTTTGTGTCAGTTGATGTATCAGCCTCTCGGCTCGTGGAGCGAACCCTCCCGAACGAGCTTGCTGTGTGCGGGAACCCTAGTGCTGGCTGCGACTGCTTCCTCGACGACGACGACCGTGCAGAGATCCTCCGTGGACTCCGACGACGACCGTGCAGAGATCCTCCATGGACTCCGACGACGACCGTGCAGAGATCCTATGTGGACTGCGGCGACGACTGTGCAGAGATCCTCAGTGGACTGCGACGACTACTGCACTCAGCGATCCTCCGTGGATCAGTGCTACCGGTCCTGTGTGGGCCCGATCCTGTGTGGGTCCGATCCTGCGTGGGTCAGCGCTCAGCGGTTCTGTGTGAGCCAGCGCCTACAGGTCCTGCGTGGGCTCGGTCCTGTGTGGGCCCGATCCTGTGTGGGTCCGATCCTGTGTGGGTCACTGCAAGGTTAGTACCTATCGATCCTTCGTGGGTCCGACGACTTAGATGGTTCAGTGATCATCTTTATCGTCATCCGAAAAGTATACCTGTGTGAGCTGAATCTTGTGATTCTCTCCTTTGTGGATTGTGTTGAGCTATCCTGTGTGGATTTACTGTTTACTCTCCTTTGTGGATTGTGTTGTTCTATCCTGCGTGGGTATGCGTTTGGCTTTCCTGTGTGGACTGGGTTGTGCTAGGACTCGGACGTTGGAGCCAAACGGGGAATTGCAGACTTAGGTATATGTATGGGCATATACCTAAGCCGTGTCAGATGTTACTTCGTGATTGTACTTATCCTTTGTGGATTTCGGGAGACCTTCGGGGGTCTCGGGGTCCCTACTGAGTAGCTTATACTCACCCCTGCATGGGCTTTGCACGCACTACGTTGTGTTGGTTGCAGACGACAGACAGTGCTGACCGGGGTGGAGGCGTGCGGAGCAGGACAGTACCTGGAGGTGGACCACTGGGCGGGACATACTCGGAGCGGTCAGGTGGACCCGAGGAGCAGTGGAGGCTATCTGTACCCACCCTTCAGGTGGGACTTCCAGAGGACGGCTCGACGCTGCAGTTTTCCCTTTTCAGTTGCTGTTTTTCCTTTCAGTTGTACTTTACTGTTGGGCTTGTATTTCCGGCCCTTTTTACTTTCAGCACAGCTTGTACAGTATTTACTTAGTGTTTACTTTTCCGCTTGCTTACTCTATGGTGCTTGTTTACTTTTCAAAGGCAATGCCTTCCCTTTTTGTTTGGATTTACGCCTTGGTGCTAGTCTCCAGCCCCTGGCCTATGGAAGGCGGGCTTGGGTTAGTCACGGCACGGGCCCCAAGGACGGGTCGTGACAAATTGGTATCAAAGGTGGTCGGTTCTACCGCAGACTCTGATCTTTCTTCTATGTGAAGCAATAGTGTTTAACGTATTGAGTGTGGTTATCAGCCCATGGAATCTAGTGTTGGTGCGGCGGCCGACGTATCCATACACCAGGACCCTGACTTCTGATTCCCGACTTAATGCACGAAAACATTGATTGCATGTGTGATTCAAGTTTTCTTTGTGATTACTTGTGTCAGCTCACCAGGTATATTGTTCTGACCGTGGCATACTTGTTTCCTTTTCAGGATGGCACGACGACAGCAGCCAGCTAGGGTTCCTAGAGTAGGGAGCGACGACAGCCCGCCGAGCGACGAGGCCTCGGTACAGGGCCCGTTGACAGCAGAGGCACCGGCGGTACCTTTACCTGCCGAGCCCCCGATGCTTCCAGCAATGGCAGCTGACGACGCACGACGCCTCGGAGCTCTGCACGAGTTCCAGTGCCAGCGACCACCCAGGTTCCGTGGGGTGCCGGACCCCCAGGAAGCCGAGGACTGGCTGGAGGTGGTCGTCCGAGTTTTCAGGCTACTGAGGACACTAGCAGACCTCATGGTGATCCTCGCGGCGAGCCTACTGCACGCAGCAGCCGGACGCTGGTGGAGCCTGATGCTCCAGGTACACGATGAGGCCACCCTCATCTGGACGGACTTCGAGAGCCTCTTCCGCTCAGAGTTCGTCCCGGCCACCCTCTGTGCGGTGCGCATCTAGGAGCTTCTTTAGCTGCGGCAGGGCAGCTTGACGGTCGCTCAGTACGCGGCGAGGTTCACCGACCTTTCTCAGTACTCGACCGACATGGTACGGGACCCCTTCTTCCGGGCCCGGACCTTCGAGCAGGGATTGAGACACGAGATCAGGGCATCGCTGATCTCCCTCAGCATCCCGACCCAGGCAGGAGTACTGGAGCGAGCCCTCCTGATCGAGAGCTTCCTGGCTGAGTCCACAGCGAGACCTACCGCAGGGCGGCAGGTAGCGGAGTCTTCGGCAGCTGGTAGCCGACGGATGACTCAAGGTTCCAGGCGGACCAGGCCTTCCGGCAGGCGACCTCGGGACACTGGCTCAGCAGTGCAGTGCACCCGGCCCGGATCCAGCCTTCCGAGAGGCAAACAGTGCTACGAGTGCGGCGGGCAGGGCCACATGGCTCGTGACTGCCTGACCCGTCGTACCGAGGGGCAGCAGACGGTGGAGGGACCACCCAGGCAGAGGCAGAGGGTCGACCGTGGCATTCCGTAGGGAGGAGGCGGACGAGGCAGAGGAGCTGGCCGAGCAGCAGGTGGTGAGCGACGCTTTGAGGCTCTGCCACCACCACGACCAGGAGGCCCGCCCCGACCACAGGGAGCTGGCGGGCAGAGACAGGCTCAGCTCCAGGCAGCGGAGGCCTACGACCACGGCGCGCCAGAGATGATTCGAGGTACGATCTGTGTCTATTCCACCCTTGCTGCAGTTCTGATAGACACAGGAGAGAGTCACTCTTTCATATCCACTGCCCTTGTTCGGAGCTCGGAGATTCCGACAGAGCCGTTGGCTCGATCCTTACGGCTAGAGACTCCTACGGGAGAAGACTCGACGATTACGCACTGGTGCCGGCAGTGTGAGCTTACTCTAGGAGGCGAGATCTTCGGCTGGGATCTTCTTGTAGCAGCGTCGAGGCCTTATGACGTCATCTTGGGCATGGATTGGTTATCTACGGTCCATGCTCAGATTGACTGCATTAGGCGCAAGGTGCGATGTTCGCGCACCGACGGGAGCAGGTTCACCTTCACCGGCGAGAAGGGAGCCTTAGCAGCACAGGATTGACTCACGCAGAGGAGAGGTCATCCCATCACTCATCAGTTGGCTAGCCTCATCCTGGGAGCAGTTGACGTGCGGAGTCCCAGTTTTCCTGCAGTGGTGGATCAGTACGCGGATGTCTTTCCCGACGACGTTCCAGGACTACCTCCTCGCAGAGAGGTAGACTTTTATATTGACCTGTACCCCGGGATAGCCCCGATATCCACTCCAGCATATCGGATGTCCCCCGCTGAGCTTCGAGAGCTGCGGGTACAGTAGGAGGACTTGCAGAGAAAGGGGTTCATCCGACCCAGTGTTTCGCCCTGGGCTTCCCCGATTTTGTTCGCCAAGAAGGCAGACGGGAGCTTGCGACTGTGTGTTGATTATCATCGCCTGAATCAGGTGACAGTGAGGAACAAGTATCCGCTACCCAGGATTGATGACCTCTTCGACCAGCTCAAGGGAGCACGGTGGTTCTTGAAGATAGACCTCAGGTCAGGCTATCATCAGCATAGAGTTCGAGACGAGGATGTGCAGAAGACGGCCTTCAGGTGTCGGTATGGCCACTATGAGTTCTTGGTTATGCCTTTCGGCGTGACCAACGCTCCAGCAGTGTTCATGAGCATCATGAACAGGATCTTCCGGCCATACCTCGATCGATTTGTCGTGGTCTTCATCGACGACATTTTGGTGTACTCGACGACGGAGGAGGAGCACGCCTACCACCTGCGTGTTGTACTAGACACACTCCGAGAGCACCAGCTTTATGGAAAGCTCTCGAAGTGTCAGTTCTGGTTACGTGAAGTCCACTTCTTGGGGCACATCATTTCTGAGGCGGGAGTTGCAGTGGATCCCGCGAAGATCGAGGCAGTGCTAGCTTGGGAGCCACCCAAGAGCGTGACAGAGGTGCAGAGTTTCTTGGGCCTAGCCGGATACTATCGGAGATTTGTGCTGGACTTCTCCAGAATTGCGGCCCCACTCTCAGCGTTGAAGAAGAAGGGGAAACCCTTCGTGTGGTCAGACAGATGTCAGCAGAGCTTCCAGGAGCTGAGGCAGAGGTTGACCAGCGCACCTATCTTGAGGTTGCCTGAGGAGGGAGTTGGATACGTAGTCTACTGCGATGCATCAGGGACCGGACTCGGGTGTGTCCTGATGCAGGAGCGGGCCGTGATTGCCTACGGATCACGTCAGTTGAGGCCTCATGAGCAGAACTACGCTACCCATGACTTGGAGTTGGCAGTAGTGGTCTTTGCCCTGAAGACGTTGCGACACTATCTGATGGGCGAGCGCTTCACAGTCTTTTCTGACCACCAGAGTCTCAGGTACATCTTCTCTCAGAAGGACCTGAACCTGAGACAGCGACGATGGCTTGAGTTCCTCCAGGACTATGACTTTGAGATAGTCTATACTCCTGGGAAAGGGAACGTGGTGGCTGATGCCCTCGGCAGGAGGACGGGCATCCAGCTACTTGAGGAGGCGACAGAGCAGCTAGCCGCTTTGCAGATATCCTTCGCGTATAGAGACGGAGCAGCCTTCCTTCAGTCTCTCACAGTCTCTCCTCCACTTCTTCAGTGGGTCAGAGAGGCACAGCATGGGGACGTTGACTGTGAGACACGGCGTGCACAGATATCCTCAGGACAGGCACCTGATGGTTTCTCCCTTGGAGAAGAGCACGATGTCCTTTTCAGAGGACGTACCTTGGTACCAGTCGCTTTACGAGAGGAGGTGCTGAGAGAGTTTCACACATCTCCTTTGGCGGTACATCCTGGAGTGGCAAAGATGTACCAGGATATCAGACGACAGCACTGGTGGTCGGGCATGAAGAAGGCTGTGGCAGAGTTCGTTTCACGGTGCCTCACCTGCCAGCAGGTGAAGGCAGAGCATCAGGTACCAGCAGGCTTGGTACAGCCCTTGGAGGTCTCGGAGTGGAAGTGGGGACGGGATATCTATGGACTTCGTGACTGGACTTCCACGCACTTCCAGAGGTCACGACTCCATTTGGGTGATTGTTGACCGACTCACCAAGTCGGCACACTTCTTGCCCATTCGAGAGCAGGGCTCAGTGGAGAGCTTGGGGCGTCTCTACGTTCAGGAAATTGTACGACTTCACGGTGTGCCATCGACTATCGTCTCCGATCGGGACGCTCGTTTTACTTCCCGGTTTTGGAAGGGGTTGCAGGAGGCGTTCGGGACGCGAATACGTCTGAGCACCGCCTTTCACCCTCAGACGGATGGTCAGACGAAGAGGACCATTCAGAATCTCGAGGACATGCTCCGCGCATGTGTCCTCGACTTTGGTCGCAGCTGGGAGGACCACCTACCCTTGGTAGAGTTTGCGTACAACAACAGCTACCACTCCACCATCGGGATGGCACCCTACGAGGCGTTGTACAACAGGCCTTGCAGATCCCCTTTATGCTGGACAGACCCTGGAGAGTCAGCACTTGTGGGACCAGAGATGGTCCGGGCCATGACAGAGAAGGTCCAGGTCATCCAGGAGCGGATGAGGACAGCACAGAGCCGACAGAAGTCATATGCTAACAGGAGGCGGAGACCACTAGAGTTCGAGGATGGCGACCACGTCTTCTTGCGGGTCTCACCTCGATGTGGTTTGAGGAGATTTGGCCGAGGCGGCAAGTTGTCTCCACGCTTCATCGGACCCTTCCAGGTCCTCAGCAGGGTTGGCGAGGTGGCTTATCGCCTGGCTCTGCCACCTCAGTTGCACCGGGTGCACGACGTCTTCCACGTATCCCAGCTGAGGAGATACGTGCAAGACCCGACGCACATCATTGACCATGGGGAGCTAGACGTGGATGATGGGGCGACTTTTACGGAGGTCCCAGTGGAGATAGAGGATCGATAGGAGCGGGTCCTACATGGGCAATCGATCCCTCTTGTGCGCATTAGATGGCAGCATGGGAACCTCCAGGAGAGCACTTGGGAGCGGGAGGCTCAGATGCGTGCTCAGTACCCACATTTGTTTCCCTAGTTTATAATGTATCTTTAAGGGGACGTAAAGTCCTGAGGTGGGAGTAATGTAAAGACCCGTAAATTTCAAGGAAACTTTTTTTCTTAATTTTCTTTGGAATTTTATAAGAGCGCAGTTTCTGACGGCACCTGATTCCGAGGCCCGGTGTGCCCGGAATCATTTTCCGAAGTTTGGCTCGGGTACGTTCAGTGAACGAACGAGCGGGTTTTTCTAACTTTTGAACCGGTTCCCGGAATCGAATTCTGAGGGCACCGATGAAATCGCAGCGCCGGTATTCGCTTAGAAACGCCTCTTCCGGAGTTGTGTTTGCTCGGGTGTGGTTTTTAATTTTCGGGCTTAAAGTTAAGAAATAAAATAATTTTGCGACAACATTATTTTATTTCGCATAAGCCACTTGGAAGCCACTTGAAGCCACTTAAAGGCGGCTTGAAACTAAGTTGAACTGGATAGGATGCTATCCAGAAATATCCTACCCCCTTGGTAGGATATTTGTGAGGTGGGGCCCGCACGAGCCCCGCCGTTTCTTTCCGCTAAGAAATGCACCCGTGAAAACCCGTCTTAATGAAAGTCAACCGACGCGTTTTCTAAATTCTTAACAGACCATTTAATTGGGCGATATATTTCGTGAATTAAATGGCCTGTTTTTTTCGTGAATTAAATGGCCTGTTTCTTTCGTTGAATTAATTCAACGAATTAATTCAATCGTTTCTTAACCTGTTTCATGTGTTGGCATATTAATAAAATAAGACCAACCTAAAATCTTTGGAGAAGGTTTGAGAGGATTCTTGTTTCTTCTTCTCCCTCGCGAAGAACACGAAGAACGCGAAGAACGCGAATAACGCCGAACCTGGAAATCGACGACGCTTCCGTCCGTGACATTCTTCCACGCTCCGAACTCCGATCACCGACCGTTTGAGGTGAGTGATGTCGGATTTTCCTCTCAAGTTCTTTTCTTTTGGTTTTAATCGAAACACAGATTTAAATATTAATAATTTAAATCTGTTGTTCTTGGTTCGTTGAGCTCGACGACTCAACACCGGATTCCGCGACGACGCGACGCCTCCCCGTGACGACACGCCGATCCGTCTCTTCCGCGACGATCTTTTCCGCAAAGAACGCCCGTGCGTGACGATCGACGAGGTAGGGATTTCATTATGGGAATTACCCCCCCCCCCCCCCTTTTAAATTTATTCCCATCAATGTTTCTTAAAGAATTTAAAGAACTGTTTTTGTGAACAATTTTTAATCTTATTAAAAAAATTTGTTTCCTGTGTGGAATAATTTTCCCCCGGTTGTTTATCTCTAACGCGGAGGGTGCGGGCCAAATGAACACGGCCCGACGACCCTCTGCCGTTCTTCGTTTTGTGCGGATTTGACGGACGACGACGGAACGTGCCGCAGCGGACGTTTGACGATTCCGCAGTAAAGAACGGATCCCGGAAGGAGCATCGGTGCAGACGGGAAGGAAAACGGGCCACCGGAGCGACGCCGGTGGCCCGCGGAAGCTGCCTGCGGCGCCGGCAGCCGGAGGCGGCGGCGCCCCGGCGCGCCGCCGGATGAGGCCGCCGCAGCTTAAGCCGCGGCGGCGGCGGCCAACGGACCCGCGACCGCGCGGGTCCGGTTCGTCCAGGTGGGACGCGGCAGAGCCGCGTCCGCGGTTCGCCAGCGCGGCCCACGCGGGCCGCGACTTTCCTCAGGCCGCGGGTCAAAGCCCGCGGCACCTGGCGCTCGGCCGCTCGGCCGAGCCGAGCCAGGCCGGTCCGACCGGCCGGGCCGCGCCCTGGCTGGGCCGGACCGGTCCAACCGGGTCATATCCGGGTCGGGTCGGCCCAGTTCGGGCGGCCCGGTTCGGCCCGACCCAGGGGGGGTCGGGCCGGGTCGGCTCGGGCCCGTACCCCCCTTCTTCGGACGTTTTCGTTCAGATGGCCATATCTTGAGCTTCGGTCCTCCAAACGACTCGCCGTCAGTGGAAACACGATCCTTGGATCGAGACGGTCATTTCAGTATATCGCACTCAAGGTTTCGGAATACTTTGAGTTCGGCCGGGTTGGTTCGTACACGAGACCAACCGGGCCCTCGGAGCGGAAACGCTCATATCTTGAGCTACGGACGTCCGATTGACGTGCCGTCAGTTTTGTTGAATTCCTCTAAGTGAGAAGGATCTTTTTCCATACTCCACCCGAGGTTTGGACGCAGGTGGAGTGTGGTCGGGTTGGTTTTGCCTTAAAAACCAACCGGGACCCTGGGACGAAAATGCCAATAACTCTCAGACCGGGCGTCCGATTGACGCGCCGTCTGCGACGTTGAGTTCCTGTTGACGATACGGAGCTTTTGGATACATCAACTTTGGACTTTGTTTCAGTTGATGTGTCAGCCTCTCGGCTCGTGGAGCGGACCCTCACGAACGAGCTTTCTGTGTGCGGGAACCCTAGTGTTGGCTGCGACTGCTTCCTCGACGGCGACGACTGTGCAGAGATCCTCCGTGGACTCTGACGACGACCGTGCAGAGATCCTCCGTGGACTCCGACGAGGACCGTGCAGAGATCCTCCGTGTACTCCGACGACGACCGTGTAGAGATCCTCCGTGGACTCCGACGACGACCGTGCAGAGATCCTTTGTGGACTGCGGCGACGACTGTGCAGAGATCCTCAGTGGACTGCGACGACTACTGCACTCAGCGATCCTCCGTGGATCAGTGCTACCGGTCCTGTGTGGGCCCGATCCTGTGTGGGTCCGATCCTGCGTGGGTCAGCGCTCAGCGGTTCTGTGTGAGCCAGCGCCTACAGGTCCTGCGTGGGCCCGGTCCTGTGTGGGCCCGATCCTGTGTGGGTCCGATCCTGTGTGGGTCACTGCATGGTCAGTACCTATCGATCCTTCGTGGGTCCGACGACTTAGATGGTTCAGTGATCATCTTTATCGTCATCCGAAGAAGTATACCTGTGTGAGCTGAATCTTGTGGTTCTCTCCTTTGTGGATTGTGTTGAGCTATCCTGTGTGGATTTACTATTTACTCTCCTTTGTGGATTGTGTTGTTCTATCCTGCGTGGGTATGCGTTTGGCTTTCCTGTGTGGACTGGGTTGTGCTAGGTCTCGGACGTTGGAGCCGAACGGGGAATTGCAGACTTAGGTATATGTATGGGCATATACCTAAGCCGTGTCAGAAGTTACTTCATGATTGTACTTATCCTTTGTGGATTTCGGGAGACCTTCGGGGGTCTCGGGGTCCCTACTGAGTAGCTTATACTCACCCCTGCACAGGCTTTGCCCGCACTACGTTGTGTTGGTTGCAGACGACGGACAGCGCTGACCGGGGTGGAGGCCTGCGGAGCAGGACAGTACCTGGAGGTGGACCACTGGGCGGGACATACTCGGAGCGGTCAGGTGGACCCGAGGAGCAGTGGAGGCTATCTGTACCCACCCTTCAGGTGGGACTTCCAGAGGACGGCTCGACGCTGCATTTTTTCCTTTTCAGTTGCTGTTTTTCCTTTCAGTTGTACTTTACTGTTGGGCTTGTATTTCCGGCCCTTTTTACTTTCAGCACAGCTTGTACAGTATTTACTTAGTGTTTACTTTTCCGCTTGCTTACTCTATGGTGCTTGTTTACTTTTCAAAGGCAATGCCTTCCCTTTTTGTTTCGATTTACGCCTTGGTGCTAGTCGCCAGCCCCTGGCCTATGGAAGGCGGGCTTGGGTTAGTCACGGCACGGGCCCCAAGGACGGGTCGTGACAAATTGGTATCAAAGGTGGTCGGTTCTACCGCAGACTCTGATCTTTCTTCTATGTGAAGCAATAGTGTTTAGCGTATTGAGTGTGGTTATTAGCCCAGGGAATCTAGTGTTGGTGCGGCGGCCGACGTATCCATACACCAGGACCCTGACTTCTGATTCCCGACTTAATGCACGAAAACATTGATTGCATGTGTGATTCAAGTTTTCTTTGTGATTACTTGTGTCAGCTCACCAGGTATACTGTTCTGACCGTGGCATACTTGTTTCCTTTTCAGGATGGCACGATGACAGCATCCAGCTAGGGTTCCTAGAGTAGGGCGCGACGGCAGCCCGCCGAGCGACGAGGCCTCGGTACAGGGCCCGTTGACAGCAGAGGCACTGGCAGTACCTTTACCCGCCGAGCCCCTGATGCTTCCAGCAATGGCAGCTGACGACGCACGATGCCTCAGAGCTCTGCACGAGTTCCAGCGCCAGCGACCACCCAGGTTCCGTGGGGTGCCGGACCCCCAGGAAGCCAAGGACTGGCTGGAGGTGGTCGTCCGAGTTTTCAGGCTACTGAGGACACTAGTAGACCTCATGGTGATCCTCGCGGCGAGCCTACTGCACTCAGCAGCCGGACACTGGTGGAGCCTGATGCTCCAGGTACACGATGAGGCCACCCTCATCTGGACGGACTTCGAGAGCCTCTTCCGCTCAGAGTTCGTCCCGGCCACCCTCTGTGCGGTGCGCATCCAGGAGCTTCTTCAGCTGCGGCAGGGCAGCTTGACGGTCGCTCAGTACGCGGCGAGGTTCACCGACCTTTCTCGGTACTCGAACGACATGGTACGGGACCCCTTCTTCCGGGCCCGGACCTTCGAGCAGGGATTGAGACACGAGATCAGGGCATCGCTGATCTCCCTCAGCATCCTGACCCAGGCAGGAGTACTGGAGCGAGCCCTCCTGATCGAGAGCTTCTTGGCTGAGTCCACAGCGAGACCTACCGCAGGGCGGCAGGTAGCGGAGTCTTCGGAAGTTGGTAGCTGACGGATGACTCAAGGTTCCAGGCAGACCAGGCCTTTCGGCAGGCGACCTCGGGACACTGGCTCAGCAGTGCAGGGCACCCGGCCCGGATCCAGCCTTCTGAGAGGCAAACAGTGCTACGAGTGCAGCGGGCAGGGCCACATGGCTCGTGACTGCCTGACCCGTCGTACCGAGGGGCAGCAGACGGTGGAGGGACCACCCAGGCAGAGGCAGAGGGTCGACCGTGGCAGTCCGTAGGGAGGAGGCGGACGAGGCAGAGGAGCTGGCCGAGCAGCAGGTGGTGAGCGACGCTTTGAGGCTCTGCCACCACCACGACCAGGAGGCCCGCCCCGACCACAGGGAGCTAGCGGGCAGAGACAGGCTCAGCTCCAGGCAGCGGAGGCCTACGACCACGGCGCGCCAGAGATGATTCAAGGTACGATCTGTGTCTATTCCACCCTTGCTGCAGTTCTGATAGACACAGGAGAGAGTCACTCTTTCATAGCCACTGCCCTTGTTCGGAGCTCGGAGATTCCGACAGAGCCGTTGGCTCGATCCTTACGGCTAGAGACTCCTACGGGAGAAGACTCGACGATTACGCACTGGTGCCGGCAGTGTGAGCTTACTCTAGGAGGCGAGATCTTCAGCTGGGATCTTCTTGTAGCAGCGTCGAGGCCTTATGACGTCATCTTGGGCATGGATTGGTTATCTACGGTCCATACTCAGATTGACTGCATTAGGCGCAAGGTGCGATGTGTGCGCACCGACGGGAGCAGGTTCACCTTCACCGGCGAGAAGGGAGCCTTAGCAGCATAGGATTGACTCACGCAGAGGAGAGGTCATCCCATCACTCATCAGTTGGCTAGCCTCATCCTGGGAGCAGTTGACGTGCGGAGTCCCATTTTTCCTGCAGTGGTGGATCAGTACGCGGATGTCTTTCCCGACGACGTTCCAGGACTACCTCCTCGCAGAGAGGTAGACTTTTATATTGACCTGTACCCCGGGACAGCCCCGATATCCACTCCAGCATATCGGATGTCCCCCGCTGAGCTTCGAGAGCTGCGGGTACAGTAGGAGGACTTGCAGGGAAAGGGGTTCATCCGACCCAGTGTTTCGCCCTGGGCTTCCCTGATTTTGTTCGCCAAGAAGGCAGACGGGAGCTTGCGACTGTGTGTTGATTATCATCGCCTGAATCAGGTGACAGTGAGGAACAAGTATCCGCTACCCAGGATTGATGACCTCTTCGACCAGCTCAAGGGAGCACGGTGGTTCTTGAAGATAGACCTCAGGTCAGGCTATCATCAGCTTAGAGTTCGAGACGAGGATGTGCAGAAGACGGCCTTCAGGTGTCGGTATGGCCACTATGAGTTCTTGGTTATGCCTTTCGGCGTGACCAACGCTCCAGCAGTGTTCATGAGCCTCATGAACAGGATCTTCCGGCCATACCTCGATCGATTTGTCGTGGTCTTCATCGACGACATTTTGGTGTACTCGACGACGGAGGAGGAGCACGCCTACCACCTGCGTGTTGTACTAGACACACTCTGAGAGCACCAGCTTTATGGAAAACTCTCAAAGTGTTAGTTCTGGTTACGTGATGTCCACTTCTTGGGGCACATCATTTCTGAGGCGGGAGTTGCAGTGGATCCCTCGAAGATCGAGGCAGTGCTAGCTTGGGAGCCACCCAAGAGCGTGACAGAGGTGCAGAGTTTCTTGGGCCTAGCCGGATACTATCGGAGATTTGTGCCGGACTTCTCCAGAATTGCGGCCCCACTCTCAGCGTTGACGAAGAAGGGGAAACCCTTCGTGTGGTCAGACAGATGTCAGCAGAGCTTCCAAGAGCTGAGGCAGAGGTTGACCAGCGCACCTATCTTGAGGTTGCCTGAGGAGGGAGTTGGATACGTAGTCTACTGCGATGCATCAGGGACCGGACTCGGGTGTGTCCTGATGCAGGAGCGGGCCGTGATTGCCTACGGATCACGTCAGTTGAGGCCTCATGAGCAGAACTACGCTACCCATGACTTGGAGTTGGCAGTAGTGGTCTTTGCCCTGAAGACGTCGCGACACTATCTGATGGACGAGCGCTTCACAGTCTTTTCTGACCACCAGAGTCTCAGGTACATCTTCTCTCAGAAGGACCTGAACCTGAGACAGCGACGATGGCTTGAGTTCCTCCAGGACTATGACTTTGAGATAGTCTATACTCCTGGGAAAGGGAACGTGGTGGCTGATGCCCTCGGCAGGAGGACGGGCATCCAGCTACTTGAGGAGGCGACAGAGCAGCTAGCTGCTTTGCAGATATCCTTCGTGTATAGAGACGGAGCAGCCTTCCTTCAGTCTCTCACAGTCTCTCCTCCACTTCTTCAGTGGGTCAGAGAGGCACAACATGGTGACGTTGACTGTGAGACACGGCGTGCACAGATATCCTCGGGACATGCACCTGATGGTTTCTCCCTTGGAGAAGAGCATGATGTCCTTTTCAGAGGACGTACCTTGGTACCAGTCGCTTTACGAGAGGAGGTGCTGAGAGAGTTTCACACATCTCCTTTGGCGGTACATCCTGGAGTGGCAAAGATGTACCAGGATATCAGACGACAGCACTGGTGGTCGGGCATGAAGAAGGTTGTGGCAGAGTTCGTTTCACGGTGCCTCACCTGCCAGCAGGTGAAGGCAGAGCATCAGGTACCAGCAGGCTTGGTACAGCCCTTGGAGGTCTCGGAGTGGAAGTGGGACGGGATATCTATGGACTTCGTGACTGTACTTCCACGCACTTCCAGAGGTCACGACTCCATTTGGGTGATTGTTGACTGACTCACCAAGTCGGCACACTTCTTGCCCATTCGAGAGCAGGGCTCAGTGGAGAGCTTGGGGCGTCTCTACGTTCAGGAAATTGAACGACTTCACGGTGTGCCATCGACTATCGTCTCCGATCGGGACGCTCGTTTTACTTCCCGGCTTTGGATGGGGTTGCAGGAGGCGTTCGGGACGCGACCACGTCTGAGCACCGCCTTTCACCCTCAGACGGATGGTCAGACGAAGAGGACCATTCAGAATCTCGAGGACATGCTCCGCGCATGTGTCCTCGACTTTGGTCACAGCTGGGAGGACCACCTACCCTTGGTAGAGTTTGCGTACAACAACAGCTACCACTCCACCATCGGGATGGCACCCTACGAGGCGTTGTACAACAGGCCTTGCAGATCCCCTTTATGCTGGACAGACCCTGGAGAGTCAGCACTTGTGGGACCAGAGATGGTCCGGGCCACGACAGAGAAGGTCCAGGTCATCCAGGAGCGGATGAGGACAGCACAGAGCCGACAGAAGTCATATGCTAACAGGAGGCGGAGACCACTAGAGTTCGAGGATGGCGACCACGTCTTCTTGCGGGTCTCACCTCGATGTGGTTTGAGGAGATTTGGCCGAGGCGACAAGTTGTCTCCACGCTTCATCGGACCCTTCCAGGTCCTCAGCAGGGTTGGCGAGGTGGCTTATCGCCTGGCTCTGCCACCTCAGTTGCACCGGGTGCACGAAGTCTTCCACGTATCCCAGCTGAGGAGATACGTGCAAGACCCGACGCACATCATTGACCATGGGGAGCTAGACGTGGATGATGGGGCGACTTTTACGGAGGTCCCAGTGGAGATAGAGGATCGATAGGAGTGGGTCCTACGTGGGCAATAGATCCCTCTTGTGCGCATTAGATGGCAGCATGGGAACCACCAGGAGAGCACTTGGGAGCGGGAGGCTCAGATGCGTGCTCAGTACCCACATTTGTTTCCCTAGTTTATAATGTATCTTTACGGGGACGTAAAGTCCTGAGGTGGGAGTAATGTAAAGACCCGTAAATTTCAAGGAAACTTTTTTTCTTAATTTTCTTTGGAATTTTACAAGAGCGCAGATTCTGACGGCACCTGATTCCGAGGCCCGGTGTGCCCGGAATCATTTTCCGAAGTTTGGCTCGGGTACGTTCAGTGAACGGACGAGCGGGTTTTTCTAACTTTTGAACCGGTGCCCGGAATCGAATTCTGAGGGCACCGATGAAATCACAGCGCCGGTATTCGCTTAGAAACGCCTCTTCCGGAGTTGTGTTTGCTCGGGTGTGGTTTTTAATTTTCGGGCTTAAAGTTAAGAAATAAAATAATTTTGCGACAACATTATTTTATTTCGCATAAGCCACTTGGAAGCCACTTGAAGCCACATAAAGGCGGCTTGAAACTAAGTTGAACTGGATAGGATGCTATCAAGAATTATCCTACCCCCTTGGTAGGATATTTGTGAGGTGGGGCCCGCACGAGCCCCGCCGTTTCTTTCCGCTAAGAAATGCACCCGTGAAAACCCGTCTTAATGAAAGTCAACCGACGCGTTTTCTAAATTCTTAACAGACCATTTAATTGGGCGGTTTATTTCGTGAATTAAATGGCCTGTTTTTTTCGTGAATTAAATGGCCTGTTTCTTTCGTTGAATTAATTCAACGAATTAATTCAGTCGTTTCTTAATCTGTTTCGTGTGTTGGCATATTAATAAAATAAGACCAACCTAAAATCTTTGGAGAAGGTTTGAGAGGATTCTTGTTTCTTCTTCTCCCTCGCGAAGAACACGAAGAACGCGAAGAACGCGAAGAACGCCGAACCCGGAAATCGACGACGCTTCCGTCTGTGACATTCTTCCACGCTCCGAACTCCGATCACCGACCGTTTGAGGTGAGTGATGTCGGATTTTCCTCTCAAGTTCTTTTCTTTTGGTTTTAATCGAAACACAGATTTAAATATTAATAATTTAAATCGGTTGTTCTTGGTTCGTTGAGCTCGACGACTCAACACCGGATTCCGCGACGACGCGACGCCTCCCCGTGACGACGCGCCAATCCGTCTCTTCCGCGACGATCTTTTCCGCAAAGAACGCCCATGCGCGACGATCGACGAGGTAGGGATTTCATTATGGGAATTACCCCCCCCCCCTTTTAAATTTATTCCCATCAATGTTTCTTAAAGAATTTAAAGAACTGTTTTTGTGAACAATTTTTAATCTTATTAAAAAAAATTGTTTCCTGTGTGGAATAATTTTCCCCCGGTTGTTTATCTCTAACGCGGAGGGTGCGGGCCAAATGAACACGGCCCGACGACCCTCTGTCGTTCTTCGTTTTGTGCGGATTTGACGGACGACGACGGAACGTGCCGCAGCGGACGTTTGACGATTCCGCAGTAAAGAACGGATCCCGGGAGGAGCATCGGTGCAGACGGGAAGGAAAACGGGCCACCGGAGCGACGCCGGCGGCCCGCGGAAGCTGCCTGCGGCGCCGGCAGCCGGAGGCGGCGGCGCCCCGGCGCGCCGCCGGATGAGGCCGCCGCGGCGGCGGCGGCCAACGGACCCGCGACCGCGCGGGTCCGGTTCGTCCAGGTGGGACGCGGCAGAGCCGCGTCCGCGGTTCGCCAGCGCGGCCCACGCGGGCCGCGACTTTCCTCAGGCCGCGGGTCAAAGCCCGCGGCACCTGGCGCTCGGCCGCTCGGCCGGGCCGAGCCAGGCCGGTCCGACCGGCCGGGCCGCGCCCTGGCCGGGCCGGACCGGTCCAACCGGGTCATATCCGGGTCGGCTTGGCCCGGTTCGGGCGGTCCGGTTCGGCCCGACCTAGGGGGGGTCGGGCCGGGTCGGCTCGGGCCCGTACCCCCCTTCTTCGGACGTTTTCGTTCAAATGGCCGTATCTTGAGCTACGGTCCTCCAAACGAATCGCCGTCAGCGGAAACACGATCCTTGGATCGAGACGGTCGTTTCGGTATATCGCACTCAAGGTTTCGGAATACTTTGAGTTCGGCCGGGTTGGTTCGTACACGAGACCAACCGGTCCCTCGGAGCGGAAATGCTCATATCTTGAGCTACGGACGTCCGATTGACGTGCCGTCAGCTTTGTTGAATTCCTCTAAGTGAGAAGGATCTTTTTCCATACTCCGCCCAATGTTTGGACGCAGGTGGAGTTTGGTCAGGTTGGTTTTTCCTTAAAAACCAACCGGGCCCCTGGGACGAAAATGCCAATAACTCTCAGACCGGGCGTCCGATTGACGCGCCGTCTGCGACGTTGAGTTCCTGTTGACGATACGGAGCTTTTGGATACATCAACTTTGGACTTTGTTTCAGTTGATGTGTCAGCCTCTCGGCTCGTGGAGCGGACCCTCCCGAACGAGCTTGCTGTGTGCGGGAACCCTAGTGCTGGCTGCGACTGCTTCCTCGACGGCGACGACTGTGCAGAGATCCTCCGTGGACTCTGACGACGACCGTGCAGAGATCCTCCGTGGACTCCGACGATGACCGTGCAGAGATCCTCCGTGTACTCCGACGACGACCGTGTAGAGATCCTCCGTGGACTCCGACGACGACCGTGCAGAGATCCTTTGTGGACTGCGACGACGACTGTGCAGAGATCCTCAGTGGACTGCGACGACTACTGCACTCAGCGATCCTCCGTGGATCAGTGCTACCGGTCCTGTGTGGGCCCGATCCTGTGTGGGTCCGATCCTGCGTGGGTCAGCGCTCAGCGGTTCTGTGTGAGCCAGCGCCTACAGGTCCTGCGTGGGCCCGGTCCTGTGTGGGCCCGATCCTGTGTGGGTCCGATCCTGTGTGGGTCACTGCATGGTCAGTACCTATCGATCCTTCGTGGGTCCGACGACTTAGATGGTTCAGTGATCATCTTTATCGTCATCCGAAGAAGTATACCTGTGTGAGCTGAATCTTGTGTTTCTCTCCTTTGTGGATTGTGTTGAGCTATCCTGTGTGGATTTACTGTTTACTCTCCTTTGTGGATTGTGTTGTTCTATCCTGCGTGGGTATGCGTTTGGCTTTCCTGTGTGGACTGGGTTGTGCTAGGGCTCAGACGTTGGAGCCGAACGGGGAATTGCAGACTTAGGTATATGTATGGGCATATACCTAAGCCGTGTCAGATGTTACTTCGTGATTATACTTATCCTTTGTGGATTTCGGGAGACCTTCGGGGGTCTCGGGGTCCTTACTGAGTAGCTTATACTCACCCCTGCACAGGCTTTGCCCGCACTACGTTGTGTTGGTTGCAGACGACGGACAGCGCTGACCGGGGTGGAGGCGTGCGGAGCAGGACAGTACCTGGAGGTGGACCACTGGGCGGGACATACTCGGAGCGGTCAGGTGGACCCGAGGAGCAGTGGAGGCTATCTGTACCCACCCTTCAGGTGGGACTTCCAGAGGACGGCTCGACGCTGCAGTTTTCCCTTTTCAGTTGTTGTTTTTCCTTTCAGTTGTACTTTACTGTTGGGCTTGTATTTCCGGCCCCTTTTACTTTCAGCACATCTTGTACAGTTTTTACTTAGTGTTTACTTTTCCGCTTGCTTACTCTGTGGTGCTTGTTTACTTTTCAAAGGCAATTCCTTCCCTTTTTGTTTGGATTTACGCCTTGGTGCTAGTCGCCAGACCCTGGCCTATGGAAGGCGGGCTTGGGGTAGTCACGGCACGGGCCCCGAGGACGGGTCGTGACAGCAAATATTCCCACGATAAATATATATATATATATATGACATAAAATTTATTTTTGATAGATTCCATCCCTAATAAATCTCTAATGACGTATTATTTCATATAGAAAAAAGAAGATCATCATCAAAAATAACCCTTCCTACAGCATGCATTGCATCCTCGTAAAGAGTATTTGCGACGTTAAAAAGCTTCCTAACACAAATTTGACTTTTCACCATAAGGTGGACATTCACAAAAAATTGTATTTATGATGCGAGACCAACTAATAATAAATATCCTATCACAAATAAACCTATTTCCCATAGTGCTGATCTAACACTGGATTTTCAGTGGAGCCACCATCTCACTAGTGAGGTTCTTTGTGTTTTTAAAATAGTGGAACACCCGGCATTTATATGCGGGAGTGCCACATGTTTTAGGTTGATCAATGGGTGTGGGGAGACCATTTTATATTGGAAAGCCCTCAGTTTAATCTCTTTATTCCCCCTTATTGTGGTACAGATCTTTGTACAATTTTTGAAGAATTTAAAGTGTTCATGGAAGGGTAAATTTTTCCAGACCATGGGGAAATTGTTGCAACTTAAACAAATTTTTTATGTGGCATGTAGAAGATATCCAAATATGTTGAAATCAAGTCATCACCCAATATTTTTTGTAAGGCTCTGTGGTGTGTTGGTTTTTGTTGACAACCCATTTTAATAAAGTAAGGAAAAAATATTATGAATTGAAAATTAGATATCTTAAATATTCAGTAATATTAAAAGTAGACAAGAGATCTGTCCAAATGGACCAACACAGCACACCTACACAGCAAGCGGCCAATGCATGTCCTGCCAGTGCGTCCCAAAAGGTGCATCCCCCCCATACATCGATGACCTATACTGAGTACCTAATCCATGGACCTATCTTTTCATTTTATTCATGAACCCATTCATGGGAGAGCTGCATCATGGACCGTTGCCAAAAACCTACGCTTAAAACTTCCTTTGGCCAAGTCTCCTTTTGGCATTTAAATAAGAGCCCTGGTCTCTACATTTGAAAACAAAATAATCTTAATAAATCATGGATCTCTCATTTTGGATCACCTTCCTCTATGACCCCCAAATTTTCTTAGGTGGCTCTCTAAACCACGAGAGAATATATATATAATAGGGATAATGAAGATCAAAGTCTCTATAGGGTATTAATCCCCAAACACCTAATTGAGAATACATTATTCCATAAGATTAAGTAACCTACATGAGGCCCTTTACATAATCAAGGACCTATATGGGACTCTTTCAAGGATAGAACAGGTGACCGAGAGTGCTTAGGTTTATGCCTCACCTAAGTGTTAGACCCCGGTAGTCCATTTCCCAAGACATAACTTGCTCGCGTAGCCCTTGTTCCCATGTGTGAAGATCCTTCATTTTCTCCAGGGATCTGCATGGTACAACATTGTGGCACACCTACGCTGACGATCACTAATGTCTAGGACATATTCAAGCCACCCATTAAGACCTCTTCAAATCCACCCATGGCCGGTCCTTTCCCTCTTTGTCCCCATTTTCTTAAAAGGATAAAGTTGAAACCTCCACCAAGACATCTAGATTTACAAAACCTTAAGGAATGGCACATCAATTTTTCTTCCATTTGGATTTTTATTTATGAAGTCAAAGGTTTCCCACAATTTTTCTACCATAGGTTAAGGATCCTCGAGACATATGTAGATTCGGATATCTATGGTCACAGAGAATCTTACCTAAGGTACAATTTCAGGGAGTCCCCTATCTCATATTTTGAAGAATGGACCATATCTACCCCTTCTCATCTATGATACCCAAATCCTCAAGTTTCCTTTAGAAAGGGTAAGGATCACACTTTCATTTCCCTTCAACACAGAATTAGATCTTCCTCTAGCTATAAAACCAATTTTAGGGAATCCCTCTTGGATTAATCCCCTAGCCTTTCATGTATGAGGTTACCGTCTTGGTCCTCTATACATCCTTCGTATCCATTCCATCTTTATAGTGGACCCATGTCAAATTTAAATGGAGATAGGTAAGTGTCATATCCCTAGCCTCTTCCACTATAGTCATGCCATCGTCTACCATATCACGGGCCACTTCCACCAAAAAAGGATGAATTGTGTGTTGTTTGTGGAATTTTTCACAACCTCTTGTTTCTCACACCATTAAAGACTCTCATGGTATTATAGGATTGTGATTATCATAACACTAAAACAACCTAACCAGAGGATTGAACTATGAAAACATTGATTCATGCTCTAACCAAGATACATAGGAATCCAAATTTGGTCCTGACCTTAAAGGGGTATCCTCTTCAGGATTAATCCTTAATCCTAATTCCCTTAATCCATACATCATCCTTAAAATAAATCCATGAGTTAATATGCAAAACCACAATAATTTAATACATCACTTTGGGTCCCCTTTACCTAGTTATCCTTCTCAGAAATAAGCCCCAACTTTCTCTCTTAAAGGATTATACTCTGCTACAAGACATACTCAAATACATGGGATTTAATTAAAATCCAAATGTGATATGTAGGAGGCCTCCCATAGGTTCTAACCCAACACCCTAAATAAACCATGTCCTTTCTAGGACATATTCTCAATAGTGAATAATTCAATAATGAATTTCATATCCCCTCCATGTTTTGTGGGATACCTTGGAATAGGTCTCACACCAAAACTTTTACTATGATCCTTCTACCTAGAATTCCTTGCCACATGATGTTAAACTATATATTTAGTTCATTATCACATGACCATAAAATGTATTATGTGTCCCCTTGAATGGAAAAAAACTATGTGGATTTTGATTCCTTTTACAAGGATACATTGGTATATCATATGTGGGATTGATCCCAAGATCGAGACAACTTTTTTCTCCCTTGATGATGATAAACTCTATAGTGGACTTTGTTTAAATTGATGAAAATAATCTCTAGAGTGACCATCATATACTGAGATGACAATATGCTTCAACATACCCCACTGTGTGTCTATAAAACCATCAAATTCATAATAACAACCAATGAATCTCTAAATAGTATTGAAGAGGATACCATTGACAGAGAACCTCATATATATATATATATATATCCATTATTGAAGAACATAAGATACATAAAGATGATTCTGAATTCCATAAATGATAATAATTAATTGTAAATTTCATGGTAACCCCATTCCATACAAGGTAAATTAATAAATGATTATTGAACATATCTTAAATCTATATGAGTGTCCTATAGTAGGAAAAATTCCACTCTAAAGGGTGCGATGAGCCTGAAATCCCATCCTCTTTACCAATGTGGGTTCTTATGCATCATGAGTAAAAATACCTAACAAGCATCTACCTTTGGAATTTAGGTCCCCATAGATATTGAACCGTTGAGTGTTTCTCGTTCCATGAACAAACCCATTTGAAACCATTCAGAAATAATTATTCCTAACAAAGTCCCATTTATAACGGAAACAAAAAAATAGTGAAACCAAAATGAATCCTTATACAACATGATAGTCTTACCCATCGTTTAGACCCCTATCAATTGATAATATAAGGCCATATGATTCAATCAATAAGGAATTTGTTCATCCATAAAGATGCATCATTAATATGGTATTATTGATTGTATCAATCATATAACCTCAAGCACTATTTCCCATAACTCCCTTTGATCCAATGTCTTCCTTCAGTTTTCACCAAAAAAATCCCTAACTACTTCTCAGGTTGGATCTTTGTTTTCTTGAAGGATTCTATCATTGAATCATCCTCTTCAACATTGGTTCTCCATTGTATGGGTTTGAGAGTAATATCAACATAGTGCCATCGTGAACTTGGAAGCTACCTAACATAGCCCCTAGATCAACAGCCTCCCCCGGTCATCTAGTCATTGATGACCTGTCATCTTGATGTAGATATAACCTACTGTCATCTTCAACCATTTCAGAATATTATCCCTAGAACACAATAGTCATTCCCTCTCATATTTTCATGTAGGTGGATGCAGACTCCAACCGCAACCTCATCTTAAAGACACATGGGTCCTTCCCAAGGGATCCTTCCAACTAGCTCCACAACCAATTCCTTGCAACAGTGAACCCTAAACATAATGATGGTGTTACCTTAGGCTATCCAGTCTAAGTCCATTAGATATGGACATGCGTAAAGGACTGTCCGAGATGTAAACTAGACAACAGTGAGGAGGTTCCAACATTTCACCCCTCGTGAGATTCCCACAAACCCAATTTGGTGGAAAATAGAAAACATGCACATACACCCATCCTCCATCACTCATCTAGCCATAAAACTCCCCAAGAATAATTAAATGAATCCTTCCAATCAAATATGGTTGTAACATGCAATAAGGAACATAAATTTGCAGGCACCCACCTGGACTTCTGAAAGAATATTCTGGAAGAACTCAAAGAATTCCATCAACCATTTTTTGGAGAAAAAAATTAGTAGGAACATACACATGCCATAATCTTGAAAGCCTTCCAACATCCTCATTTTTCAGTTCTTGGATAAGTCATTCAGAATGATGCAAAGGAAACTAGGGGAAAACTGAACTCTCCCCCCCCCCACATGAGTATGGTTAGTGTCCACTGGCAGAAAATAGAGGACATGTGTAGGTTTATACACCTACTTCAGAGTTTTAATGGATGTGTATTAATCTTCCAATAACTAATGAAATCAAACATATCTTGGGAATGGGGAACATGTGGACACAAATTCGATCACATATCCTACAAACATGCTATAACATCATAACAGTGATGACAGCAGTACATGAGGGATGAAAATATAACTCTGTCCCCATACCTGGGTTGGCTCATCAACATTTCACCCTAGAATAGATACATACCTCTACTCCCATCCAAAAGGGTTATGGGGATACCCCCCCCCCCCCTTACCATTCATAAAACTGGATCGGTAACATACAATCATTCCAAATGGTGATAATAATCCTATTTTAATGGACAGTCCATGGAAGGAACATAAACCATCCCATAAAAACCACTTCTCCCAACAACTGGCCCCAAATACTTGTAAGAAGTAATCTATGAAGTATTATTATCAAACACTAATGTAAAGTCAAGAGACAATTTTTTATATCGCTCCTCTTAATGTCAGAGTACTTGAATATCCCAGACATTTTTCTATTGTAGCTTCTGACCCTACCCACTTTTTACCAATTTTTGGGAGTAGTAGCAGTAACTATGAAGGTCCTCATCAGATGATTCCTCATTAAGTCTTGCTTCATAACAATCTAGTCAATATTGAGAGTCTATATCTATATAAGGACCATGGTAACCCTTTGTGTGGCTAGAAGATCATGGTGCAAGAGGGTTTACCCTATACTATAATCCACCATGATGTTCCTCCCAATGATGGAATTGGCTATGAATTTACACTCCGTAGTAGTAATTGATAATACTAAGAGAATTCTCTAATTGAGAATATAGTAATAAGAAAGCCCTCCTATATTGAGGCACTTTCAAACATGAATCCATACATGTATGATTACTTATCACTAAAAGGTGTAACACTATCCCAATAAGAAGACATCCCAATGGGACAATCATTCTTTGAACCATCCTTATGACACAATACTTCCATTATAGCATAGGAAATTTCACGCAATCCCATTATTTGTAATCAAACAAATGGATAAAAAACATTGGTCAGACTGAGTTGATGAACCTCTAGAAAAAAGATAAAGAGGATATGTTGAACATGATGAATCAAATGGATAAAGATGAAAGTATAGTCTTGTTATGGACTTTTCCCAACCCTCAATAAATCATTCCAGAGATGTTGGTGGAATATTGTATTCATTACATCCACATTAACATATGGAAAACAATTTTTCATCTAAAATAAATTTTATTACCTTATGATGAGTACCAAAGTCATGTTATGATAATAAAAGGGTTATAGTACCCAATTGACTTGGCATATCTCTTAGTTTCCCGACATCTAAAGATCATGAATTGACAAGGATCCCTTCAATGTTAATGCCTCAATGAATTAAGGAGGATGTGATGATTGATTATAGATACCCTATATGTTGTTTATATCTTAAGATGGGGTGCACATGGGGTATTGAATTTAACTGAACTACCTAATCAGTAAACCTCTCTATAGGTGGTATCATGAAATTTAATTACCTCAATCCATCTAAAAATAGATTTTTTTGAATGTCTGAAGATATTCTCAACAAGAGAAGGCCTTGACCAACTCTCACCAAATTTAGGACCAAAGAGTGTAGGTTGTTCCGATACTTTTACATCAATTATATAAGAACATCATATTGGCCTCCCATATAGAATATTTCAACCATTATATTGTGAATATGTATGAAATTGCACAATGTTCTGCTGAACCGGGAGATTTGAGTGACTGTCGAATAATGTACCTAGACAACGTTCAAAAACATCCATAAAATCAGAAGAGAAGCTGTATTAGTATCAGCTATAGCAGTTTGGGAGCCACCCAAGTCCACAGGGATGGGGGATTTTTTATCCCAATCCTCAAAGAAAACAAATAGGGCTTCAAGGGTTGTGAGGGAAAAATAGGAACATTCCTAGCCCATAGGGTTGGGTGCTAATTTATCTCAAAAATACCCTCCTCTTAGGGAATCATTTTTCTCTCAATTAGGGATGAAGTTTAGAAATAAACCCTCTCAATTCATGAAATTATGTGATCTAGTACCTTCACATTGATTGTGCATGAATGAACTTTCAGAGGATTCCCTTCAAGTGATTATTCTCCATAAAATTCATAGAGAATAAACAAACAGGAGTACACGATATCATGGAGGATGCACAAGAAGAAGATCTCATAGAGATTCTAAAACAATGCCTAAAATGTGTTATACATTGATGAATGTTATCAATGTTTTAACTAAAAATAAAAAAGAAAATGAGTCCAACATAGGGTATTAAGTGAAAGAATTACATGAAGGAGAGGCAAGTGAAATTCAGGGGAACCGGTTGAGTGGTGTGTTAGTGGAGGAGCAGGAGTATTTCAGGGGGTCTATTTCTAACAGGCCTGTGGCAGTGGATAAAAATAATCTCATGGATACTCCAGGAGGCGATGTGGTTTGGGGAACTATCCATAGCAATTATTTGAATAGTGCACTGGGTCCAGATAGTTTCCCATGGAGTTTCTTTGTGGCGGCATGGGATTTTGTGTGGGAACATGTGATTGGGTCCATTCAAGATTTTTTTAGGGGAGGAGATATTAACAGGAGCACTTTTTCATCTAGGGTGGTTCTAGTATGAAAAATCAATGACCCATCATCTATTGATCACTTTAGACCAATTTGCTTATGTAATGTTTCTTATAAGATATTGGCAAGTCTGGTGGCTAGGATACTGAAAAAAATTATTCCGAAAGTTATCTCTCAAGAACAACACGACTTTATAAATGGAAGGGTAATTCAGAGAGAAATTGGTATTTCCAAAGAGATGGTCGAAGATATTAATAAAAGTGGGATTTGGTCCAATGTCATCATTCAAGTTTATATGGAAAAGGCTTATGAAAAAATGGACTGGAGTTTTATTATTCAGGTAATGAGAGGAATGGGATTTACCGAATGGGTGTGTGGCCTATGCTTTTACTATTATTCATCGCCATGGATTACCATATCTCTTCTGGGGAAGGGATTTGGTTACTTTAAAAGCATGCGGGGAGTGAGGTAGGGGGGTCCATTGTCTCCAATAATGTTTATCATTTCCCAAGATGCACTTTCACAGAATTTTCACAGAGCCTTGGAGGAAAAGAGGATCCTTCTTTATCACTCAAAAATCGCGAGTGGAACCCTTTCCCATATTATGTTTGCTGATGATATTTTAATTTTCTTGGATGGCAGGATATATTCCATGTTGAATCATTTGGTAATCATGGAGGTTTATGGTTACTTAAGTGGAAAATGTATCAATGGAAGAAAGAGTAGTGTATTCATTTCAGATAAATTCTCAAGAAGAAGAGCTCAGGACATGTAGAATATTTTTGGAATTTAGAGGAAGCAATTTCAAATGATCTATCTTGGGGAACCTATTTCTAAGGGGCGGGTTAAAAATCTTTCTTTGAGGATCTCATTAACAGAATGTTAGGGAGGATTCTATGTTAGAAGAGCATATTTATCTCCTTCGGAGGTCAGGTTTCATTGATAAATAGTGTGTTGTCTTCAATTCCAATGCCTGCAATGTCCGTTATTTCCCCTCCCAAAGGTACTATCTCATTGATGGAGAATGTTATGAAATATTTTCTATGGGATTCCAATTCCATGGGAAGGACTCATTGGGCTTCATGGAATCGTCTGGAAAAGCCTATCGAAGAGGGAGGAGTTGGTCTCAGGGACATTGTCTTAACAATACAGTCTATGTAGGCTAAGTTGGCATGGGATTTTGTTGTTGGTGAATATTTGTGGGCCAAAGTACTCAGAAATAAATATGGACAACACTAGGGGAGTGGAATAGACTGAAACTCTCCATTTTAGGGAAAATCATGCTGCATCATCTGGAGATTCTTCAAGAACACACATGTCGGGTGGTAGGGAAGGGTGTGATCAACCACGGGCATGACAATCGGTTCACTGAGAAGCTGTTTTTTCCATTCTATCCTTTTCCAGATATGATGGTTAAGGAGGGTTTATGTTTTCCCGGACTTATTGATTCCATTTTAAATAAGGAGAAAATGGTTCTATTCAGAGATATTGAATTTAATGAGGAGGAGGATCAGGTTTGTTTTACAGGTTCCAGCTCAGGGTATTTCAATGGGCATGACTACAGGACTATCCTCCAGCATGGTGGGGATCGTGATGAGTATGATGCTAGGTTATAGTGCAAGGAGGCTCCGACAAAGCTGAATTTTATGTTATGGAGAGCCCGGAACTCCACTCTTTCAACAGAGGATAATATTCATAAAAGATGGATCTTCATGGCATGGCGCTGCTATTGTTGTTCTAACCCACAGTCTAAGACGTCGTTCTATCTTTTTGACCAGAGTAAATGGGACAAAAGGCTTTAGTCCAGCATGAGAAGCTAGGGATATTTTAATGCTTCCTACTCTTCCATATAGGATTTCTTGGTTTGTTGTTTTCAGGGAGCAGGGAATATAGAAATGGAATGCAAGAGTCGTAGCATCATTGTTCTTTCTAAATTTTGGACACTGTGGGAGGATTAGAATAAGGTAAAGAGAGAGGTGAGACCATTGGTTGCATTTCTACAAGTTAGAATGAAGGGGATCCTGCATGAGTTGGGTTCTATGATGAAAGGCAGAGAAAAATCATATATAATATACAAGCTAATTAATCGGACAACTGAGTTGATTAGATCTCAGGGACGCTGGATCAATTGGAGTCAACTGCTGCTCGGGTATAAACTAAATGTGGATGGGTATTTTATGAATGGTCAGATATATGGGGTAGGTCTGTTGAGGGATGAGTATGGATCAGTATTTTTAACCTTCAGTAGTTTCTAAGGGTAAGGGAGTTCGCTGCGTGTAGAGTTAAAGGTGATTCAAATAGGTATTAGGCTTTACAAGGACCTAGAATTTAGGTGTTTAGAGGTTGAATCTGATTCTGAAAATGTTGTACGAGCTGTAAACAGACATATTGATCATCCTTGTCACATATCATATTTGGTTCGCAGCTGCACGGTGGAAATCAAAAGTGGTTTCTCTCTCCGACGTGTGAAAAGGGTGGAAAATTTCACGGCGGAGGCTCTTTCACATGGAAGTAGTCTGGAAGAACCATTTATGGTGTTCTCTATTTTGGGCTCCTTACCTCAGAAGTGTAATAATTTTGTGCAGGGGGACGCTCTCAGGTTACATCATTTTAGGCCCCTGTGACACCCCTTGTATTTAGGTGGAGGGACACTTCTAATATAGTAAAAAAAGACAATTTTTGATCGACATGACCATGATGGTGTCCACACTGATGAAAATGAAGGATGTGTGAATACCTGAAACCAGAGGGTTTACCAAAATCAAGGAATCCCCTCGAATAATCCATATTTTCCTCCTTGAAATGTACATAATAGGGAAAAGGGTAAATGTTTTAAAATTTCTCACCTTCCCCCTAGGGATTGAAATTCCCTTTTATTGGAATTAATATATACTCAACTGGAGGACGAAATGAAGGAGTTTAGAATACTCAGTACAGAGTTACTCTAAGGCAGTATTCCCACTCGATATTCTCTGTAGGTAGATTCCGAACTAGAACATCCAATTAGTCTAATTCAGAAAATAAGATTTGTTATAATAGATATGGAAGATCATGAAATTCTTCCATTTCAGACGCAAATAGAACAAGTCAAATTACATATTTACTCACCTATCTCAATGGGTTAACCGTGGAAAATTCCAGAAGTTTCACTACCAGTGCTTCTACTGGTCGCCATTTCAATTAAGGCTCAAGGCACCTCACCTGTTCATGTGTCAGCTCATCTAGATGTTTCCCAAATTATTGTGAACACTATTGAGTCATTAACATCATAATTAAAATCCATGGAAGAACAGAACGTGCCTTTAAAAACAAAAAAGAAAAAATATCCTGAATTGGTAGATCTGACTCCTCCCTCACCAAACTATGGGAATCCCAAATTTCCAATATTCAATGGCATGGTAGATCTAGAGAATCACATGATGAATTAATCTATCACTATGATCTCATGATGGGGACTTCGGAACATTAAGAGGAAATGAAACTCAGATTCATTGTGCAATCACTGTAGGGGTTAGCCTTTTATGGTACAAAGGTTTTCAGTCTCGATCAACAACTAGATGCAATGATTTCCATATGAATTTCCCCTTTCAGTTCATCTCAGCTCTGCATAAGACAACAATCATTGTTCTCGTGAATTGGAAAAAAATATATAATGAAATCATTTCATATTTCATTGCTCATTTGAATGGATTTAGATATTCTATAAATCATTCGCTCCCTCGATAAGAGTTTTTGCCTATTGGTGTGTAAAATATCCATGATAATTTGTCCACACCATTGATCTATGTGACATAAGTAGGAGGGTTATGGGACCTTAATTCAATTTTCCAATTGGGGGATAAATCCATCACAAAGTCAAAATCCAAGTACTAAGTAATCCCATCAAATTTGGGAAGAAGTGAAGGAAAATAAGTGGCTGCAATAGTTACACTTAAGAAGACCCATGTACCTGATCTTACTTCAAATCCCTTATCATACCATAGAGCTCAACCTCCTGAGCATAAGAAATAATGCCTTTCTCATCAAGATGATCAAAAATATCAGAGGTGGAGTCTGTTTCAGGAGTATATAAGGAAGTTCTATTCTTTTTAGAATGAACTGGTTCCCAATTACTTATTCTTAGTATTAGAAAACAACTTTGACCATGTTAGGAACCTATCTTTTATGAAAGTAAAATCCCATATTATAATCAAATGATATCAAAAAACCATGATGTTCTATGTACTATGTGACCTTTAATCATAATATTATTACTTCTATGTTTTGAAATTCAAAAAACAGACATACACAGTTGCGATCAGTAAGATGGTTGGAGTCTGATAAGAAAATACTAATTTTCTATGAATAGTAAACTACCCTTGTGAATAGTAAATTACCCTTATGAATATTAATAAGACTCTTATAAATAGTAAATCATCCGATGAATAATACCTCACCCATAACTATATAAATACAATATACGCATATTATAAGTGTTAATATAACCATAGTAAAAGTATTGGTATTTTTTAATGTCATAATTAATTAATTAAAATTAATTATTTAATTTAAAATAAATTATATTTTCCCAAATTGTTTTAATAAATTATCAATTTCATGCCTTCTAGTTTTTAGTTAATTTTCTAAGACCTTATGTAATTTTGGAAAGAATTAGAAAATCAATTATAGATTTAAAATCTGTATTTTTCAAGAAAATTATGATTTTAATTAAAAATATAATTAATCATATTTTAAAAATTATTTTTGAAAACTGGAGTTCATTTTTGGGTTATACACATCAGAAAATGTTTATGGTGAATTTTTTGTATTTTTCTAAAATACTTGAATTTTTTAAGAATAGTGAAATATGATAATTCACAGTAAATGCTAAAACACGAATTTCTACATCATGCATGAGTCAAGTATGATGTAAATGGAAATTGTTTCAAGCTAACATGCACATATTACTGTTTTTGGTAACAAGCATCCAATACTATTTCTTTTCTTCATAAAAAAATTAAATAATGAATTAAATATTCAAAATTCACTCCTCTCTTCCACTAAAAAAACCTCTCATACTCCCCTCTTCTCTTAACTTTTATCAAGCCCTATTACTTGCCTATTTTCTACCCAAATAACTCCCCAAGATATGCCACCAATTAAAACAGCCCTTATTATCATTATAAGACAAAATCCTCCCCCATTAAGAGGCTCTCAAGAGAGAAAAACTCGAGAGGTAAATTCAACATTCCAATTCTTATATTATCTTTCAAGTTATTTTATTTTATTGTTTCTTTCCTCACCTCACATCACCCAAATAGTATGATATTCTATAAATGAAAATACCAACTGAGATGTGTTGATTTATCACTTTCAAGGATGACAGGTTTTCAATTTCCTTTAACATATTCTTTATTAGTCATAAACAAATTTTAATGGTTGAACCAGATAATAATATATGTATTTTATCTTACTTAATGTTCTGAAACCCTTATAAATTAATGTTGTAAAAAAATAATTTTGGGAAAAATTGCCACATTAATCCAAGAGTTCATCATTATGTTTTATATAATGATTCACCTTCACACCAAGTAAGAAAAAAAATTTACAAAAAATTATTTTTGTTGATGTTCACTAATTTCATATAACTGTACAACCACTCTCACAGTTCATGTTTATCTGTTGATGTATATAAGAAAACTGAACATGAAACAAACGGACCCGAACAATGAAATTGAACCTCATAACCAATCGAAATGATTCTGAGTGAACTCACAAAGGTTATACTAAATCATTATCATGAAATTTATTTTATGTAATTATTGATTAATGAACCTAATTTTATTATTCAGTTCATTAATATCAAGTAGAGAACACCAACAGACTTAAGGTAATGGATCCTCTCTTTTCACATTTATTCAAGTATCCCCTCTATGTCATGCCCTTTTACGTATAATTCTTAATGATGCAGAATTAATTATCACCTTACCCATACATCCATAATAATTTATAGAAGATGATAAATCACTTTCTTTTTCATGAAGTCCTCTTATGTACACCCAATACCATGCTGATAATTTGTAATAGATTCATCCCAAACCTCTTTTGATCATTTGGGTCCCTTATCTTCTTTTAAAAAAATGAATTTGTCTTATATTTTTAGGAATAATATATAAATGTTGTTTACATGTACCAAAATAATTTATCAAGACACTTCCATCATTCTATTTTGGGGATATACATGTTTCTTCACCAATACTTCCCAATAAGATAGCTTGTTTTATGGGGCTTCCTGTTTTCATACCCAATTTCTAGTGAACTCTATGTTCTATTTTAAGACACCATTATCTTTATAAAATTATTATTTATATTATGAAAACATTCTTTTTCTCTTCTGTTTTTATATTAAGGAATTTACCTTTTCGATATTAAAGGCCCTATAGTATTTTCCTTAAAACCACCAAAAAATGTTTGAATGATAAAATTTATTAAATACTTTTCTTACATGTTTTCACTTCTACTTAAAATCACTTACCATGATACATTACTATTTTAATTTATGAATTTCTATGTATATTTTAGTTCCTTTATTTCAAAAACCCTTTTATGATATGTCCATTTGTTATAATTTATGACATGATTGTGGAACCCAATTATTTTCATGGGTAACTGATATATCTATATTTGATTGATTCTGTAAGATTCTTTATGTGGAAAAAAATACTCAAGAAATGTGAAGGTGAGTGAATCTAGATAGATCTCTATTGTACAGGGTAATTTTGAGTCTCATGAGATGTTATGTACAATGGTCTATGCGTTTAGCCTTGGCTTGTGCAACCATGTGTGACTGTCTTGGATGTTATCCTTTAACCATTATAAAGCCATATTTTTTTGTCTCTACCACATTAATATGACTCTATGTTTATATGATCCCATGTTTAAATGTTATGATTATATTTTCCAATTTATATCATTATATAATGATCTCTAACCCTTGTGCTAAAGCCTAATTCTTATGTTTAAATCCTTACTGTGCTTTTAGAACATCCCTTTGTTCATGTAATCCCTAGGGTACCCTATGAAGATATAAGGGTTCAAAGGTAGTTAGGATATATGTATGGAGATTAAATAAATAGTGTTTTTTGGTCCCATGTTTTACGTTTTATGTACCTACACTAGTGAAAAAATATGATCTAATGTTGTTTTTTTATATTTGACGTCAGTTTTTAAGTTATGTTTTAAAGGCGATGTAAGAAATATTATTTCTAGAGTCAGTTATCCACAAAAAGATGCCGAAAATCATTTTTGTTAAGGGTTTATGAATTGGTTTAGAAATAAACAAACTCTAAAAATAATTTTCATTAAGGATTTCAGCATCAGTTTTTTAAATAACTAATGCCAAAAATCCATCAGAGGAAGGTTTTCAGTGTTGTTTTTTTTTACAACTAACACCAAAAACCCTATTTGAGTATGTTTTAGTGCCGATTTCCTTAAAAACCAACACTAAAAACCGAATAATGTTTTTAAAATAATTTCTGATATTGATTTAAAAAAACCTTTTCCAAAGATAAAAAAATTAGAAAATTTAAAATATTTCCCTTCCAAAATAATCAAAACCAATGTAATAAAAACAAAATATACAAAAATAAAATAGTATTTATCATTTAATAAAAATATATATCTTAAATTATATTATCTAGTTAATCAAAAAAATTATCTATGCATTTGTATTATAAAGTATAATTAAAATACACGTAACGGATATTTAGAACATGATCATTATTGGTTTTTATTGAAACATTTATTTTATTATCATTATTTTCAAACACATCTTATATTAGAAGTGTTAGTTTTTTGAACCCATATGTAATATTATTCCTAAATATTAGAATATAAATATCTTAAATCCAAATCATACCTAACAAATAGTTTTCAAAAATAGATTGAATATGGGTAAGATACAATTGGGAATAATAATAAGAATCATTGAATGTCTGAAATAACAATGAATTATATGATATTATAAAATTGATTAATATTGGAAAAAAATAAAAAATTAATACAACTAACCTTATCAAATTTAGAAGATTCCCTAGTTTTGATTGTCTCATACATGAATCATAGAACATAATAACCACATTCAACATGTCCTCTTTGATGATGACACTATATTTATAAATCCTTAAACTGATAATAAAAATAAATATATAACAAAAAAATTAGTATGAAATATAATATAAAAAATAATTACATGTACTTCTACATATTTTACTTCATTTGGTTTCATTATAGACATGTATTCCTTGTGAAATTTTGTCCATGAACATCATTTTCATATATATGAACTAATAATAAAAGTATAAATATTAGAATTAAACATAATGAGATTATAATAAACAAATAAATAAGTAACCTATCTAATAATGTGTAAAATATTTTAAAAACATTCCCTAAAAAAGAGAAAAATCAATATGAGGTGCATTCACTTTGGCACAATACACCAAACATCCAATTCCCCGGACAATACAAAAAGTTCACAATTAATGATATTATAATGATCATTAGTTTATAATTTTGTGTATGTTCTTACTTATCCAGAAATGGAAAAAACCAACACTAAATCTCTATATTTGATAATCTCTAACATATATATGTATATATGCAACTCTATCAGGATAGATCAAATGTTTCACATCTATAGTAATGAAATCTGGATCTATAAAACAGTAAATGCATGTACATTCATTTTGTTGAAGAACCGTTTGTCTATACCTAATTTTAAAAATAAAATATTGTTAGTCAATTTAAACCCATATTTCTTTAAAATAAATAAAAATTCAAATGTCAATTTACATACATGAAAAAAAACAACACCACATTCAGGTCGAGCTATTCAAAATCTACTAGATGCATGATATCTTCTTTGAGTAATCTCATTGGATATTCTCTTTCACATATGTTAACCATCATCTGAAACTAATAGATATAATTCAATAAATAAGAATACCATGATAATCTTATTATCCCATAAGAAATAGAAGATCTGTCTACAGTCAATTATTCTAAGAAGTTTTGTTTCATTTGTGGATTTTATTTTTATTTTAGATAATTCTATATATGTTAAATGTCAAAAAACATTATAAGTAATTTTGAATCATTTGTAATTAATATTTAAAAAATCACATACCTCATATGAAATATAATGAAGAAGACGAGTTGGACAAAGTAAAACATTACCCAGAATATCCCCAACTTAGATTATCTCTTCATAATTAAATTGTAATAGAACATTAGAGTCTATAACATCAAGTAATGATACTCTAAACTTACCCATATTCATAGTATGGTGATGTACATAATCCCCCAAATAATGCATGATTCCTAACACAACAATATATATGAAGATATCCAGCAAAGAACTCAAAGTTTATGATTTGGTCCGAGTGAGGTGGTGGAGGATCAAAGTAGGAATATGGGGTAGTGTAATCCAGGTGAGCTGACTGGGAAGGCTAAAAATGAAGAAAATAATTAGTCATAATAATTTTAAAATTTTAAAAATTGATGAAAAATAAATAATATATTGTTTTGTCCGAGCGACGAGGTGGAGGATCGAAGTAGGAAGATGGGGCACAGTAGTCTGGTTGAGTAGGCTGGGAATGAAGAAAAATGAAAAGGTTATATTAAGGTTTATAATTTATAAAACATAAAAATTGATGATAAATAAATAAAATGTCATTTGCTCCAAGTTAATAGGTGGAGGATCAAAGTAGGTAGATGGGGCAGGGTAGTCCAGCTGACGAGGCTGGGAAGGCTGAAAAATGAAAAAAAGTTATATTAGTGTTTATAATTTATAAAATAGAAAAATTGATACCAAATAAATAATATACTTGAGAAGGCTTCATAAATGGGGTAGGTAAGGTAGATTGGGAAGGGTTTTCCAGGTGAGTAGGCTAGTAAGGCTTAAAATTGAAAATTTTATCCTAGGGTTTATAATTTATAAAACAGAAATATTGATGATAAATAAATAAAATACCTTTGAAGGATACACAAACTTTGACTATCATTCCAACTATTTAAACAAATCCCTATGTAATGATACTTGAATTTTATCACCCATTGACTGTTTCATATCTTTCATCTAATATATTAAGTATTATATTTCTGGGTCTCCTGATTTATTAATTTGACAAAAAAACCTTCTGAATACTAACACTCATTTGATATCCTCTAACACGACCAAGGTGTTATGCCTTTCCCAAAAAAGTGTCTAGGATTTCTATCCTACCCTTGGGGATAAAACATCTATGTATATCTTGCGCCTAAATGTAATAATCAAATGAAAAATTAAAAATTTATATTATTGTTTAAAATTTATAAAATAAAAAAAATTAATGAAAAATTAATAATATTTACTTTAAATTTTATCAGCTACATTCATAGATTTCTCTGAATGATATTGTTTATTTTTCATTCTTCTTTCTTATTTCTATTTTTCAGACTGAGTGGGAGGAGATGGAGTAAAAAACTAGACCACTTCTAAACCATTACTAAATCTATCTCTCAATACATCAAATGTTTCTTCATTCATTTTCTACTCTAAATACGAATACCCTCGACGTGATAAGGTAGAAGGTTATACATTTCTCAACTAGATCCCTTGATGAGATCTCATGGAGTGTTTTTATATAAAAATAAACCACTATATAATTGGAAAAATATATAATAAGTTTTAAAATATAAAATAATTAACATACGTAAAAATTTTCTTCATGATGATAGTCAATAAATCACTTCCATGTATCTTCATCTATAAAATATGTAAGGAATGGGTTTTCAAACATTCTCTTTTCAAAAACATAATCTTTATTCCTTTGGTTTTCCAAAAATTTAATTTCATATGAAATTTAATAAATTAAATATTTCAGTAAAAATATATATCCTTCAAAAAATGGGATAAAAGAAATCAATTATGATATTTACCATCATGGTCTCCCGAAGTTGTTGATTCTCCATTTTCTCTGCTAACTTTCAATAAAGATATAAAATACTAATCTTGAAATGACTCTGCATCGATATATTACTGATAAACTGAACAGCATTTTGTCCAATTTCATTATTATTATCATAAAAATTTATATGTAATCTTTCATCGTCATTAGAAAGTGAAATTTGTTGTAAACATGTAATACCACATATACCAACTTGAGAACTATATTTTTTAGTAGTAACTAGATAAGTGTCCTCTGCTGATGAAAAATCAGTAGTACTACAAAAAAAATTAATAGTTTTCTTTCATTAAAAATATATATTAAAAAATATTTAATAATATGAAAAAATTGATACACCTTGTTAACTACTCCCCCTATCTATATCTGAAATTTCTACTATAAAGTATAGCTAAATTTTGTGTACCTGTATATCATTAGAAAATTAAATATTTAATAACATGGAAGAAAAAAATAACTAATTAAAAAAAGAGGTATGTATTTGTAAGTTTCAAAAAAGGAAAAAAATATAAATATTTAACAGAATAATTTGGAGACTAATTTAGAGTTTTTATATATTCCTTCACCATGATCATTAGGTATTGCACGCACTATTACTCTCTTATACTCATTGTAATCATCCTAAAACTTCGTAATATATGAATAAGGCTCATGAAAATCCATAACATCATCCTCATCACCGAAATGGTATATTTTTCGTTGAAAAAAGTACCACCAATCATTCGATGGACCAATGACATAAAATACTTTTTTTTTCATGGTCTCCATGATAAATTGTTCCTCATTGTAATTAAAGTTTTTTCAAAAAAACCAATTTAGACTAATATTCACCATGTTTCACACTAATATTACTATCAAAACAATTACACATAAAAATGGTGACATTATATTTAATATAACCAATTTTTCATATTTCATTAAGAACACTAAAATAAAGGAATTGATGCAGAAATTGGGTTCTTATATTTGGCACTCAAAAAATTCACTACTTCGTTGAAAACCATCACATAACGTTTTTTGAAGGTACTCATGTCATCTGGATAATTTGTTTAAAATGTGTATCCATTAATATAAAAACAAGACCATGTGATCAAATTATGATATGGTCCCCTTAATAACCACATCAATGTTTCAGATTCACATATATCTATGGTGAATTTCTCTTTAAACCATGAAGCAAATGTCTTCTTATGCTCAATCATCAAGCAATTTTCATTTTTTCTGATATCGTAACTTCAATTCAACAATATGTGAGGATATATATGATTGAACATCATATTTATTTTTCAAAATGAATAAATTTTCCTTCATCACTTCATCACGTGGAATGAGAATTAAATTTAATCCTCAAACCCCTCTACTATTACTATCGACTAACACATGTTGAGATATAAAGAGACCAATATGCTCCACCTCATAAAAATAATTAGTACAGAACTAAATCACCTCTTCTGATACATATTTTTGAATAATACAGGCCTCTGTTCGATAAGGAGTTTTTAACATATCTCTTCAAAATATTCATATATCTTTTAAAAAGATACATACATCATAAATAAAAAAGGAACACATATTCTTATCTCACTCACCAAATGAATCATCAGATCAACCACTATATCAAAAAAAACATATGTCAGAAATACATTTCTACTTTACAAAGAAATAGAGTTTATTTATTCTCTAAAATGTGTAAGAAATTTGGATCAAAAACATTGTTACAAATGGATTTTAAAAAATTACAAAAACATAATGATAATCTTTCTAACAACTATCAGCAATATACCATGCACTGCTACTAGTATACGTTGTTGAATCAACAAATAAAAATCATGAGATTTCATACTTATTAATTTAAATCCCCCGATGACACCAAATTATTCACATCTGAAGAAAAACCACTAGGTACTTTAATACCATGAAGACACAGAGAAAAAATCACCTTTTCGTTCTTTTTTAATGCGTGACAAGACGAAGGTAAATATGTTCTGTTTCCATTCCTTATGGGAGCTAACACCAAATGTATTATCATTAATATCAAGTCCAATATAGAATTAAATCCATATTTTTCATTCCTTCTATTTCTAATAATGTTCCAATCGAACTGTCACATATTTTTTTCTAAACATTCATAACATATAAGTTTTATTTTTATCTAAAAATATCCAATAAGTCAGTTTTAAAAAATAAAAAATACTTATTAAAGATATTACATTGAAGACCAGAACTTCTTTTCATTCCAAATGTCAAATCAATATTTTTCACACATTCATAATATTCTTCAACTGATAATGTCCTATGGGGAGGTTTTATTCTTGTACATCGTTAAATGCTTTTTTAATCTATGATAAGGATGATCAATTGGAAAAAATCAATAATGCCCCATGTATGCTTTCCTTCTTCCATTCTATAATTGAGAATATGAAGTTTCTACTTCACAAATTATAAATGATTTATGTCCCTTAACAATAGACACATATATGTTTTTATATGCAGGAAAGTTGTTTAAAGTTAACATTATCATAGCTCACAAAAAAATAATCTTTCTTGTATGAATAAAAATTGATAACACGTGCCACCCATAATAATTTCAAATCATCAATGAATGGTAAAAGATAAACATAAATATAATTTCCCAACTATTTTGGTCCAAAAAACATCAAGACTATCATAACATATTTTTTATTCATACATATATGTTTGGAAATATTTTTAACTACCAAAAAACATGGCATGAAATATATTGGAAACTGGGGCTCCAATATAGATTTATCCCGTCATTACACAATCTCATTTTTAGATTTCTAACATCACTTCAAAAATCATGAAATATTTTATCAAAACTCTACCTCTGTGGTGAATCGGTCGGGTGACGTAAGTTACCATCAGAGATGTGATTATCTAAATGAAATCATAACCTATTTCTATCAATTTAATTTTCAAATAGATGCTTCAAATGAGGAATTATTGGAAGGGACTAAATTGATTTAGTATGAGTTTTGATTCTCGTACCTAATAAATAATCACAGTTGAATTATCATAATTGTAGGCAAAAAATATTCCATGATATCAATAGAAACTAAAAAATTGATTTTCCATGATGTTAGATGACATTACCTAATTATGAATATGACTTGAATTTTCCATCTATCTTATAGCATGATGTCCCACACGTTTGACAACTTGATAAAAATTCATATTATTTTCTACAAAGTACACAATAATTAGGGAAATCATATATCTTGTTATACCACAATACCATAGTTCATAATATTTTCATTGCCTCCTAATTGGAATTTGGAAGCTCGTTGACTTCTGGAAGTAGCTCTTTTAAAATATCTAGTAAGTTGGGGAAACTTTTACCACTACACGAATTATTTATTTTAAGTTATTAATCTCAAAAATATTGATAACACTGTATATTTACTACAACATATGAATAATGGTTTCTTAGAATCTCCGTACAATCATTCAACAGTTTCTATTTTTTTGATGGTTTCAACACGTAAATAATGAATTAATTCTTCAATACAATCCTCTTCCTCATTATCCAATTTTTATCAATATTGGATGTTGAATTTTTATTTCTTTCACCATGAAAGATCCAATGAGTATAATTAATGCTAAAACCATAACAAATGACCTGATCCTTAATTTATTTAGAGTTTAACTTTATCGTATTTAAAAACATCGCACATGAAAAAAAATTCAATTCAGTTTTTTGATGATTTCATTTAGAAAATTCCTAGAATTCATCGACTCTTTTTTCATATTCACTAGAGTTTCTTCATAAACGTATCCAATTATGATCCATTCAATACGTGATATCACAATATAATTAGTGAATATATTAAAAAATATAAACATGTAAAAATATATATATAGATAAATTGTAAATAGAAACACATTTAATAAAAACATTTGATAATAAGATAGTAAACATTAGATATTAAATACATTTACAAACAGTAAACTTTTTATATTCATATTATATTCATGTGTTATGTTGATGTTATAATTTAATTATAATATCAATCTTCTAAAATATATTAGTTCATTTTACATAGTTTTTGCTTTCTTTTTATGTTTCGTGGGTCAAATGTAATTAATATTGTATTAATTTAATGGGAAAAATTATTTGTTATTGGTTATATGAAATTATAATTTGAGTAAATGTTCAAATTATAAGTGAAATTAATCCGAATAATCCCAAAATTATGACATATGAAATTAAATACACTACTAAATTGGTATATATTACAACACATTTGATTCATTATTATTTGTTTTTTTATTATATACTAAACTTATTATTATAATAATAATAAAAGAAATAAAAAATTTATACCAATTGAAAAAACCAAATAAAAAATACAATAATTTTTAAATCATTTTATATTAATATGAAATAAATCTCCTACTAAAATACACCTCTGAATCTATAGTTTTTCTATCATTTCATGGTAAATTTAAAATTTTCATTAATTAGATTGATTCCATCATTTTAATTGAACCAAAATTAAATGGAAATTATATCTAGGCATGAGATCACAAGTTATAAATAAAATAATACATGATGTCTGAGTATAAATTCTTGGAGTACAACCATGGATTACTAATTAATCACCTAAATATATAAATCATAGGGGAACCATTAATAAATCAATAGGAAAAATGCAAGCTGCAATAAGTATTGTTAGACATATTCTAGATAATCACCACCATAAAAATATGCATGGAAAGACAATACATAAGTAGGAAACACTCAAATGTAGAATATATTCAATGAATGATATTTATATAATATAATCGTGCTATGAAAACAATCATTATAATAAAATAACTAAAATGGATAACATTATGTTTTCTTATAACAATCTTAGCATGGTATGTAAAAGTAATTCTAATGAAACATTCAAGGTATATCATTAAATTTAAAATCGCATAGTAATTCAACCTATATGGAATGTCAAATGCAGTACATGTTAAAATGTATGTTCCTATAAGGATGCATGTCATTATTCATCCTTCCTGTACCAGGCCAACTGTAAAGACCATAAATATCCTATATCAGTAAGAATAAAAACATACTCATGTCAGTTAAGGTGAAACCATAATCTATAACACAAATCTATATGTACAACAATCACATCCCTGTCCACTTGGAATTTCCCCCGTATATGGGATGATAACTCTTTAGGATGACTATTAACCATGTTCCAACACATTTTTAATAAACTATAAACAAATAATTAACGAAAATAAAAAAATTAAATGAAAAAAATTTATCTTCAATATTAAATAAAACATAAAAAATTTGGAGTTTAACATAAAAAAAAATCTTTAATCCGAACATTTCTCTATGAAAACCTTTGAAAAATTAAACAAAGAATGAAATATATGAAACTGATTGGAAAAATGAAAAATAATGATGAAATAACCCTAAAATCAAAACACGGTTGAATGTCACCGAAAATAGGATGTGAAAGATATAATAATCCGTAGATGATGAAACACAGGGAGCTAATGAAGAATGTAGAACACATATCCTAAAAATGGAAGAAAATCGACAATAATGGCCGTTTGATATCACAAATATGCCTTTGAATTCATCATTATTCGAGAGCAGTACATGCGGTTTTAGAGTTTGAAGATCCAAAAACATTGGGATTTATTGATCCCGACTATTTTTAAGTGATTTCAAGTATTGATTTTTACAAAAACTGATGTCGAAGAGTCCAAAAAATATTTTCACCATCAGTTTTTTTGAAAACTGATGCCAAAAATATTTTTTGTTTATATAAGGGGTGGTTTTTTAAGAAAAGCAACTTGTAAAAGTAATTTTTTAACATGTGGCATTGGTTTTCATAAAAACTTACTCCAAAATATCCTGAGATAATGATATATGGCTTTTCGTGTTGTAAAAACCAATGTGAAAACTTTTTTTATTTATTGCATCTATTTTTAGATAAAATGAAGCCATAAATCATTCATTTTGTTGTTTATGGTGTCATTTTTTAATAGAAATAACCCCAAAAACAACTTATATAAATTATTGGCGTAGGTTTAACAAAAAAAATGAAGCCAAAAATTTCTCACACATACTATTAGTGTTGGTTTAAAAAAACTGACATTATTACTTCGATGTTAAATCATGTATTTCTACAAGTTCTAGTCTTAAAAGACACTAGACTTCAGGATCCATTGCTTGTAATCTGATGTTTATTTATGCCTAAAATCGTGTAATGTTGTGTGTAAAAGGCTAGGGTCTCTATAGTTGGTATCATAGGATGGTCTTGTTATTTTTGAAGAATGTGAATAATAAACATTAGTAGGAACCTTAAGGATGAAATAAATTATAATAAAACACCCATAAATTTGGTTAAATATAGTATAAGTGGTTTATAATAAAATACATCCTTTTAAGGATACAAACAGTTAGAGGTGGCTATGGCACACATGTATTTAGAGGTAAAACCTGAAAACACCACTTTGATCTTGACAGAAACAGAAACTATTGCATGATAACAGGACTTGTTTCACTATTGGTTTGACACTCCCGAGGGATATTCATTGGAAAAATCATGATCATAGTACAATCTATTATTAATGGAATAAAAAAGATACCATAAGAATATAATCTAATAAATATATCAAGACAAACCTAGATTGAAATATAGGAAATCACAAGTTAGGATATACTTCTCCTTTACAAGTTTATCCTCTTATTTTTAGAGATTTATTTTTTATACTAAATCGCAATGTATTCAATCCCACTAATTGTACATTCATTTTTTTAGCTAATGGGAGGAAATAGAAGAACACGTGCCAACAATCAGTCTTATAGGAAATGTGAATAATTCCCTAATGATATGCCAAATATTATGGGAGTGGGTTCTCAAAACATTAGGAATGTACTTCCTCAACTAGCTCATGTTAAGAATAATAACTTGAATCATGTGGAAAACCCTCCTCCTCCAAGGAAAGAGAAAGTTTCCATTGAATACTTCATGTGACAAAGGCCTCCCATGTATAGTGGATCATCTGATCCCCTCCTTGCTGAATTGTATATTAACTCTATTAAAAAGATATTCTTTTTCCTTTAGTGATCATAAGAATAGAAATTCATACTGGCGGTCTATCATTTTGATGGGGAATGTGATCAGTGATGGACACTGATCAGGAATACGAATCTCAGGGATAAAATTGATTCCATGGATTGGGAAGAAATCAGTAGAATTTTTTTTAATAAATACTTTTTCTGGAAACCTCCATCTGAAGATGTAAAAAGAGTTCCCTAGAATGAAATAGAAGTAAGTTGAGTCAATCAGGGAATATGAAGAAAACATTACAAGGATTGAAAGGTATTCCTCTGGATTTTTCATGAACACTGAATGAAATGTGGACTACTTCTTTAGTGGACTAAAGATGGGTATATGAAATGTGATGGTGATTTGAGACTTTGACAGCTATGAGGATATTTTCTATTGTGCCCTTAAGGTTGAAATGGAGATTGTAGAATATTATTTGTATTGTGGTCCCAACAAAAGAAGAGGAAAATGGAATCTCATGGGTGTTATCCCGCAAATAAATTCCATGATGGGAAGAAGATCGATCATCCCACATATAAAAATTGTTCGAAAAATATTCATAGAAAATGTATAAAGGGAACCAGGAATTTCTTCAAATGTTGAATTTTGGGGCATCTTGATAAAAACTGCCAATAGAATATGAAGAATACCACAAATGTGGAAGAATAAAGGAGGGTTCATATCAACACTCATCTTTTAGTGCATTGTTTCAACTAGAAGGATCAAGGGAATTATGAAAACAATGTACATAAGATGAGTGTTGTCAAAGGAAATCAACATCAACCTCCAATGCATCAAAGAAGGGATTATTCTATCAATACTGCTAAGGTGGATCCAAAAAATGATGTGGTGACATGTATGATTGTTATTCATTCACAAATAGCAAACATACTATTTGATTCGGGTTTTATAAATTCTTTCGTATCTTTCATGATTAGTAGAATAATTAAAACACCACATAAAAATTTGGATGAAAAGTTATCTATGAGAACAATTAATGTGGAACATATTTCTTTCATGGTTTAAAACTCCTCCTCAATAAATTTTTGCATATTGAGCCTCCCAGAAGAATTTTCAATACGTTCTTTAGTGGAGTTCAATGTTATCTTGAGCATTGATTGGCTATATTTATACAAATACAACATCAACTATCGGGAAAAGGATATCACCCTTCACATCATGAAGCATCCTCCAATTAATTTAATGTGTCAGCAAGAATTTGAATCTCCATTAGAATCATCATTTAAAGAGTGGATACTGATGCCTTATGAGAAAGAATATCTAGCTCAAACGATTGAGACAAAGGATAGAATAATTCTTGAAGACATTCCCATAATGATGGATTACACTGATGTATTTTCCCAAGATTGTCGAGGTATTCCTTCTGACCAACAAGTTGAGTTCAAAATTGAACATATTTCTCGTTCTCTACCTATATCAAATACACCTTATAAAATGGCCACCATAGAGCGGGAAGAGATGAAGAAGCAGTTACAGGAGAATCTGGAGAAGGGGTTTATATGCTCATGTGCCTCACCATGGGGATCTCCATTCCTCCTCGTCAAGAAGAAGGGAGGTTCAATGCACCTCCTCATTGATTATCGTGAGGTCAATAAAAGGAAGATAAAGAAAAAGTATCCCCTAACATAGATAGATGACATGTTTGGTCAGTTTTGAGGGGCTAGATATTTCTTTATGGTGGACCTTCGGTTGGTATATCACTTATTAAAGGTGAGGAAAGAAGATATTTCATGTACTACATTTCGAATGAGGTATGGAGACTATGAGTTCATAGTTATTACTTTAGAACTCACTAATGTTTCTACAATTTTCATATATTTAATGTATATAGTTTTCATAGATTACATTGAAAAATATGTGGTAGTCTTGATTGATGATATTCTGATATACTCCAAGAGCATGGAAGAACATGAGTAGCATTTGAATACTATGTTGTAGACTTTGAAAAGGGATAACCTGTATGAAAAATAAATTAAATGTTAGTTCTTGATAGAGGAAGTATCATTCTTGGGCCATGTTATCACTAGAAAAGGGATATCTATGGACCCTTCCATGACAAAAGGGATTGATGAGTTTCCTAGTACAACATCTATAATGGAGATCCACATCATTTTGGATCTATCTGGGTATTATCAATGATTTATGAATAAATTTTCATGATTTTCATACCTAATGACCAAGACGAAATCGAAGGGAGTAAAGTATGATAGAGTCATGAATAAGAAGATTGTATTAATGAGATATAAAAGAAGCTAATAACAGTGCCAGTACTCACACTCCCAACATGTGGAAAGCTCTTTGTGGAGTACAGTGATGCTTAAAATAAAGGGATTAGGATGTTTGTTGATGAAAACGGTAAATTGATAGCTTATTCCTCGAGGCAGCTAAAAATCCATGAGCAAATTTATCCTATGCCTGATCTAAAGTTGGTATATATGATCTTTGCATTAAAAATCAGGCATCATTATCTCAATGGGGAGAAGTGTGAGATATAAATTGATAACAAGAGTCTCAAAAATATATTCACACAAAAAGATCATAATATGTGCTAGTGAATATGGATATATCTTATCAAGGACTGGGACTGCTCAATCCAATATAATCCTGGTAAGGCAAATAAGGTGGCAGATTATCTAAGTAGAAAGGATCTGGCATCATTATCAATGATTATAATTGAAAAGGTTTATAACTTCTTATATTTCAAGAGAATGTACGTGAGAATCAATAATGGAGAAACTTTATCATTCCTTTCTCAAAGGATTGGTCAACCATCCCTTGTAGAGAAAATAAAGGCTACTCAATGAAAAGAAGTGGAAATTCTACAAATGGAGGAATCTATTAGAAATGGGAAATCCTCAGAGTTTAATATTGATGAGGAAGGAGTTGTATGATTTGGTTCATAATTATTTGTACCATCCAATCTAGAGATAAAGAAGGATATTCTAAATGACACACATAGATCAACCTTATCTATCCACCAAAAGAGAAAAAATAGGTATCAAAATCTCATAGAGAACTTTTAGTGGGACAATATGAAGAATGAGATCGTTGAATATACATCAATGTTCCTGGAATTCCAACAAGTGATGGATTAAAGACAGAAGTATAAGGGGATGATGTAACCACTACTCATACCATCATGGATGTGGGAGAACATAACCATGCACTTTGTCACTAGACTTCTAAGGACATCTTGAGGAAACAATGATATATGGGTCATTGTGGATCGTCATATAAAGAAACCTCACATTATATCAATTCAAGAGAAATTATCTTTAGATAAAAATTATCTGACATGGAGTTCCATTATCTATTGTATCTAAGAGAGGTTAGAGATTTACTAGAATTTCTAGAAAATCATCCAACAAGCTCTAAATACTGAACAAAAATTTAGTACAACCTATCATCCTCAAACTAATGGCCAATCAGAACGAACTATTCATACACTTGAAGATATTTTGAGAGTGAATTATATGGACTTAAAAGTTGGATGGAACCATCATATTCCATGTTTTCAATTCTACTACAAAAATAGTTTTCACCCAAGAATCTGTATTTCACCATATGAAGCCTTTTATGGGAAAAGGTGCAGAACACTGGCATGTTGGGATGAAGTCGGTTAGTGTATGACCCGGGGACATGAAATGGTCAAAGAAATTGAGGAAAAGTGAAAACCATTCAGAAGCACATCAAGGAGGACCAAAGTAAATAGAAGTGTTATACATACAATCCTCGATGAGGCCTTGAGTTCAAAGTTGGAGACATGTTATTTCTCCACATATATCCATGGAATAAGGTCATGAGGATGGGAAATAAAGGAAAGATAAATCCCAATTACATCAACCCCTTTGAGGTTCATGATCATGTCGGGGTTGTGTCCTATCGACTAGCACTTCCACCTACCATGTCCAAATTACACGATGTCTTTAATGTATCACTCTTAAGGAACTACATACCATATCCTTCACATGTACTCTCTTCAGAGGTGGTACAATTGGAGAATGATCTTTCTTGCGAGGAGAAGTCAGTGAAGATCTTGGATTGTAGAGATAAACTTCTATGTAATAGGACTACTCACCTGTTCAAAGTAATATGGAGGAACCATAAGTACGAACATGCAACATGGAAAGTGGAGGATTCAATGAAAGAATAGTACCTGAATCTGTTTATGGATTAGAATTTAAAATGAAAAGTCAAGGCTGAAATTTCATAATGGGGGAATAATGTAACGATAAAATGTTTTATCAATGGAAAATACCGTCTTATTATAACATGAAACCACCAAAAAATGAAATACTAAGTTCTATGTGACCTTCAATCATAATATTGTCACTTGTATGTTTTAAATATTAAATATCTGACATACACGATGTTTGGAGTCTGATAAGAAAATATAATATTTTGTGAATAGTAACCTACCATTTGGAATAGTAACCTACCCTTACAAATAGTAATACGACCCTTCTAAATTGTAAATCATCCATAAGAATAGTAACCTTACCCATGAATGTATAAATAAAATTTAGGCATCTTATAACTGATAATATGACCATAGTAAATGTCTTTGTATTTTTTTAAGTCATAAATAATTAATTAAAATTAATTAATTAATTTAAAATAAAACTTTTTTTCTAAATGGATTTCATAAATTATCAATTTTAGGCTATGTAGTTTTAATATAATTTTATAAGACTTTATGTAATTTTTTAAAGTATTAGAAAATCAGTTATAGTTTTAAAATCTATATTTTTCAAGTAAATTATGATTTTAATTGAAAATTAAATTAATAAAATTTAGAAAATTATTTTTTAAAAAATTCAGTTCTTTTTTGGATTCTACACGTCAAAAAAATGGTTATGGTGATTTCTTGGGATATTTCTAAAATACTTGAATTTTTATGAATAGTAAAATACTATAATTAACAATAAATGCTAAAACCTGAATTTCAAAATCTTGAATGAGTCATGGATGATGTAAATGGCCATTGTTAAGAACTCACACAAAAATATTACTCTTTTTGGTCACAAGAATCTAACACTATTGGTTGTCATGAGGAAAATAATTAAATAATGAATTAAATATTCAAAATTCACTATTCTCTTCCACTATAAAAACCACCCACACTCCCATCCTCTATTCACTCCACTCCAACCTTGTGCCTTACCTATGATCAACCAAAATCACTTCCCAAGATCCTCATTAATTTCCATCATCCCTTGGTATCCTCAAAAGACAAAATCCTCTACCCTTACGAGGCTCTCTAGGAAATAAACTTAAGAGGTAAATTCCTCTTTCCAATTCCTTTGTTTTCATTTAAGTTGTTTTATTTTTTTGTTTCCTTCCACACCTACCTTTACCAAAATGGTATGATAAATTCCATAACATACATATACTATAATTATATTATGATAATGGGATATTTTATCATAATTTATCCTTCCCCCTCCTTTTAATCTATAAGTGAAAATATCATCAGAGATGTGTTGATTTGTCACATTCAATGACGATGAGTTCTCAATTTTCATTAAAATATTATATAGTGATCATGAAAAATTTTAATGGTTGAAAGATATTATAATATATTTATTCAATATTATTGAATGTTCTGTAATCTGTATAAATTCATGATGTAAAATAATAATACAAAACAATTTAATTGTGTGAAAAATTGACACATAAATCCAAGTGTTTATCATTAATGTTTTATATAATGATTCACCATCACTCCAATTAAACAAATTAAATATACTACCATGTAATATTATTTATGTTCAATAATTTTATATATCTTCAATTAGGTAAAACCACTCTCAGCATACATGTTTATCCATTTATGTATATATGTAAACTGAACATCAAACAAACGCATCTGAACAATGAAATTGAACCTCATAACCAATTGAGAAGTTTATGAATGAACTAAAAAAGGTTATAATAAATAATTTAAATGTAATATATGTTTTTTAATTATTAATTAATTAACCCTATTTGATTATTCAGGTCATTAATATGAAGTGTAGAACACCATTGAACTTAATGTAAGTGATCCTCTCTTTCTCAAATTTATTCAAGAGTATCCTCGATTTTTTTACTTTTACATATAATTCCGAATGATGGGGTATGATTTATAACTTTTCCCATATTTCCCTAATGATTTATAAAATATGATAAATCCATTTCCCTATCATTAAGACCTCTTAAGTACACTTGATACCATGCCGATAATCCATAACAGATTCTACCAGAACCTCCTTTGTTCCTTCATGTTTCCTTATCTTCTTTTTACCAAAATTAATTTTTATTAACTTTTTATGTTCATAATATAAATGGTTTTTACAGGTACCTAACTCATTTATCCAGACCCTTTCATCATTCTCTCTCAGGAATATACATGTTTCCATTATCAATACTTCCCAAAAAGAAAACCCATTTTAAGGGAACTTCCCGAATTCGTACCCAATTTCAAGTGCACTCTATCTTCGGTTTGAAGCCAACATTGTATTTATAAAAATAAGTATTTATATAATGAAAACCTTCTTGGTTCACTTTTTTTATATGAAGTATTGTTTTCTATTCAATTTTAATTGATCTATTGTATTTTCCTTAAAACCGCACAAAAATGCTTGAATGCTAAAATTTATTAAATACTTTTCTTACATATTTTCACTTATAATTGAAATATATTTCCATGATTCATGAATATTTTCCTTTATGAAGGTCCATGTATATTTTAGTTCCTTTCTTTCGAGGACACTTATATGATCTGCCCATTTTTTATGCTTTACGACATGATTGTGGAACCCAATTCTTTCCATGAGTAACCCATATGTTTATGTAAGATTGATTATGTATGATTATTTATGTGGAAAATATATTCATGAAAAGTTAATATGGGTGTTCCCAGATAACACTCCAATGAATTGCTTAAAGTGGATTCTCATGGGACGTTATGTGTGACGGTCTTGGAGGTTAGCCTTGGCTTGTGCTACCAGGTGCGATGATCTTGGCTGTTACCCATGGCTTCTGCTACCATGTGCAGCGGTCTTTGTGGTTATACTTGAATTGTGCTAAATCCATTTTTTTTGTTTCATCCACATTACTATGACTTTGTGTTTATATGATCCCATGTTTATAAGTAATGATTCTATATGAAATTTTATATCATTATGTCATGATCTCTAACCCCTGTTCTGAAGCCTTTTTATTATGTATAATCCCTTACTATGATTTTAGCTCTTCCCATTGTTCATGTGATCCCCAGAGAACCCTATGAAGATATAAGGTATCAAAGGATGTTAGGATCTCTTTATGAATATTAAATAAAGTACTGTTTTTACTCCCATGTTTTATGTTTTATGTACCTAGTCATCAATGACACTGGAATTCACAATCCATGGATTATACTCTAATGTTTATTTATGCCTAAAATAATATAATGTTATGTGTAAAAAGATAGGGTGGATCTAGGCTAGTGGTCAAATTTGAAGAAGATAAAAAAAGAATAATATGAAGACCTATGAAACTATTTACCTTTCTATCGAATGTCGGGGCACCCCATCTAGGTGTTTTTCATTTTTAATGACATCCTACAGAAGATGGTGGACTCTTGGAAATTAAAGATAAACTATTCTTGAGACCATATACCATGTGTTTCTTCTACCCATCCAATGGAATAATTTGAGTTTCAAGAAGCTAAAAAGAATGAATGAATAGAAATTCAATGACTAGATGTTCAAAATACAATCAAACAAACTTGTCAAATTCTATAGTCAAAGTTGAAACAACCAATTGTCCCTCCTATGGATTCCACTATAGAAAATAAATCTTCATCAAAACCTTAATCTTCCAATGACCAATCTTCAAAGAAGAGAAATAGACATAATGATAATGTTAAAAAGGTATAATTTGAGAAATTTTCAAGTAAAAATTTTTCTGTAACCTTAGTTTATTTCTTGCTGAATTTCTCAAAATCACAGGTATTGCACTATAAAATTCCACCACAAAAGCTGACCTGTCAAGAAGAATCATTACCAGACGAAGAGTTAATCTGGGGTTGTGTAAATGTTATTCTCTTAGTGAAACCATTATAAAATGATTATTATGATTATGATTCTATTTTCTGTGTATATGATTAGTGAATTGAAGGAAATGGTAGTCGAGGTCGAGGATACATGGGAATAAATAATTGTTCTATGAGTCATTACTTCAATAACACTATACTCGACAGTTTATATAGCCAAAACTCTCGGGAGAACCCTATAGAGATCTCAAAAGGAAAAATGGAACTCCTTACACATGATGGGGTGTTACCTAATATGAACATCTTCTAATACAGGTTAGAGGATATTCCACCACCTCCTTGATGGGTGGGAAAACCTATATGCCCTAATCCACTTTCATAAGAATCACTTCTAGCTCATTCATCAAAGGATGGTCCATACACATCAGGAAAATCATCTCTAGGGAACCTAAAAACGAGCATCATCATGCTGGGAAGCATTGACCCTTGGAAAAACAATATGATGTTTTGAAGCAACTAGACTAATTATTGGTTATGCTATCAATCCCGGATCCTATAAGTCTATCGAAAGATCTCTAGGAAGAACTTAATGAAGCTTTGTCAATACCTCATGATTTTTAAGTCATGATCAATTCTGCTTCAGTTTATCATATAGAGAATGATCCAAAAAAATGCAATGCGTTCATATATTTTATGGACCATTACAGACATGTAGTCATAAAAGGAAACATCATGTCTTTTACCTATGTGGTGGGATTAATGACAATAATGTGAGATGATCCTTTATTGAAAATTTCCCAAGGGTCAATCTCATTCTTATCTGGACATTTGGATGATTGGGTCTCACTAAATCCCAATTGACTCACTTCACGCAGATGTTACATGGTTATGATAAGAATGAACAAGATCCTCTTAGCGAGATTATGTTCATAACTCAGTTTAGGGATCTTGTTCCTGATTCAGATTCACGGTTGTCCGGAAGGACATGACTTTCAATATTCTACTGGGAGGACCTTTTCTACACCATCATGCTGTCATTTATTATTTTTACCACCAATTTCATGGATATTTCTTCAAATATAAAATTGGTACATTTGTGGGGGAAAGTCCCCATTAAAATATTTTTAATATCAGTATATTGATGAATATTTCTATCATGAAAAGGGAAAACTGTCTATAGAAAATGATGCCACTATAATTAATTATCTGAATGGTCTAGAAAAGATCCCATCAAACCCATTCAAGCATGTCAGTTTGGAGTTTTTGTATCCTATTAATAAAATCGAAAGGTTATACCCCAATATAAAACTAATTTAGTGGATTCCATAATGTCTATTGTGGAAACTAAATCCTATGGAATAGGATAATTCATTAAATCTAAAAGCATTGATGAAATCCTAGATGGAAATGACTTTGTTCCATCCCCTAAGATTAAGAAAATATTTGGTTCATCATCCAAGCAAAAGGAAGTTGTCACACTATTGAAAAAAGATAGGGATACTGATTCTCGACTGATCATATTCCCTTTATAGATTCAAGAATACCCTTCATCATATTTTGGGCCGAAAATGTTTGCCTCGTCTTTTGGATGTCCAAATACTGACTCCTCTTCTAGATCTAAGAATCATTTTTCAACACCTATCCTCTGAGCAGAATTGTAAGAAGTAAATCATTGGGGAAAAGAATAAGAAGAAGATATTAGGGATCCCCCTATAGCATTTGAGGAATTAATTTACACCATTGTGGATGATCTTATAGAAATAAATGTGGGTACAAAGGATGACCCATGGTCCACTCTGATTAGTGTGGTCATAACTTTTGATGATAATGAGGTGTATACATCCTTTCTAAATCAAATAGGGATGAATTTTCTTGTAATTACATAGAAATTCTAAGCCTTCACCCTAAATTGGCCACCCATCATATGTTTTTTTTATAATTACATCGGGGATACAAGAAGGAAGCAAGAAGAATACACCCAACTCATTCCTCAAAAAGTGAGGCTGAATTCGACAAGATCATCATGTTCAACTTAATACGAGATGTGAAATATAAAAAGTGGATAGATAATATTTTCTTGGTGGAAATTAATAACAATAAAATAAGATTTTTCATTGATTTCAGATATCTCAATGGGATTTCTCCCAAATATGAATTCCTTATTCTAAAATCAAAACTCTTGATTGATGTAAAAACAGGATACTTGGCTCTCTCCTTCATGGATGGTTACTCTGGGAATAACCAAATCTGAATAGACCCATGACATGAACCATCCATAGCCTTAATAGCCCCTCAAGGCATATTTTTTCATCAGGTAATCCCCTTTGGATTGAAGAATTCCGGTTCCACATACCAATGTGCAATGCATCACATATTCAAAACCTTCTTGGGAAAGTTTTTCAAATGCTACATAAATGATCTAGTGATCAGATTACAACAACATTATAACCATTTTATCAAATCTAGAGGCCATATTAAGTAATATTAAACAAATTAATTTGAATATGAACCCCTTGAAATGTGAATTCGATGTAACCTCAGGAAACTTTTTTAGATATTTCGTACACCATTGCAGCATCGAAGTTGATCCTGATAAGACTATAGTTTTCATTGAAATGCCAGGTCTTTGAAACATTAATGAATTGATATGACTTCAAGGAAACATGGCTTACATATGGCTCTTCATAGCCAATATGGAAAGAATTTGTTTACCCTTAACCAAATTTATGAAGTAGGGAGTCACATATCAATGGACCGATGACTGTAAAGGTGAATTTTATGCTCTAAAGAAATACCTATTGATCCCACCAGTATTGATGCAAACTGTTGAAGGAAAGCCTCTAATTTATTTATATGAAATCCTTGGATTGATCATTGTGTTCTTTATATGCAAAAAAACTAATGATTGGAATGAAAACAACCATTGTTATGTTATTCAAACCATGCTCGATGTATAGAATCAATATTCAAATTTTGAAGTTCTTCCTACAGTTAATCTTTTATGTTAAGAATCTGAGGCCCTATCTACAGCATCACGAGTATCATTTAGTTTCTTGTAATAAACTAATAAAATATATCCACATTAATCCTATTCTTATAGGATTCCTAGAATAGTTTTGCAGTAGTTTAAAATATAGTTTATGTGTTTTAAAGAAGTGAAAGCACAATCCATGGAAGAATTCATTTCTGAGCACCCATATGTGGAAGAGACATCATCTAATAATGAGTTTCATGATGAATAATTCTTATCAATTTTGGACAACCACTGAACATGGGAAATTTACTTTGACAGTGCATCCAATAGTCCAATGGGGAAGGGAATGGAAGACCATAATCTCAACAAATAAGGGATAGAAATTGTGATTATATCCCTAGAAAAGGAGGTATTTCCATACTCCTTCCTATAATAAGAATGTGTTACCAATAATGATTCATAATTTTAGGATCACATTGATGTACTTGAATTAGGTCTACATGTATTGGATAACCACTTAGAAATTAAGGGTGATTTTGAGTTGGTAATCAAGAAGATCTATGGGGATTACTCCATCAAAAAAGAAGAGTTAATCCCCCTGTGTGATTTTTTCTGATGGTTAATGGCAGAATTTTCCTCATATACAAGATTTTATTACATCCCTCGGTCACAAAATTCCCAAGCTGATGCATTGTAAAATTAACCCACAGCCATAACTGATCTAAATCGAGGTGAAACAATCATCATCATTTCTCATAATCATGTGGTTTCAGATTTTTTCAAATTAGAAGTGTGAAAGTCAATGAAATCAAACTCATATTACAAAAATATGGTCTTACAACAATATGGATGAAACCCATATTGTAATTTCTACAATAAGGATTACTTCCTCTAGATAGTGCTAGAAAAGAGAAAATTTGGTGGCGAGTGGCCAATTTCACACTTTATAATAGTCAAAATCTTCAAAATATCATGTTTAAATTAGGATTTGATGTAATTATCCATAGATGCATTGATGGGGGAGACTATGTCTGTTATGTAAGCAGAACATGTTTAATATTATGGTGCCCACTAATTTAGGTATAGTATTTCTTATCAAACTTAAAGGATTTGATACTTTTGGCCTCTGATGGTGCAAGGTTGCATAGATTCCACTAAGAAGTGTCATACTTTCCATCTGAATTCCAACTTCATCCATCAACCCCCGTAGTTAATACATACTACTAAATACTCCACACTATTTTTTATAAGGGGGATTGATGTAGTGGGACTTTATCATCCAGCTATGACTAAGCAGTTCAAGTACAGCCTTATTGCTACTGATTTCTTCTCTAAATGGGATGAAGAAATACCTCTCAATGAATTTAGGTCCAAAATCAAATTTAGCTTCATAAAAACAAATATAATTACCTTATTTTGTGTCCATAATACCATATTGACAATACAATAGCACCAATTTATATTCTACTGAGGTAGATAACCTATACCAGAAACACAATATCAAATCCAACCATTCATCCTGCTATCATGTAGCGGCCAATTGACACATAGAGGATTTAAAAAAGACCATATAAAATATTCTATAGAAAATGGTGAATAAATATAAGAAGTCTTAGAATGATAAGATCTCTACTTTCCTAATGGGATTACCAGACTACTACCCACACTATTACTCAGTCATCCCCGTACTCATTGGTATATGAAACAGATGTAGTCCTTCCCATTCCGGTTCAGATTCCATTACAAAAAGTTTCCAATTGTTACCAGCTTTCCATAGATGATTAATATCACAAATGACTATATTCTCTTGAGTTACTGGATGAAAAAATAATTCATAACTTACATCACTTGGAAGTCTATCAGAATCAGATAGTACAAGATTTAAACAAATAAGTCTTCCTCTATTCATTCCTCCAAGGAGAATTTGTACTAGTATTTAGGACTCAAATGATAAGAGGAAGAAATCATCTGAATCTTGAGACAATGGGGGAGGGACCTTATTCCATACATAAGAAGGGGTTTTATTTATTAATCAAATTAGATGGAGAAGTCACTAAAACACTGAAAAATGAAAGGTTTCTGAAGAAGTACTTTGTGTAATCACATAGAGTCCATCTTAGTGGTAGGAAGATAAATTTCATTGAACCATATATGACCATGTTGAACTACGTAAAACTATGTAGCATCATCTTCCTTGTTTCATGATGATAAACTGCATGATAAGAGGTCCTAGTCGCATGACTTGAAACTCTAAAAAACCATTATACATCACCACTTGACATTAAAGTGTATGGTTAACATCTCCTTAATTTGACGTTAATAATTTCCCCAAGATACCACGAGTATAAATTAACTATGGTCCTTAAAAATATTTAGACCGTCCATGTGTAAGAATCACTAACATCATTATCATTTTCTAGTGGCATTTGAGATCCATTCTTTCCTATGTTTAGATCAAACCCCCATGGGGAAGATTTCATGAACTATGTGTGGCTTGATTATTTACCCAAAACAATACATAGAGACACTTGGGTCTTGTTACCTAGTCATTAAATAATGTTTCATTCATGTTAGTTGACCTACATCCTCACCACATGATGATAAAATATATGGTTCTTCAAGAACTAGTTTGGCTGGATTCTCATTTCAATGAGATACGTATGGGCACCCATATATTAAATATTGTGTGTAACCATGAGCATAAAAGAACTAATTTCCTATTCCTTGTATATGAATCAATTCTATAACGGGGAATATTATAGAACATATTGATTTATTATCATACAATCTTATAACTTGGTACAACCCATTATTTAGGAAAATATATTAAGTAAATACTATTTCCCACATCAATACTCAGTTGGTGTGGGGAAACAATTCAAGAACTTCATGTGGATTGATTCTTTCCTCCAGTAAGATAAATAGTGATTCCTAGGTTCTAAACCATAGTCTATCAATAATATTTATATATTTTCATGTCAGTTCATCTTCGTCAATACTGCATGATGTCAAAATACATGGGAATCTAAGAACTATGTGTGTCTTGATTTTTATCTTAATGAGGTATATAGTGACTCCCATATCTATAATCTTGGGTCAATCTGAAATACAACCCCCCCCACCAATCCCTTTACTCATTGTGTGTATAAATTAAACTAGTATAGTTAACAATTCAATAACTATGTGTGGTTAAATTATCATCCCAATGAGATATATAGTGATGCTTAGATCTCCAATTCTTGGTCGAACTATGAATTTGGAGAAGGAGAACTATTTTTTATTACCCATGCATGAATCAGATATACAGAGGGAATCCTTACAAGTATTATTTTTTTATTATCATTTTAAAAAGATACATGGTGATACCTAGACTTCATTATTTATGCCCATCAATTAGTCAAGAAATTTTCAAAACCCCTTTTGTGCACGTCAAAAAAGAAATTGATGTGGGGAACCATGATTAAGAACTGAATGAGGCTTGATTATTTTCCTAGAATGATATGTAGTGATTCCCAACTCTTATATCCTAGCTCATCCACCGTATAATCATCATACCCCTATTCATCACTTTTTTTCCTTTTTATTATAGATAAATATTTTACCACTCTTTGTTTCTCACACCAAGCATACCTCGCATGGGCTTAAGAACCTGGTAAAGGAGTTCTATTCATAAAAAAGGTATCTCAATGTAACGCCCCGACCCCAGCTACCCAGAGTCGGTGCATTACTTCGTAACATTGGCATGATCACAAGAAATATCAAATCTCGAAAGACCGATTGGTTTAGTAGCCTTGGAAACACTAGATATATTCATAAAGTTTTACATTACATTTCAAAGTGAAAAACTACTACAACAACAAAGTCTTCATATCCACACTATTAACCCCTCATAATATCTCTGCAAGTCAATCATAATTTACTTCTTCACTACCTGGGAAAAATAAAACATAGAAAAGGGGTGAGCTCAAATGCCCAGTAAGGATAACAATATAGCGGAACATTCAAAATAAGCATAAACATTTAAGGCAATGAATTACTAAAACAAAAGCCTTTTAAACATGAACTTCAACATAGTATGGCAAAAGTAAAATGAAATAATGCCATTACTTATTCACATGGATATTCTACTAATCGAATAATCACATGCAAAATCAATAACCACTTTCATAATGTTGGAATGCATAATGCTAAACGTTAATTTCTTTGTCTAGGCCTCATCCCAAGACCTAGGGGTTACTTCTAACCGGAACCCAACCCGGAGTGCCTCTAATAACCGGACACCAACCCGGAGTGCCTCTAAAAACCGGACACCAACCCGGAGTGCCTCTAATAACCAGACACCAACCCGGAGGGCATACTTTTACCAGTCCCTAACCTGGAGGGCTTACTTTAACCAGTCCCCAACCTGGAGGGCTTACTTTAACCAGTCCCCAACCTGGAGGGCTTACTTTTACCGGTCCCCAACCTGGTACATACTTGTTTAGCACATTCATCTGAAGAAAAGTTTGAAATATAACATAAACATTCAGATTAAAACTAGCATACGAAATGTCAATAGTTTCACCATAAACAATGAATGGTATAAAATAGCACATCCACAGTCAAACATATCACAAAACCTTCAATACAATATAGAAGTTTTGTATTATAATAAATCAACTTCAAATAAGCGTAAAATCTATTAAAGGATGTTGACATAGATGAAATCAAAACACTTTTTAGAGAAATATCTCTTTATATTTTTGAAATCATTTAAGAGCCATATAAAATAAAACATTTTCTTGAAAATATTCTTGTAAGCTTGTAAGGAAAGCTTTGACGATTTTATAACGGCGGAAAATAACCGCACCCGCCGTATAAGTTAAAAAAAACATTCTTACCTCAATTCTGTCGAAAAGGTTAAAAAGGACATTGTTTTGAAAATGACGGAAAGATTCCTTTATAAACCTCTTATAAAAAGTCAAACAAGGGTATAAATGACTTTAACCCATATTCTTGTAAATAGTACAAAATGTTTTGAAATACATTTCGAAGAAACATGGATGTGGATGATAAAGAGATCCCAGTAGATTATTACGTATAATACAACCTCGGATAATGAAGTGATTGTGAAATAACCCTTACCTTGTACTTTTCCTTGGTTGGGGTAGGTTAACCTCCTGTATAATGGTGAAATAATTGTTATTAAATTATAAAAGAATCATATACATTAATATGATATCATATATGATCTTTTAATATTGATTTGATAATATCTTAGTATTATCGTCGTTTCGTGTGTTAACTTACTCATTTTCTTTTATATGTTTTGTTACATAAGTCATGTTTGTTGTATCTTATTCATATCCAGAATGATATCAAGTCCTTAAACATCATTTTTAAATCATTAAATGATAATTATACTTGAATGGATACGATGGAGAATGAATCTCATCGCGTTCGTGGAGACGGTAGTCCGTACGTACGCACGAACACTACTTCCATTTAATTTTTATTTTAAAAGAATCGAATCCAAATGATACATAGGTATATTACTATTCCAGTATAATATAATATTTTATATATGTTACTTAAGTTCATTAACACCATCCTTTATACGTTCCATGTGTGGTATGAACGAGTCATATCATTTTAAGGGGGCGGTAGTCCGCACTTCCTCAAATGAAATTATCGCATGTATATACAACATGAAACGAATAATGGTATGAAATAAAATGTAATTACAGAAGCTTATATATAAAATATATATCATTAATATCATATTTAATTACAGTTCCATCATAATGGCCACCATGAGAGGCGGCAAGATGTATTTGAACAATCATCGTTTCGTGAGGCGTTAGTTTGCCATCCACAGAAACATTATGTTCATCATCCATTAGATGGAGTTGTGTGTATGTGTAGTTTGAATACTTCTTATAACAACATCCTAGTATATTGAGGATACTGGTGTTGTTACAAAAGAAAGGAAATAAAAAGAGTTTGGGGGTTGGAGAAGCAAAATAAATGAAAATATTTTAAGAGAAATCGTTACCTTTAATTTAGGTAACTCACTTTGGTTGGAACCAAAGGACTTCTTGAAATGATTTCTGCCTAAGGGTAAGCTTCAAGGAGGAGGAGAGGGATGTGGGGAGCTTATTTGGGCAGAGTTTGGACGAGCCAAGTGGCTTGAGAGGTGTGAGGAATGAGTAGAAGTGGTCTCCTTTTATAAGGGAGAGGAGGGGCTCTTTAGGAAAGTGTGAAAGTATTACTTTATAATATATTTTTATTCGGTTTATAATGGTCCAAAAATCATTGAGGTCGAAGATAAGATGACTCATATTCTAAATAACATCAACCAATAAAAATTGGACAGGTTTTAGATAATATTTTAATCATTATAATCTTATTTATTTAAATGATTTATTAATGAGGTAAACATTGCATCATTATTGTGTCATTAATAATTTAAATTATTTGATGTCTAAAAATTATAAATAAAATATCATTATGTAGGAAATATTTTTATCTTTCTAATGAATATTTATAATCGAAAATCCAACATGTATAACCCTATGTAAAAATTGTTCTTCTAAAAGATGTAAGCTTATGCCATTTTTATTTTTATTTTAACTTTATTAATATAATGTGTCCCTACCACATACAAGTGGCTCCAAGGGGTCCCCAAATTGACCCAAGGATGCTCATGGTCGGGTATGTGTCCACCAATAAGGTTAGGACACGTTTTAGTGTAATTTTGTATTATTATAATATTATTTTTTAACCCTTATTTACCGGATTTACCCTTTAACCATGGTAAATAAAATATTTACCGCAGTAATTATTCAAAATGTCTAAAAATAAAAGTTACCTATTTACACAATTTGAACATCCTGATTCCAAATATGGAATCCATTTTCCTAAATTCAAAACACAGAAGTGGCAGAAATTAATTTAAAATTAATTCCCGCTGTCAAAACAAAAAGCGTGTTTTTAAGAGATAATAACTATCAAAAGATTGACACTTGTTTATGTTCAGTTTAATTGTAAAATTATGTCCAATGATAAACATTAAATTGAATGGTAAAAATATATTCTAAATATACTTTAAAACCACTCAAATTCATAATTTATCACTATTAATTATTTTGATTAAAAAAGTTGTTTTTAATTAAAATTTAGAAATTTTCACTATTCATCAAAATATGAAAGTTATCCGAAATGTACCAAAATTTCACCCTAGGCTAATTTTGATATTCCGAATCCAAAAATGAAGTCCATTTTGAAATATAGAATATATATGATTTCAAAAAGTAGGTATTACTATTCACAACGGCTAGTTTAATTAGTTGTGGTGTGTGTTAGAACTCGAGGTTGCGTACAACACACGCTATCGCATTATTCGAAGGGAAACGTACCGTAGAAGCTTGGGGTGTTACATTCTCCCCTCCTTCAAATAATTGCGTCCTCGCAATTTCTAGGGTATTACTGCATAAAAAGACTCGGGTGGTTCTTTATCATAAGTTCCTCGGGTTCCCACGTTGCCTCTTCCATCTTATGATTTCTCCACAAAACCTTTACCAGACGCGTCGTCCGGTTTCTCAGTACTTGTTCTCTTGTATCAAGAATCCTGACGGGCTCTTCGCAATAAGACAGATCGGGTTCCAGTTCTAATTCTTCATAGGTGAGTACATGCGTTGGGTCAGGCATGTATTTCCTCAACAGAGATACGTGGAACACAACGTGAACTTTGGATAGACTTGGCGGCATTGCCAATCGGTAAGCTACAGCCCCAATTCGTTCTAGAATTTCGAAAGGTCCGATGTACCTGGGACTCAATTTACCTTTCTTACCAAAACGTATGACTCCCTTCCACGGAGATACCTTTAGGAAAACATGATCACCAACTTGAAATTCCAAATCCTTCCTTCGATTATCGGCATAGCTCTTCTGCCTACTTTGAGCTGCTTTAATGTGATTTTGGATTACCTTTACCTTTTCCATCGTTTCCTCCACCAGTTCTAGACCTACAAGTTTTCTTTCACCGACGTCATCCCAACAGGTTGGTGTACGACATCTCTTTCCGTATAACGCTTCATATGTTGCCATCTGAATACTCGAATGGAAGCTATTGTTATAGGAAAATTCTACTAGTGGTAAATATTGATCCCACATACCCTGAAAATAAAGTGAGCAAGATCTCAACATGTCTTCTAAGGTCTGAATAGTCCGTTCTGATTGTCCGTCTGTCTGAGGGTGGTAAGCAGTGCTCAAATGAAGTTCAGTATCCAGGGATTTCTGAAGACTTTCCCAAAATCTTGAAGTAAAACGGGGATCACAATCAGAAACAATCGATAGGGGTACACCATGAAGTCTCACAACTTCATTAATGTATAGTCTTGCTAGACGTTCCAGGGGTAGATCTTCTCTTATAGCAAGAAAATGTGCTGACTTGGTAAGACGATCAACAATAACCCATATTGCATCGTTCCTTCTAGGAGTCTTTGGTAGCCCCATGACAAAGTCCATCGTAATATTGTCCCATTTCCACTCCGGTATGGGAAGAGGTTGCATGACTCCTCCAGGCTGTTGCCTTCCAGCTTTCACTTGTTGACAAACCATACATCTTGACACAAAATCAGCAATCTCCCTCTTCATGTTGTCCCACCAAAAATGTTCCTTCAAATCTCTATACATTTTGGTGCTCCCAGGGTGTATAGAGAAATTGGAACTATGAGCATCATCCAGCAATTCCCTTTTTAGATCAGGTATATTGGGAACACAAAGTCTCTTCCCGAATTTCAAAATTCCACCTTCATACGCAAAGTCTCTCAATCTCCCATCATTCACAGCTTTAATCTTCTTTTGGAATTCTTCATCATCAGTCTGAGAACTCTTAATCCTTTCTAGTAAAGATGGTTTGGCAACCATTTGAAAAAGCATTGATGTTTCACCTTCCCTGGTTATTCCCATGTCCATCTTCACTAGATCCATGAAAATTGGATCCCTTTCAATTCTCATCATGTTCAGAACTCCATGGTCTTTTCTGCTCAAAGCATCTGCTACTTTGTTTGCTTTCCCCGGGTGGTAGTGTATCGTGCAATCATAATCCTTGAGTAATTCAAGCCATCTCCTTTGCCTCATGTTGAGTTCTTTTTGTGAGAAAATATACTTCAAACTCTTGTGATCAGTATAAATCTCACATTTTTCACCATAGAGGTAGTGCCTCCATATCTTCAAAGCAAAGATCACAGCTGCTAACTCAAGATCATGAGTAGGATAGTTTTTTTCATGAATTTTCAACTGTCGTGATGCATAGGCAATAACTCTATCATTCTGCATAAGGACACAGCCAAGTCCTTTCTTCGATGCATCACTATAAATAACGAACCCATCATTCCCCGATGGTAGAGTCAATATAGGAGCATTGACTAATCTTCTCTTCAGTTCTTCGAAACATTCTTCACACTCTTTTGTCCAAACAAATTTAACCCCTTTACGTGTGAGCTTCGTTAGTGGGTTAGCCAATCGGGCAAAATTCTGGACGAAACGTCGATAATAACCTGCCAAACCAATGAAACTACGTACCTCAGTTATACTCGTAGGTGCTGGCCATTCTTGGATTGCCTTGGTCTTAGAAGGATCAACAGAGATTCCATCTTTAGAGACAATATGGCCAAGAAAAGAAATCTCCTGAAGCCAGAATTCACACTTGCTAAACTTCCCATATAATTCATGCCTCCTCAGAGTCTTCAAGATAATGCGCAAGTGATTTTCATGATCTTTGTAGGTTTTGGAGTATACCAAGATATCATCAATAAATACCACCACAAATTCATCGAGATACTCCTTGAAAACTCTATTCATCAGATCCATGAATACAGAGGGTGCATTAGTCAATCCAAACGGCATTACAGTAAACTCGTAATGCCCGTACCTGGTTCGAAATGCTGTCTTCGGAATGTCTTCCTTCTTCACACACAACTGATGGTATCCAGATCGAAGGTCAATCTTTGAAAAGTATTGAGCTCCATGCAGTTGGTCAAATAAATCATCAATACGAGGTAGGGGATACTTGTTCTTTATCGTTATAGCATTGATCTCCCTGTAATCGATACATAACCTCATAGATCCATCTTTATTTTTAACAAAAAGAACAGGGGCTCCCCATGGAGAAACACTAGGGCGAATAAATCCCTTATTACTCAATTCCTCTAGTTGTTTCTTTAGTTCGACTAGCTCTACAGTGGCCATTCTATAAGGGGTCTTCGATATAGGCCTTGATCCAGGAATCAAATCAATAGAAAACTCAACTTCTCGTTCTGGAGGATGTCCAGGTAAATCTTCCGGAAATACATCTACAAATTCTTTCACAATAGGTACATCCTCTATTTGAACATTCCTTTCCTCACCGACAGTTATTTCATTCTCTTCCTCCCCGATAATTGAATTAAGTTGAGCTACAGGGGGTGGATCTAAATAAGAATTAGGTGGTGACGATTCTGCTCTAAATATAAGGTGCTCCTTATCATTATCATCAAGAATCGTAACCTCTTTCTTCTTACAATAAATCTTCGCATCATAGTCCGAAAGCCAGTCCATACCGAGGATTATATCAAACTCAATCATAGGTATGACGATGAGATCAGCGGATAAAGAAAATTTATGTGCTCTAATGGGGACTGATTCGCAAAACTTTGTTGCAACGATACTTCCCTTAGGAGTTTTAACTGACAACTCCCTTATTAAATCAAATTGGAAATATCTAATTTTCTTAGCAAACTGGGAAGATATGAAACAATGCGATGATCCAGAATCAAATAATGCATTTGCTAAACTTGAGGAAACCATTAAATTACCTGCCACCACGTCTTTCGGAGCTTCTACCTCAGCAGTAGTGATAGCATAAGCCTGGCCTTGATCCCTTGGCCTTTTCTGAGGTAAGTTCTCCTGACGCTTAGGACATGCATTTGCATAATGCCCCATCTCCCTGCAATTGTAGCACTGAACGTTGGTAGCTTCCTTCTTCCCCTTGCAATCATGAGCTTGGTGGCCTTTTTCACCACACTTGTAACAGACTCCCATTCCCTTCAGGCAAGCACCGGGGTGTTTCTTCCCGCACTTACCACAAGATGGATATTCAACCTTTCCCTTCTTCCCCTTATTTCCATTCCCAGATTGATCAGCAGGTCTCTTCTTCTCTTGCTTTGCTTTAAAGTCATAAGACTTAGAGAATTCCTTTTCGGTCTTGATAGCACATGAGACAATGTCTTCGTACGATGAAAAGGATTGTGAGACTAATGCTCGACGGAGAAATGGTTTTAACCCATCAAAGAAACGATCAATCTTACTTCTTGGGTTGCGAATATAATCTCCAGCATACCTCGCTAACCTTGTAAAGTTAGCCTCATACTTTGTGACATTATCATCCTCCTTTTGTCTCAAACTCAGAAATTGCCTTTCCATATCTGCTCGATGGTCGCGAGGAAAGTATTTTTCTAAAAACAGATCTTTGAACTCCCTCCATTCCATGTTTGATACATCATCATCTTCCTTCATGTTTTGAATCAATGACCACCATTGATCAGCATCTCCAGTGAGGCGGTAAACTGCCATGGTAACTTTTTCCCTTTCACTACTCCCCAAAGCCTGAAATATTTTCTCTAGGGAAAATATCCATTGCTCAGCTACTAAGGGATTTGTACTCCCATTGAACGTTGGTGGTTGTTGTCTCATGAATCGATCTAACATTGATCCTCCATGCTGCGGATCAGGGTGCTCCATACGGGTAAGGTTATTATTCATAACCTGAGTAAGTTGTCCCAGTACGGTGATTAGCTGATCAGCACCAGTTGCATCACCAGCCCCACTATAATTATCTTGAGCAGGAGGGAAATCCCTACATGGAGTGCGTGCATTGATACGGTTTCCATTTCTTCCACTAGGCGCCATTTCTAAACAATGGCATAAACTAGATCAGTTTATGAATCAAAAAACATAATCCCATACTTATAAAACACTTAACATAAATTGAACTATCTATGGATATAATCCATAATCATAAATATGTTTTCTTTGAGGAAGTATATACTCGTAAACCCTTCATAATGATTTGTAAAGAAAGTGAGAGTTATCCTAAGCATATCCCCCGGGAGTGTCGTAACCAAGAGTGCAGCAAGGCCCGTTGTCGTGCACCAGTTCCCGTTCGAGTCTAGCTCAAAGCGGTGTTTTCGGGTTTTACCCCTAGGTACATCTGTGCCAGAGCCGCCTCTACCTGCTCGTATCCAGACAGGGATGTATTGCTCGGAAAACTCACAAAATCTCTACAATACCAAAATTCTAGGAAGTTCTTCTATACTAATCCTCAAAGTTCATCTTAGGTCTACGTGCTCTAATCAGAGTTTATCTAAATCTAGCTTCCAAGGTTTGTACTAAACCTCCCTTTGATACCAACTGTAACGCCCCGACCCCAGCTACCCAGAGTCGGTGCATTACTTCGTAACATTGGCATGATCACAAGAAAGATCAAATCTCGAAAGACCGATTGGTTTAGTAGCCTTGGAAACACTAGATATATTCATAAAGTTTTACATTACATTTCAAAGTGAAAAACTACTACAACAACAAAGTCTTCATATCCACACTATTAACCCCTCATAATATCTCTGCAAGTCAATCATAATTTACTTCTTCACTACCTGGGAAAAATAAAACATAGAAAAGGGGTGAGCTCAAATGCCCAGTAAGGATAACAATATAGCGGAACATTCAAAATAAGCATAAACATTTAAGGCAATGAATTACTAAAACAAAAGCCTTTTAAACATGAACTTCAACATAGTATGGCAAAAGTAAAATGAAATAATGCCATTTACTTATTCACATGGATATTCTACTAATCGAATAATCACATGCAAAATCAATAACCACTTTCATAATGTTGGAATGCATAATGCTAAACGTTAATTTCTTTGTCTAGGCCTCATCCCAAGACCTAGGGGTTACTTCTAACCGGAACCCAACCCGGAGTGCCTCTAATAACCGGACACCAACCCGGAGTGCCTCTAATAACCGGACACCAACCCGGAGTGCCTCTAATAACCGGACACCAACCCGGAGGGCATACTTTTACCAGTCCCTAACCTGGAGGGCTTACTTTAACCAGTCCCCAACCTGGAGGGCTTACTTTAACCAGTCCCCAACCTGGAGGGCTTACTTTTACCGGTCCCCAACCCGGTACATACTTGTTTAGCACATTCATCTGAAGAAAAGTTTGAAATATAACATAAACATTCAGATTAAAACTAGCATACGAAATGTCAATAGTTTCACCATAAACTATGAATGGTATAAAATAGCACATCCACAGTCAAACATATCACAAAACCTTCAATACAATATAGAATTTTTGTATTATAATAAATCAACTTCAAATAAGCGTAAAATCTATTAAAGGATGTTGACATAGATGAAATCAAAACACTTTTTAGAGAAATATCTCTTTATATTTTTGAAATAATTTAAGAGCCATATAAAATAAAACATTTTCTTGAAAATATTCTTGTAAGCTTGTAAGGAAAGCTTTGACGATTTTATAACGGCGGAAAATAACCGCACCCGCCGTATAAGTTAAAAAAAACATTCTTACCTCAATTCTGTCGAAAAGGTTAAAAAGGACATTGTTTTGAAAATGACGGAAAGATTCCTTTATAAACCTCTTATAAAAAGTCAAACAAGGGTATAAATGACTTTAACCCATATTCTTGTAAATAGTAAAAAATGTTTTGAAATACATTTCGAAGAAACATGGATGTGGATGATAAAGAGATCCCAGTAGATTATTACGTATAATACAACCTCGGATAATGAAGTGATTGTGAAATAACCCTTACCTTGTACTTTTCCTTGGTTGGGGTAGGTTAACCTCCTGTATAATGGTGAAATAATTGTTATTAAATTATAAAAGAATCATATACATTAATATGATATCATATATGATCTTTTAATATTGATTTGATAATTTCTTAGTATTATCGTCGTTTCGTGTGTTAACTTACTCATTTTCTTTTATATGTTTTGTTACATAAGTCATGTTTGTTGTATCTTATTCATATCCAGAATGATATCAAGTCCTTAAACATCATTTTTAAATCATTAAATGATAATTATACTTGAATGGATACGATGGAGAATGAATCTCATCGCGTTCGTGGAGACGGTAGTCCGTACGTACGCACGAACGCTACTTCCATTTAATTTTTATTTTAAAAGAATCGAATCCAAATGATACATAGGTATATTACTATTCCAGTATAATATAATATTTTATATATGTTACTTAAGTTCATTAACACCATCCTTTATACGTTCCATGTGTGGTATGAACGAGTCATATCATTTTAAGGGGGTGGTAGTCCGCACTTCCTCAAATGAAATTATCGCATGTATATACAACATGAAACGAATAATGGTATGAAATAAAATGGAATTACAAAAGCTTATATATAAAATATATATCATTAATATCATATTTAATTACAGTTCCATCATAATGGCCACCATGAGAGGCGGTAAGATGTATTTGAACAATCATCGTTTCGTGAGGCGTTAGTTTGCCATCCACAGAAACATTATGTTCATCATCCATTAGATGGAGTTGTGTGTATGTGTAGTTTGAATCCTTCTTATAACAACATCCTAGTATATTGAGGATACTGGTGTTGTTACAAAAGAAAGGAAATAAAAAGAGTTTGGGGGTTGGAGAAGCAAAATAAATGAAAATATTTTAAGAGAAATCGTTACCTTTAATTTAGGTAACTCACTTTGGTTGGAACCAAAGGACTTCTTGAAATGCTTTCTGCCTAAGGGTAAGCTTCAAGGAGGAGGAGAGGGATGTGGGGAGCTTATTTGGGCAGAGTTTGGACGAGCCAAGTGGCTTGAGAGGTGTGAGGAATGAGTAGAAGTGGTCTCCTTTTATAAGGGAGAGGAGGGGCTCTTTAGGAAAGTGTGAAAGTATTACTTTATAATATATTTTTATTCGGTTTATAATGGTCCAAAAATCATTGAGGTCGAAGATAAGATGACTCATATTCTAAATAACATCAACCAATAAAAATTGGACAGGTTTTAGATAATATTTTAATCATTATAATCTTATTTATTTAAATGATTTATTAATGAGGTAAACATTGCATCATTATTGTGTCATTAATAATTTAAATTATTTGATGTCTAAAAATTATAAATAAAATATCATTATGTAGGAAATATTTTTATCTTTCTAATGAATATTTATAATCGAAAATCCAACATGTATAACCCTATGTAAAAATTGTTCTTCTAAAAGATGTAAGCTTATGCCATTTTTATTTTTATTTTAACTTTATTAATATAATGTGTCCCTACCACATACAAGTGGCTCCAAGGGGTCCCCAAATTGACCCAAGGATGCTAATGGTCGGGTATGTGTCCACCAATAAGGTTAGGACACGTTTTAGTGTAATTTTGTATTATTATAATATTATTTTTTAACCCTTATTTACCGGATTTACCCTTTAACCATGGTAAATAAAATATTTACCGCAGTAATTATTCAAAATGTCTAAAAATAAAAGTTACCTATTTACACAATTTGAACATCCTGATTCCAAATATGGAATCCATTTTCCTAAATTCAAAACACAGAAGTGGCAGAAATTAATTTAAAATTAATTCCCGCTGTCAAAACAAAAAGCGTGTTGTTAAGAGATAATAACTATCAAAAGATTGACACTTGTTTATGTTCGGTTTAATTGTAAAATTATGTCCAATGATAAACATTAAATTGAATGGTAAAAATATATTCTAAATATACTTTAAAACCACTCAAATTCATAATTTATCACTATTAATTATTTTGATTAAAAAAGTTGTTTTTAATTAAAATTTAGAAATTTTCACTATTCATCAAAATATGAAAGTTATCCGAAATGTACCAAAATTTCACCCTAGGCTAATTTTGATATTCCGAATCCAAAAATGAAGTCCATTTTGAAATATAGAATATATATGATTTCAAAAAGTAGGTATTACTATTCACAACAGCTAGTTTAATTAGTTGTGGTGTGTGTTAGAACTCGAGGTTGCGTACAACACACGCTATCGCATTCTTCGAAGGGAAACGTACCGTAGAAGCTTGGGGTGTTACACTCAATTCCTATTGGGTTAATAAATAGTCCTTGATATAAGACCTTAACAGTCACATATGATGTCTGTATCATATGATAATAAACTACACGATCTATTCAAGAACTATGTGTGTCTTGATTCTTATTCCACCAAGATATGTAGTGAAACCTAGGGTTTTCCCTTGTCTAGCTACAATACTACTTTTTTACATCATAGTCACACACCTCCTCACCGTATGATAATAAACTACATGGTCTTTCACGAACTATGTGTGGCTTGATTCATATGATATATGGTGCCTTCCAGATTTTCAATAATGGGATCATCTACATCACAACATTAAAATGCCTTCACTCTCCCATGTATTAGTTAAAACTACATGAGGAGATCCATTATTGTTACTCATATTACTTTTGAACCTATATTTTTTAGAACTACATGTGGCTTTCTTTTTTCCCAAAATGATATGTAGTGATGCTTGGGCCTAATGAACTAGTACATTCGCAATATTCCAATTACCTTCATGTTAATACAACCCATGTCCTCACCACATGACTTTAAACTATAGTTTTATTAATGAACATTGTATGGATTGATTATCATCCCTTTGAGATACATAGTGAAGATTAAGTCATAAATCCAAGTCCTAGCCACAAGATAAAGGAAACAAAATTTGTCCCCTTTATACATACGAGCCATATCTTTTAAGGGGACTCCAAATTCATGGAAACTTTTGGTTTGAATGTTTTTTTTTTCATTGGAAATAACCCTATTTCATATCATACTTATAATCTTGAACACTTTCTGGTCTCTCTAATATTTCCTAATATTTTGGTAGAAGAATTCCTGTTACTTGAGATCTCCTTTATAGAATTATATAGTATGTTCCTTAGTTGGCCTTGTATAAGACTCCCACATAATATGACTATCATCCAAAGGATTCCACTATTTTACAATGCACTATGTGCCCTATATTTCAAATCATAAAACAGACCCCATAATGAGTTTTTCAAAAAATAGTAACTTCATTCTTGGTAGAATCCCCATCTGTCAATTTATGTTTTCAGTATGATATGCTAGAACCCAAAATTTAAAGTGGACATCCTTTTTACTTTGGTATAATATCCATTCCCCAAACTAAATATCTCTAAGACCATGGTTTAATTTTTTCCCATTCATATATTGAAATCATATTGGAATATTCCTTTGATATTAAACCAAATATCATACATTGTTCCCTTTTTCTTACTTTCGTAATCATATGACCTAAAACTAAATGCACTATACATTTTGTGTTTAGGTCAAACCTTCATAGAGATCTTATTCCCCCAATTCTTTTAGAATCATAGCTTGAAATATACCTTCTATATTTAGGAAAATTTCCCCATAAACCAAAGTATGTGATTGGGAAAATATTAATCTATGTAAATATGCATCGGATTTTATCGATAGAAAGTTATAATGTTAGAGATCTTCCTTACCTGACTATGATGTACATTCCCCAATTGGTCTAGCATAAGTCACCCACATAATGGGCATGACAGCCAAAGGATTCCACTATTCACTATGTAGTATGTTCCCCAACATTCCTTGCATAAAACATCCCCCACAATGGATTTTTCAAGAATTGGTAACATTTTTCTTGGATGATACCTTCTTAGATACCATTACTCCTTCTCCCAAATCACTCTTTAGATCTCAAAATTCCCAAATAATAGCTTACAAACCTCTTCCACTATACATGAATACATTAGAAAATTTCCAGAAAAATTACCATGAATTGGATAATAACAAATCTTTTGTCAAAGAAAAATACATTAAATTATATCCCCACAATTTCTTTGTTGTATGGCATTACATTGATGGAATAATGTTCTTGCTACATGACTTTAAAGTGCATGGAATGCATTTCTTATCGTATAACATTAAACTACATAGGATAATGTCTTTTAAGTGTGAATCTAAACTAAATATCATAATTTACATGTTTCATGAATTCAAATTACATAGAATAATGTCCTTACAGCATGAATTTAAACTACATGATAATATCCTTGTTGGATGACATTAAACTACATGGAAGCTTCATCCTTTGTTAGAAAAGATCCTTATCCCCCAAAAATATATTTTCTAACAAAACAATTACCCTTTTTTCACACACCAAATTCATTTATGAGTGGTTTCCCAGTCATGGCCTATGTCGGCATAGATGATCTATTAATTATTATATAAAATTCCATGGAAAATTCACCCACTATGGCATTGAGACATCCAAATCCTAAACCCATTTTTCTAACAGTAATAGAATGTCATAATTCCCTGGAACTCCTATACTTGACAATGTAGTATGTTCCCTATTTTTCCTTGAATAACCTAACCACATAATAGTCATGTTAGCCAATGGATACCACTACTTGAATTTATAGTATGGGCCATATTTGGCCTCCCATAAAAAATTCCCCATAACACCTTTTTCAGCTATAGGTAACTTATTTTTCAAGAGAGGCCTCCTCTATTTCTATATTTCTAGTTTTAGATTTTGTAACCATAAAATTCATGATTCAATATTCCACTTGGATGTATTTGAATAATATTATAACATTCCCAACAATCATGTTTTGTTTGGGTTATCATCTCAAAATTAATGTTCAAAGTTGTTCAGCCTAAAACATTATCTTTTTAAGATCTACATGAATGACCTTAATCTTACCAAAAAATGAGACATAATACTCACCAGATGAAAAATATGCAAGGGGAACTCTAGAAAAAAGTTGTGTCTCATCTTTCTAGACCTACACTTTATATAGTCTAAAAAATATAGAGCAATAAAAGTTAATGTGAACAAACTTGTTAGGATAAAAACCCAAAAGGGAAGCCTAATAAAAATCCATGTCTTGCCTGCTAGGTCTCATCCATAATGAGTTTAGAATAAAATTAGGGTGATGAATCAAAAGAAAAAATGTTTTTAGGGTTATCTATATGAACCTATTAAAAGTCAAACTACACTCACTAATCCAATTTTGTTAGTTAAAAATTTGATCACCCCCATCCCAATCATTGTAATTATAATTATCTGGAATAAATATGTAATTCTATAAAGACCATATTTGATATTTTGTTTATAGATATAAATAATACATATGTGATTGGAAACGAAATCCTTTTCATTTATAAATAAATGTCAAGTAAAATACAAAAAATAGAGTCCCTCTATCATATATTGAAAGTGGACTTCAAAATAACACTTAATTTGTTCAAAACCCTTCTAATCAGTATCAACTTCTTATTGAAGCTCAGTCAGTTGACCAGATTCATTCTTCTAAACTCTGGAAATAACATCCATGTAATCCACAAGGCAAGTTACCCCTTATAATTGGGATTCTCCTAACAGTTGGTGGAGTTGTTCGAGTCCCTCTTAAATAACATAAAACTATCACTGAAGGTGTTATACATCAAATGATTCCTCCTTGATTTTCCATAAGATTGTTTCTAATTTTTTATTATGATTTTTCACCACCTGGGATACAACAACACAAAAACTAGCTAAGCTGGTGAGCAGTTTGGACTTTATATAGTAATGCTGAAGTTTATAATCTTTCTCTTGTTAGTGAGATATATCCTTCACTACAGTGTATATTTTATGGTAATAAACTCCTCCAAAATCCTTATATAGTAAGAAGTTCCAGAAGTTAGCTGAAATGTAAAGGAAATACTTCCAAAGGCATCTGAGAGATCTTATTATTGATGATCTACCATGTCTTACCATGTGTAACAAATAAATACTCATACAACTCTAAATCTGAATCAGAAGCACACTCATGATATGATATGTACTATGAAACCAAATTAAATAAGTAATTTCCTTTCAATACTCTATCTAGGGCAGTAGTTGCCACTCTTTCTGTTTCTAATTGAGCTATTGTATAAGCTTTACCCTCAGAACTAGCCACTGAAGCTGATAATCCTTAATGATGAATCATAATTATGGTTAGCCTCAAAAGAGTAGAAATTACAAATCATGATTAAGACATTAGGCCAAATTTATGTAGTCATACTTGGAAAACTAATAAAGGATTAATGACCATATCTTAAATCTATAAGAGTGTCCTGGAGTAGGAAAGAATTCCCCTCACAAGTTTTTGATGAGCTCGGCCTCACATCCTCTTAAACAGTTTGATTTATTAAGCATCATGGGTCAAAATATCTAATGAGTGAAAGACTTTGGAAAGCATGTCCCTATGGATACAGAACCATTTCGTTTTTTCGGTTCTATGAAAAAACCTAGTGAATCGCATTTGTAAATAATGATTCCTAACGAAGTCCCATTTCTGATGGAAATGGTAGTGAAACACAGCCAATTTAATGTGGCTTATGTGTCATTGGACTACCCCAATATATTTATTTTTTTGGAGTTAGAAAAAATGATCAGATGAATCTGATGGATTTTCAGGGCAACAAGAATATAGGAAATTCTTGGACAAGATATTGCATCAGTTTATAAAGCTTTTATGTGAAGGAAATGACATCAGTTTGGGGTAGGGGTGTTTACTATAAAATGTCTCATGGTTAATTTGTTCCTTATGTTCGTGCACCATCATTAGTGTAAAAATATACATGTTTCATGGGTTTTTTTAACTAAATAACATTTCATTGGTATAAACCTATTGAGTAGGTCCATATGGAAGTGCAAACCCCCTTCAGGGTTGTCATGGTTCTCATGGATTAATATTTATGCATGCACATAGGACACATTACAATGGGACTAGTGTCCTGATGATGAGTTGGTTACATGTGATTCAAATTACAGACCCTTTTTTATTTTTTCTTATGTTCAATCCTCTATCTTGATGTGACATTTATATTTTAAAGGGGATGGGTTAGCGTAATTGATGAGGGAATACCGTAATATATGTGGATAAGTCACTATAATTAATGGTTGGCCTCCCTATATCCTATGGTGATTGGATGGTGTGATTGATTATGGCCTCTATAGAACCCGGGAGGATGGGACGGTATGATTTATTGTAGCTTCCACAATACTCGTGGGGATGGGTCAGTGTTACTAGCGGTGACCTCCCTATAACCTGCAAGGATGGATCAGTTTGTTTGATGGCATCCTTGTAATTTATAAGGATGGGTCTAGGTGACTTGATGGATCTCTTTTAGTGAACATGGATGTGTTGGGGTAGTTTATTATATCATGACCTAAGTGACTAGTGTGATCGATGAGGTCCCTATGTTACCCAATTTCAAAAATAAATTCTTTCTCGCATAGAGCTGAAGTAGGTATTGCATTGGTTGTGATGTGAGTTGGATCCCGTAATTATAGTGACATTGGCTTCTTACACATGGATATTACATCTTTTTTTATGAAAATTCATTTAATTACACAAAAATATTCCTGAAGACCGTATTATATAGTTCCTTTTTAAACATGGAAGATAATATTATTAATTCTTGAATGATCTTAAATTTCTCCAATAATGATATTCCCAATATGTAATATTCATAAACATTCCCTACATAAAACCTTTATTCACAAACTGGGGAATGATACATAATAAAGGTTGATCTCAGATGCTCGGTATAGGTAAAAAAGAGATACCAATATGTTATCATAATAAATAATAAAATAATCCTAAGGGTTTGTGATCGTGAAAATTACATACGTAGTTCAAACCCACACTGTCATAGATCATAAATATGAGTCATGGTAAAAAAATTATCATTTTTGAAAACATGGCCCATAAGGATCAAAATCATCATAAATCAATCATGAACCACAATACCATTTCGTTAAAGTGTAAAACTATCATAAATATTGAAAAAGAACATTTTGTATATTAATTTTAACTACCAATACCATTAACATATGGATCGAGACTCATAATATACTTCCCATAGTGGATCAAAACCCACATGTTTCAATAGTGTATCAGGACAGGCCTATTTTTCATAGTGGATCTGGACACAACTATTTCCCATAGAGGTTTATGACTCAACTTTTTTCCAAAGTGGATAAATATCATTGACTTGTTTTCCATTGTTATATCATGAGATACAAATCTTAACCAAATATATTACAGGGAGTTATAAGTCACACCCATCACATACTGAATATCATACATATTTGTTCCATAATATTATAAAACAATTCATCATATGAGAACACATGAAAAGAAGTTGGCTTCATAGTCATTTCATAATTTCCTCAAAACACAAACCATGGAAAAATATTGGTTGCATTAACATCTTATCATCATAAACATAAACTATATAGATAAATAATATTAATAATTATATCCTTGGTTCATAACTCTAGTAAAAAATAAGTCATAAAAAGGATATCATCTTAAAAGGAATGTGATTTTGAAATAACAAATACATGGAACGTATAGTGACCTAGGATTAACATAGAGGATAAGAAATCATTTTAGATGAAAATTCAATACATTACAAATATATATGTCTGCGGACCATAATATTTAAGTTTCTTTGGAAACATTTAAACATAATCTGTAAACATTGTGAAAGAACATCAATATATCCCTTCTAGATATCTCCCATTATCACACAAACTTAAAATTTTTCTTCCTGGCCTGGGGAAAGTAAACATAAGAATAGTGTGATCACAAATTCTCACTAAGGGTAAAAAATGGATATATATAATAATAAAATGATCATAATTGTATGAAAATATTATCATAACATTATAATATCGTACTATACATATCAAATATTATAATCAAGAATCGTGGCTTAAAGGATGGAAGATTATAAGGAATGAATCATAAGGGTGATAAATCATCAAAATCGTACATGAACCATAATATGGCTCAAATAGTCGTGGAACAATTATAACTATAGTAAACCTTTTCATACTTCAAGGTTAACTACCAATACAATCAACATAATGGGTCAACACAAAAATGTTTAGCCTTTTTGTATAAGGACCCATGTATTTCCCATAGCGGATCTAGATACAAATGTTCCACATTTTGGGTCATAATACCCCTATTTCCCATTTTAGATCAGGACAAACATATATACAATTTTTAATAAGGTCCTTATTCTTGTTTCCCATTAATATCTCTTGATATATATAAATTTACCGGATGCATTAGATGGATATATAGGTCGCACCCATCACATAATAAAATCATATAAACTCGTGGAATAATATAATAAAACACGTATAATATAATGAAAAACAAAAATAGATGAGTTTCATAAAAATTATATCTTAACTCATGAAAATAAATGGGTATCATAAGAATTTAATCATTTTATTTCTTATGGAAAATAGGTAGGTCTCATTTTCCGTCAAAGCATAACCTGTAAAAAGAAGAGGCTTCCAAAATCATATAACCCATGGAAGAGAAGCGGGTGTCATACACATCATCAAATAAAACTATACACCTTTCAATAAATAATATTAATTGAATTATTGTATCATATCCCTTTTAAAAAATAAAATATAAAAAATTACGCTATATTATATGGAGAAGTATTTTAAAAGATCACATGGAACATTTCTTAAGAAAAATAGTCTTTCTTTGGTAATCATTTTAATAAAACCATTTAAAAAGTAATTTTATTATAAATAAAGCTTTAAAATTTCATTGAAAAAATTTCTTGAGGAAAATATATTTTTCATCATTGTAAAAAAATTGCATATAGAATTTTTAAAACCATTTTATTTTAAAATATCATTGAAACTTATAGAAAGATATTGGAAATATTTTTGAAACCCATTTTCTTTTAAAATATGTTGAAAACATAATATGAATCCTTGAAATATTTTCTAAACATATTTAATAGAATACTTATTTGAAAATTTCAAAATATTTCTATAAATAATTTAAATTATTTTCTTTGAAAATAACCTTTTTAAAACACATTAAATAATATTTTCAAATCATTTTATACATTTTATAAAACATAAAATAATATAAAAATAATTTTATTTGAAAACCAATTTGAATTAAAAATATTCCGGTATATTCGGAAATAAATTCTCAAAAATAATACATTTAAACATGAAAATAATGATTCAATGGAAGTATTGTCCTGACGATGCATAAATCTGTAGAAGTCGAACATTAATTTTATGTTGGTGATGGTTTAGAGAAGTGTCTCAATTGGAAAATGACAAGGGAAATCCTTTTTAAAAAATTTATCAAAAAGGCAATACATTGGAAAATGTTTAATAAACTTATTAGAATATTATAAAACTTTTGAAAACTATTTTTTAAAATAAAACATGGTTTTGTAAGATCACATATTACCAAATAAAAATAGAAATAAATTAATATTTTCATAAAAATTCATTCTTCATTATCATAAGTACCAAAGAGAGGGAAAATGGTATTAACGCATGAATTAATTATGAATAACTAGATTAGAAGAAACTTCATGAGTGTTATTAGTATATGTTTCATATTTTTTCATCAATTTAAGAATAATTATAAAAAATCTGGATAAATGGTTAGATAGTAGCAATACACTCTTTTGGTATTGTATCTTTGAATCATAATCCCCCAGTTAGTAAAATGAAATTGCATGAATCAAAAAATATAATTAAAATAATTACATTATTTATATAACATGTTAAATGGTATTATATACACCTTATAAAATAATAAATGTTCATAACAAAATATATGCCCTAAAGAAGGAAAATTTAGACAAAACGACCTTACTGGTTTTTTAATTATTGAACCATAAAATCACAGGAAATAGAGATCATAAAATGGATATGTTTTTAAAATTAAATATTTTATAATAATCTTATCGTTTATTAATTTGAATTATATATTCCACAAAAATTAAATGATTGGTGAATAAGTAATAAGCCTCAAATACATAAAAGGGAGATGACAAATCCCCTTATATTATGTCTTGCCTCTCATCAAACTCATCCAAACCTCCTATATAATAAATAAAAATATATTATAAAGATAAAAAATATATTCTTATATATAATAAAATACATGATGTAATTATGAATTTAAATTTTCTATTTGTTAAAAATTCCTTGTTAATGTTACATTTTAGGAAATAACCGCATTGTTTTTCACCCGGGTTTTGATTTGTTATATTTTGTTCCTCATGCTTATATCATGATCTCCATAATGTAAACAATGATATAAATAATATTTATATATATTATAAATTTATTTATAATAATATATAAAATATTTAAATTTTAAATGGATTACATCGTTCATATAGATGGTAGGTTGTACGTACGCAGGAACAATGTTTCCATTTTATTGTGTTATTGAAGGGAATAAAGTGAATGACATATATTAGTATATTAATATATAATATAATTACAATATAGTTATCATTTAAAAAATATATATAAATATAATAAATTTACTAAACCCATCCATGACACATTTTATGTATCGTGTTAATGAATTACCTCGCTTTAAGGAGGTGTTATTCCACACATCCACAAATAAAGTTACTGGTTTTTCATAAAAATGGAAAGCATGAAGGTGTGTGTTATATTATAATTATATAATAATAAATATGTAATAAATATCATATTTATATATCACATAATACCTATTTTCCATTGTAATTCTCATATTTGGTAGGTGGTAAAGGAAAAAACGAACAACATCGTTTTCTAGGGCGGTAGTTCGGCGTACAAAGGAATGGTGAGTTCATTACCCTTTTGGTTGAAGTGTGTGTCAGTGTAAGTCAAAACATTATAATAAAAACATTAAATTATATTTATTTTTATTATATTATAAAATATTGTAGTAATAATAATTTAGGTGGTGTAAAACAAGAAAAAAGAATAGTGCTTGTCGAAGGGTGTTACCTTTTCTTTGGGTAACTCATCTTGGATTCCACCCAAGGCTTCTATGGTTGAATTTATTAAAAAATTAATGATTTTAAGAGAAATAGTGGGATTTAGTGAGATTATTTAATATTATTTTGTTCAATGAAATGTATTATACAGGTGTGAATAAGTGGAAAGTGTGAGTGCCTTTTATAGTGGAGGAGGAGTGGCATTCTTGTATATTATTGAAAAGGGAATTCCAAACAAATTTTTCCCAGTCAAATGGATCTAATAAGGGAAAAAATATACAATTAACGATATAGAAGAAATATTAATATCCAATATATTTTTTAATATATTACATTTGGAACCTTAATTTTAAGGGTTAGTTCTATGTTAAGATAATATTTCTCTTCATCGTTGTAATTAATTTTAATGACATTCACTAATATTTTTGGAAACAAACTAAATTTAACTTCTTATGACTTATAAATTATTCTTAATATATATATTCAATCAATTTTAAAAAATTATAATCACATATGTGGAAGAAATTAATTTATAATTAACCCTGTATAGGTGTCACGACTATAGGTTTTGAGTTAAAAGTTTTAAAAGATTAAAATTTTTTCATATCAAATTTCATTTTGAAATTAGTATTGGTGACCATAAAAGGGGTAATTGATATAAAATTGATCTAATTAAACGTTAAATAAAATTAAAATATAATATATGTATATTAATATATATTATTAAAAAGCATTTTTGAAATTAAATTTGTTATTTTTAACTATTTGTCCAAAAATTAAATATTTTAAAAAAATACAAAAAAATACCCAAAGATAATTTTTATAATAATATACCAAAAATGATTTTTTAAAAAAAAAATTATAAACCTTTCATAAAAATTATATAAAATGGGTTCACCATTAAAAGGTTGTAAAATTACCATTTATAAAAATATAAATCATTGTGAGTAAAGTTGGTTTTATTCTTATCTATAGTCTAGAAAACAAAAAAGGTGAAAGTTAAAAAGTTTATCAAATATAATATATATATATATAATTTTTAGGAATCATTTATTAAAATTAGTTTAATTATTTTATTATGTTAAAGCATTTTTTATTTCTTAAATAAAATTTTTAGAAAAAGAGTTCCTATATTTTCAAAAGGGTTTTATTTCCATGTTTAGTTAATTGGTCAAAAAATGATTATTCTTATACTTATTTGGAAACCATATTTTCATAATTCATACAATCAAATTTATATATTCCATTATAATAGGAAGGATATAATTATATTAATAATAATAGTAGTAGTATATTGTAGTTTAGTAAAACATTGTATTGCGTGTAACACCAGCCATCGAATAGACTCAGTAATTTTTGTAACACAAGACAATCATATTGTTTTGATTACTAAAATATACTCTATATTGTGTTTCTAGAACAATATAGACTTGTTGTTTTGTATAAATCATGAATAATGGGGTGTTTATATATAATCCAAGCTATATTAAGTGTTGAGTGAAATAAAAATATCAAAAATATTAAATTAATTAAAATATTTCAAAGACTCTTAGGGTGTTACTTTATACCCCTTAAAATAAATTTTTCATTAGAAATTCCTTTGGGCTATCAATGGTTTAATACATGTATGTTCAAACCCACATCGTAAAAATGAATACTAAATCATACTTTAAAAATAATTTTCAACCATAATGGTTACCAAAAGTAACTCATAACTAGGTTTCCACATAGGTTTCATGTGAAAACATTGACATGGAAGAGAAATATATTAATCATGTTCTGATTGATATTGATTAATAAATTGTTTAGTATAATTTTAATATTAATGTCCATAACCTAAATAATCTTGGAAAAGTTCATTGATATCATAAAAAATTGTGATAACTTGAAAACATTTTATTTCAAGAAACTATCTCCAAAAGTTGAAAATATTACATGAAAAGATATACTTACATGATTTTAGGACAACCTTAACCTTTTTTTGTGCCTTGATAATCTTATAAATCATCTCTTATTCCAATAAATAAAGGCGAATTATTCATCCTTGAATCATTAACAGACAATGAGATCCATGAAAATATTGATAGATCATTTTAACTATCTTTATTACAACAAAAATGTTATCACATGTTATCAAATATGCATAAATACTTATAATTAAATATAATAATTTAATTTCTAAAAGGTCATATTTTATTTATCATAAATCATTCCATAAATGATTAACTTTCTAAGCCTTACAAAATGTGGAAATCCAAACCATTAGAAATAATTTCACTTAAATCATATTAACATTGGTCCCACATATTTTTAAAGTATCTCTTGGTTTCCAAATTCTAAACATGTGAATACCCTCATCATATATTCTCCTAAAACATGGAAATAAGATGAATTACCATAAATCTTTTTTGTATAAAATCAATTCATCCATACTCTAAATATTACTTGATATATTACATGAATACAAGAAGTTTTAAATTTCATCCATGATAACATAGACATTTTTTCAACAAATCAATAACCACTTCCATGGTAATCCATACTATCAAACTTTCATTATCCATATCAATCATCTATTTATCAATGTTGACCAAAATTTTCTCCATTTTAGGAACATATTAAGGGTTACTTACTATAATAAAAATATCACTTTTCTATTATATTAGTTTTCTAAATATTTTTTATCATTCAACTCGTCATTTTCAATCCATAATGAAAAACATATACTAAAAATACTTATATATTTCCTGATTCATATATTGTAATATTTAATTAAAAAACATATACACTTCAATCATCCAACTTTATTTTGAAAACATGAATTGGTATTTATCATATTATTCCTTAAAACCCATTCCTATAATATATAATATAAATTATTTCATAAGGTTCATCAACATCAATCTAATCATGATTCTTAAATTTAGCAGGATCAATATTGTTAAAACACATATACCTTTCACATGTCATTCCTAGATCCCTTATCTATAACAGTATAGAAAATAATCATACCATATTAATTAGGCTCTCGATGATATTTCCACTTAGGAAGTACATTTTTATAAAGCCCATTATTTCCACATCTAAAACATTAAATATTAAAAAAAACACCCATCTAGTCCCTTCGATTGACTAAATACTAAAAGGATAGTGTGAGAAACACTTATCTTAGAAGAGAAAAACATAATCATGAAAAATTATTTATAGGATTTTTAAATCATGAATCCTTTTTTAATCTATGAAACCTTAGTTTTACCCAAGGTTATTCATATTAAAAAATCCTTTATGATGGTTTACAAGGACTTTATGAATATCTATAGTATATCCCTCGACAGTATCAACCCATGAATTCAGTAAGTCCCATTGACATTCACAAGTTATCAATATATTCTAGTTTAATACTGTGTTTTCGGGGTTCATAACCTAATATACATCTATTCCAAATCCACAACCACTTGCAGTATCCATACAAGGGTGTAGTTTTCTAGAAACCACTCTCTCAATACTTTAGCAAAATTCTGGGAAATATTTCTAAACATTAACTCATCCTTATAATTATCCTCCGATATAACCCTAGACATGTCCTTAGAAATATCCATAGGGATCTCACTAACTATTCCTCAACCGAGTTTCCAATGGTTGTATAAACCATTATTTTGATTCCAGCTATAGCAACCCATACATAACAAACATAGATATTCCATTATTTTATAAGAATATTCATCACATTAAAAAAATCTCAAGGACCAAAATATATTAGTTTCTTTGGATGATTGAAAGATAATATTGTAAAATAATGATATATCATAGACATTTCCCTTAAATTTCTTCCACTTTAGTACACCTACTTAAAACCTTTCATTATAATCTGGTGAAAGGAAATATAATATTGGGGTGGGATTGTATGTTTAGTAATGGGAAACACAAGGGGATATATAGGAATAACATGAGCAGAAGGGTATGAGAACATGATCATAACATTATAAGAACATACCCTTCATATGAAAGATCATAATATTGATTCATGAAATAAAGGTTGGAGATTTATAATACATGGACCATAAGGGTTATTAATCATAATAAATCAATAATGAAACATAAGATCATGTCATTAAGTATTTCACCATTATAACTATAGAAAACAATTTCATGTTTTAAGGTTAAATACCAATACCATTAGAATTGGGTATAATGACACACCAGTTTGACCCTATTGTATCATGACACATGTGTTTCCCATAGTTGATTTCAACACACCTATATCAAGTTTTAGATTATGACACATTGTTTTCCAATTTGATTACGAGGGCACACCAATTTCCCATTTTGGTTTAAGTGTATTAACTAGTTTCCCATCATTATATCTTGTGATATAAAACAATAACCAATGAATTGGATAAATATATAGGTCTCACCCATCACATAATAAAATAATACATGAATTTGGAATAAGATAATATAACATGAATCATATCATGACACATAAAAAGATATGGGTTTAATAAAAATTATATCATAACCAATTTAATTAAATTGTAATCATAAACATTTCATTATATTATTACCTATGAAAAAATAGGCCTTATTTTCTATCAAAGAAGAATCTGTGAAATGAATAGGGTTTAAAAATAATATAACCCATTGAAGTGAAACAGCTATCATACATATTTTTCCATCAGAACATAATCTACTAAATAATTAATATCAATGGTATTCTTGGATCATATGCCCAGTAAATCACAAACATTAACCATTTATTTCATCTTAAATGGAGATGTATTTTGAAAAATCATGTGGAATATTTCAAAAGGAAAATATCCATTCACTGGAAATCCTTTTTTAAAACATTTAAAAAATAATTTTCTTACAAATAATTATTCACCATTTCATTTAAAAAATTTATTGAGGAAATTATCTTTTAATTTTTAAAAACAACACATATATCATCTTTGAAAACCATTTTCATTTAAAATAAAAATGAAATTTATAATGAAATTTTTTAAAAATTTTAAAAAAATAATTATTTTAAAATACTTTGAAAACATAAATATATGGCTTGAAATAATTTTCAAGACACTTTTATATAAAATTTTGTTAATAACATATAAATAATTTTTTAAATAATTGAAATTATATTATTTAAAAATAACCTTTTGAAAACACATAAATATACCCTTGATTATAATTTAAAACATTGTTAAAAATATAAAACATTTTTGAAATCCTTTTTCATTGAAAAAAAATTAAACAAAATAACAATTCAGAATATTAGAAAAAATCATAAAAATAAATCTTTTTAACTTGAAAATTAAGTTTCAATAGAAGGATGGTCATGATGATAGATAAATCTTTTCATGACAAACATTAAATTTGCACTGTAAAACGATTATAAAAGTTCCTCGATAAGAAACTGGTAAAAATATTAGTTTTATAAAAAATATTAAAATTTTAATAAATGGGTAAAAATTTATTTTAAAGAACATAGTAAAATATTATAAAACATTTGAAAACATTTTTTATAGAAAAAATGGTATTGAAAAAATGAAGATTTCTAAATGAAAAAAGAAATAAATGAGTATTTTCAAAAAAAAAATTAATTATATTAAGTATAAAAGTTAAGAATATGGTACTAATACAAGAATATATTACGATTAATCAATTAGAGTAAAATTAATGATTTTTATTGTGATATGGATTATAGTATTTCAGAAATGGAAGCATAATAATAAACAATCTGGATAAAATATGAGATTGTATCAATAAACTCTTTCCAATAGGTAACATTGAGTCATACACCAAATGTAAGAAACATAAATTATATGAATCGTAAAATATTAGTAAAATAATTATATTCAATATATAACATTTAAAATTTAATTATATACAACTCCTAAAATAATATTGTTGTATAACAAAATATGTGTCTCAAAGAATGCAAATTGAGACAAAAATACCTTACCGATTTAGTAATATTTTAATGGTAAAACCCTATGAAATAGAGATGGAATAATGTATAGGTTAATACCCATAAATTCATGTATAATAATAATATAATATATTCATGGGATGTATATACACCACACATTATAAATGAGTGGTGAATAAGTCATAAGTCTCTATCAAATAAAAGTGAGAAGAGAAATCCCCTGACCATAGGTCTTGACTCTCATCATATTATTTCAAATATCATGTGTAATAAATATATATTTATTATATTTATAAAAAATGTCCGTATAATTATATCTAATACATATTTTTATTATATTTTTAATTTATATTACCAATTTTTTAACAATTTCATATTAATGTTACGTTTCATGGAATAACCACATTGTTTTTCCATTGTGTTTTGATTTGTTATATTTTAGTTCACATACTTATATCCTGATATAAATAATGTTAAAAGTTATATTAATATCATATATATTCCATATATATGTATTTATAATAATTTAAAAAAATAAGAAATGGAATACACCGTCTACATAGATAGTTTGTCATACATATGCATGAACATTGTTTCTGTTTTATTATCTTTTTGAATGAAATAAATTAAAAAAAGTATATGTATATATATAACATAATTACAGTAAAATTATTTTTTCATAAATATCATATATGTTTATTAAACTCATCATTTATACATTCCATGTAAAGTTTGAATGAATCACATCGCTTTGATGAGGCGGTACTACACACGTCCATAGACAAATTTATCATTTTTAAACAAAATTGTTGGCATGATAAAAAAAATTATAGTAATTAAAATAGATTAAATACATACTAAATATCTTATATATATATTTAATTATTTATTTATATCATATAAAACCATATTTTATATAATAAATTCCAACCATTATATGTGGTAAAGTAAAAACATACAACATCAGTCCACAGGTTGTAGTCCGTCATCAAGATGAATTGTAAGTTCGACACCCATTTGATGGAATTATATGTGTAAGTGTAAGTAAAAACCTTATAGTAACAACTTATAAGATTATTCATGATACCTTGGTTATTTTAAAATCATTGAATAATAAGAATGGAGGTGGTATAGAAAGAAGATAAAAGAAAAGTTCGTGTGGAAGGGTGTTACCTCTTTTTTTGGTAACTCCTCTTAGTTTTCCCCAATGGGATTATTTGGTTGGACTTATGCCTAAATAAAGGATAATATGAATAAGGGGGGGATTTTTTTATATTATTATATTTTATTTTATTAAATCCAATTGGCTATAAAGGTGTTAAAACATAGATGAGTGAGTGTCTTTCTATTGTAGAGGAGTAGCCTTATTGTAAATTTATGAAAAGGGAATTCCACCCATGTTTTCCAATTTCATGTGGATAAAATAATGTTTAGAAACCTATAAAATAAAATCTATGTCAAAATATAAATATTCAATAGATTTTGGACATGTTTCTAGGTCATTATGGCCATTAAGTTTATGGTTTTTTCAGTTTTAATAAAACTTCTCTCTTAATCATTGTAATTGATTTTAAAAAAATTACTAATATTTTTTATAAAATAATATTTTCAAATTATATAGAATTATATATTATGATTATTATAGATATTGATTCAATTTTTCTAAATTATAATCACATAATTGGTAGAAATCAATTCAAAATTAACCTTGTAGACATGTCGTGAAAGGGGGTTTTTAAGTGAAATGTTTAAAAGATAGAAATGATTTCATGTCAAATATCAATTTTTAATTGGTTAAAATGAAATAAATTGGATTAATTGATATAAAATTGATCTAATAATAATTTAAAATAATATTAAAATGTCATATAACTATATAAATAAACTGTATAAATATGTCGTCTTGATTTAAAAATTAGTATTTTTTACTATTCTTAAAAATAGAATTATTTCAGGAAAAAAACCATAAATCTACCAAATGTAAATTTTGATATTACTCTTTAAATAATTATTATTTTTTCAAATAAAAAATTAAAATGTTTTAAAATGTATATTTAATATGAGTTCTCTAATAAAATCTAGAAAAATTACCGTTTAGAAAAATATTAATCTTTATGAGTAGTGTAGGTTTTTTTCTTTTCCCATATCTAGAAAACACAGAGGATGAATTTTAAATGGTTTATTTAATATATATATATATATATATTTAATAGAAATAATTTATCAAATGTGTTTTAATTAATTTATTGTGGTAAATTGGTTTTGATTTCATAATTATATTTTATTATCAAAAGCATTCATATATTTTCAAAAGGGTTTTATTTTCATTTATAGTTCATAAATCACCAAAATAATTCTTATTATATATATATGAAAACCATAATTTCATAATTTTATCAATAAAATTTATAAATTCCATTCTAAGTTCTAGGTGATACTATTTTAATAATATTATTAATAGTATATTATAGTTCGATTAAACATTACCTTGCGTGTAACACAAGCTCTCAAAGGGACTCGGTATTTTTATAACACAAGACATGAATAATATTGTGTGTGCCACAACATACTGTATGTGTTTCATGTATTGAAATATATACATGGTTTTGCATACAATATAAGAATAAAATGGTGTTTTTATATAATACAGTATATATTAAGTGTTGCGTAAATTGAAAAATATCAAAAAGATTAAACAAATTCAAAAACAAATTTCGAAAATATAGGGGTTTTACAAACACTTCTTGAGGAAAATAAATTTTTTAATGTTAATTTTTAAAACCAAATAAAACTTTTGGAATTATTTTCTTTTAAGATAAACTGTGAAACATATATAATAATATTTAAAAATAACAGAAAATCACATTTTGTGGAATGTGACTTTTTCTCAATAAAAAAATTGAAAACATAAAAATTTTTGATAATAATTTTCTTTTAAAATTACGATGAAAAATTATAATATAATATTCAATAAAAAATTGTCACAATGTCATGATATTATGTTCATGTCATACATGTTAAAACAAAACTTCCTTTCATATTGTCATTATAAAGGAAAAAATGGGAATTCCATGGAAAATTAAAGGAATATTACATTCAAAAAATTTGTAATAATTTAGACCTGGGTAAAAATTACTTTAATAATTCAATTGAAAAATGTTATGAACATTTTTAAAAACATTTTGAGAAAACATGGTTTTGGGATAAAAAGGGTTTTTGACCGAAAATATGACCATTATAAAAAATATTAATTTTGACCAATTGAATACATACAGTGGGGAAAAAGAAGGGAAATGTATTCTCCTGAAATAAATGGAGGATTTAAAATTTCATCAGTTTCATGAGAGATTCATCATAATTTTTTCTAATTAGAAACATGGTAATAAAAAATCCAGAAAAAGTTGAGATTGTAAAATAAAAACATTAACACTATGGTAACATTGAAGCTTAATACCAAAGAAGAAAAATCATTAAAATAAACATAAAATATGAATATGATAATAAAATCCATGATATTACATGTAAAATGGGTTGTATATACACCTCGAAAAAGCATATAGGTATATAACTTATCCTTGTGTCTCAAAGAAGGGAAAATGAGACAAACATTCTTTGTTGATTTTGTAACTATTGAACCACAAACACAATGAAAATTATATCCTCATGTGTATATTTAAATACCCAAAATATAAATGATTATAATCATAAACTATATTCATGGGAAGTATATAAACTACATTAAATAAATTAGTGGTGACTATGGCATGTGTATCACAGAAGTAAAAACTGAGACAGAAATCCTTTACATTGTGTCTCTAATTCATTAATATATTATAAAACCTTCTATATAATAAGAATAATATTTTTATAAATATATTACATAACCATAATTGTATATTCTATTTTATTTATAATTTACTTATACCCTCTTATTGCCCTTTTATTTACAATTCCATGTTAAAGTCTTGTTTCGGGTAATAAGTGCTTTGTTTTTTGTATATGACTTAATTTTATTTTCTCGTACATTGTTAATAGATCCAATAACTAAATACTATTATCATGAAATAATTATCATTTTTATAAATCAATTATTCGATTAATAACAATCATTAGTGATGGTTTTGAGAAATGTAGTATGTTACAATCATGTAGACGGTTGGTCCTACGTACGCATGAGTAACATTTCCAACATTCAATGATCATTATGGAAATGAGTTAAGTGATATTTAACATTAAAATAGTTCATAATATAATAAATAAAACATTATTTTTTCAAATATACTTACAGATATCATCCATTTGGTTTTGTCATGAAAATAACGAAGTGCGCCACTTCGTGAAGGCGATAGTCCTCACATACACGAAAAATGTTATCATCATTCAGTGAGTGGAAAGGTAAGAAGGAAAATGACATATAATACTTTAATAATGACAAATATTTCATAAATATAAAATTATCTCATGTAAATATAAAATTTTCATCTCTATTATCTTTAATTTAATGTGTTAGTGAATAAAAAATTATATCAATTCATGAGGTGGCGTTCGTCGTACACATGAGTAATGTTGTCATATTCCCCCAATGGAATGTGAAATAAAAAATGTATAGATGATATTATTACTATAGAGGTATAATTATTTATTAAATACCATATATATATATATTAAATCAATCATCATACCCAACTATGAGAGTTATTACTGGAAAAATGAGTGACATCAGTTCGTGTAGTGGAAGTCTGTTGTACACATGAATGATGATTTCATAACCCATTTTATGGAAGAGGATATGGTTTTAGGTCACACACCTAACATAAAAAAATCATATAATATTTAATTAAAATATTATATTATAAAAATATTGTTTAATATTATTTAATGAGATATATAAATAAAATAAAATAAAAACACTCGTTGAAGAATGTCACTTATTATTTAATTGTCATCATTATTTATGAACCAAAATCCATCCTAGGTTGAATTTATTCCCAGAATAAATATTATATAGAGACATAAAAGTATATTTTAAGTTATATTTTCTGGTATAACATGAACCAAAATGGTTTTATTTTGTGAAAAAGAGAGGACATGGGTGGCCTTTTTAAAAGTTAGGTGGGTGGCACACTTGTAATGTTTTGTAACAAAAAGGTGTGAAATATTTCATCACATTATAAAAGGAACCAAAATCTACCATTTAGGATAATTAGACATTATATGGTCAAATTATTTCCATAAAAGTTTTTTAGGCAATTATTGTTTTCATTTTTGACACATATAATTTTAGTTTACCCACTGGTAAACCCATTTATACATTAATCGTGGTAAATAATTTTTATTTACTATTAACTATGGTAAGAAATTAATTAAAAATTATTTTATAATATAAATTATTTTGATTCTAATTATTGAATTCATTTCCTCAAATTCCTTCATATAAGTGGAAAATTATTATTTAAGATGAATCCCACGGACTTGATGAGAAAGTGGGTTTTCAAAGAGAAAATGTTCCAAATATTAAAATGATTTTAAATAAAATTTCATTATTAAAGTAATAAAAATTACCTAAATTGTATAATTATATGTATATTAGATTTAATTTTATGTAAAAATTTTAAAAAATAATTTAATCAAATAATAAATTTAAATGAAAAGGTAATATTCATTTAAAATTCAGACTCGTGATCATAAAAATAATTTTTTATGAAAAGTATCAAAAATTAACCATAATATAATTTTGATATTATTATTTAAAAAAAGATTTTTATTTTCCAAATTAATCTTCTAAATTCTCAAAAATTATTTTTAAAAAAAAGTTTGCAAAAAATTGAAAAACTTCTTTTTAAAAAATATAGTTTGTAAGCATGAATTTGGTTTTATTATAATCTATTTTATAGATAGAATATAAGACAGATGGAATAAAATTGATTTAATATGTATTATATACATTTCATGATAATCATTTCCAAAAATTTGTTTGTTTAATTTATTTATTTATGTCACATTTAAAAAAATTATTTTCAGAAAAATATTGCCTCCATTTTAATTTTTAATTAAATGATCAGCATTGAATTCACTTTCTATACATGTCCAACCCATATATTTTAATAATTTAGTTAATCCTACTCATAAATCCCATTAAAATTTCTATATGATAACTATAATTTTAAATAATAATGTTTTTATAGTTTGTCAAATTTCATTTAACCATAGTTTTACGTCTAACATACGATAAACATAGTGTTATGTGTAATGAAAAATATCAAAAAGAATATATTTATATAAAAAAAACATTCAAAAAATCACACATTTTTACATTCTACACCCTTTAAAATTATATTTCAATTTAAATACATCACTTTAGTACCAATAACTAAGGATTATTCTACCTCATTACATCCTCAGGTTCCCCCATAACTTCCTCAAGTTGGTGGTTTCACCATAAAATGTTGACGAGGTAAGTGGTCATATTTCATAGAAAACTTTCCATTTCATCCCAAATATGTTTTGGTTGTTCCTCATAACTAATATCTTGCTCTTGAGTTATTACCTCTGAGTTATTTTTATATTACGTATTAGGTGTATACTTCTTTAGGGTAGATACGTGTAACACATTGTGAACTCAAATGAGTTTTTTTTTTGGAATCACCAAGAAATAAGATATCGTCCAAATATGATCATGAATTTCAATGGGACCGATATACCCAGGGATTAGATTTCCTTTTTATTATAATCCCAATTTCTTCCATTTATTGTTCTTTGATCAGTTTTCACATCATATCTTACTACAATAAATAAAGATTGTTTTTTATGCATGAAGAACTAAATGATCACAATATCCATAATAAAATGATAAGTTATTCATTCAACCTCTACAAAAAAAGATAACATTAGTTATCTAATATGAATAAATATTTATATGATAAATAAATACATTAATCCTTAAATCCTCATCCAAAGTACAAAAGAGTACGTTTAATAAATCTATAACCTTATAACCCTTTAAAAAATCAAAATTTATATAGATGACCACTAAATTTCTCAAAATAAAATTAACATTAACCCCCCATATAACAAAGAGTAGATATTGATTGTTACATGTAAAACATGTGAATACCTTCATCATAAATTCTCATAATATAATATTATATCCTGAATTATCATAATAACTTATTGAAAACATTCTTAATTCCTCATTCTTTATATAAAACATAGATTATTGGATATATTCCTTAAATACAAAAATGTCATAAATTTAATTAATGATATAATAAATAATGTTTTCATCCAATCCTAAAATAGTTTCAAGTTTATAATTACTATCCAATTTAATTACTGATATACAATGTATCTTTTAACCCAACACATAATATCCATATCTGAAATATATTAAGGGATTTTATACCTTAATAAAAATATCACACTATCATTAAATTTATTTTCTATTCCATTAGTACCATTTAATATATTTTTTAAACTCCATTATTAAAAATTTACACTAAACAATACTTATATATTTTGTGATTCATATAACATAATCGTTGAATACCAATACACAAATACTTCAATCATCCAACTTTTTTGTCTAACCATTAACTTAAATTACTCATATTATTCCATAATACCTATTTCATTTCATAGTCTATTTGTATTATCTTCATCATTAATGTAAAAATCATTATTCATACAACCATTCTGATTCAACTCATGATAATTACTCTTAAGAAATAAATTTTCATAATTCCCACCCCTTCCATATTTATAGCATTCAATAATCGATGAGAACATAGGGTGACTAGTATTCTCATCCATTTCATTATTTGAAATTTTCAATTTTCATTTCCAATTAATTAATTTTATTCCTTCTATTTCATATTTAAAATCACTTATCTTCCCTTTGATACATTCCCTTGAATGCTTCTTCCCACATTATCGACATATATGAGACAAATTCTTCTTTCTGTATTAAGGAATAACTATAATCCAAGGATGTCATCTTATATGGACAATGATTTTTAATGAAAACCCAAATGGATCAATTCTCTAGTAAAATGATTTTTTTTAAAATAACATTTTAAAAAATAAAACATTTTGGAGATTTTTTTAAGATAACCTTTGCAACAAATAAACGAATCTTTAAAAATATTTTAAGAACAATTATTGTGGAAATAACCATTTCACTTTGAAAAATAAATTTTTGAATCCAAATCATTTTGAAAATTATTATAATTTAAAATATAATTGAAAATTTTTAAATTATCATTTGAAAAAAATAATGGTCATGATAGTGGGAAATTTTGTTCATGTCGTACATGTTAAAATAATGATTCTTTTCAAATTTTCATTAAAATCTAAATATATATTGTTTGGAAAATTTTCAGAAATATTCCTTTCAAAAAAATTAAAATTTAAAAACAATTATTTAATAAAGGATTTGATAAATTTTAATAACATTTTTAAAAACACTTTTAAAAACATTATTTCGGGACAAAAGGGGGTTTTGACCGAAAAGATGATTTTTATTAAAAATATTATTTTCAATATCTTCAACATATAATGTGCGAATATTAAAGTTAATCCATGACTTATAATAAAATAAATAGAGGAAAATAAAATTATTCAGTTTCTTGAGAGATGGATCATACAATTTTATCATTATAAACATAGTCATAAACAATCATGATAAATGATGATATTGTATCAAAAAATCATTACCACTTTAGTAGCATTGAATCCTAAGACCCACAAAATAATATCATTAAAAGAAACATAAAATGACCCAAGGAAAAATATATTCTAGATACTACAAGTAAAATTTTATGTATATATACCTCATAAAATAATATAAGACTATAAGAAAACTATAGGTCTCAAATAAGGAAAATTGAGAGAAAAATACCTTCTTCTTTGGTAACTTTTCAACAGTAAACCCCATTAAAGATATGTCCTAAAATCGATATGTAAATACTTATAAATTTTAGCATAAAAATAATAAAATAAATTCATCAGATGTATAGGCACCAAATAAAATAATTAGGTGCTGAATATTTCATGTGTATCACATAAGTAAAAAAGTGATATGGAAATCTCTTACCTTAAGTCTCAAAGTAAATCATACACCTTCAAACCTCATGTATAATAAATTTAATTTTAATATAAATATATCATATAATGATAACTATATATTTTATACCATGTATTATTTAATTATGACCATTTATTACTTCTTTATCATGAATAACATGTTAAAGTCTCGTTTCAAGTAAAAAACTTTTTTTCCCATATGTATTGATTTATTATTTTTGGTGCTCATACTTTGATCCTGGTTCCATATTATCAATAATAATCATCGTGATATAATTATAATATTTATACATCAATAATACATTTAATATCATTCATTAAAAATGGTTTTGATAAATTATGTTTATTACGATCATGCGGGAATTAGGTCATACGACCACTCAGTAATGGTTCAATCTTTCATTAATCATTTTGGAAAGAATATAAGTAATATTTTATCATTAAAAATGATCATAATATAATAAATAAAATATTATTTTGTTAAATTTAATTATATATATATCCCAAGTGGTCTGGAGATGAAAATATGGAGATACATCGCTTCATGAATGTGGTAGTCAACACAAACACAAACGACATTTCCAACTTTCAGTGAATGAAAAATTAAGAAATTAAAATAAAATATAATTTTTTTAGAATGATAAATATATATTTAATATAATTAATATTTCATGATAATAACATATATTTATTTTTATTCTCATCCATGTAAGGCCTCGGTGAAAAATGAATTACATCGCTTCGCATGGTGGTAATCCACCGTACACATGAGTGGTGTTATCATGATCCCCTATAAGAATGGAAGATAAAAAATTATATATGTAATAATGACTATAATTATTTAATTATTTTATAATTAATATATATATATATATATTATTCATCATCATACCAAATCTTGGTAGACTATAATGAAAAAACGAATAACATCGGTTCGTAAGGCGGTTGTCTATTGTACACCTGAATGATGATTTCATAACCCATTTGATTGAATATGAGAAGGTGTTAGATAAATATACTAACAAACATCTCATAATATGTAATATAATGTTTTTATTATAATTTAATGGTTTAATAATAATTTAAGTATCTAGAGGGAGAAATAAAATAAAAATCTCATTAATGAACATTGCATCTTCTTTCAGTTTCCTCCTTTGGTTTTCACCAAAAGCATTACTATGATTTATTTATATGAATCATAAATTTTCTTGGAAGGTATAATGTAATTTTATATGTCATTTTTTTATTTGTTTTAAAAAAATGGTTTAAAAGTGTAAGTAATATAGGATATGGGGTAAACTTTTATAAGTGAGGTGACTGTCACACATGTAATTATTTGAAAAGAAAAAGGTGTACCCATGTTATTCAATTGAAAAAATAATCCAAAATGGACCCTTATAGTGCCTAATACATTTTAGGGTCTTCATATATCAATAAAATGAGTTTTTATATGTTTTGGGTCATTTATGGCCCTTATATCATTATTTAAACCGCTGTAAACTCATTTTTACATTAATTTTCAAAAACAATTTTTTTTTATTTTTACTATTAATTATAGTAAAAATATTATGTTTGAATTATTAAATAATATAATATATGGTTATTATAAATATAGAAACCATTTTTTTTTAAAATAAATTCACATAATTATAAAAATTTTAATTTAAATTTAATCTCATTCACCTAATAAAAAGAGGGTTTTCAAAGAGAAAATGTTCAATAGTTTATAATGATTTTTATCAGATATCAATATGAAATTTATTCCAATGACATAAATTTTATTAATCTATGTATAATTGAAAAAAAAATTATTTTAAAAAAATAAAAGTAAAACATAATTTATAAATTATTAAAAATAAAAGACAATTTTCAATTAAAATTCTGTATTTTTCACTATTCATCAAAAATTTATATTTTTAGAAAATTATCATGAATTCTCCCTAACATAAATTATACTCTATGTTATAAAAGATGAAGTTTATTTTTTTAAATATAGTTTATACATGTTTTCGAAATTAATATTAACATAAATTACAAAAAAAGCTAAAAAAAACTACATTTTAGAAAAATAAAATTTTATTATAAAATTAGATTTATTCTTATCTCGTGTCTAGAAGACACATTAGATGAATGTAAATTTTTTAATTGATTATATACTATATAAATTTCAATAAAATCATTCACCAAAACTGATTTGTTTAATTTATTATGTTAACAAACATTTTATTTATAAAAATAGTCTTTCTGAAATATACATCATTTATTTTCATTGTTAATTAAATTTTCACTAAATAATTCATTTTATATTAATGTTTAAACCATATATTTCAATAATTTTGTTAATACTATTCCTATACTCCATTCCTATAGCTATGATTTGACAACAGTATAAAATAATAATATTCCAATTATATGCCATGTTGTTTAAAACTTTGTGTTGTGTGAAACAAAAGAAAAACTAATTGCTACATGTAATGAAAAATATCTACAGGATTAAGTTTATTTTGAAAACAATATTTCAAAAAATATCAGGGTGTTACATGTATGATTCCAAATTAGGTATTCATGTGTGATTTTTGTGCTTGTGTGTTCTGTTTCTTGTTTGTTGTGGTGCATGGGTTGGACTTTACTCTATATATTTATCACATGAAAATCCACTTGATCACAGAAGGACACAGTTTGGCTGAGGAATTAGGGATACCTAATGTTTCATTGGACTCTACCATTATCTAGGTACACGGTATGGGTTCTGCTGTACTTTCTTATACCATTTTTTTTCTTTGGACACTGGTACCACATAGAGATATACTTTTCATTTGGGTATGTGGGTCATAGAGGCCTTGGATAGGTAATGATGTATATGAGTTAGGCCGAATGTTAATGTATTTATTTTTTATCCATCATTTAACATGTATTTTCCTGTGTTGATTTTATTATATATGTAATCTGTTTAAATTTAATCTGATGGTGCTACTATATTTATGATATATTCATCTTTTAGATTTTCATGTATTATATTATATATTGATGTAGAAGATAGGGATTCTTATTTAATACCCTAAAGTTGGTAGGATGTTCGAAATATAATTGGGTCATAATGAATTTGGGGTATTACTTAGGCATGACCCCTAGATATTTATTGATGGAATAGTATCTCCATGACAATATTAGGACCTCCCATTCAGTTAAAAATCTTTTGTTTATTGGGAGGATCATCAGATGTCATTTAGTGAAATCTACATGGTATCCATTCGGGATACCTGGGATGGGGTCTTCACAATCATATATCTTCACAATCACTTAGTTCAAGAGATTCTAATAGATTCACACATGATAATTTACAACCATATTTTTCCCAAAAAAACCCAGAGCATCCCAAAGTGTCACACATGGCCGAATAAATCCTCATTATAAAAAATCATCCATTAAAATTCACTTTCCTTTCAACTCAAATGGTGAAATCCTATAAGGATACATCAATATCAGAGTGACACACCATTTCAAATATATCTCATACTGTATCTCATGTTGAGGGGGTGGACTCATAACCTCTTCTAGAAATACAATTAGTTTCTCTTCTATTACCCAAGGAAACACCCATGGTTGATGCTCTACTGAACTCAATATTATCTGTGTTGTCAAAAAAATACAAGGATTAAATATGAATCTGACCCATATTAGGGAAAGTCCAACTCTGAATGGGAAACTGCGGGTGACTCTGACTATGGGAATGACATGTTTTATTATGATCTGTAATGTTGTGTTTGACGGATGAGGGCTTATTCCTGTGTTTGACCCCACCCGTCTCTTCTGTACCTTTTTCTTTTATTTAATAAAATTGTCAGAAGCTTAGCTTCTGGTGGATCTTGCTTTGTCCTATAAAAATCAACAATATCCTACACTAAATATAGTTATTCCATGTTAAGGATGATGTCCTATGTCTTTTCCAGCATGTGTAGGAAGTCTGCGCAATAATTGTGCTCCCCATAATTAGCTCATAATATCTATAGAAATAAATTAAGTTTTCATGAAATCCAACATTTATAATCAACCCAACTATAAGACTCTCCACATAATTTCCCAAAGGATATATTAGGGTGGGTATAATGATGGAGTGAATAACTGTTTAATTCAATATGGCATAGGCCCAAGTCGAATATAAGAAAGTAATACCTCACCCAATGTCTCGCTCAATCAACATTAGAAACTCTAAGTCATGAATCTAACCATTAAATGGTCCATATCCTATATATCCATGATTGATACCACCTCCATGAATTAACTCTATTTTTTGAGGACTAGGGGTATCACAGGGTTGCCCTCTACCAAACACATCCCCTCTCTAATGCTAAAAAGTTGGTGCACCATCCCATTGCTTATGCATTACAGGATACTATTTCAATGGTAGAGACTCATGATAGACAACTTCTCTATGATAACAACCATGTAGGGTTAGGTACCCAAGATTTTAATGACCATAACCTCCACAAGTATAAAAACTACATATGATCATCCATAAGGGTCAAAAAATATCCTTATCCATTGAAACAAGATGTTGAAGGATTGAACCATATACCTTCTATAGGAATATACATATTGTATGGAAATAGATAACATCTGTAATAACTCTACTCCATATAGATTCCTAAAAATCCACTCATATGATGATATGTTCTTAGAGAGCATCCTCTCTATAACCTATTCCTTTTCTAGTACCTCAATATATTTCGACAACATGAAAAGATTTACATAATACTAGATCCAAGGATACCAAGACTTGTTGATATGCCTCACTTTGGAAACATCATATATAAGAAGGTATAAATTGTAGTACATGTTGTACTTAAACAAGATACTAAACAATTTCATGATGTAATTCCAATATTAGAGGCAAATATTCTCCTACTGGATAGCTACCTTCGCGACCAATGGATGAAACATGTCCTTATACTGATCCTGAATCTTCCCCTATGAAATAGTTCACTCATCGTGATTCCTAAGGAATAATAGCCACCTCTTATGAGCTTCCCCAAGCAACAACATCACTTACAATGATTATTAATGTTCTCTTTGAGTATAGATAAAACTAAAGGCAATATACACCTCTTATAACCAAGACTCAATCTCATGATTTAAAGTGTATCACTCTTTCTTTTATATCCATTGACGATGACACTCCTAGAGTGTCCAAGAATAAGAGAAATTATAATTGACCACCACTATATTGAAACCTTTAATCACATCTTGATTAGAATCATTATGGTTTACCATACAGTAACATTGATGTAGAACCATTAATATTAAATTAGAATTATTATATATTATTAATCCCATAATATAAAATACTTAAGGATAATTCATTAAAATTTTACCTAATACTCATTGTATACCCAATTCAGACATAGGAATACACAATCTGAAAACATGGCTGCATGAAATGAAAAAAACTAGTTCCACTTGGTCGACTCTTACCATGAAATATGTGTTAAATTGGGAAGTTGAAAAATCCTCTCTAGATAAAAATATCACATCATTTATAATAAATTATACTTCAACTAGGGCTATAAATCCTCTTAGTGTGCTTCCAAAACAACTCCCACAATGTCCTGCATATATTGAAAATATATCAATTATCATAGGGATATATAATTTATATTTTTATGAGTACTAGTTGGCAAATTGTGATACTAAAGATGAATATTATAAGACCACTTTCTTCGAATTATTTAATCAATAAGATGATTATTCTTAATAAATGAATTAATTTTAATCCACTCAATCATTTTTACATTCCTTAAATAATACTTTTGTGGAGAATTATCATGAAATCACTTTAATCATGAACATATTAGAGAGGAAATGGTTTATTCCATGGATAATAACTCAATTACGACACAAATATTAGGATAATATCCAATGAATGGAAGAGAAAAAAGAATATCATGAAAAAAATTGAGATTCATTTTTCTAATAATGAATATCCCACCAAAAAGGTGGATTAAAAAATCATAGTGGAAATCCATGAATTATTCTATAAATTAGAGTATAAAATTCATGAAATTCCCAAACATGAATTATAAAGATATCATAGAAGACCTATATGAGAAATCACACTCCAATATGACTCCATGTTTTATTTGAAAATAATATTATGAAAAACATGTATCATTATTACAACACCTCAAATAATCCATTTCAAAACATAATTTACTGCAGATGGTTATATCCCACTACACGGTGTTCCCTATACACAAAACCAATCACTCCTTAATGGAGTCTCTTCCTAGATTCTACACATTTTTTAATAAAAAACAATTTTTTTCCTATTCCATGTATCATGTATCTACTCATTGTATCACCATAAATATAATAATAATCAAGAAAATATACATTTATATCTAAAAACCCCACACATGTTAATAATACTTATTCCCTTTAAAATATCTCACCCATCGTGCATGCTCTAAAATATGTGGAAGGACACATTTTAAAAATTATAAAAAAAATCATCAAAAATAAAAGATGTGGGCTTAACCCTATAAATCTCCCCCTTCATCCGGAAAAAAGGCATAAAAGTATTTGAATGGAAAAATATTGAAAAACTAGTCGACTTCACATAAACCATCATACTATGTAGAAAATATTATGATGCTATTATGATACTCTCAATGAAACCTAATAGGTTACCTAAAAAAATAAATCTAAATGTCAAATTTTTCATCATACATGTGTCCACACTAGCCTACTAAAAAAGACTCAAACCAACACATGTATCCCTCATAATATGATCACTACATAATCAAGAATACCTAAAGAAACAAAAAAATCACATGTTAAATATCCCATAAGTAGTCTATAAGTCTCATTGCATCACCTTGATAGTTGAATTTAATTCAGTATTACCAAGTTTCTCTATCTACCTAAATTGAATTTTTTAAAATATCTGAAGCACCTAACTAGAGATTTATCAACTTTCAAAAATTCATTATCCTTACCGATGGTCTGTAAATAATATGAAACAAACTTTATGCCATTAATTAGAAAAATTCATCTTCACAACTGCATTCTTCACTTCAACGCACAACTATACATCTGATATATAAAGAATTTAAACCATTAGCCCTCATTATATACCAGCTATACTCGAAAAAATATCAATCTTCCTTTGAAAAACAAACACTAGAATCCATCATTTTTTACAGTATAAGAAGATACAAATTATGGAATATACTTAGCACATGTCCCACATCCCTAAAGATTAGTGTACAAACTTAATTAGTAGTGATATAAATATCTCAAAAGATAATGTCATCCCCAAAATATTTATTTCCCGTCATTATTATATAAAATTCTGTCTTATTTTGAAGGAAATAGTTTCCACATTAGTGCAATATGATATAAAGTTTATGAATCTGTCACCCATTCATTTTATAGATCTAACCTACAATAATTAATTTGAAAATAAATTAAGTCTCCATCAATATATATAAGAACAATGTCGATATCCCCAAAATTAGTGGCATGCATCATCTTTTCTTCATTAAAATTTATCAATGTGTTTCAATTTCCCAGAACATTTCATTATTTATCAAAAAATAATCACATGATGTTTCTTCATGACAATAACTAAACTCTCTTATTATCAAATCCTAATATCACAACCAAGGTATCACAATTACATAAAGAATCATCATCATTGGTCTTTCACTGACTATCATTCATCAATAAAAATGAAATCACATCCTCTAACATTAGGGTTTATTTATTGAATGGTAATGTTGTGATATTATTATCATATAAATATTGAAAAACCCCTATAGAAGTGAATATTTTCCTTTTTCATCCACTTCAAAAACAAACATGATTCTTGTATCGTCAATCTAGAACAAATTAAAGATATATCCTTCATATGTTTAGTGGTTTTTTCTATATGGTTAACCAAATGTACATTCTCTAACATTCATATATAAAATAATCATTTTTCAAAAATAAATTATTTTTGAGGGATTTCAATTTATACTAACTTTAATTCTCCACCCAAATCCCCTCTATATTTTTTAGATTCATCACCTCTTATAGTGTAGTTTTATCCATGTAAATCTGGATTGTTATTTTTTAGGGTAAAATAGGATAGAAACCCTAAAAGGGGGTGAATCAGGGTATGAAAGATTAAAACAAGTGTCCCTTTTCATTTTGTTTTTTTTTTGGAAAAAACTCACTTCTCTCTCCTTCATATCGTAGAGTATGAATAAATTTTAAAGCATGCATATGACACCTCAATTTTACTAGGTTCACCCTAACTGGGATACATATAAGGAGTATACACCAATGATGTGCTGATGTACCAAATCTACTAAAACCTCATGAAAATTTACAACAGTTGTAGCAGACTCCCTATCCCTCCTAGTTTATAACCACTCACAATTTGAAAGCTCACTACACTCTCAAAAGAAGTGTGCTCACTACTTCTTCAAAAGATCCATGCATAGTTTAAATACTTGCAGGTCCTTTCATTATCAAAAATGAATTCATCTTCCTCTGTATGTAGATTCACTGTTAATGTCCAACTTTCACCCACAGATTAATCTCACTCATCTATCAATTGACATGAAATTTCTTAATTACTTTATATATTCATGCCCAAACCACCACTTGTACTCCCAAACCTACTTGTACGACTAGATCTCTAATTTTCTCTAAGTGTTGAGCTTCGTCAAAAATAATGAGGGGCATCCCTCTATTAATAGGCATTTTGGTCACCCTAACTGCCATGAGGAAGCCTCCTCTCGACGCACATGTCCAGCTACCTGAGCCTCTGTCACCCTAGTCACCTTGCACACCCAAAACAAAACTTGGGAACCTATCATACCTTTTCCATAATTTGATGTTATAATCTTCAAGAAAATATGGCATGCAACATTCTTTTTTCAAGGTTCTTCATTCAAACATGGATTATCGACATAATCTCTTGAACATGAAAACTCACCCTGTAAACCCCCTTTTTCAACAAATCAAACATCGTGGTCTTCTTTCTCAACAACCACAACATGGATGCCCACTTTTTCAACAAACACAATCACCTCAAAAATGCTTCAATGATACCTTGAGGTATTTTTTCCCAACAATATCTCACTTTTGGTTAGTTTAAAACTTTTCTCACAATGAATCTATGCACATTGATACCTTACTGAAGATCTCCCCATCATCCACCATCATTCGCCTCTTGCGATTCAGACAGTTTCCAAATATTCACTCACCAAATACTATATGCCCACATAAGTAATTCTCAGTGTGAGAAACCATAGTTTAATGAAATATTCTTCTATAAATCACTTCATTCCAAATACCAATTCTTGATACCATTCCAACACCAATCTTCTACTTTCATCACAAACCTCAACTGTCATGATATATAATCTATTCTTGATCACTTCTATCATAGTCAGATTTAATACTCTCGTTATTAACTTCTATGGATTTTGGGCTATCTATGATAAGCTCTAACTGATCACTTAGAACACCACATACACTCATCATGGTGATCCTCCTTTCAGCTTCTTCAGCAGTCTTAATGAACTCCCCCTATTTTGTTTCACCACCTATCAGCTTCTCCTAGTGTCAGTGAAAAAGTCATTTCCTCCATTACTTACCCACAGTTTATCCGCCATTAGGATTCACTCATTCTCTCCCATTTTCAAAGACCAAAAAGGTCAATTCATTGTGGTATCTAAAATAGTATAGAGAACAGATTAATACAGTAAGGAAAACCCACCATTCCTTGGGGAGAGGGGGACGCAAATACACACTTTTTCAAATGCATGGAGTCGACTAGACTCCAAGAGCCATTTGATGCCTCTCAAATGATTCCTTGGGTAAGGCCTTTATCATAATGTTTGTTACCTTTATATTGGTAGTCACATATTCCAACATCACTAGCCCTTCCTTCACCTTCTCCATGATAAAATAATATTTTATCTCAATGTGCTTTATCCTTGAGTGATGTACTAGATTTTTTCTATGATTGATAACACTTGATTTATCACATTGGATTACAATCAGAGACATCACTTCAACTCCCATATCATCAAGATACTACATCAACCACAATAACTGTGTGCATGCTTGAGTGGCTGCAATATACTAAGCTTTCACAATTCTTAATGAAATAAAATCTTGATTCGTTCTTAACCACGAAATACATAATCCACCAAGATAGAAATCACCTCCTGGAATTGATTTCCTATCATCTTCTTAGCCATACAAATATTCCTCATAATATCCCAGTAACTATGACTAATATTGTTCATTATATATCAAGCTGAAATCCACCATTCCTCTGATATAAAGAAGTACTCTTTTCACTGAAATCATGTTGATTTCTTTGGGATTACTTTGATATCTTGTTTCTTGGCATGAATAAAATATAATGTATGGACTTATCGCTATCAATAATAGTAAACTCCCATTAACCTTCCTGTATTATATTATATTAACTTTCTTCCCATCATCATCTTTTGACAACTTCATTCAGGTAGCAACCAAAGTCTTCATTTCCTCAGAATTTTCCATCATAAATCTTCTTAGAACCTCCTTCTCATATTTGGATTTACAAATGATAGTGTCATTCCTTCCATGTGTCACCTGTAAACCAAGGAAAAACGTCAAATCTCTAATCGTTGACATTTCAAACACACTTTTCAAGGATTCAGAAAACTATCTACACCGATATACATCTAATCCTCCAAAAATAATTTCATATACATATACCAGCACCATCATCCTTTGATTAATCTCATTGTTGTAATGTAGATTATATTAAACTCCACCACATTGAAATACAAGCATCTTGAAAAAACTATCAAGCCTTGTGTACCATGCTCTTGTTGATTATTTCATCCCATTTAGCACTTTCTTCAACCGATAAACTTTCTTCTCATCTCTGTGAATGAGAAAACCAACTGGCTACTCAATATAATCTTCTTCATCCAAAACCCCATTCAAAAATGCAGATTTGACATCCATCTAGAACACATTAAATGTTCATTACACTACAATGTCAAGAAATAATATGATTAGGTATATCCTCTCAACTGGTGAAAATATCTCATCAACATCTATACCGTCTATTTGGGAGTATCCTTTCCACACTATTCATGATTTTTTTTTCAAATCATTGTTTCATCTTCATTCATCTTATTGTAAAAGACCCATTTAGTTGTCATGACATTTTTAACTAATAGTATAGAAACAATCTACCATAAATGATTATTCTCAATCTGATCAAGCTCATCATTCATATCCTAAATCTAGTTTTCATCATCAACTACATCATCAAATAATTTAGGCTCTAACTAAGAAAAGAAGGATGTATGTTGTAGTTATTTCATTCTTCCTCTCCGAAACGAATTGTCTGATCACCTATGATATTTTTACTATCAATTTTATCAAGAATAATTGTCTAATATATAGATACATAATTTAATTCCTCCTACTCATCATCAGTATATGCTTCTGAATCAGTATTTTCTACTTTAGATCACCATGTATTTCTTTCCTCTTCATCACTTTCATCAAGGAACTGTTCACTGTGTTGTTCAGTATTACCTTCATTTTCCATGACAGTGACATAATTTCTCTCAACTATTTTTTGTAGCCTCTTATTGAAGCATATGTATGCTTTTTTTAGTAGCCATGGAATATTCTCTCATCTCCACATGACTCAAATTTCCTATGTTTTTATTTTTTGAGAATGGAGCATTTACGTCCAAAGATTCGAAAGTATTTAACTATTGGATTATTTCTGTACCACATATTATGTGGATTCTTTCATTCTGTCATACATAACAGATCCCTATTAGAAATGTAGAATGAGGTAAATATTTCTTCCTTCCAAAATCTCTCTGGTAGGTCTTTTTCTATAAGCGTTGTTTTGTCCATGTTGTTGATGATCTGATTTCACCTTTCAACCACTCCATTATATTGGGATGTTCTTATTAAAGAAACATGATGCCTTATCTTGTGTTTCTTGAGATAGTATCACACCTTAATATTGTTGAATTATGTACCATTATCAGTAAGAAAAATAAAAAAAATTATCTAAGATTCCTTTTGCACTCCCTCGAGTACTGCATTAAGAAGATAAACAGGTCAAACTTATGGAAAATAACAAATACACATGCCATTATTCTATAATAATTAATGAAAATAACATAGTAACTCTTTCCTTCAATTGATCTTCGTGTGATAGGCCCACAAACATTATTATGCCCCAATTCAAGCACACTTGTTGACTTATTTTCCTTTTCCTTATATGTCTTTTTTATGATCTTACATTATTGGCATTCATCTCACATGTGAGAATAATTGTGTGATAGCTTAGGGAGGCATCTTATTTTATCACACATTACCAGATCTTCTAGGGATGGTTGACGTAGATGGCCAAGTCATTTATGCCACAAATTGTTTTATTCCTCTCTGGAATTTAATCAAAAATCATCTTCTCCATTTACTATGTATATATTTCCCTTTATTATTTTTCCCTGTATAACCATTGCATCGTCTTTTCCATTGATGATACACATATTCTTAGTAAACCTTATATAATTTCCTATGTCACATAGTTGGTTGATGCTACGAAAATTTTGATAGAGACCTTTTACTACTAAGAAATCAGCACGTCTCAGTTATTTTCCCCCATACTTGGCCATTCCTGAGCCAATAATTTTTAGGCCTTCATCGTTTCAAAAAATTAAAACTTTTTATTTGTCATATATAATTCCAGTAACATGATCCGTATTACCTATAATGTGGGATGTGAAACTGTTATCAAAGATCCATGCACCTGAACAGTATGATGCTTTAAGGAAAATTTCTACCAACACTGTCTTCTCATCCTTTTTCTTTCTTATCCATTTCATTGATCTCACACCCGGTGTAATATAAAAATATTTATCTCGCTAAGAGTGTGATGTCCCAGCATCATCATACGAAGTAGAAAATTGATTTTTCATTTTCAAATCACTTGTTCGTTTGTTTAATTTCTACTTGCCTCTATTTTGATTCTTCCTTGGAAAACTCTATTTCAAGGTTGATGTACAATATCTAGACATGTGCCCAAATTCTCTACACCAAAAACAATGTCCGACAAAGGAGTTTATAAAATTTTGACCTCTATTTCGCTTCCATTGTTGTTCTTGTGCCCTTCTGTGTTACTTGGCTATGGAACACACATACTTTTAATGTCATATATATCCACAAAAATAACACTTGATATAAGGTGCATTCCTACGTGTAACTTTTGTACTGCTAGTTTCCCCTTGGGATCTTGGAATATTTTAATTATACTATGTACCCAAATCAATTTTCCTTCTTGGAATGGGTTCTTGTGGTCTGACATCAACTTTCACTTCTTCTTTTATCATTCCCCACATCAATTTTAACAACTGAACATGATTGTTGACTTTTTCTACTGGAACACTATTCTTCACTTGAAATTTTTCTATCTTTTGAGTGATCTTCATTATCATTGTCATTTTGGGAGTCAAGATCTTCCTCAAACCCTTATCTTTTTGTCACAATTTGATGACTTCTTCTTCAAGTTCTTTGATACACTTGATTTGATCTATCACATTTCTATTCAAGACATTGATCTCCCTTTTATGTTCTTCAACCTTGATCTTATTTCCATCAATAATTCGTGAGCTCTCTAGAATATAAGAGATAAGTATTTCAATTTCTTTTACCAGATCGGACTTCTCTTCTTCTTATTATTGTACGTAGGGTTTGGAATCATGTTCCACTTTGTTTCCTTTCATAGTTTTTACTCTCTAAACATATATCTCTTTAAGATATTCTTCTAATTTAGCTTCCATGTCGACTCTTCCTCAAACATATTCTTCTTCTTCATTAGCTTTTATTTCCTCAGGTTTCAAAGAACTATCAACAACTGCCACCATAGCATTTTCTCCATGATATTTGTAGTTCTCTATCTCTTAATACTCCTCAACCTTAGATTCATCTTTAATGTAAAATTCTTCTAAAAAAAGTTTTATATTCATAAATAAATTTCTCTTGTTCTTTTTATTGCCTTTCACATAGGCTGAAAACTTATTCTTCGGAATTTAGACTATATGAACATCATCATCTTCTTGGATCTTTTTGGGGAACCTTGCTGCAAGATGTCCAACCTTTATAAATCTAAAACAAGAAAGTGGATGTTTCCCTTTAATCTTTCCATTTCTTCATTAATGGTTTGTGGAAATGAATGGCATCAGCTCATCTATATTTTATTCTTCCTGAGATTCTTCAATAGTGAGATTCATCATGGATTTGAATGCCACCTCTTTGGATTTACCCTTTTCCGTAGCATCATTACCATCATTTCACATTTCATATGCTACAAGGGTACTGTGAAATTTATCCAGTGTCAACTCTTTCAGATCATTGTCTTATAATACTGAAACCCTTAGATTAAAGCGAGGTGGAAGTTTCCTCAAGATGCGCTTCACAATATTTATGTCTTTAATGACTTTACTAAGACCTCAAATGTATTCCACTACAACAGTTACCCTAACAAATAATGCATCAACAGACTCAATAGATTTTATTCTATGATCTTCATACTTTTTCCACAACACTTATAGGTATTCTTCTCTAACCATTTAATCTCCTTCATATATGTTAAAATAATTCTCACATGGTATGTGGTGTTTTTCATGACATCACCTTCATATGGATAGCATTGGATAGGTCTCTCCCTAAATCAGTGATTCCCTTGGCATCAGCATCTAATTCTCTTTGCTCGGCATTTGATAAAGAACCCATATTAATATCGGTGGTTATACCATGCATTGCTACTATAAACACATCCATTCCCAATGATTGTATATATAGTTGCCTCTAATTCTTCCATAGCTAAATATTGTTCTCATTGAAGATCAGAATCCCTTTATGATTAGGGACCTCCATTTGAGAGAGAAACACTAATATCGATTTCTTTCTCTGATACCTATTGTTAGTTCCACTAGGCTAGATACCCTAAGAGAGGGGTGAATTATTGTATGATTAATTTAAACAACTATCCCTTTTGATCTTGTTTATTTGTTAGACCAAACACTCTTCTATCTCCTTCCCATCGCAAAGTATGAATAAATATTAAAGAATGCACCTGAAAAAACAATTTTTCATGGTGCACCCTTACTGGGATATTTCTAAAGAGCATACAGTAGAGATTTTCTAATGTACTAAATCCACTAAAAGTGGACTTCTATTTAAAATGTTTGGAACAGACTCATTGTCCCTTCTAGTTTACAACCACTCACAATTTGAAAGCCCACTGCTCTCTCAACTAACATGTGCTCACTGCTTCTTCAGAAGATCAAATCACACATTATGAACTATAAATCCTTTCATTATAAAAAATGAATGAATCTTTATCTGTATGTTGAATCTCTATTAATGTACAACATTCACCCACAGATGATTCTCACATTGCACCGGATGTACTGGGAAATCTTCCATCATTTTCACAATGCTAGAATGATGGGTGTGCTTCTCTAAGCCTAGTGTGCTTCTCTATGCCTAGTGAACTTCCATATGCCTGGAGCACAAGTTTCACCTAACTACTTGTGAAAAATGCCATTCACTAACTCAGAACATGGGTGAATCACACCCTTTTATGCCCAAACCAATATTGGCGCACTACTATCAAATGGCGCACAACCAATGTAATACTTTCTATTTGTTCACTCTGACCACCACATGTGTTCCCAAACCAACTTATGTGAATAGACATTTAATTATTTATAAGTTTTGAGCATCATAAAAATTTAGAATGGGTAGCCTTCTATTTATAGGCATTTTGGTAACCCTGAGCATCGTGCACAAGTCTCCTCCCAACGTGCAAGTCCAGCCGCCTGAACCTTTGTCGCCCTATTCACCATACGCGTCCAAAAAAAACATGTACACCTCTCTTTCCTTTGATATAAATTGATTTTTTTATATTGAATAACATATTGTGAGAAAAATTTGAAGTCTCCATGACACAAGAGTGCAAGTAACTTTTCCAGAAACACTTTTATCCATTTGTTGATTTTGAGGCACAAATATTGGGCAAACAATGGAAAGCGGTGTCACCTTGTATCTACTCTTTTTGTACTGCGTCCATATCATCCATTCCTTTTTCAGGGTTCTTATTTCAAACATGGATCATCAAAATCATCTCTTGAACTCAATAACTCACCATGTAAACCCCCTTTATCAACAAATTTAACATTGTGGTTTTCTTTGTCAGCAACCACTACTTAGAGGCCTGGTTTGTCAACAAACAGAATCACCTCAAAAATGCTTCAATGATACCTTGGGGGATTTCTTCCCAATGTCTTTTCTCTAAATCTCTCATATCCTACCAATCACTAACAATCATGAGTTGTAGTTTATTTGATTTATTCCATATTTAATAAATTATATTTTCATGGAAAAAAATTATTTGTTACATCAATATATTGAACATTTTCCCACATTAAATAGTTATATATGTGAAAATATTGGTTGGTTTAAATCACACATATTCAATCAGCAATAAAGGAAAATAACCTTCCTCTGATTGCACTTTCCAGGATCATTTCTCTCCAACCATAGGTATTTATAGGAAAAAAAGACTATTATGGGGTTCCATCTAGAAACCCATTAGGTGATTGGATGAATTATCCATCCAAGATTATCTGTTATCTACATTCCTTTATAGAATCTGATGTGGGACTTGATTTTAGACAAATATTACTCCCTTGAAACTGCAAACTATGCAATTAGGACTCCCCTTCAATGATAATTAAATATATCCAACCATATTGCCCTGTCATATTTCCTCATCAACGGGGCTCTCCCCCTGACCAATACTATAATAAAGACTTTTTACATAGGTCACCACGGTTAGCCTTAGTATAAATGATACATCATTATGATTTCCACCTAGTTTGGGAAATAATCTCCCTACATCACACATGAGTTTCACCATACCTCTGATATAATTTTTGGGGAGGAAAAAGATCGTCCATAGTATAATAACTCACTTGTGAAAGAAAAATTGTGTCAATATCGAACAAGTTAGGTAATGAAAAATTAATAGAAAAAATAGAAATGTGGATTTTTTATGTGTAAACCCCATCCAATGCTTTAGATTAAAACCCATAGGGAAAATCAAATAATTACACTATAAATCAGAGAATACAAAATTCATGTAATGCTAGAACATGAATTATAGAGAGAGAATATACATACTATGTGAAAAAACACTCTTTGATACACCTGTACCCTTTCTCTGATAATTGACTCATTTAAAATAAATGTAATTATTATGGAAACTCTAAATATCTATTGGAAAACAAGATTTAACATTTTTGTTTATAGAACACTGCTCGGTGCTACCCATAACTAAAACATATCACCTTTATGATAGAGTAATTTCCTTGCTGCAAAAGATGCTTGAATCAAGACCAAATTGTTTTCATATTGAATTTCTTACTTTTCAAATACTTGGATAACCATATATTTATTAGGAATCAAAAAGATATACCAAATATACTTATGAATCCCCATGTGTGAAGATAATCCTTGTACACATAAAAATATCTCACCCATCATGCATATACCAAAAGAAGAAGAATGCCTCCTTTGAGAATTTAAAAATTCTTTATATTCACAAATCAAATGATGTGGTCTAAATACTTTCAACCACATTCAACATGGAGTATCAGTCATTTAAAAAAATAAAAACACGAAATATTTTTATTTTTATTTCCATCAAAACATTAATATCTATTTTTATAGTAAAAGGTAAAAAATAATATTAATAATTTCTATATTAATTGAATCATCACAAAGATAAAATAAGATAAATCCATCCATCCTAGGTCTATAATCTTATTTTTTCAGTTTTTAAGATGTGGGAGTGAGTATTCCATGATCAAAATTGCTCATATATTCAAATTTTGTGTATTTTATCTATTGGTAATTAATGAAATCCATGTAACCATAAATTAACAAGTAATATATATATATATATATATATATATAACTATTTACATATGTAGGTATATTAATATGTATATAAAAATAAAAATTCATATTTATATAACAAGACAACTACTTAATACAGTAATTTTGGCCTTGGATAATATATTTCTATTGGATTTACTCATATGTGTATATTTTATATAGATAAATAACACAAACAAATATCTAATAGATACATATAAAATAATATTTTTTAGATATAAAAATAAACAAATAAACTTTTTAGATAGAATGAAAAATGGTTAAATAATCATATAGATAAGTATGAAAGAACAAAATGCATCTAGAGAATCAAATTATTTATTAACGAATGATACATACTCACATATATACATACATACATACATACATATATTATAGATGTTCTTATAATAGGAAAACAATTGATAGAATGAAGATAAAAAATCATAGAAATAATGAAATATATATAGTTTAAAACTTAAACAAAGATATAGGCACACATATATGCACATGCATAAAAGAATATAGAAAGGAAATAGTACACTGATATCTGATTATCATTAACCTTGAAAAATATTATTTAAAATATCTATGAGTATTTTATATTTTGACCTTCAATTCATCTCTCACTGTGATATTATAATGACCCTTTATTCATGTTCACTTATTATTTTTTTGATATTTTTATGTTTATAGTGAAAATATTTGAACATGGGGTTAGACTATATAATAGAAAAATAATAAAAAATGAAATTAGATAGATAACTTTTAATGAGAAGTTGGTGAATTCCATTGGAGAATCCTTGTAATATTAATTCTGATGCTTCATTAAATAGTCAGATAATGTATGTGGGAAACCTTTGATGGTAACTTAAGGCTATACATATAGGCCACAAACAATAAATCAAAAAAAAAATTATTGTTTCCAAAAATATCCATTATGAGCACCGATAATGTACTGACATGATAAGCACCATTAAAATTTCAAGATCCTTATTAATGCTAACAAATGTAAAGATAATTACCACTATTATTAGCACTAAAAATAAAAAATGATAAAATACACATTTAACAGCTATTCTAGCACTGATGAAGGATTCCTTTTCCAAAACATTATTTGGAATTGAAAAAATTTCAAAAAATAATATTTCAACTTTTTTCTTCAACCCCCCCCCCCCTTTTATTTGTGCCCCCCCCCCATTATTTATATATCCCATATACACCCACAGCATATCTATTTGATCCAACAACCCTCTATCAAGTATTTTTTCCCACTTTTTTAGTTCTTTTTATGCATTATTATTCTTTTATTGTGCCTGTATTCAAACATATGACCTCTTTCCTTTATATCTTAACAACTTTACAACTTTACCACCAATATTTTATTAATATTATAAAATATCTCTTTCAATATATATATATACGTACATAATTCATTTTAATTTATATATTTATTCATAAAATAATATGAATTTATAAAATTATTTTTAATACATTTTTATAATCTGTATATTAAGATGTAATGTTTTTACATAATTACATATATATATTTATATCTATATATTTACATATATATATATATTTATACATATTTGAATATAATTATATATTTAGATACATAATTTTATAATTTATTTATAAATATTTATTATAAATATTTTTATATAAAATATTTATTGATAATTAAAAATTCATAATCAATCATTTATGTATGATATATTTACACAATATTGAAACACACATATTCACACACAAGTACACATTTAAATATCACGCATACATGAATAAATATTTACATATCATTATTTATTTACATATATAATAATATATACATAATAATATATTTGGTTATTGAAAAACATGTGTTTATGTGTAATAATTTATTGTGTTTATATATATATTAATTAATTTATATAAAGTAAATAATATGGATAATTAGTTGCCAAAGAAGGGTATCGGGAGAGCTTCTCCATTATTATCGCATCTGTGGAAATGATTCCTAGGGTTTCTAAATGTCTTCCCCTAGGTAAATCAAACCCAATTTGATGGTTGGTGGATTTATCTGTCCATCGATGTAATCTTGGCCATATAATTTTTGAAGGTGGTGGCTTCATATTCCTCAATAATGGGTGAAAAAATTCACACTTTCTCCTTCGAAAAAGATAGAGCATTAAAATGTTTAAAAAGGTGGGGTAATACTACTCATGTCTATTATAACTAGGAATTGATAATATATAGACTTAGAATATATTATTTCCCTATTATTTAAAGTATTTGTTTTACCTTTCACCATAAACTATGTTGGTCAGAAGAACTAGAGTGTCATCTTTCTGATGCCAAGGGATTTAAATATTGGATGTGTATCCCTATTAGATCAGCATATTTTCATATCTTGTTTCCTTATTTCCATATCTTGTTTCCTATTAGATCATCATATTTTCATATCCTGTTTCTGAGGATGTTTGTCTGGTTTTGACCACCCAACGTTCCCATTTAGAGCGCACCGAACTGTTCAAAATAGCATATTCAGTCGTACCGCGCACACCGCAAGTCCAATTGACGTTTTTTCTCCTCCTACATGTCTCAAATACTATTCATATTGTTTTATTGTTATTTCAAGCCATTTTGAGCATGTTTTCTCTAAATTCGATCGTTACATGCCGCTTTGGCATTTTATGACCCAGGATATCCATTTCCGGTCACCGCAGTCAAACAACACCTTTGATTGACGTGTAGTCTTCCTGAACATTTGACAATTCACATCATGGTTGTTTTTTTATGATTTCATGGCATTATGAGGTCATTCAGATGGTTTTGACACCCAATGCACCCTTTTAGAACGTGTCAAACTGTTCAAAATCGCATATTCGGTCGTACCGCGCACACCGTACATCCGATTGACGTGTTGTCACCTCCTACATGTCACGAATAATATTCATATTTTTCGTTTTATTTAAATTCATTATGAGAATTTTTGATCTAAATTTTACTGTTAAACGCAATTTTGGAATTTTGTGACCCCGAAAATGCATTTCCGGTCACCGCAGACAAACGAGGGCGGAGGGGGCGGAGCCCGGAGAGGGCAGAGGATGGACGGCGAAGGAAGGAGGGCGGAGGGTAGTAAGGGTATGGGTGGTGAGGGGTGTATGGCGGTGAGGGGACGGGCGGTGAGGGTGGAAGAAGGAGGGCAACATGGGATAGGCTACTGGACACGGGTTGGGTTTCCCGAGGGGAGGGGGCGGGGGCGCATAAGTTTTTTTAAGGCCACTGACCACCAAAGGCGGTCACCCATGTCAGGGGGCTCCAAATCCCATTTCTCTATTAGTGGGTAAATAATCGTAAATACATTGAACTATGTAGCATCAGGATGATCAAATGTGAATATGAGTATAAAATTAAAATTTTAACATAAATTTTTATATAATTTGATAAATAAAATTAATTACAATATATCATTGATGACTAATAAATGTATGAATTCTAGATCTATGTGTAACCACCTTTATCCCTTGGTTATATAATCCTATTGATGATCTCATAAAAAAACTATCTCCCTGTTCAGAAATACTGTAAATTATATAAACAAAAATGAACAAAAAAGTAAACTTACAATGGAAATAAATTTTATTTCCCTTAAAAGAAGTCTAAAATTTTAAATTAGATATACAGTGACTAGAAATATGTGAAAAAAAACTAAATGATGACATAATAAACTTTTAACATAGAAAACCAAATAGTTATGAACCAGGAGAAATATTATTGAAAGAATAACCCAATAACATCCTCAAAAGTACTTAGGAAAGAGTCCAAAAATTGGGTGAGATATCAAAAATAAGACTTGAATAAAATAGAGTATCCAAGGAAAAAATCATATTCAGTCTAAAAGAAGCCTGAAAGTAATAAAGTAGCATAATAAATTAATCAAAATAGACATGACTATGATGATCGTATATACATCGTTTGAATAAAAGGTATAGAATAAAAACAATATGTTCGGATCAAAGACCACTGTAAATAAAATCAAATCATTCCTGAAGAAAGTTTTTGGTTTCAATTCAAAAAATATTTTTTCTAAACCATTATCGAATGGAGTCTTAGAAAGAAGTGATAGTGACACACATTAAAACATCATTTTCTAAACAAAAATAATTTTTACCCAAAAAATATAATAATTACTCTTTTACTCAAATAATTTTTTCCATTGTTTAATTTAATGTTAGGGGACCTAGGAGAAGAGTTTCCCCATCTTACTCTCCCATCTGACCTAATCGAATATCATTTTCAATGCTTTAATCTGTTAGGATGTATCAAATTTACCTCTAGGTATAATATTTTCCAAGTTGTCAGAACCATTTTCATTTGTGTGGATATTCACAGGCTCTAACTATCTTGAATCTAGAACTTCCTTAATTCAATTATATCAACCATCGTTATTTTTATACCTTCCATAAAAACTGGGATTCTTTCACAAAAAATAGCACTTTGAATATCACAAAATAAAACATATCCATCCCAATTAAAATTGATCTCTAAAATAAAATATATCATGCATGTCAATTATTTTCATTCCTTTGTATATTCAATAAACTCAAACTCAGTGGTGGATAAGGAAACACATCTCTGTAATCAATATTTCCATGATTCTTATCCTACTACAAAAGTGATCAAATTTCCTGAAGTAAACTTCCTCAAATCAAAATCACCTTCTATATATGAATCTATAAAGCCACAAATCATAGGTTCTAATCTTCCAAAACACTATATCATATTATAATTTCTTCAAAGATAATGAAATATAAACTTCACTACATTCTAATTATATATACCTATAATAGATATAAAATTACTGACCCCACCAGCATGAGATATATCTGTTCTAGTAAATATCATAACATACATCAAATAACCAATAGTAAATAAGTAATGTAAGAATATTATCTCATCTCTATATTCGTTAGTAGATGGAAATTGATTAGAAATGAGCTTTAAATGTAAATCAATAGGAGTAAAAACCACTTTATATCTATCCATTGAAAATATTTTAAGAACGCTTTCAATATAACTCTCTCAAGGAAACCATGATTTTTTTATCCTTTCTGTGATGGGAGATCATCAATCTAATAATCTAACATGCATACCTAAATTGTTTCATCACAAATAGATAAAAATTTTCCTTCTTAAATATATCAATTCTATAAGAATCATAGCCAGATATTAGAATATCATTAACCTAAATAAATGGTATAATAAAATAATCATAAGTAGATCTTTGAAAAAAAAACATACTTATTAGAATATGTATTTAGGATACCCTATTGAAAAATAAAGGATTCCAAGTTCTTATAACACTTCCATGGAGTTATATTTAAACCATAAGATCATTTCTTTAACCTAAATACATAATCATCTTTACCTGTTTAAACAAACCCCTTAGGGTGCTCCATATAAATCTCTTCCTCTAAATATCTATAGTGAAAATATTTATTGACATCCATCTGATCAATATTAATATCCAAACAATTGTCCCAACCATGAGTAACTCAAATTGAATATATATTGACAACATTTGAACAAAAATTCTTCAAAATTGATACATTTCTTATGAGAAAAATATTTCACAACTAACCTTGCCTTGTATCATGTAAAAAGACTAGATTCTTTATTCATAATCTTTTAAAATAATTCATTTTGAAAAGATCTCTTACCCATTGGTAACTTCACCATCTCTAAATTTTGGTATTCATACAATAATTTTATCTCATGATCCATGACCACAACCCAAATACCATTTTTATCAACTTCTATCACCCCATAAAAAGATAATGGTCCTCCCCCTTTAGTGAGGATCATATATTCATCAGCATAATACTGATTAGAGCTAGTATGATGCTAAGATGATCTTCAAAGTTGAACTATGGGTTAATTAATAAACCATAGAACTCGATCACCATAAAATATAGGTGAATCAGAATCATCAACTCTAAACTGTTCACCTTGAACATTATTCTTCACCTCAACATGATCATCAGAATCAATGACATGAGGAAAATATGCCTCAAAAACTAGTAGAATATTTAAATAGACAACATATGTTAGACAAGTATATTTTTCTACCGCATAAATATCTTCTATATTTTGATACTTCATAAATATTTCATCATAAATTCTCAAAAGTTTCATTAAAGTGTGATAAAATAATGTATATCCAAACTTATCATGTCTATAACCAATAATAATACTCTATCTTGTCTTACAATCCAGCTTGGATATCTCATCTCTAGGAACATGAAAAAAATAATTAAAAGAAAAATCATGTAATCCATTACACATGGACACTTTTCCATACCGAATCATGTCATGAGTGTATGCCTACAAATAAATTATGGGTGATAAATTAATAAGGTAAGAAGTTGTAAATAAAGCCTCACCCAAAAATGTCTAGGAAAGATTTCTTCCAGGAGTAATCACAAAACTCTTTCTAAAAAATTAATATTCATCTACTTAGCTACAACATAAAAATGAGGTCCCTTATGGGGTGTATTATAATTTATAATAAGTTATTTCAGGAAATACTAATCAAACAGACCAAACTAATCACCCCTATTCGCAGTGAAAATATATTTCATCTTCTTACTGAATTCCCTTCCAAAGAATAAATTAAATTTTCTTAAATACACTAATCACTAGCCATTCTGATTTCAAGACAAAAACCAAAATATTACGTATGTATTAATCAATAAAAATCTCAAAATAAAGACCAACACTAATGTTCTTTGACTTCGAAGGACTAAAAACATCAAAATGTACCAATTCAAGTACTTGTGACTTTTAGTGAAAAGGATGACTATTGTAACCCACCCTAATTTATTCTCTATTCATATAGTGATCACATGTGTCCAATTTTACACACTAAAAACATAGAAGAAATTTTATCTTAGAAAAACAACCAAAACCCCTCTCGATAATGTAGATGAGCCTCTTATTATATAACTTGGATGAAACACTACACTCCATAAAAAATGTATAATTATAAGAAATTGAAGCTCTAATATAATAAAATCCTAATTGATTATTACAATAGAAACTATTAAGGAACCATTTTAAATCTTCCACTGGACATCACCAAATGTACTGATAAAAATATCCTCACAAAGAGCACTAGTATAAAAAAGATTCACACAAACCATATACACATGTCGAAAATTCTTTAATATCAGCTCACAAACTATGATGGTCTCAAAAAAATTGTCTTGATACCTACAACATCAGTATAGCCATCATTAACCATCTCTAAAATTCCAAATTTACAAGGGTTGTAAGATATAATGAACTCTTTCCTTGATGTTATGTGAAAATAGGGACCACTGTCAACAACCTTGTAAGAATCATCATATGAAACATTAATGGAGTCCTAAACAATAATAAAATTACCCCCTCTAGAAACATCAACATGATCATCTCCATAACCTTTTTTTCTATTTATTTCTATTTAATTTTTTTCCTTTTCACTTGAAAGAAAAACATATTATCATGTCCTTTCTTACCATAATGATGACATTCAATCATTATATTCATTGACCTAGTTTTTCTTCTCCCTTTTCTTTTACCTCATATTCTCTGTCCCCAATTACTTTCTTGATTTCTCTTCATATTCTTTGTGATGTAAATATTTGAATAAGATTTATATTTATTACATATAATAAATTATTTATATAAAATTTTAGACATAAAAAACCAAAAATGTCATAGAACCATTAGGAGAAGAACTAGTTAGGGTTAAAAAAAAATTCACCCATGAACTATGTTAACCATTAATAATCCAAAGTGATAAAACCCATATTCATAATTAATAACCATAACACAAAATTGACTCAAAATGATAGAAATGGATTTATATTTCGTGTACATTAAATATGTCTCCTATTAGAGGGGAAAATATTTATTCTTTTCTTGTATTGGAAGCCTAAGAGGCCTCAACCTTCTCGAAAAATGTTCTAAAATGAGATATAATTACTATATAGTTAATAATGATGTCTTCAACCCAATGATGGATAAAACTACAAGCCATCTCATACTCAAACTCTCTTTCTTCATTAGACATTATTTCTAGATTCTAAATACTAAACACTGAAAGATGCATTCACTTTATAAAAAATAGATACTTTGTTTTTAATTTCCACATATTATAATTGGTGTCAATAAATAAAATAAACTTACTATAATTCAAATGCATGACTTATCTAAATAAACTTCACCTATTATACAAGATATTTGGAAATATGATAATAATATAACATAAAAATGAAAAAATTGTGAATGCACAGTGGAAATAAATTTTCTTTCCCTTCAATAATTCTTAAACCATTAATGTAGATAAACATAGAAAAAAAATCTGGGTAGATAAATAATTAATGAAACCATAAATTTTCAACAAGGAAAACTAAAAATTCACAAACCATGCGACCTTGTGTAGATAGTAGAAACCACTGACCATATGAAGAGTACATGGAATAGTATCCTTAAGAAAACAAGGATCACTAAAATAATATGATGATATAATATAGAATTTATGGTAGAAATAAGATGCAATATAAAAGAATCATAAAATGGATAATTATGTCTTATAAAGAAATCTAAATAGATTTTATTATGACTACTGTCTGTTCATCAACTGAATAAATGGTTTGGAATAAAAGAACCAAGATCATATAAAATACCACCACAAATAAAATCAAATTAGTCACAAATAATTTAATCAGTTGTATATCTAAAAATCATTGTGTCAAACCATAAATTCATTAAATTTTATATAATAAGAGATAGTTCCACACTTTAAAATATCACTCTACTCTAAAAAAATATCCACCACAAAAAAAAATATAGATCCCCTTTTTCTCAGATCATTTTTTTGTTTATTTTTATAGTATCATGAGGGGGACTGATAGTAGAGGCACCCTAACACTCACATATAGTAGGAGAAAAATCCATCCCAGACATGAGATGAGATGTTATTAGGTCTATAGTTGTAGTAAGACTGATTAAATATGATGGATATTTATTTCTAGATGTATCTCTTCTTTATATAATGATAAAAATAATGACAATGCTCACATATACATATCTTCAAATAATCCAAGATAAAATATATCATGATATCTTGGATGAGTTACCATAAAACATACAAATAACTAATAATAAAAAGTTAATTATTCAGTAATTTTTGAAATAAGTATTATATATTTATGTACCATCTAATGATCAAAATTTAGATGATGAAAAATAGTTGTAATCTAGTCCCACATAAACCATTGTCTATGAAAATAATTTTGTAGAATAAAAAACATTAGAAATTGATTCGGGAACCATCAATATATAAACAACCATAAGAAAAAAGAACCAATAGTAAAGATATTATTACACAATTAAATTAATGAAAATTAATGAAAATGTACGTAAATACAAAACTGAAAAAAAAACTTTTCATGTGTGGATCAAAATCAAGAGATGGATGTATCTCCAAAATATATTATAGAACCATTAATCTCCCTTGACTAAGACCCCTTTCAGTTTATGAATAACTTGATGTAACATGCATCTCAGATACTGAAGAATCAAGCTAATCACTAGAAATAAAATCCTTTTCAATGCTATGAAACATCTCATCATAATCATTAATTTCAAACTAAATTAAGAAATGATAATTTTCTCAAAATAATTGAAAATGGGTATTATATATTAATTATTAATATAACCTATATATAATCACGTAATTTTTCATCTTGATCCTCATATTCATATTTTATGTTGTCGATATTTTTATATTGTTCCTCAGTATCATCAATTTCCATAAGATCTTCCACTTAATTATCTCTTGTCATTTCAATATGATTTGATACATCATCAACATCATCATCACCATTGACTCATAATTATAGGGTTGCATCACTGATATTTGAGTCTCTTTATGTAAAAGATATTTTTGGGGTTGTCACCTGAAAAAATTCAATTCCACATAGTTCATCAAAACTCCTTTCACTTTTCATTAATAGATTTTCACAAGTTATAATTATAGAACTCTATTTTGTACTAACATTATATGTACTAAAACTATCACTCCATAAAAATTTAACTCATCAATGAATGACTTCAAATAAACATTAATATTATTTTTGATGACCTAGAATTAATAATTTCAAATATATATATGTTTTATTCATCAACATTCATGGAGGTAAGTTTTATAGAATTATAAATCTGGGATGATAATAATATTTACTACCACAAGAATCAAATGGAATGAAACCATTAGTAGAAATACCCAATTAGACATGAAGGGATTGTAAATCAACATTTGGACACACCAGATCAACTTTTTTTCTTAAATCCTCATATATAGAATGATTGAATCTTTTTTTAGTGTACATATTGGATTTACACCATGCCCTCAATGACACAGTGTTCTAAGACAAAAATTAATGATTTAATTTTAGTGTTATTGGGAAATAAATGAACAGTTTAATTTGAACCAATATGGACTTCTCTTTTTGTGCCACTATGTAACTCGATAGTCCATAAAAAGGATAAATAGTTGATGAATCATTTTCACTATAATATAGGATGAAACTATTTTAACATGCATGAATCTTCTAATAGCAAATAAAAAAATTATGGACCGACCTCTTTATATCATAAAACAAATTTGGAAACACATTTACCTAAGAAATAGTTATATTACTAAAGACAATATTTGATCAAAAAAGACATTTGACATTAAATTATCTAATTTAATAACCATAAATTGAGTAACAACATCAAATTTTCTTATATTGAAACTGAGATATCTTTTATTTTCAAAAAACTACATTATCTTGTAAAATTGATATGGTTCAATCTTAGGATTGAAATCAACATATTGAGATTCTGTTTATTGAAAATAATGACTAACAACCTTATATACTAAACTTTGAAAACATGATAGATCTCAAACAAAATTATTTTAATCTTCTCCCAAATTTTCTTCACCATGTTTATACCAAAATAATAATCTTTCCAAAAAATGTAGTATTGAACTCCAAAAATCTCAAATGTTTAAAATCATATGAGATCAAATTTCTTACATAGACACTTAATTTCCCTTATAAAAAATATGCTTTTGATGATGAAAATAACAAAAAAGTTTCAAAACCCTCAGAATATACAAGATTTAAAAAAGGACTATTTTGTATTTCAATAATTATTTATCAAAATGAAATCTTATAATAAAAAACTATTATGTACTTACTTATTCCATATAATTCAAAAAAAATGAAAATTAAAATAATTCTTATGAATAATATTATAAAAGTAAGGTACGATCCTAAAAATAAATCAAAAACTAAATATATTACATATTAGATTTACCTATTACCAAATATTGATAGTTAGTGGTATTTATAACTAAATATTAGAAATTAATACTAATTAAAAACATATTATTGAATAGAATTATTGTATAATAAATATCATAAATTAATATAAATTATAACTAATTACAAATAATTGTTTAAAATTATTACTTGTATTTCCAATTATCGATAATCACCCAAAATTATCAGAAATTATAACAAATTATTGGTAATTATTGATAATTATTCGTAATTATTACTAATTGTTTACTATTATTAGTAATGAATACTAATTTTTATTAATTATTACTAATTAATACTAATTATTTTTAATTAATATTAACTACTAGTAATTAGTAAAAATTATTAATAAATATTTGTAATTAGCACTAATTTATACTAATTATAGGTGATTGTTACCAACTAATTGTAATAATTGTTAGTTATTACTAATTACTGGTAATTATGGGTAATTATTGCTAACTTTTACTAATTATTGTTAATTATAACTAATTGTTATGTTTTATTGTTAATTATTACCAATTCCTTCATTTTTAGTAATTATCACTAATTTTTACTAATTATTGGTAAATAATTCTAATTATTACTAATTTTTTTATTTATTTTTAGTTATTATTAATTGTTGATAATTATTGTTATTTAATTTCAATTACTAGTTATTTGGCAATTAATACTAATTATATGTTATTATTCGTCATTATTAAAAATTATTGGTTGTTATTGGAAATTATTACCAAATATTGGTAATTATAACTAATTATTACTAATTATTTGTAATCATTTGTAATTATTGTTAATTATTGTTAATTATTATTAATTATTAGAAATTATTGGAAATTCATACTAATTATTGCAATCTATTACTAATTATTTGTAATTATCGTTAATTATTTTTATTTATTATTAATTATTACTAATTATTAGTAATTATTTATAATTATGTCTAATTATTTCTAATTATTTGTAATTGATATTGATTATTTCAAATTGTTTCTAATTATTGGTCATTATTTGTAACTCATTCTCATTATTGCTAATTATTCATAATTATTGGTAATTCTCAACAATTATTGGTAATTACTCATATTTTTGGTAATTATTACAAATTATTACTAAATATTGGTAATTATTATTAATTTTTAATAATTATTGGTAATTATTAATAAATATTACTATTTAATGGTGATTGTTACTAATTATTAATAATTTTTTGTCATTCCTCATAACTAATTATTTGTAATTATCACTAATTGAAACTAATTGTTGTAAATAAGACTAAATATTACAAATTATTGGTGATAATTACCGGTTGATACTAATTATTTCTAATTATTACTAATTATAGGTAATTATTGGTTATTATTTGTAATTATTAGAAATTATTACTAATTATTACTAATTATTGATAATTAATACTAATTGTAGGTAATTGTTAATATTTTTTTCTATTTTTACATATTTGTAATCATTGTTAATTATATGTAAATAATACTAATTATGTGAAAGTATTGGTAAATATTGATAATTATTATTATTTTAAAAAAATTAATGGATATTATTACTAATTCTAACTATATTTTAATTATTGGAAGTTATTAATAATTATTAATAAACATTTTTAAATATGATTAATTATTAAAAATTAATTTTAATTATTGGAAATTATTACTAATAATGTGTAGCACCCCTTGTTTGAGGTATGTAGCATTTTTTGTGCCTTTTTATGTGTTTAAAGCGCATGGGATGAGTTGGGAAGAGTATGGGAGTGTTTGGAATGGTTTAGGATGAGTTTAGAGGCTTTTCTATGGGTGCATGGTTTGAGCACGGCTAAGGGAAACTGTTCGGGTGCTCTAGGAAACTGTGCAGGGGGAGACAGTAGGCTTCGAACGGCCTACGCATGGTTTGACAAACCGTCCGAGGCAACTATGCATACCCTTTCTCTCGAGGCAGTAGCGTGCACACAGTTAGCGCATGGTTTGCAAAACCATGTGGGCTAACCATGCGGCCACATAGAAAATAGGGTTTATGTTCCAGGCTCCCTCAAGCTTAACCTATTTCACTCCAATATTCCTCCCACTCGAGCCTCACTCAGGATTTTGGGTTCTCAACAGTTGAGGGTGCTCTTCCACGTGTTTTGGAAGCGATTTGAAGGGGTTCGAAGGTGGTTTCTCCCGAGTAAGTCTCTCATCTTGGTTTTCTTGTGGTTTCCTCAAGGTCCACATCTCCCGCTATCTTGGTTTTCTATATCTACACTTGTTTTCTGTTTATCTAGGGTTGTGGATGCCTTGGACAACGATTTTAAGGCTTTTGAATGTTAGGGAAGGGTATCTAGAGAGGTTTCAGTGGTGTGCTCGTTGGATTGGAGGTGCAGTTGCTCGTGGGTTGATTTCTCGGAAACCCTAAAGGTAGGTGGCTTCTCTCTCAACTCCACTTTGTTAGAACTAGTGGTGTTTGATCACAATTAATTTGTTTTTCTTGAAATTAATTATAATTTTTGTGCAAAATTGGTTGGAAATCCCTTTGGTGATGTTTTGGGGATTTTTGGGAAAAAGGTGGTTTATGGTGAAATGCTATTGTTGTGAATTTTAAAATAGAGATTTTAAAAATGGTTTCTTGGATCATGGAAAAAAATGGTTTATGAAAATGGTTTCCAAAAAAAGGGGGAGTAGTTTTTTTGAAATGGGGTTTTGGCATGGAAAATGGTTTAAGGATGATTTCAATAATTGAGTGATTTATTGAAGTGGTTTATCATGTAATGGAATTGGTTGATTATATGTTGTTGTGGCCTTGGTGGGTTATATGCTTGGTTGATATTGGTTGAAATATTGTGTGGAAATGGGCAGGAAGTCCCACTACAAAAGGTGATGAATAGTGGTCGGAAGAACCACCATATGGGTAGTGGTCGGGAAGTAACATTAGATATGGGTAGTGGTCGAGAAGTACCACTAGTTGTGAATGGGTGAACGGGTTGGGCGGAAGTCCCATAGTTTTGGTTGTTTTGGTGTGACCGGGTGAATGGGTTAGATGGAAACTCCACCGTTTTGGTTGTTTTTTGTTCATTTCTTTGCAAGTAGGAAATTGTTGTGCGAGTGTGTGAATGATGAAATGGATTGTGGCATGTTTTTTGGATTTCCCTTGGTTGCTTGGTTTGGGTGTGATGGCTTGGTAAGGGTATGTTTGGCTTATAGAAATGATTGTACTTGTGTTTATTTTATATAAATTGTTTTATATAAATGTGCTAATGGTTTTATACTAGTGGTGTGTGTCATGAATTCATTAGGGGAAAACCTACTTAGTATTATTACACACCCCCTACTTTGGAACATTGGTGCTTTAGCAGATGTCATATTTCGAGACACAGGTAACGGTAAGGCTTCTCATTGCTAGTGGTTCGTGGTGATGCTCGGGGTATGTGGTGGTTCTTGGATCTTGGATCTTGGTGTGGAGTTTTGGTGGTGTCACGGATCGTGGTGTTTGTTGTTTAGTTTCCACTTTGTACTCTGATGTTTTGTGGACAAGTCTAGTTTGAATGGTTTTGGGGTTTGTGATGGAATTGTTAGTATCACATAGCTGGGTTTGAAAGTGCGTACATCTTTAGTTGTTAGTTGGTTGAGTTGGATTATCTTCATAAGGTAAAATCATTCCCCACTATTCCTTGAATCCCTTGGTATTTATTGGCAGCCTTTAGATCCTTGGGATCGTCACTTAAGGCCAAGTAAACCTCACCGCCTCCTCAAGCCAATGAGGTAGGGGCGGGGTGTTACAAGTGGTATCAGCTTGTTCGATCCTTTGGAGTTGATTCTTAGATTTGGATTTGACATTCTTTGTGGTATATTCCTTGAGTCGGGATGGTAGCAAGGCGTAGGCTTGTCAGAACTTGGAATGTATAATATAAAATGATGTAGCTAACCCTTTTATGTTGAACTTCAAGTTACTAGGGAGTTGGGTTCATAAGTGTTTTGGAGGCACTTATAGGCATTGAATATCTCATTTTCGTGGGTGTAGCCAATGAGATGAGCATGACATGCATGGTATAAATTACGTCCCACTAGGATGCATATATCATTGAGGTATAATGATTTATGGTGTGATATGAATGTGTGAAATTATAATGTGAATAAATTTGGTATTTTGAAAATGGTTTGGTTTTCAAAATCGTGATACATATAAAATGTGAACATGTGGAAATCCTTGTGCGATAGTGTTGTGTAATGTGATTAGAAATGGGTATTCTTGATGTCTACAGAAGTGAGACTCATGCTTGGTTGTTTTCTGTTGATAGAAATGGAACCGGGTAGGTGTTGTAGAGACCAACTGGAGGAGGTTGTTGAGAATGTGGTAGCACCTGAGCCTCAGGTGAACCAACAGCTAGTGCAAAGCATAATGAAAGCTTTCCAAGCTGTGGAAATTAGAAATATAATGGATGAACTAAGGAATGTTGAAAATGTGGTTTTGTTTCAAAAGCAGAATTCATCCATCATTAGGGTTAATTTAGAGCCGGAAAGGGCAGAAATATGGTTGAATTAAATGAACAAGATTTTTGAGGTCTTGGGAACACAGATAGAGTTAAAAGTGATGTTGGACATGTATATGTTGGCAGATCTTGCCCTTTATTGGTGGGAGTTGGTAGTCCAAGCGGGGATGGACCAGGGTGTGATGTGGGATGAATTTGAGGAATTGTTTAATTAACAATTCTACCCACAAACATTTAGTATTCAACGTACAACTGATTTCTTCAGTTTGAAGAAAGATCTTATTTCTGTGACAGAGTATGCAACTATGTTTATAAACATGGGAGTTTTTCACCCAAGGTGGCGGGTAGAACGTCGTTGAAGGAAAGTTTCTTTGATGCAGGGTTAAGGAAAGAAATCCGTTCAAAGATAGTAGTACTGTGTATAGATGATTACACAGAGATGATGAATAGAGCCTTGGTGGCTGAGCGGGATCTGTTGTGCACTCTGGGTGGAGGAAGAATGGTGGTACCCATGGGGAAAAGTGGGAACTCTAATGCTGGGTTCAAGAAGAATAGGGAAACTTATTCCTAGGGAAAGAGTATGGCACATAATCCGACGGCAGGATAGTTGAATCTTCCACTGAATCCCCAAAACAAACTAGGATGTTTTCAGTGTGGTTCGACAAGCCACATCAAGCGTGATTGTACAAAACAACCTCGAGCATGTCATAATTGTAAAAATATGGGGCATCTACAGTGTTATTTTCAGAATGCTCTGAGGTCGGGTGCATGTGATACTCCTCAGGGATCACAGACGTCGTATGCTTCAATGGGATGGGGACAGCCACATACCCCTCAGCATCAGAGTAAAGTGGGTCATGGTGATTCTCGGAATTCCATGATGCCCCAGCAGGGCAATAAAGAGTAGAGTGTGCCAAGAAAACTTGTGTTTGGAGCTGAGCATGTTATGGTGGATGATCAGTTGAGACCATCCATGGTATGAGGTTCTATTCTTTTAAATTCTACCTTGATGGAAGTGTTGTTTGATACAGGTTCTTCACCCTATTTTATTGATGCACGCGTGGTTTTTTTTGGTGGGTTTAAGGGTAGAAATGATTCCCTCGGTTTTAAAACATGAAACTCTTCTGGGTCGAAGAGAATGTCAATTCTTCTTATGTAGAGCATGTTGTATCGTTGTGGCCGAGGTTGAGCTAATGTGGAATTTCTCAATGCTTGAGATGGATGGGTATGATATAATCCTGGTAATGGATTGGCTGGTGGATTTTAAGGCCCATATCGACTGCGATGCGGGAACAATGGATTTTATGACACACTATGGCGTTAGGTATATTTTTAGGGGAGAGAGGCACTAAAGGAAGGGTGCAACGGGTTTGTTGGCACCAGCAGTAGGACGTTATCGTATTGGTTGGAGGTATTTTATTTGGAATCAATAATGGGTTTTGAGCACAAAGTGTTATTCTGGCAGTGGTGTATCAGTTCATGAATTTTTTTTCCTCAAGAATTATCTAGGTTACGTCCCATAAGAGAAGTAGAATTTATGATTGATCTCCTTCCAGGGACCAGTCCTATCTCACTTCCATCTTGTTTAATGGCCCCTACTAAATTGCAGGAATTGAAAGTCCAGTTGGAAGAGTTATAAAACAATGGGTTTATCTAGCCTAGCATGTCCCTGTGGCCAGTGCTGATGTTGATTGTGAAAAAGGTGGATAGAACTTTGTGGAGTTATGTTGATTATCGTATACTTAACCAAGTTACGATTAAGAACAGATATCCACTTCCACTAATTGATGATTTGTTCGACCAGTTGAGGGGAGCCCAGTGGTTCTCCAAGATTGAATTGAGGTCGGGATATCATCAATTTCGGGTGAGGAAGGATGATATTTCTAAAACAAATTTTAGAAGTAGATATGGCCATTATGAATATGTGCTTATGCCCTTTGGTCTAATTAATTCTCCAGCGGTGTTTATGGAATTGGTGAATCAGATATTTCAGAGGTATCTAGATTCATTTGTGGTGGTGTTTGTAGATGATATTCTGGTGTATTAAAAGCCAAGGGTGGAGCATGAACAACACTTGGAGACAGTGCTAGGGATCTTGAGGGATCATCGCTTGTATGACAAATTGTCAAAATGTGACTTTTGGATACAGGAAGTCCGTTTTCATAGCCATGTGATTTCTAAAAGGGGTGTTTTAGTGGATCCAGAAAAGATATAGTTTGTTAGCTCGTGGAAACAGCCAAAGAATGTTTTTGGGATACAGAGTTTTCTTGGTCTATCTTGGTATTGTCAGTGTTTTTTTCGTGATTTTTCATGTTTGGCTTCACCGATGACATCTGTGACAAGAAATAATGTTCCATTCTAGTGGAATGAATAGTGTCAGCAGTGTTTCGAAGAGCTAAAGGGTCTCCTTACATCAACACCAATAATGGTTTTTCCAGAACCAGGAAAAGAGTACATGGTGTATTGTGAAGCATCAGGATCATGGTTGGGGTGCGTTCTCATGCAAGGTAATCATGTGGTTGCATATGGCTAACAACAGCTGAGGGTGCATGAGAAGAACTACCCAACTCATGATTTAGAATTGGCAGCAATGGTGCATGCTTTGAAAGTGTGGCACTATTATCTCTTCGGTGAGAAATTCACGGTATATAAAGATCATATAAGCTTGAAGCACATTTTCTCACAAAGGGATTTTAACTTGAGGAAAAGTAGATGGATGGAATATCTATATATGTTTTATTTGGACATAATTTACACACCAGGTAAGGGAAATTTGGTGGCGGATGCATTAAGTATAAAATCATATGCTGAGGTGGTGAAACAGGCATCAGACCAGTGGATGTTGATGTCGGTTATAGCCGATATGCAGTTGGAATGTGAGGACCAGGGTGATAGAGCGGTCTTATTTCCAGTTTTATTGATTCCTAACTTGGTTGGATTGGTTAAAGAGGTACATATATCTGATTCTGAGTGTGTGACCATGGGGTCGAGACTCAATGGTGGGGAGACCATTGAGGGTTGGAAACTGAATGGAGATTCAGTTTTGTGTTTTTTGAATTGGATGGTTGTACTAGTTGCTTTTCAGGAGGATCTTTTCAAGGTGTATCATCATCCATGTGGGTTGTTCATCATGGAATTCAAAAAATTTATAATGTGTTGAAAGAGCAGTTCTGGTGGGCTGCTATGAAAAGAAGAGTGGATGAGTTTGTTCCGAGATTCTTGACTTGTCAGCAACTCAAGGTAGAACATTAGAGGCCAGTAGGAATGTTGCAGTCTTTGACTATCCCTGTTTGGAAGTGGGAGAAAATAGTGATGGATTTTGTCATTGGTATCCCAAGAACGTTCAGAAATCATGATGCCATTTTGGTGATAGTGTGTCGGCTAACGAAGTCGGCCCATTTCATTCCTATTCGTGAATCTCCTATGGTGTAAGACCTATCCAAAATCTATATCCAAGATGTGGTAAAGTGGCATGGTGTTCCAGTTTCGATCGTATCTGATAGATATTTGAGGTTTACATCTCGTTTTTGGAAATCCTTATAGAAATCCCTTGGAACTAAGTTGACCATGAGTATGGCATATCACCCTCAGATGGATGGTCAATCCTTTAGGACGATACAAACTTTGGAGGATATGTTGCGGGCTTGTGTCACGGATTTTGGGGGCTTGTGGGAGGATCACTTTTCGTTGGTTGAGTTATCGTACAATAATATTTATTAGGAATCTATACATATCACTCTGTTTGAAGTGTTGTATGGAAGCTGGGTCGTTCTCCACTATGTTGGGTGGAAACGGGTGAGTCCTCGATTTTTGGATAGACCCTTGTCTAGGAGTCTACAGAGAAGATCAAGCTGATTAGAAAGATAATGGAGATGGATCAGAGTTGTTAGAAATTGTGTGCGGATCATCTTCTATGGCCGTTTTCATTTGAGGTGAGTGATCCTATTTTCTTGAGGATCTCTCCTAGGTTGGGACATCATCAGTTTGACAAGAGGGAAAGATATCTCCATGGTATATTGGGCCTTTTGATATTCTTGAATGCGTTGGTGAGGTGGATTGTTGTTTGGATTTTCCACCTAGGTTCAGTGCGTTTCACAATGTGTTTCATGTGTCACATTTGAAAAAGTATCAGCCTAATCGAGACCATGTGATTCGATGGGATCATTTTGACCTAGAACCGGATTCTTCGCTGGTTCATGTGACAGAGCGGGTTATGGATAGGCAAGATAAAGTCTTAAATGGTAAAAGCATCAGTTTATTTCATGTTTTGTGGCAGCATGGTTAGATTCAAGAGAAGAATTGGGAGCGGGAGAAAGATATGGTCGAGTAGTGGCCCGAGCTATTTCGGCAAAGGGCGCGTTCGCTACTTTCCGAGAATGGAAAGACCAATGGTGGGGAGAATGTAGCACCCCTAGATTGAGGAATATAGACTTTTTTATGCCTTTTTATGTGTTTAAAGTGCATGGGATGAGTTCGTAAGAGGTTGGGAGTGTTTGGAATTGTTTTGGATGAGTTTGGAGGGTTTTCTATGAGTTCACAGTTTGATCATGGCTAAGGGAAACCATGAGTGTTCTCCAAGAAATAGTGCCGGGAGAGGAATTAAGCTTCGCACGGCCTTCACACGGTTTGAAAAGCCGTGCGAGGAAACCATGTAGACCCTTCTTCTCGAGGCAGTAGCGTGGGCATGGTTAGCGCACCATTTTCCAAACTATGCGGGCAAACCATGTGGCCACATAAATAGGGTTTAAGTTTCAAGATCCCTCTGGCTTAACCTATTTCACTCCAATATTCCTCCCACTCAAGTCTCACTCAGGATTTGGGGTTCTTAGGGGTTGAGTGTTCTCTTCCACATGTTTTGGAAGTAATTCAAAGGGTTTTGAAGGTGGTTTCTCCCAGGTAAGTCTCTCCTCTTTGGTTTCTTATGGTTTTATCTAGATCCACATCTCCCTCTTTCTTGGTTTTCTAGATCTAAACTTGTTTTTTGTAGATCAAGGGTTGTGGTTTCCTTGGATGATGATTTTAAGTCTTTTGAATGTTAGATAAAGGGATCTAGAGAGGGTTTGGTGGTGCATTCGCCGGATTGGAGGTGTGGTTGCTCGTGGGTCGATTTCTCGGGAACCCTAAAGGTAGGTGGCTTCTCTCTCAACTCCACTTGTTTAGAACTAGTTGTGTTTGATAATGATTAATTTTTTTTTCTTGAAATTAATTGTGATTGTTGTGAGAAATTGGTTGGAAATCCCTTTGGTGATGTTTGGGGTATTTTTGGGGTAAAAGGAGGTTTTATGGTGAAATGCTATTGATGTAAATTTTAAAATAGAGATTTTAAAATTGTTTAATTGTCTTGGGGCCAAAAAAATGATTTATGAAAATGGATTTTTTTAAGGTCTTGTTTTATTTAAATGGGGTTCTGACATGGAAAATTTTTTAAGGATGGTTTCAATAAATGGGAGATTTATTGAAGTGATTTATCATGTAATGGAATTGGTTGATTTCTTATTGTTGTATCCTTGGTGGGTTTTATGCTTGGTTGATATTGGTTGAACTGTTGTGTGGAAGTGGGAAGGAATTCCCACTATAAAAGGTGATGGATAGTGCTTGGAAGAACCACCATATGGATAGTGGTTGGGATGTACTACTAGTTGTGGGTAGTGTTCAAGAAGTACCACTAGTTGTGAATGGGTGAAAGGGTTGGGCAGAAGTCCCACTGTTTTGGTTTTTTTAGTGTGAATGGGTGAACGGGTTAGATGGAAGCTCCACCATTTCGGTATTTTGTTGTGAATTACTTTGCAAGTTGGAAATTTTTGTTCTAGTTTGTGAATGATGAAATGGATTGTGGAATGTTTGTGGGCTTTCCCTTTGTTTCTTGGTTTGGATGTGATGGCTTGGTAAGGGCATGTTTGGCTTCTGGAAATGGTTGTACTTGTGTTTATTTTTTATAAATTGTTTTATATAATTGTGATAATGGTTTTATCGCAGTGGCGTGTGTAGGGAAGTCATTTGGGGAAAACCTATTGAGTATTCGTACTCACCCCCTACTTTGGCACTTTGGTGATTTTGCAGATATCGTATTTTGAGACATAGGTAAAGGTAAGGACTCTCATTGCTAGTGGTTTGTGGTGATGCTCGGAGTATGTGGTGGCGCTTGGATATTGGAGCTTGGTGTGGAGCTATGGTTGTGTCATGGCTCATGGTGTTTGTTATTTAGTTTCTGCTTTGTACTCTGATATTTTGTGGACATGTCTAGTTTGAATGGTTTTGGGGTTTGTGATAGAATTGTTAGTATCACATGTTTGGGTTTGAAAGTTCATGCATCTTTAGTTGTTGGTTGGTTGAGTTGGGTTATCTTATTAAAGGAAAATCATTCCCCACTATTCCATGAATCCCTCTGCATTTATTACTAGCCCTTGGCGTTTTGGGAACATTTCTTAAGGGCAAGTAACCCTCACCGCCTCCGCAAGCCAATGAGGTAGGGGCAAGGTGTTACATTATGGGTTACTATTAGTAATAATTAATAATTATTTGTAACTAAAAAAATTATTAGTAGTTATTAAATTTTGTTTAAATTGTTTCTATTTTTTGTAATTATTACTAATTATTACTAATTGGTAGCAATTATTACTAATTAGTAAAACTTTTTACTAATTTTTACAAATTATTACTAAATTTTGTTAATTATAAAAAATTATTACTAATTATAGGTAATTACTAGTAATGACTGGTAATTATTACTAATCATTACCAATTATTTTAAATTATAGATAATGATTAAAAATTATTTCTAATAATTACTGATTATCAGTAATTATAAAAAAAATATCAAAAAATATTGCTATTTTTTTGTAATTATTACTAATTTTCAGTAATTATCAATAATTATTGGAAATTTTTTGTAATTATCTGTATATATTTATATTTAATAATAATCAATTCTAACTATTACTAATTATTCAGAATTCAAACTAATTATTGAATTTTTTTTTCAAATTATTGAAAATTATTAATAATTATTTCTAATTATAGTTAATTATTACCCATTGTTATTTTGTGTTACTAATGACTATTAATTATTACTAATTAATACTAATTTCTATTAATAATCACGGTTAATTATTTACAATTAATACTAATTTTATGATACACACCTTATCCCCACTCTAATGTTCAAAAGTTGGTGCACCCTCCCAATGCTACTACCTTAGAAGATATTGGTGCAACAAACAAAACAATATATGACCAGAAAATTCATGAAAACGTCCAATGATTGTCAAACAATTGAGCTTCTAATAACCACAATCTCCACAACTATAACAAACCACTTCTGATCTTCTCACACGGGTCTAAGAACTTCATTCCCAATTGAAATGGGATAATTAAGGCTAGAACCATCTACATGCTATAGAAATCTCCTTCTAGCTGGGAAAATGAGAAATTATGGCCACAACCATACTCTATAGAGAGTCATAGAAACTCCCCTTTTGTGGTTATTTGTTCCTAGCTAACACCCTCTATATAACTTATGCCTTCACCAACACACCAAGATATGTTGACAACAAGAAATTGGTGACCTAACACTGGATATTGGGATGAAAATCATCCTCGATATGCCTCACCCTCGACTCATCATTTGGAATAATCTTTATATAATAATACTTGGGGTTCTTATACAAGATATTGAACTCTTGTACAATGGAATCCCCCTGGTGGAGAGTAAGCTTCTACTACTAACTAGGTATATTTAAGGTCGATGAAAGAAACATGGCCTCATAATGATAATGAAACTACTTCCTTGAAATAGTCGACTCATCATGATCCCTAAGGAATAAAAACCCCCTCATTCAAGATTACCCATGCAACATCATCACAGAAAACAAATCATAATGCTCCATCTAGGCACAGATCAAACTGAAGGAAATCGTCACCTCCTCCTACCAAGATTTCCTCTCCTGATTTGATGTGGAGCCTTCATATTTTTGTAGACATTGATGCTTGAACTCTCAATGTATCCACTTCCAAGATCCAACATCCATGACCTCCAATATATGATTATATGATAGAACGTCATTCTATATAACATTGGCATGACCCAGATAGTGATGTAACCTGTACCAATTCCTATAAAGGTACAAACATTATTGACTCCTAACCCCCAAATATATAATATTGAATTCTAATTAATTTAAATATTTTATAATCCTCATTGTATACCCAATACAAACACATATATATACAATCATGATTCATGAGTGTACAAAACATCTACAACTGATGCTGCTTGGTTGACTCTTGCTAAGAAATATGTGCCAAATTGGAAAGTTTCAAAATCATATCTATCACAAAATTTCCTAATGGGTATAATAATTCTTATGCACCTTGGGATTCTAATCCTACCAGTGTGCATTCATAACCAATATTTCTAACCCCATCATATATTAATAATATTTCAAGTATCACATGGATTTATAATTATATTTTTTCTCAGTGATGGTGCAAAGATGGTGATGCTGAAGTATTTCATTGTTACATTGCATGCTCTGATATCTATAATCAAGAAGTTGATGATGCTTTATCAATGAAGAATGTGTGGTTCTCTCTAACACATTTCCATATCTTAAATTAAATTTATATGCTATTCATTTTCATGTTGAACTTAGTTTCCTCATGTACCTATTGGGGAGGAAACATATCAGTCCTCATATTATAATTCAAATGTGACTTAAATGTTGTGAGAATATTCAAAAAACATAGAAGTTCCAAAATAATAGCATTAAATAAATTGGGATGTATATTTTTAACATAAATAAAAACTCCAATACTGAGGATTAAAAAATTTGACCAACTACTATAATTCTACTATAAATCATATCCTAAAAAATTAAAGTAATTCTTAAACATGAATCATGTAGAGAGCATAGAAAACCAGTATGAAAAATAAAAACCAGATACACCTAAGTGTTTTAACTGATAATCATCTTGTGACAAACACATGACATCATTATAAAACCTCCAATATGCTATTGCACGTCCTGATAAACTGCTTCTAGTTATAGCTAGCTGCATGGTACTTCCCACACACAAAAACCATCTCTTTCTGATGGATTCACTTCTCATATTATTCACACACTTTAGTTGTAACCCAATTATTTCATGTTACAAGTCTAACGTATCTTCACTCTCTATCACCTTAAATATCAATTGAATCAAACATATATACAAAATATATCTTCAAAATACCATGCTTTCGGTTAATCAATACTCCCATGGAAACATATCCCCTAAATTGTTTGCACCAAATTAAGCAGAATGACACCTTTTTAAAATAAAAAACATATTTAAGAAATAAAAATATGTGGGTTAAACCCTTTCAATCTTCTTGAGTGACTTACTTAAAAGTAGTTAAATTCTATTTTTTAATATTGGTAGTTATTTTTCTTTAATATTCTAAATTTTTTCTTTCATCATGGATTCTCCCAATCTATAATCAGAATTATCCTTTGAAATTTATTCCCCAAAATCATCTAAAGAAATGAACCTATCGATGGATAACCTAGTTTTTTAAGGTGATTTAAAGCATAAACACATCTCTAAATATAAAATAACATCCTTCCTATAGGTTCTAAAAAGATCAGATCCACGTAAAAAAGTTACATTGAAGTTATATATTTTCACTAAATTTAAGTACGTTTGTTTTTTAGTTTTCAATAAACACGAATCCATTCACCAATGACTCGGTATGTGTATATATTCTATACTGGAGTGCATAAAATATTTAAAGGGGACAAACTATTGTCTATTGTACTTCTGAAGTCCCGAATATTTCATTTTTGTGGAAATAGTAATTAGAAATTTGTTTCAATTGGGTGAGGTAACAATCACAATATTCATGGCTCCCATGATAATTTGAATTAATCATGGAATATTTGAAATTTTCAAATGAAGCCTGATTTTTTTCATTTATCAGAATGGGACATCTCTTTTAAATGCTTCACCCAATGAAATTCATGGTATAAAATTTGGGCCATGATTTATGGTTTAAATTGGGGTTTTGGGAACCTGAAGATTCTAAATCATCTTGATTTTTGTATAGGTATCCCATTCATGATCGATCAATGAACTTTAAATGGGTATCTGGAACTATATTCTAGAATTATAGTTGATTCCAATTTGGATTCAAAAATAATGAAAGTCATTAGCTTTACTATGAATGATTAATAAGAATGTATTATTCATTTGGATCACATATAACTTCAGAGGTGATATTTTGAATTTATTCATTATAAGATACCATTTCGAAATGAATATATATCATACAATCATTCATAGACTAATGGGAGGTCTATATAGAATTCTAATGCCCAGGATACATTATGTTTTTATGAGTCTCATTGTCGTTACATGGGGTGAAATGTATAATGGCTTTAACATGATGATTTTCCATGCTATGATTTGGCCCTTCAAAAATGTATTCAGATTGGATGTAGTAAACAAGATTCCAAACATCATGGGTAATTTCACCTATTTAAGCAGACTTCTACTTATAGTGAAAAAAGTCCTAGATCAACCATAAAATATGTAAGGAAGAAGAACTATGGTGGTAAAAAGAAGGGGGATCCAACCCCAAATAGAATTTAAAATGAATATTATTTTTTTGGAATTAATAGATAGAGGAAAACCTTGGAACACTCAACTACTTAAAAAGATTCATTCATACACATAAACCCATTATTTTCACTATTTTTATGCCTAATAAAAATTAATACCATTGTTTTTATAGTTTAAAAAATAGTGGATATTATTTTATTGGTGCTAATAATAATAAGTCTTATATTGACTCTCATTAGGTATTTACTCATTCCCCACTGATTCGTGTTAATGATTTTAATATTTAGGATCATATGTTCACTTTTTAGGTGGTTTTTAGCATTCATGAATGATTTTATAGTTCATCAATACTAGGAATAATTAATAATAAAGAATAGGTATTTATAAAAATTATATAATTTATGTAGTAGATTAGAAAATCCTTGGATCATTCTTGGTGACTTCATTATTATTCTATATCCTAGTGAAATGATGGGTCCATGTTATTCTACTATATCAATAAGAGAGTTACATCCTACATTGAAATTAATAATCTAATCAATATTAATTTAGTAGGATTTAAATACACTTGATATAGAATCCATTAAAAATGAATAGTAGTGAGAAAATTAATAGAGTCTTCTAAAATGAGAAATCTCTTGATATGTGGGATAAAGTTTCAATCCCTACCCTTGAAACAATAAATTTGGTTCATCATCCGTTTTTTGTTCATCATTTACAATAGAATATCTTGGAATTTCTTCCCTTTTAGATTTAATAATTCCCTGGCATCCCACATTGATTGTGGTAATGTATTTTAGGAGAATTGGAATCCTGTTAATTATGGAAAGGGTGATTTTTCTTGTATCATGATTATAAAAATATTCAATAACAAATTAAAGGGTTTTTGTAGTGATACATAAAAAATACAGACAATGAAATTTATTTTCTGGAAGCCAATACTTATTAAATGAATGATCTTCTACTAATTGTGATTTTTTCAGTAGTTAATTGAGCTTAGTTCCATTTTAAACTTTCTTCTCTCAATAAATGATAAACCTCTAAAGGAGATATTTATAGTCAAATGGATTAAATATGGAGATAGAAATGCAATGTTTTGAAATTATCTCAATAAAGAGAGTAAATATTATAGACCTATTACCATCCTCAATGAAAGATATGGTATTATAAATAATGAGGAAATAAATTTAGATCATATTGTTTCCTATATTACTAATATCATCAATGGGAATGATCTAAATAAATATTTAATTTTTCATATCATTTTATCCATTATTATCAATGAAAAAAATAATTTCTTTTCCCACATTCCACATGAATTTCAAATCAAATATGCAGTATATAGTCTAAATATAGATAATTATTTGGGGCCTTAGGGTTTTTCCAACTCATTTTTCTAGCATTATTGGGGTTTCATAGATATAGAATATTTTAAATTAGTTAACTTTTTATTATACAAGGGAATTCTTCTCCAGGTCCTTAATTCTTGGTTACTTATTTTGATCCCCAAAGATGAGAATTCCTCTGAGATATATATTTTTAGACCTATATCCCTTATAAACACCATATATAAGATTATAAAAAAGATTCTTTACAATACACTTTCTAAAATTAAAAATTATGTTGTCCCTATATGTTTTTATTGATTTTTGAAATGTAGACCCTTAAAGATTTTATTTTCCAAGATAATGAGTGCACCATCCTCTAAAATAAATCAAATAGAGGATTTGTAATTTTTATAAAACCTGATAACCAAATGAATTTTGAAACTATGGATTTGAGCTTTATACATAAGGTTATTCAATGTTTTTGGTTTCAATGATACATTTTTGAATAGGATTAAATCCATTTTTAGCTCTGATCATATCTTAATTCTCATCAATGGTTATCCTTAGGGTTGTTTTAATTTCTAAAGAGTGGTTAGCCAGAGTGATCCCTTATCTTCCATTTTATTCTATGTTGATAAATATTATTTAAGAAGTTTCTCCACACAATTGGGGGGTCAAGGTAAAATTAAGACCATTATTTCCTCAATAAACCTTTTTTGTACATTAACATCTCACTTATATAGATGACATTATTTTATTTTAACAATGGGAAAAAATAAATATTCAAAATTTAAATGTAATAATATCCCATTATGAAGATGTATTAGGTCAAGTTATAAAATAGAATAATTCATTTACTTTCTTTAGAAAAAGGAATCCAGTTTATAGAAGAACATGTATCTGGAATGACTTGGATAACAAGGAAGGGTCTCTAACCTTATCTTATCTTGGTGTCCCTCTATTTTGGGGAAGTCCAAAAAGTAATTATTTTACCTGAATATTTTAATAGATAAATAATCAAATATCTTATTTAAAATAGAATTACCTATATATGACATCATGGTTAACAATTATTATTTTCTCTTATTGATGACTTCTTGTTTTTAGAACCTTCTTTTAATGGTATCATTGATTATAAAATTTTATATAGTCATTATTTTGATGGTACAAATTGTTATATTAATTGAGAAAATTTCTTTGATAAGCCTTTGATCAAGAATTATGGATTTACATTTTTTGGAGGATTTCATACAATAGCATTATCACTGATATTTATCTACAATCATTTTGTGTACAATTATGACAAAACTTTTATCTAAGTAACTAAAACATAGAGGATGATGACCACCGTTTCTTATGATGGACTATTTATTATACCTTATGGGAGTATATCTAGGATAGTTTTTTAGAATATGGTTGTTGTAGGTTAATTCCATTCATTATTAAATCCAACAATGTAAAAATGTTGACTTATCACCAGAAATTTAGAACTTTTTCATTGCAACATAAGATGAGATGATTCATATTATGAGGTATGATAGAAACCCTTTTATATTCAACAATACTACCATTAACTTTCCTACAAATATGGTGATAATAAAGAATTCTATCAATATAACTACCCCGTAATAGCTTTGTTTCTTTAACAATTCCATTCATGATGTTTCACCAAATAAGAGTTTTTAGAAATTATTGAAATACTAGGGGATATTTTGAAGTCATATAGTAAGACACACTTTTATAATAGATAAATATTGATGATGATAGTGCCTCAAAGGGAAAACTAAGTCCTTAGAGTTGTGGATTTTTCTATCATGATCATAACATAGAGATTATTTGTAGATTTTATGGATCATGTGTCAAAGCATTTTCCTTGGAAGCTGAAATGTTTAGTTTTATCAATATAGTCTCCTGTACAAGTCAAATAGGATAAACCAACATTTTCTTCGAATGTGAAACTACCACCATTGTTCAAACAACTCATAGTTGCATGAAAAATATCTTTTGGCACCTCATAGCAAGATTTATGGAGTCTTTTCCTTCTCTATCGGAAACCAACTGTACTGTTACCCATGATTTCCAAGAATAGAACTCAGTAGTGGGTTGATTTTTCAATAATGGAGTCAAAACTGACATCACCAAGTCATATGATCTTCCTGAGGTTTTTTTTTCAAAAATATTGTAATAAAATTCCCTATTTTAGACTTTTGTAACATTATTTTATCCAATAAATAAGGATTATTAATTTTTACCAAGGAATCAAACTTCTAAAAAAACTAACATTTTTAAAAAAAATATGATGATTTCAATTTGCAGCTCTGATAGAAACATGATAGCTCCCCTATAATAGAAATTCAAATGTTTACGTATTCAACATACCTCTATCATTATTTCCCTACTAAAAAGGACTCAAAACAACTCATGAATCCCTCATAAAAATAATCAGTAAGTAATCTATACAATCTATGGAAACTAATTACTACATCTACTCAACGTCCTTTGAGAATCATGTAACTCTCAACACATCACCACGATATTTTATTTTAATTCCTTCATCACATGTGGAACTCTTCTATGATAATGAATTTTTTGTAATACTTGAAACACCTAACCTATATTTCTTCATCTTCCATAAATTCTTCATCATTGTTGATGGTCTGAATCATTTATGATGATCATATGCTTCATAAACCTAATGAATTTCTCTTAAAAAATGTATTCATATCTTCATCGCACACCTTTGCGTTGGTCCAGTAAAGTGTTTCATCCATTCTACCTTTTGCGTATATCATCCATCCTCTAGTAAATTTCTATCTTCCATTTAAGAAAATTCCATCCTAATTACATAATTATCAAAAGAATAGGATGGTAAGGAATAATCATGTATACCTAGAACATACCCCACATACCTCAAGATGATTATACAACTTTCATATATACTGATTTGAATATCACTAACACCAATGATATCATCATAATATATATTTATCATCTCCAATATAAAAAATTCTCCATCTATAAATAAATAAAATATTTCCCTGTTTTGTGTAATATTGTGATGTGTTTGATTCAATCACCCATTAAATTTATAGATCTAACTAACGATAATAAACACCAAAAAAGGTAAATCACCACCACATATTATTTTATTTTAATGTGTATAATTATAGTCATTTTTATGAATATTCTTTTCTTCCCTAATAATTATCAATTCTAGTATTTTGTCTAAAATATAGGCCCTAAACTTGAGGCTTTTCATAGAAGACTGATCTACCATTCATTTGGGATAAAAGGAAAAATTATAGACAATTGTAGAAAAGGACGGGTAGTTGATGTTTGGACATACTTTCAAGATTGGGGGAATAATGTTAATGATATCATAAAGAATAAATTTGGATCTATAATGGATGTTCAACAAGTGGATACGTAGGTGAAACATCATAAAGGAGTTGACCAGATGGGTCATAGTGTAGGTAATACTGAAATTTATAAAACCATAAAGAAGACACAGGATGATTCAAAATTATCAACTAAAAGGATGGGTTTTTAATGATGTAATCATTCTAATACTAGATAGACTAGTGTTGAGGTAATAACCTTAACTAGGTTCAAAAATGATGAAAGTGTTCCTGAGTAATGGTGTTCCTCAGAAGGTGAAACTAGTATGGATGAAGCTGAAATTTTGGGGGACACCTACCTTAATGCTGGTGCAAGAAAGGGGATAATGGATCTTAATTATGAAATCCCCTCTTCAAAATAAAATTAATAATATGGAAAGTGGGAATACCATTAACCTTCCACTTCCATAAAGGATTTTACAATTCAAGGGTTCTAAATAAGTGATATAGAGGATGATCCTTCCATGAATTCCTTACTCTCTCTATAGAATGATTCTTTATCCACTAGCATGGATAAGTTTAATTGAAATTTTGATATAGATTTTTCATCTATAAATGTGATTGAGGATATTTTCACAATTTTTTTATCCTCCGAAGATATGGAACAATCCACATTGGTTAGTTCATATTCCTCTGGTGATTTGTATACTAACAAAGTGGGTCATTCACTCTCTAATAAAGATCTTGATCGATCCATTTCCAAACAGGCCAGATCCCTCAATGTAAAATCATTTAAATATGTGAATTTTTGTACTACATTTTATTATCTTCATATTATAAAAACATGGAATATTACCTATATGAAGTGGAGAAACTCGAGGGTCTTTGAAATAAATATCAATATTATAATGTTTCCTCAACCTAATCTGGTAAAGATGAGATCCAATGGGTGATGGGAAGCTAGCTTCAGGAATATCCAAATACTGATCAATATGGCCTCATTAATACTAGAAATGACACGCGATTATTGATAAATAGGATACTAAAGGGAATTTTAGAGATTTAAGTAGTGCCAAAGTGTCCACAGATGATACTAAATATTCTTACATTGACATAGAAAAGTAACTGAATAAAAAGAAAACTAGAATAAAAATATTATACTGAAAACTGTGGATTAATCCTAAATATAAATAGGTTGAGACCACAGTGGAAATAGGGGGATGTTGTAGCAATATATGAAAAATATGATGATGGTAATACTTTTTTTTTGTTTTTGGTAATGATTTATAATTAACTCTGTATCCTTGTTCTCAATCGATCATTTACCTTTTTACTATATTTTTGGATCCATGGATTCAGTTTCCAAATCCATTTCTATGTCATATTTATCTATCATAAATCATGACTTCCACCGAATACTGATCGGTCATAAGCTTAGTGAACTTTTACAGATGGTACCCAAATCTATATTCTCTAACATTTACAAATGATACAATCATTTTATTCAATATAAACATCATGTGAGGGAATTATATTTATACCTAGTTTCATGTTTCAACCATATATCCTATAGGATTAATAGATTCATCACATCCTATAGTTTATTATAATCTAAATACTTCTGGATTGTGTTTTTCACTATTTCTATCTTATCATTACAGTCACTAACATTTATGTTCTCTAGCTTATTGGATTTTTTATTAAACACCATCAATATCCTTTCATGAATGAAAATATTTTTTATCATTACTACTATATAGTAAAATAATTTTTCTTTATAAACTGATTGATGTGTTAAATGGTCCTTTGAATAAATCACCCATATTCAATCCACAATAAATATTGATAACTTACCCATGATACCACTTTTTAGGATCATTTCCATCCATACATATTTCTTTTCATCCCCAACACATAATAATTTCTGTGCATCCATCCTCAAATCCATTAGGTGGTAAAAATATTTTTCATCCACTATTATATGTTTTTCACCATACATTGTTCAATACGATTTGGGATATGAGTTTTCACCCCCCCCCCCACCTCCCTAAACTAAAGACCACACATTGTTTCCAAACCTATAATGATAATCCACTAGATCCAACCGTATAACACCAACATATCTTCTCCAAAATGGGACTCTCCTCCTAACCACTACTGTTTGGACGAATTTAAACACAATACACCATGGATATCCATCTTACAAATGATCCATCATTATCATAATCAAACTAGTTTGGGTAATACACCACCCTACATTACAACTTAGTATAACCATGCCTCTTATACCATTTTTTGGGGAGGAAACATATTATTTCCATGATAATAAGTCAATTACGAGAGAAATATTGTGAGAATCTCTAATGAAAATATAAGGAAAGAAATAATATAAGGAAATAAATTGAGACACAAATTTCTAACTCAAAACAACCCCTCAATTGAAAAGGATTGAAAAAATACAAGGAATATCCAATAATTACACTATAAATTTCAGAGGAGAATATTAAATGATTTAAAAACACAAATTAATGAAAGAAGATAGAAAACCTGTTTTACATTCACTCTTAGATACACCTCCATAATTTCTGTGATAATCATCTTAGGATAGACACATGATATTTTTTAGGAACCTTTAATGAGCTATTGTATAACCAAGAATCCTATTTTTACTTGTAGTCCACTACACCGTGTATCCCATAATGAAAGAACGTCATCTCTCCCATGGAGTTGAAACATTTCTATGACATATGCTTGAGTCACAACCTAATATTTTCTTATTGTGAGTCTCACTTATCTGATCTTCTCATCATCTATATGATAATAGGATTCATATAAATGTACAAAATATATCAATAAATTCCAACTTGGGAAGATATGCCTTGCACACATGAAGATATATCACCCATAATTCATCCAACAAAAGAAGAGGATGTCCAGATTTTAATATTTCAAAATAAAAAATATCTTAAAAATAAAATTATGTGGGATGAACCCTATCATCATACAAATTAATGGAGTACCTACCATTTAGCTAAATAAAATCTTGAAATCTTGTTATTTTTATACTATCAATCAAATATTATTATATGTTTATTCTTTTAAAATGTAAAAAAGTATATATATCAAGAATAATAAAAATAAAATAAAAGAAGACAAATTCCACCCTCCTAGGTTCATAACCATAATAGGTTAATTTTTGATACATTATAATGATGATTTAATAAAAAAAATATACCTACATTCAATTTTTGGTATAATATCTTTTAGCTATTTGTGACTCCCATGAAACTAGAAATTACCTGGGCATATGTATATATTTATTTACCCTATATTTATATATTTATTTACATATATATATGTATATTAATATTTATATAAAATAAAATTTCATATTGATATATATAAATTACAGCTTGAACAAGTTCTCTAGGACAAGGAAAATATTTTTCTACTAATTTTTTTGTGTCAATATTATATAGATATAAAATATAGACCGGTATCATAAGAAACATATAAAAGGATAGGTTAAAATATAGATAAATAAATACACATGTTAGATATAATTTCAAATGGACCGATAAATATACAGATAAGTAGAAAAGATAAAAAAGATGGAAATCATATTATTTATTAACAAATGATACATACTAACGTATATTATAGATAAATGGACTGATATAGAAAATTTTAAAAAGTATAAAACTAAAATAAAAACAAATATGTAATGACATGAACAGAGACAAAAAATCCAAACCTACAGACACACACACATAGATGCACATACATACAAGAAGATAGAAATACAAGATAACACATATATAGGCTTATCATTAACCTTCTATTATAAAATTAAAATTTATATATGAATATTTTATATGGTTAGCTTCAATTCATATCTCACATAGATATTATAATATCACTTTTTTATTTTTTACATTTGGTTTTTAGGTATTTTTATGTATTTAGGGAAAATATAGAAACATGGGTGTGGATTGTAGTACGATAAGATTAAAAAATATATTAAATTTTTAAAATGAATATTAATGAGAGGTGGGTGTATTCCATAGGTGAATCCCAATAATATTAATTGATATGTTACCTAAATTAGTTATACAATGTGTGCAGGGAACATTTTACAGTCACCTCGGGTTATGTAAATAGGTCTCATGTACTACTATGAAAGTTTTTTTTATCAGTGCTTAAAATATCCATTTTGACTTCTTAAAACAAAATGATGGGAAAAGCTTCATCAAAATCCTAAGATCATTATCAATTCTAATAAAGTTGTACATAAATAAAACCCTTATCAGTAATGAAAATAAATCCCAGATATAGGCCACCATTATCTACACTTTTTGGGCACTGATAAATGTTTCATTTACTAGCACTTTTTTAACAATGATAAAATTTAAAAAAAAATTAAATTATTTTTTCATTATTCACAAACCTATTATCAATTCACCCAACCACGCTTTTTTAGAAATATGTTCCCTATGAAACCCCTTGACAGCTACTTGATCTCACCATCCTTTGTCTATATTTTTACTCCCTTTATCAGTGATTTTTATAACCTATTCATCCTTAAATTCACATTGATTAGATCTTTTGATATCCCACCTCATTCTCTTAACGCCTTTAACACTACACCATAAATAATTTTTTAATATTTTATTGTATATACATATATATACATTATTCATTTTTATTTATATATTTAGTCACACAATAATGTTAATTTATATAAATATTTTTAAAATATTTTTTAAACATGTCTATGCATTATGTATTTATATATAATTATTTTACATATTTACATGTATATATGTGTCTATATATTTACATATATATATACACATATTTATATATAATTTTATAAATAGATATATAGGTTTTTATAATATATTTAGAAATATTTATTTTAAATATGTTTATATACTATATTTAATGATAGTGACATATTTATAAAAAAAATTATATATAATGTATTTACAAAATATTAACACGCAAACACTCATATTCACACACACTTAGACATTTATGATTTGAACATACATGAAAAAATATTGACATATATGTATTTATTTACATATATTAGAATATACACAATAATATATATATTTTTATTGACACAAACATATTTATATATGTAAATAGCTTGTATAATTGTGTGTGTGTGTGTTTTAATGAATTTTTATATGGTGAATTAACTGTATAATTGGTTTTGGAAGATGGTTCTCAGAAGAGCCTATCCACAGAGATTGTGTTGGAGATAGTGATTACAACGGGCCCAAGTGGCATTCCCTTGGGAAATCGGTCTTGATTATGTGGTTAAGGGAACTTATTGGTCCCCCTAGAAAAATCTAGGTCTGATCAGTTTTCAAAGATGGGTCTTCTTCCTTATCTTTCTTTGGTGGATCAATTTTAAACTTTTCCTCAATCAAATATGGAACATGAGAAAACACATTAAAGAGGGGTAAAACCTCCCACATAATTATAAACATAGAGGTGATTCTGGATAGATTCAGAATCTGGGAATTCTAAATTATTTTAAGAATGTTTTTCCCTTGGGTCAAAAACCATAGTGGTAAAAATCCCCAGAGTGTATCCTTTTTTAATCTTGAAGCTTCAAATATTAGAATTTTATTGTTATTAAGAATATATATTTTTATATCTTATTACCTTTTAATGATATTAAAATGAGATCTTAGGGTCATAGATCAATTTACCAAAATCTAAGTGTATTATTTATTATGGTTTGGGATATAGGATTTATCCCATTTACAATTAGTATCACCAATACTCATGACTTGGTTCAGATTTTTGTTATTAATTATATCATGTTATATCCTCAAATACTCCTTGATCACACATCAGTTATCAAAAACCTTATAAAAACTGAAAAGGATATGGGATATTCTCACTTCATATATTTTGAAAATTAATTTACGTAGACATTAGATCCACTCTAATTGAAAACATTTATATCTATACTACATATATTGATTTGGAATTGACTGTAAACTATGAGAATTTTACTTCCATATTCATTAATTTTTAGCTGATCAGGCATATCAAGGAGTATTTCTATAAGGATGCTTACTGTTCTTCTCATAACTGGAAAGGTAATAATTCTTCTAGATATGGGAAGAAGAATGGTACACCCAAGTATAGGTTTTATTCTCAACCTGGTGAGGGGAATTTTATTAGTGCTTCTTGAAAGGAAGATTGATTCACTATATAGTCCCTTCTTAGAAGATCCCAAATGAGAATAGGAATGTCCTCTCTTCAACAGTTGTGGAATGGTAAGGTGGTTCTAATACGTAGAAGGAGGTAAATTGGTCTTGTTAATACATAGTGTATGAGGGGTTAGCATCTATTACGAGGGAAATACCTAATATTGAACCCATTATGGTGAAATATTTTGGGGAAGTTGATGTACAATAACTTTATCACCAGTAAATAATACAGGGGAAATTTATTACTTCTAGATCTCATAAAAGAAAAAATGGATCTCGAATCCAAAATGTGATCTATGTCTAGGAATAGAATCTAGAAACTAAATATTTGAAATACCAATGATTATATAAAACCCTATCACCCCACTAAAGTAGATGGAAATATTTTATAGGTAGAATATTATTTCATGAAGACATTGAATTTGGAATTAGTATCTTCCCCTCCTCCCAATTCAATTGTGCTATCCCATAACCTATGTGGGACCATTAAAAAGGTACCACCACTTCCATTCATTATATTACCTTATAGAACTATATTAATTGATAGAGGGATTCAGTTAAACCAATTATTCTTGTTTAACCCCAGACCCCACTAGTAGTGAATATGCTCAGAAGGATCATACCATAGGGTTAGATGAAATGTCACTAACTTGATCTTCTGAACATGATACTCTAATATCTCTAATGTCTGACTAGGGATAAATTCATGGTCACTCGGAAAAGGATAATTGAACTTTATTAGGCTCAGGTAAGGGTGATTGAACTTCTCAAAACTCTCCATTTCCTCCAAACTTGTCTAATTTAATGATATCTATCTCTGACATCATTTGAAAATCTACCATTGAAGAATGTGAGAAGATAAAGAAAATTAATTTAGATAGGAAAATACTTTCGAATGAACTGAAGGGTGAGAGGTCAACAAAATTCCTTGGAAAGAAAATGAAAATATTATTTTAATTACATGTAAAAGTATTTTTAAAATTTTAAAGAGTAATTCTCTCAACATTCATGAAAATATTTACATTTTGATATTTTTATCCATTAATATTGAGTAAATAATTCAGTCATATCTTGTGTTTTATTTTTGCGACCTCTCTTGGAAAAATCGTATTTGGATCAATACCAATAATGGGTCATATATATGATCCTCAATTAGTGAAAAGAATCTTTGTCTGAGGATTAAGATGTGGAGGTGTGGTTGATGTAGTTGTCAAGGCCATCTTAACACCCGAGACTTTTATTTTATATAAATAATCAAAGGAATCTTTTTCTACACAACACTTTCTTGGCTTTCTTTACACGAAATCACGACCTTCCTCGATAGCTTGCGTCGTACGCAATACCGAGTTTCACTAAACAACGATATGCTATTAAAATATTATTAAAACTAGCCGTTATGAATAGTAATAACCACTTTTTAAAATTTTATAAATTTTATTTTTCAAAATGGACTTCATTTTTGGATTCGGAATATCGAAATTAGCCTAGGGTGAAATTTTGGTATTTTTCTGAAAACATTCAATTTTTGATGAATAGTGAAACCACTAAGTGGTAGTTAAAAAACTGAATTTTTTCATAAAACTTAATTTTACCGCTTCTGTGAGTGGAATTTCAAAAATCCGAGAGACACGGTTGATGTCAGTAAGTAAAATGTGGTTCAATGAGATGAAAATAATTTTTTGGTGAATAGTAACTTTTTACTTTTTTTACCACGGTAAAAAGTAAATAGGGTAATTAAGGGTAATGATGATATTATTATTACCCTAACACATGTTCTAATTCTATTGGATAAGTGTAATTCGACCAAAAACAAACTTAGGAATAAAATATGACCATTTAGGCCTGCTTGGATTAGATTAGGACATTTATTATTAATTTATTTAAAGAATGGTTAAAATAGTTAAAATCAAAGTTTAATAAGTAAATAATATTTAATATGGGGATATACATAAGATAAATTCGAATATAAATATTCATTAGAAAGATAAAAGGAGTTCCTACATAATGGTATTTTATTTGTAATTTTTAGACATTAAATAATTTAATTTATTTATGACACAATGATGATGCAGTAATTATCTTATTAATGAAATATTGACATAATTGATGTTATAAACACCAAAATAAATGTAATTTGAGACTTTTTATGAATCCCACTAATTTTATAGGTTAATATGACATGTTAGTATTTATTTAATTAACTTGGTTCGAACTAATAATTCTGTTAAGATTTTCACAAAAATCAACTACTAAATAGTGTCAAAATTGACATAAAATAGTTTTTAAAACAAATATTATATTGGTAATTGTTATTTTATTCCTAAAAATCTAAGGTTCGGCCAAATGACTTAGATAAGGTTATATATATTAATAATAAACAACTTTGGGTTCGTTTGGCTTCTTATAGTATGTTTATTAACCTTATAGTATAAGAACACAAGAAGACATGGTAAAAGTAAAATTATTTAACTTAATGTTAAATCTAAATGATAAGGTTAAAATAGGAACCTAAACTTGTATAAATTCTATTGGATCAGAGTATTTCGACCCATACCCACCTTAGCTTCGAAATATATCACTTTGGAGATATTTAAAACCAAAATTGACTTTATAATAAAATAATAGTTTTAGTTATTCCAAAGGTGCCCCTCTCATCCCTTATAAAAGGACACCTCCTCTCCCTCTTCCTCACACCACTTGGAGCCTTCAAGCTCGGCCAACCCCTGACACTTTCTCCTCTACACTTCCCTAGAGACATCCTAGAGGTTCTTGTCTTCTTCAAAGACCAATCTTAGTTCCCTAAAAGAAGGTCTCAAAGAAGCACTTCAAAGAAGAGGTAATGTCCATTACCGATTCTTTCATCTTTATTTCTTCTTCCACTTCTTATTCTTTAGTTGTTTCATTATGAATTAATAAAATCAGTATCACTCATATACTGATATGTTATTATAAGTATGAAACAACCCTACTTCACCATCTATCCATCCTATGGAAAAAGAAATCACCGTGCGTGCGTACGTACGGAATACCGTCTCCACGCTGTGGTGTAATCTATTTTCCACCACCACCTTACTTGGATGGGTATAATGGTGTAAATAATGACCATATATGACTATTATAAAGTGATATTGATTCTGAAATAGTATACATATACTCCAATACAATTCCAAGATCATAGCAATGATATCATCACTCGTGCGTACGTACAGAATACCGTCTCCACGATGTGATGCGACTCGTTCTACATGATCTTCATTTCATAATGATTATATAACTGAATTTAATGAATGAATATGATATATATTACACTAATACCATTCTGTAAATGAGGTATCTATAACCTAAAGAGAAGAATAAGAATTTATTTGACAAAACACGCATAAGAACAAAAAGTTATAAACCCCCAAATAACAAGTAGAAATGAAATATTACTACTAAGATGATAATAATATTACCATATACGATATCATAAAAATAAGTATGATTCTATAATAAGTCAATAACATTATTTAAATCATTATACAGGAGGTTCGGACACTTACAAAGCAAGTCGGACCTGTAAGGGAAATATCACAATCTCATTTTTATCCGAGATTGTTTATACTTTAGTATATACTGGGGTGTATTTTATCATCCACATCCATGCTTCCTCAATATGTAATATTATTTCCATTGACCTACAATTGTTTAAATCTTATTTTACCCTTCGGTGAGTATTTATTAAAAGATATGAAAGGAATCTTTTGTCGTTTTTCGTACGAGGTACTTTTTGACTTTTCCGAAAAAAGTACGAGAAGAATGTTTTTTTAACTTATACGGCATGAATGGATTTTTAAAACATTATTTCCAAGAATCTTCCTTTACAAGTTTTCAAGTTTATTTTTAATCAAATTCTTTTAATTTATAATTGTACGACATGTTAAGAAAGGAAAAGTGTTTTTGAAGTAGAAAGGATATTTTCCTCAAGAATGGAGTTCAAATGTTTTATCAAAATTATTTTCCATCTAAGATAATAAAGGGTTCTATTTCTATCCCTATTATTACATTGATTTGACTATGTTGTAATGGAATTATAGTTTTATGAAACCCTTTATCTTATATGAATTGTTTTATGATGTCACGATGTTTAAGATTCCCATTTTTATTACATGGGTTATGATATGATGTATGGTTTATGATTTTGTGGAACACATAAGAATGGTATCATTAAGAGATGGATGGGACCTATATCTCCCTCCAATGCATTGGGTAAAGATTTTATATCTCATGAGATAGACATGGCTGGAACGGTAGGTTATACCGGTTCAGTGAAACAGGACTGAAACGAGGGTGACTCGGTTCAGAAAGCGACTTTGTCCACTAACATAGTCTTGGCAATGAGTCTTGACTAACAAGAAATGATTCTCTATGATTATGTGTGTATGCCACAAAGTTTAATGTTTTAAGTTATGATTATTGTGATTACATTTCACTACCATGATTTATCCCATGTTATGAAATTATGATCTCTTTTCCAGGTTAAGATTTCTAAAAGTTATGTGCTTATGTATATGATGTGATTGATATTTATTTTGTTTACCCTTACTGAGCATTTGAGCTCACCCTTTTGTATGTTTTCTTTCCCCAGGTCAGGAAGAAGGTTATTAAGTAAGATATTCCAAAAGGGACTATAGATATGATGAAATAAATGGGAGACAGTGTAGACGCTTTATGAACCAGTTGTTTATGTCTCCCAGTTTCTAAAGACACTATACCTATACGGTCCTTTCGTGGTTTTGTTATATGTTGTAATAAGTATGCTTCAATTTTTAAGTATTAACAATGTATGTAAAGTATGGGTCGTTATAGTTGGTATCAGAGGAAAGGTATAGTCAACCTTTGGAAACTAGGATGTGAAAGCCTTAGTAAGAACCCTAAGGATAAGTCTAAGCATAGAACACAATCTTAGTGTTTTAGAAATGGCCATGAATAACCTAGGATAAGACCTTAAGTGTGAAATTTTATTCTTGATTATGTGGTTTTCCTATTATAATTAGTGTTTCTCACACTATTCTTCTTGGTTTTAGTCAATGTCTAGAACCCGAAGGAACCGTGTTAATGTGTAATACGACGGGAAATGCAATGATTGTCCCCCTGAGCAACCAAACGTTATGGGACCTAGAATGCAAAATCTTGTAGCCATGCTTACACAACTTTCTCAAGCTATGAATCATGCAGGACTTCCAAACGAGCAAAGGAAGGAGCAACATTCTGTTGAATCCTTCATGAGGCAGCGTCCACCTTCTTTCAGCGGTTCTACAAATCCATTATTTGCTGAACAATGGATTAGTACTATTGAAAAGATATTTTCAGTTCTTCAATGTTCTGAACATGATAAAGTCATCCTAGCAGTGTATCGTTTGGAAGGAGATGCTGATCAATGGTGGAATCTTATTAAGAATATGAGAAAAAGGGATGAAATTGAGTCCATGGAATGGGACGAGTTCAAGAACTTATTTTTCAATAATTACTTCCGGCGTATTCTCCAAACAAAGATGGAGAAAGAGTTTCTTGAACTAAAGCAAAAGGATGATGAATCTGTTGGTACCTATGAACCAAATTTTACAAGATTTGCAAGGTACGCTTCTGGTATTATTATCCAACCTGAGAGTAAGATCGATCGATTCTTTAGTGTCTTAAAACCAAGTCTTCGATGGGCGTTAGCCATAAGGGACTTCAATAGCTATGAGCAAATCGTTCGATGTGCTCTCAAAGTCGAGATAGAGATTGGAGTAACCCATCAGTCATATGGGTTTGATAAGAAGAGGAAAATGGAATTCAAAGGAAAATCTAAAGAGCACACTGAAAGGAAGATGAGCTTTCCCTTATTCTCAAAGTGTGGAAAGAAACATGGAGGGAGTTGTCTTAAAGGGAAAAGTAAATTTTTCAAATGTGGAAAGGAAGGTCATCGAGCATTTGAATGTTGCGATGATGGGAAGAAGATGTCTAATGATGCAAACAAAGGAAGTGATACACAGAATGAACCTACTACACTTCAATGTTTCAAGTGCAAGGAGATGGGGCATTATTCCAATAAATGCCCTAATCCAAGGGTTGATGATGATGGTCTACGTCAACAAACTCTCAAGGATAAAGACAAAGGAAAGTCACATGAAATTTCTATCAGCGATGTGGAGTACGATAACGATGTGGTAAAAGGTACACTTACCATCCACTCTAAAGTAGGAAATGTTTTATTTGATTCTGGATCCACCCACTCTTTTATTTCTGAATAATTTTCTAAGGGTATCACCGTATTGCCTAAACAATTAGGTGTTGAATTAGCTGTGACAACACCTAATGGCACAACAGTCGCATCAAAAGTTTATAATTCTTATCCGATCAATGTTTGTGGGAAAGTGCTTCTTGCAAATCTTGTGATCCTTCCTATAGTGGAATTTGATGTGATTCTTGGCATGGATTGGCTTTCTTTATATAGAGCTCATATCAATTGCCAAAGAAGGGAAGTCACATTTCATATTCCAGATCAATCTATGATCGTCTATCAATGCAAGGTTGAACATAACCTTCCAGTGGAAATTTCTTCTATCTTATGGGTCTTGATTCCACTAAATGAAGGTTATTTATCTCAAATGGTTGGTGAGAAACTCACGATTAAGAATATGCCCATTGTACGGGAGTTTGATGATGTCTTTCCGGAGGAATTACCGGGACTTCCACCAAATCGTGAAGTTGAGTTCTCAATAGAACTCGTACCGGGTGCTTTTCCTATTTCAAAGACACCTTATAGAGTGGCCCCAATTGAGTTGCAGGAATTGAAGAAGCAACTCCAAGAGAATCTTGATAAAGGATTTGTACACCCTAGTGCATCACCTTGGGGAGCACCTGTTCTATTTGTTAAGAAGAAAGATGGATCAATGAGACTCTGCATTGATTATCGAGAACTTAACAAGATCACTATCAAGAAAAAATATCCTCTCCCGCGCATTGATGGCCTATTTGACCAACTACGCAGAGCTCAATACTTTTCCAAGACTGATCTTCGTTCAGGGTATCATCAATTAAGGGTCAAAAGCAAGGATATACCAAAGATGGCTTTCTGTACAAGGTATGGACACTATAAATTTATAGTGATGCCATTTGGTCTTACTAATTCCCTTGTTATCTTCATGGATCTGATGAATAGAGTCTTTAGAGACTATCTTGATCAATTTGTGGTAGTCTTTATAGACGATATTCTTGTCGATTCAAAGAGTAAGGAAGAACATGAAGATCAATTGAGAATTATATTGAAGACCCCGAGAAAGGAGAAGCTTTATGCAAAATTTACCAAGTGTGAATTTTGGCTTCAAAAAGTTGCATTTTTGGGTCACATAATCTCAAAAGAGGGGATATCTGTGGATCCAGCAAAAACAGAGGTTATCGAAAGATGGTCGAGACCAACAACAGTAACTGAGATCCGAAGTTTTCTTGGTTTAGCTGGATATTATCAATGTTTTGTGAAATATTTTTCACGGTTATCTAATCCACTCACCAAGTTGACTCGGAAAGGAGTTAAGTTTGTCTGGATGGAAGAATGTGAAGAGAATTTCAAGGAGTTGAAAAGAAGGTTATCCAGTGCACCTGTGCTCACACTGCCTTGTAGTGGAGAAAGGTTTGTGATCTATAGTGATGCATCCAAGAAGGGATTAGGGTGTGTTATTATGAAAAATGATATGGTGATGGCTTATGCATCAAGACAGTTGAAAATCCATGAGCAAAATTACCCAACACATGATTTGGAGTTAGCTGCGGTAATCTTTGCATTAAAGATTTAGAGGCATTACCTTTATGGTGAAAGGCGTGATATTTATACTGATCATAAAAGTTTAAAGTATATTTTCACACAAAAGGAGCTGAATATGCGTCAAAGAAGATGGTTGGAGCTGATTAAGGATTACGACTGCTCAATCCATTACCACCCTGGGAAAGCAAACAAGGTGGCAGATGCATTAAGTCGACAAGACCATGCTAGTTTATCCATGATGAGGATCACAAAAGATCCAATATTTATGGATTTACAAAGGATGGATCTTGGAATTATAATGGAAGGGCAAAAATCTTATCTTTATCAAATGAATGTTCAACCATCTATACATGTGAAGATTAAAGAGGCACAGAAAGAAGATGTCGAGTTACAAAAGAAGGTGAGAAATGTTCCTGAGTTCAACCTTGATTGTGATGGGATAATAAAGTTCAGGAATCGGTTTTGTGTTCCTCCCATCCCCAAATTAAAGAAGGAGCTACTGGATGAGGCTCATAGTTCTTCATTCTCTATTCGTCCTGGAAGCACGAAGATGTATAGGGACCTAAAAGAGTACTTCTGGTGGGATGGCATGAAAAGAGTGGTTGCTGAATATGTCTCTCGATGCTTGGTTTGTCAACAAGATAAAGCTGAGAGACAGAAGTCTAAGGGGATGTTACAACCGTTACCCATACCCGAATGGAAATGGGAAAACATTACTATGGACTTTGTCACAGGACTTCCTAAAACATCCAAAGGCAATAATGCTATCTGGGTCATAGTTGATCGTCTTACAAAGTCTGCACACTTCATTGCTATTAGAGAGGATTTCTCTCTGGATCAGCTTGCCAGGATATATGTAAAGGAAGTGTTAAGATTGCATGGAGTACCACTTTCTATTATATCTAATCGGGATCCGAGATTTACCTCGATGTTCTGGCGAAGTCTTCAGTATACTCTGGATACAGATTTGAGTTTCAGCACTGCTTATCATCCTCAGACAGACGGTCAGTCTAAAATAACAATTCAAACCCTAGAAGATATGTTGAGAGCTTGCTCTATGGATTTCAAAGGAGGTTGGGATCAACACCTACCTTCGGTGGAATTTTCTTATAATAATAGCTTTCACTCCAGTATTCATATGGCTCCTTATGAAGCTCTCTATGGAAAGAAATACAGGAATCCAACTTTCTGGGATGAAGTTGGGGAAAGAAAGATATTAGGACCTGATCTCGTTGATGAAATGGCAGAAAAGGTCAGATCTATTCAACAACACATAAGAGAAGCTCAGAGTCGACAGAAAAGTTATGCCGGCAGCCGAAGAAAAGACCTAGAGTTTGAAGTGGGTGATAAAGTGTTCTTACAGATATCTCCCTGGAAGGGAGTCATGAGATTTGGAAATAAGGGGAAGTTAAGCCCTAGATATATTGGTCCTTTCAAAATATTGGATCGTGTAGGGAAGGTAGCTTACCGATTGGAGCTTCCACCGAATCTCTCTCAAGTTCACGATGTGTTCCATGTATCTCTTCTGAGAAAGTACATACATGATCCTTCACATGTACTCATCTCAGAAGTTGTACCACTAGAGCAAGATCTTTCTTATGAAGAACAACCGATAGAGATTCTGGATCGTAGCGAAAAAGTCCTACGAAACAAGACCACTTGATTGGTGAAGATTTTATGGAGGAACCACCAATTAGAAGAAGCTACATGGGAACTTGAGGATATGATGAGGGAGAGGTATCCTCATCTGTTTGTTACAAAGTGACGAATTTCGAGGGCGAAATTCATTTTAAGGGGGGTAGAATGTAACACCCGAGACTTTTATGTTATATAAATCATCATAGGAATATTTTTCTACACAACACTTTCTTGGCTTGCTTTACACGAAATCGCGACCTTCCTCGATAGCTTGCGTCGTATGCAATACTGAGTTTCACTAAACAGCGATATGCTATTAAAATATTATTAAAACTAGCCGTTATGAATAGTAATAACCACTTTTTGAAATTTTATAAATTTTATTTTTCAAAATGGACTTCATTTTTGGATTCGGAATATCGAAATTAGCCTAGGGTGAAATTATGGTATTTTTCTGAAAACTTTCAATTTTTGATGAATAGTGAAACCACTAAGTGGTAGTTAAAAAACTGAATTTTTTCATAAAACATAACTTTACCGCTTCTGTGAGTGGAATTTCAAAAATCTGAGAGACACGGTTGATGTCAGTAAGTAAAATGTGGTTCAATGAAATGAAAATAATTTTTTGGTGAAGAGTAACGTTTTACTTTTTTTACCACGGTAAAAAGTAAATAGGGTAATTAATGGTAAAGATGATATTATTATTACCCTAACACATGTCCTAATTATATTAGATAATTGTAATTCGAACAAAAACAAACTTAGGAATAAAATATGACCATTTAGGCCCACTTGGATTAGATTAGGACATTTATTATTAATTTATTTAAAGAAGGGTTAAAATAGTTAAAATCAAAGTTTAATAAGTAAATAATTTTTAATATGGGGTTATACATAAGATAAATTCGACTATAAATATTCATTAGAAAGATAAAAAGATTTCCTACATAATGGTATTTTATTTTTAGATTTTAGACACTAAATAATTTAATTTATTTATGACACAATGATGATGCAGTAATTATCTTATTAATGAAATATTGACATAATTGATGTTATAAACACCAAACTAAATGTAATTTGAGACTTTTTATGAATCCCACTAATTTTATAGGTTAATATGACATGTTAGTATTTATTTAATTAACTTGGTTAGAACTAATAATTCTGTTATGAGTTTCACAAAAATCAATTACTAAATAGTGTCAAAATTGACATAAAATAGTTTTTAAAACAAATATTATATTGGTAATTGTTATTTTATTCTTCAAAATCTAAGGTTCGGAAAAATTACTTAGATAAGGTTATATATATTAATAATAAACAACTTTGGGTCAGTTTGGCTGCTTATAGTAAGTTTATTAACCTTATAGTATAAGAACACAAGAAAACATGGTAAAAGTAAAATTATTTAACTTAATGTTAAATCTAAATGATAAGGTTAAAATAGGAACCTAAACTTGTCTAAATTCTATTGGATGAGAGTAATTCGACCCATACCCACCTTAGATTCTAAATATATCAATTTGGAGCTATTTAAAACCGAACTTGACTTTATAATAAAATAATAGTTTTAGTTATTCCAAAGGTGCCCCTCTCCTCCCTTATAAAAGGACACCTCCTCCCCCTCTTCCTCACACCACTTGGAGCCTTCAAGATCGGCCAAACCCTACCACTTTCTCCTCTCCACTTCCCTAGAGACATCCTATAGGTTCTGGTCTTCTTCAAATACCAATTTTAGTGCACTAAAAGAAGGTCTCAAAGAAGTACTTCAAAGAAGAGGTAATGTCCGTTACCGATTCTTTCATCTTTATTTCTTCTTCCACTTCTTCTTCTTTAGTTGTTTCATTATGAAGTAATAACATCAGTATCACTCATATAATTATATGTTATTATAAGTATGAAACAACCCTATTTCACCATCTATCCATCCTATGGAAAAACAAATCATTGTGCGTGCGTACGTACGGAATACCGTCTCCACGCCGTGGTGTAATCTATTTTCCACCACCACCTTACTTGGATGGGTATAATGGTGTAAATAATGACCATATATGACTATTATAAAGTGATATTGATTATGAAATAGTATACATATACTCCAATAAAATTCCACGATCATAGGAACGATATCATCACTCGTGCGTACGTACGGAATACCGTCTCCACGATGTGATGCGACTCGTTCTACATGATCTTCATTTCATAATGATTATATAAATGAATTGAATGAATTAATATGATATATATTACACTAATACAATTATGGAAATGAGGTATCTATAACCTAAAGAGAAGAATAAGAATTTATTCGACAAAACACGCATAAGAACAAAAAGTTATAAACACCCAAATAACAAGTAGCAAAGAAATATTACTACTAAGAAGCTAATAATATGACCATATATGATATCATAAAAATAAGTATGATTCTGTAATAAGTCAATAACATTATTTAAATCATTATACAGGAGGTTCTGACACTTACAAAGCAAGTCGTACCTAAGGTAAGGGAAATATCACAATCTCATTTTTATCCGAGATTGTTTATACTTTAGTATTTACTGGGGTGTATTTTATCATCCACATCCATGCTTCCTCAATATGTAATATTATTTCCATTCACCTACAATTGTTTAAATCCTATTTTACCCTTCGGTGAGTATTTAGTAAAAGATATGAAAGGAATCTTTTGTCATTTTTCGTACGAGGTACTTTTTGACTTTTCTGACGAAAGTACGAGAAGAATTTTTTTTTTAACTTATACGGCATGAATGGATTTTTAAAACATTATTTCCAAGAAACTTCCTTTACAAGTTTTCATGTTTATTTTTAATCAAATTCTTTTAATTTTGAATTTTACGACATGTTAAGAAAGGAAAAGTGTTTTTTAAGCAGAAAGGATATTTTCCTCAAGAATGGAGTTCAAATGTTTTATCAACATTATTTTCCATCTAAGATAATAAAGGGTTCTGTCTCTATCCCTATTATTACTCTTATTTGAATATGTTGTAGTTGAATTATATTTTTATGAATCCCTTTATCTTATATGAATTTTTTTATGATGTCACGATGTTTAAGATTCCCATTTTTGTTACATGGGTTATGCTATGATGTATGGTTTATGATTTTGTGGCACACATAAGAATGGTATCATTATGAGATGGGTGGGACCTATATCTCCCTCCAATGAATTGGGTAAAGATTTTATATCTCATGAGATATACATGGCTGAACGGTAGGTTATACAGGTTCAGTGAAACAGGACTGAAACGAGGGTGACTCGGTTCAGAAAGGGACTTTGTCCACTAAGATAGTCTTGGAAATGAGTCTTGACTAACAAGAAATGATTCTCTATGATTATGTGTGTATACCACAAAGTTTCATGTTTTAAGTTATGATTATTGTGAATACATTTCACTGCCATGATTTATCCCATGTTATGAAATTATGATCTCTTTTGCGGGTTAAGATTTCCAAAAGTTATGTTCTTATGTATATGATGTGATTGATATTTCTTTTGTTTACCCTTACTGAGCATTTGAGCTCACCCTTTTGTATGTTTTCTTTCCCCAGGTCAGGAAGAAGGTTATTAAGTAAGATATTCAAAAAGGGACAATAGATATGATGAAATAAATGGGAGACAGTGTAGACGCTTTATGAACCAGTTGTTTATGTTTCCCAGTTTCTAAAGACACTATACCTATACGGTCCTTTCGTGGTTTTGTTATATGTAGTAATAAGTATGCTTCAATTTTGAATTATTAACAATTTATGTAAATTATGGGTCGTTATAGCCGTGGTGGGCCAAAAAAAATTAGTATTGTTATTATGTATTTCTTGATGAGGGATGTTCCCTTATTATATGTCCTTATCATTACATTCCTATTTTTTTTATTACTTTTTAACAATCATCATGGGCCCATGGGTCACATCTTGACCTATTTGATAAATTGGATAATTCTTTATGTTAAATAAAATGATTAATAAATATTTATTTCCATAAGGATTAGATATTTGAAAATAAGTTTTTATGTATATATGTTTAAATATTTGTTAATACAATTGATTTATTATATTCAAATATATAAAAATATGTATGTATATAATTATAAAAAAAATATAATAAAAAATATAATAAAATTTAAACACTATAATATCCACAGGAGATTAATCCATGATAATGAATTCATTATCCCCTGAAAAAAATGTAAGAAGACCCCTGAAATGAAAACGAAATTTTGTTGATTATTAAAAAACATGACATCCTTATAAAAAACTCAGCATGGATGACTTGAATTTAATTTTTAACATTGAAATATCTCTATCGTGGGTTTCATATATAATCATTTTGTATATATTTTTTCAAGTTCAATTAAATATGTGGTAGAGCCTAAATAGACACTCAAATCAAATGTAATGGTCGTTTAAAGTTCATGTCATGTTTTATACATATATTGAATTTTTAATTAATTTATTGATTTTTTATGTCGTACAATTTATATTAAATTACTATTAAAAAATAATAATTAAGAAATTACTTATTAATATTAATTTTAAATTATTTTATATAATTTTCATCAAATATCATATATATTAAGTGTAAATTCAAATATAGTCTTATATAAATCATATTTAATAAAAAATAATATATTTTTAACAATATAAATATATTGATATATTAATATATGATTTATAATGTTATATAAATTTTTTATTAAATTTTTATTTTATCTATACAATAATAACACTAATAAAATTCACACTTTAGCTGTGTTAAAAAAATAAATGGACAAGGGTTCCCTTTAACAATAACAAAAAAGAACTAAAAATGACAAATTTTAACAACACTTTTTAGTTGTGATTAAACTGAAATTTTTATATGATTTTACCTAGTACTAATAATGGATCCTACTTTATCATAATTTTTTATAGTTCTAAAAAAGGTTCACTCTATGTATTCCAAAATTTGTAGTATTAATGGCCACATATTTATCTAAGTCAATGAGTTATTCTACTTCTCCCTTTTGGATCCTAAATGATTGTATTTGGGGTGATATTATACTATATTTACAATATAATAATCCATATATAATAGTAAAACATTAATCAATGGTTTAGATGACATAATATTCTAATCAATGAATTAATCATCTTTCGGAGGAGACACTATTTTGATATCACTACGTATTTTGGAATAATATTTAGTATTGAATGGAGAATTTATTGCTCATTATATTCATATGTTTCATTAATGGACCTCTCTACTTGTGTTAGAAATACATGAACCATTATTGATGTTTATATATAGAATCACTATTTGATCCTCACCTCACCTGAAATAGTGTGTCATAACACTAAATATATAGGGGTACATTGGCTATGTGCTTGAGTGTCACAAGCAGTATTTGAATGGATTCATTTTTGAAGGAGTTGATGTAAATTACATTGATATCATTAACACACTTAACTAAATAAAGTAGGAAATATATATGTTGGATTCTACCTTTGGATGGTATGTATGTAAGCGTTTTCATTATGACTCCCCTCAAGTTGTGATATGAGAGAAATTTGTTTTTTCTCACATTTTTGGACTACGAAATGGAAAACAATAAGTGCTTGTTTTAGAATATGTATTTGGATTATTTTCATTGGTTTTAAATTTTTGTACTGACTATGGTATTTGGATATAAGGTTTTTAGTTCCCTCTTTACCTTAAAGTGGATTCTTCATCCTAAAAAATTTGTATTGTTAACCTCCTTACATACCTTGGTCTTTTTTATGTGACACATTATCAAACCTAATAAATTAAAGCATTACAACTATATTTTTCTATAGAATATTTTCTAACTAAATAAAACTAAAGTGTTAATTTATGTTAATATTAGAGATAAAAAATATGATAAAAAATGAAAAATATTGTAAACGCCTATGTTATCTAAAATTTGTGGGGATATAATCATTGAATAGTATGGATCAAATATTAATATTTTTTCTTCATATTGCTGGAACACTATTATATTTTCACATTGAAAAATCATATATGAATGTATATATAATATTCTAAACACATTAACGGAAGATCCTTTCAATTCCCACACCCTTATATCAATCACGAATCTTATATTAATATATAATCCATAATTCTTTTTTATTCTTAATAATTTATTCATTATCTAGTTTACACCCATTAATAGTTGGTCCATACCTTCTTGAAAATTTATCTCTCTTCTCACAAGGTATTTTTTATTATTATTATTTTGATTAAAGTGATATAGAAGTAATGCATTGCAAGACTACAGATATATCCTCAACAGTTTTGAAACCACCATAAAACAAGAATATGATGATTAATTTGAAAGGACAGAAGCATGAGAATGGTGTGAGCCTCTCAAACCTACTTCTTAGTCATTAGATTTTTTTGAGATGTTTCCATGTCAACAACACTTACCTCATTAGTTTTCGAGCATGGATTCCTTTCCATTAACTTAAATAAATACATGAAATCGATTGTATTTCTCCTCTCTATATCAAATATTCATTTAACTATTTTTTAATTTTAATATTTAAGAAGAAAATAAATAATTAACTCTATATATTAATAATTTTCAAAAAAATATAATTATCATATAATATAAGATTCTCACCAAAAAAATTGTTGGTGACGCTTTAATACATTCCCAACTCACACGTCCAGGCATTCTCACCCCCCTACTAGTGCAATCAGTCTATAAAACTACTAAATATCATGTGATAAATTACAATATCCATTATCAGTGCTATATAAAAGAGTTTTGAAGGGGTGACTTTATAAAATCTAGATAAATGAATTGATAAAACATACCATGATCAGCACTAAAAAGTGCTGATAAAAGTTCCCATTTTCCATCATAAATAATGGGCACCTTTCTTAGTACATCTTTATTTTATATAAAGGGTGACCATTATTAGTGAAAAAATAACACTAATAAATGGTATATTTCCTAAAACATATAATGAAAAATTAAATATTAATATCTAATTATATTAATATTGATATAAATATAATATAATTATTTAAACGTGATATTAATTTTTTATGTATTTCAATTGATATTAAATGACTAGTACTCAATCATAAGTTTCCAATTATGAATTAATATTAATTTCCAATATATATATTGAAAATTTGAATATAAATAAATTGGAAATTAATTTTAATTCATAATTGGAAACTTATGATTGAGTACTAGTCATTTAATATTAATTGAAATACATAAAAAATTTATAAATTAATGAATGATCCAAGATAATTATAAAATATTACGTGAACATTAAACAACTATAAATTTTGATATGGGTGTCTATTTGGGATCTACCACATATCAAATCAAATCCTATTAAATGATCTATGACTAGGTGATAAAGAGGGATCCTATCGATATACTTCGATGTCAAATAAATGCTCAGATGGACTCCAAAAATATGTTTTTTCAGGGAAGCTTAATTTTTAGACATTTTATTAAATTTCAATCATTTTTAATGGGGTATTATTGTCTTTTTTCAGTAGAGACTAAATTTATTCTCAGATCACACACTCATATTTATATTATAGGGTTGTATTTTTTTGATTTTTATATTATATTTCTATTTATTATTATATATATACATATTTTCATATATTTACATATAATAAATCAATAATATAAATATATATTTAATAATATTTACATAAAATGTATTTTTAAATATATAATCTATATGTAAATCACTATTAATTATTCACTATATTTAAAAAAAATATTTAACTTATAATATGAATTAATATATATTATGAATTTTAACAGCTAGATAGAATGAGTACATGCCAATACAAGAGAAATAAGAATGTTTGGAAAGACAAAAATCCAAAAAAACTCCAAAAATAGTCCACGAATCCAGATAGTAAGAAATACAATTTCCTTCTTAGAAAGTGAAAAAATAGAGTAGGAAGATAAATGATAAAGTTGGGATCTGATAATTTCAACCACTATGAAAAAGGATAAAATTCGATCTCCAGTAAGCATAATATGTTATTCAAAATCAAGTAGTCAGACTCCATAATGATAGTACCCCACCCTTTCTATATAGAGAACTTAATCCCAAACTAAATATATTGAGTATCGGCCACCATAGGACTCTAATTGGAATAAAAGGACCACTGACTAGTAACATAAATAGATCCATAAGAATCATGAACAATCAAACCACTACCCACCACCCTAAGATTATTTAAATACATATGGAAGTTGAATTTCAAGACATACATAGGATGGGGAATCCAATGATATTCCCTTTCAGACTCTAATATAGGAACCTCATAATCAATATATTAATTCCAAGTTCCAAACCAAAAATTAGTAGAGTCAGTCTAGGAGGAATTATATTTATAGACCTAATTAAAATAATTATCATTTCACAAAAACCAAATCTTCCATTCCAAAATTCACAAACTACACACTATCTTCAAAGGGGGAGAAGATTCCCTATCTATCAAGGATATTTGGATGGTCAATGTTATATTCTAGAAACTCTATAGAATTAACATTCTAGGTTTTCTAGAAATCCCTCACCCCAAAACAAGAAATAATGGAATGATAAGGGGTTTCCAATATTTATTGGAAAATCATACAAAAATAATCATCCATATAGTGGTTGGTGAAAAGTAAATCCTTAGAGGTTATAATTTTCATACACACCTTCGACTAGAAGAATCAAGCTTTGTGAGGGATTATGAGCTTCCATGGATTCCCACATCAATGGGAAGGCCGATGGATGGAGGTATCAAATTCGATAAAATAACTTAATTTAATATAGTTTCCCCCATATGATTCCTTACTCCAACATAGTTTATCCGGGAAGGATCCACCACCACAATGAATACTCATAATGGAGTCTTAATTCCTCTTGTTGAACTAGGAAAACATTTACTCTATGCACTAGTTTATCCCATCCTAATCAAATAAATCCCTCTATATAAAAGTTTTCATCCCAACCATGTATGAAGATATATCTACAAATCTATAAATTCTCAGAATCCATGAATCATTATATTTTTTAATTATGGATACATTGACAATATTCTAATACAAACCCTCTTCTAGAAGCTCATGGGAAGCCCAAATACTTATCCACACAAAACATGTAAGGGTCCCTGGATGAGCTCTATAAAAGTCTGAATGACGGAAGTGTATATCATGTACCATAGAGCTCAAAGGGGGTATAGATTATTGATAACCCTCTATCCTTTTTTTAATAAGAAAGGAAATTTTTATACAACCAACAACCCAAAATCCCATCACCCCATAATCTTTAGGATGACAACGCTTATACTAAGAAATCCAATATTTTTTATTCTTTTCATTATAAAGGCCCCTAATTTTTTTTGAAAGGATTGAGTTAATTTGATTGACAATATGTCCTAGTGGAATGGAAAGAGAAATAATAGAATATGGAATGGTTTTGGCTTCCACTTTGATTAGAACCTCATTTCTTTCCTTTGAGATTTTTTACAAGGTCATCCCTATATTTTCATAGCCATCCTATATAGAATATTAGAGAAAATAAATTTCTTTTAATGATTAACAATAATAGGAAGACCAGGTATTTTTAGTTCTTATCCACCACCTTAATACCATAAGCATCACATATGGCCTCTCTTTTACTCAATTGAACACTAAAGCTAACGGAAACAATAGATTTGTAAATATTAACTGATTATCCCAAGGCCTCCTAAAAATAGTGAATAAGGAATTTAATTGTGTAGTATTCTTCCGTTTTATCCATTAAAATTAGTGTAAATCATATGTAAAAAAAATGAGAAATGGAAGGTCCCCACATGGAAAATTTTCCCCTTAAGTTGAGTTATTTCAAGTTTCATCTAAAATGAGATTTGAAAAAATATCATAAACAATAATAAATAGGAAGGGTGAGAGATGGTATATTTGGTAAATACCCCTGGTGGGAGAACAATCATGAGAAATACCACCATTATTCAAGATATAAAATAAAATATTTGAAATACATAACATGATTATGATAATATTCTTTTAACTGAAACCCATCTTACTCATAACTATATGAATGAATGACCAATAAACCATATTGTAGGCCTTAGTCATGTGCCATTTACACACCACAAAAAGCCATTTCCCTATTGATATCATTTTAGTGGATTAAAAAACATCATGGAGAACAATATCATTAAAAGAACATTCACTTTGTAAAAAATCACTATAGTTTTCTAAAATAAATTTTGGAAGCCATCTATGGAGGCGGTTTACTTGAAATTTTGGAAAACATTTTTAGTCCAAAACACATAAATTGAAGGATCTGTGATTTGAGGTTAAGGATGGAATTTTAACCTTAAGGATAAGATTTACCAGGTCTTCATGGAATATACTATTTTTAAAATTTCCATTCCACATATTTTTCATTATATTATTGTTATAAATTACAACAATATGCCAATATTTTTTAAAGGAGAGAGCATGAAACACGGTTGAAATATGAGCTTTTGTGGAATGTATTTTCATCAATAATTATAATATTATATTGTCAAATAATTACCTTATAATGGTGGTGGATCATATAATCTGGTAAAACCATAAGGATACTAGAGGAAATATCAAAAGGAAGACACAAATCCCGATCTATATAAAGGTTGCAAACAAACTGGAATATATGATCCTGAATATCTGATTCATTACTGATATATATAACTTGAAGAATCTTATGATAGAGGATAAGGTTCTTCTAATTTGGGGATAATGGTTTTTTATAGAAATAGAGAGTATTCACATTGACTTTGATGTGGGATATATATTCTCAAATGAACAAGGAATTTCATATTTCTAGAATACTGAATCTAGATCTGATTCAAGTGTGGAAATATCAAAAAAGATGGGACTTTAAGGATGGATAAAATATAGAATATCTATCCTTTTCTAAATATGAGTAATATGATAATGAAAAGGATATAATTTTGTGACACTCCATGAATTTAAATTAGTTTCCACTAATATTAACTCACACTGAATATTAGAGAAATTTGCATCCTAGCCTAAAACAACAACCTTTTCATATTCCTTTTCCTTGACCCAAATAATTTTAAATAAAATGGATTATCATGGTATCTAAACCTTGATAATGGATAGGGTATGAGTAATATCATACATTATTCTGATGTGGCTAGAGGGATAAGGGATAACAAGATGTTTTTTAAGATGTTCATACATTCAAAAAAATTTACACACCAATCTAGACATACCTAAACATGATAATTTTCAAAATTCCCCTTGAAAAATCTAAATATGTTCCCATGTTTTCCAAAAATTCTAACCCCACTACATTCAATGCCTCTTGGAAATTGATCATCAAATTATTGGATCTCAAAGACCCCACTCTCTTTTCCTCTTAATACCTGATTTTGTTAAAACCCCTTACCTTTACAAGAGGTACTAACGAGTTTGTATGAATTGATTTTAGAAACTCCCTAGATCTCTAATTTCACCCCTAATTTTCCCACATATATAAACCTACAACTCATCATTCAGGATCACCATATTGATGGATACATGAAGTAATAAGGTTATTCAAGAAACTCTCAATCTTATCTTTAACAACCTCTTTCTAGATGAGACACATACCGCCAACATTCCCATGCCTCACAAGTAGGAGAAAACTTTGTAATAATACCATGTATGGTATATCAAGAATATCCTTATTTTCTATATTTTTTTTGGACATAAAACCAAATCTAAAAAAAATTAATACTTCCATAATAGAGCATATGAACAAACCATGGATTACTAATCCCACAAAAGTTGAAATAAAATAAATTCATTATGGATAAATGGAAAAAACATTTAGAGACCCCACCTCAATGGTGATAAGGTTTGAAGAACACTGATCATAACAAAGAAGAATACCAAGTCACTACATAGTGAAATCGTAGGATGAGAATGAGATCCCTTCTACAAGAACCAGAACGCTGAACTGTATAAGCTGATAATAAATCATTGAAGACCAATATCAAGGGGAAAACAGTAAACAATCAAATGAATGTATAACCATTGATGAGGTCCCACTAATGATGTTTTAGGATCCATAATTGAACCATATCTCTTTAGATGGTCCACAGATCAAAAGAAGACATCTAATAATGAATAAATTTGATAATAAAAAGATTCCCAAATCCAAAAAAATAATCCCCCATAGTTGATTCACATGACCATATAAGAACTAGAGATTCACATGACCTATTCACCTTATATTAACTCCATATTAAATGAAGTTTTATAATGATGAAAATTATCAACCTGAGAGAGATAAAGCCAAAAAAATTAAAGCCGAAGAAGTTTTTGAACCAAAAACCATGGGAGCTAAATAAATAGAAGAACTAATAGGATCTAAGAACATCAAATATATGAGGAAACTGATATAAAAAATCTTTTTAAAAACAACTAGTTCAGTAGGGAACGGATGTTTAAAACTTAGAGAAACTTTAGATGAAACTCCTAAGATGACGAGGCTGAAAGTCCTACAAAGAGGAGACAAAACATATTTTTTATTATTTATATTGCATTAATAAATATACGTAATGCTTATATATAATTATTTTTATGTGAATAAAAATATATATATATGTGTGTAAATTCTAATATATGTAAAGAAATACATATATGTAAATATTTATGTGTGTATGTGTGAACTATAAATGTGTATATGTGTGTGAAAATATGTGTGATTATGGGTGTGTATGTGTGTGTCAATATTGCATAAATACATCATATATAAATTTATTTTTTATAAATAATCATTATCATTAAATGTATTGTATAAACATATTTACAATAAATATTTATAAATACATTATAAAAAATTTATATCAAAATATACAATTACATGTATATATATATATATATGTAAATATGTATAAAATTTATAAATAAATATAAAAAATATAGATATATATTAATATTTCATTTAAAAACTATCATATAAATTTATATAATTATATGAATAAATATGTAAATTAAAATGATATATATATATATATATATATATAAAATTATATACTAAAATATTAAATAAATATTGATGGTTTAGTAGTAAATTCTTTTGGAATCAAGGATGGTGGTTTTTGGTTCAAATACAAGTAGGGGAGGATTATAATGCAAAAAATAGTGTTGAGAAAGATGATTTAAAGTGTTATTAAAAGGGGGTTTTGTGGGAGGATCAAGGCAGTGGGTATTGTGGATGTGCTAGAGGAGATAACACTGATGGGGGAGGGGGTGAGTTCGGATAAAAGTGATGGTTGAATGAAAAGTTTAAATAAATATTTTGTGAATTTTATTAGATTTAAAAAAAGTGCTGAAAAGGGGGGCTTTATGAGTGATTTTTTATCATTGATAAAAGTCGTGGGATTTTAATGGTGTTTTGAAAATTATCACTTAAAATCCTGTTTTGATCACTTTTAAAGGAATATAATGTAGTAGAATCTCACCACAAAATATAGAGCATAGCGTGAGGGTTTTGCCCAATTTTAATTTTAACACACTTTCCCCATCCATAACTAATGTCGGATAACCTAACCGGACAACACTACACAACATGGAAATGTTCTTCCTGTTTTTGTCTTATACCTAAGAAAGAATGAGGTCAATTAATAAGAGAATAGTTTTTAATTAATTCTCCAATACACCTATATATTGTGGTAAGTGGATTTTGGAATAAAAAAATTAACCATTATAGTTCATCCTTTTGACTCGTAGGTTCAGTGAATACCTAATTACATCAAAACAATCCTTAAGTAATTTATGTCATTTAAAAAGTTGTAATGCATAAATCTGTTTCCCCTGGAACAAATTAGCACATAACATACCATAGAGGCATAAGGTTAAAAATAAATAATTTATTGCATATGAAAAAAGACCAAAATATCAATAGATATTTTTCCTCCTAGGTCCACAACAATTGTAGGTTCATTTCGAAGACATAGCAATAAGTGATTCATGAACATGACTTCTATATAGCTAATTATCCTATAAAAATAAATTTTCAATGAACATAATTTATGTGAAACAAATCTAGTTTAATGAATTAAAGTTATCAAATTTTCTTAGGCATTCAAATTTTGGATAGGGGGTCCATTTGACTTCTGTGACATCACTGTAACATTCAATTTGTTTTATTTTATCCATTTTTTTAATCTATCTAATTTTTTAATTTAGCTTCATTTTCATAAAAAAGTGACTAATTTAATTGTGTTTTCAAATATTGATAATTTCAAAATTTAGGCATTTTTTTACTAATATAGTTAAATTTAGATTTAGCCACACATCTAAATATTCCTAGTCATTAATTTAGTTTTTTAAAATTTTATTAATGAAATAAAAAATAATATTATGTATGTCATATATATTTACAAAAAATTGTCACATTTTAAAAATTTTCACATATACACATATTGAAAAGTATTAAATAAAATGAAAAATAACATGTTTGAATAATATGTGTGTATATATATACAATACATATATAATATCATTACATAACATTTAAATTTTATTTTTATAAAATTAGTACGCATACACAAACACAAACACATACATACATACAAGTTAATTATATAATATCAATATATGTTTATGTATATATGTATGTGTATGTCTGTAAATATTGAAAAAATAATATGAGAGTATTGCATAATATTAAAAATAATATAGGTAAATATATTTTTATTAGTATATATACATATATATATATTGATCAATAATTTAAAGTATATTGGTATGTTTTTACATTAACCTATTATAATTATAATATTATATTAATATGTTAACAAGCTATATTTATATATTTATTGACATATAAATGTATGTTAATATGTATATACAAGAAACTGACATGTTAATATAACAAAAACAGCACCCAAACTAGTTCTTCAGGTGTTGGGTGATGAAAAATACATCCTAGGCTCAATCATAGAACTCTAAATTTTCTACTAAAATTTTTGGTAGTGGGTTATAATAATATCTAGTTAAAGAAGAGAAGGAATTAATAGTAGTGTTTGATGGTCGAGTGGGTCAAATTGGGGAGGTGGAAAAAGAGGAACATTAAAAATTGAAATTTTAAATTTAAATTTTAACAAAAGTATTATATATTATATTAAAAAAACATATTTTTGAAAAAATTGTGGCTAATTTGGATGTTAATTAATTGTATTTTTAAAAAATATGAATACATTTATATAAATTTTTTCCAAATTATTGTAACATGAAATTTACCCATGGTTTTATGAAACATGTATAAATTAATTATCCATGTTTATAAAGGTGACTAATTTCATGTTTTATGTAGGAAAAGTCAGAAACAATGATACATGAATCAAACATCTGAGGAATTTGAAAATGAAGACCAACCAACTCAGTCAATCCTTTTGATTCATGTGTGATGGATGAACAAATTGCTTGTACAAGATCTAGTGGATGTTGTATTGCATGAATTATATCCTAAAGTAATTTTTTTATGTATTAACATACCACATGGGAATCTAATTCTCATGGATTATGTTAACACATTACATACCATATAGTCCCAACATCTAATCAAAATTTACAAAGTAACATCACAGTAAAAAAAATATGACCAAATAGTCACAGAAAATAACAACTCTAGGTTCTACAAAGTAATTATCGTAATTCATGTTCTATACAAGCTATATCCATATCAAAATATTGTAAAATAATCTCATCCTTATAGGGAACTACAATTCAAAATTTTGCAGGTTTAACTATTGAACATAATAAATTTAATATATTTATTCCAATAATTTTGTTCGATATATTGTATAGAATTATGGTTAAAATATTTTTATTTGAATCCAAGTGTAAATGGTTCTTTATTGGTAAACCTGTAGGAATTTATGGTTTTTGTGAGGAAAATATATCCCACTCATGGCCATAATCATAGAGCGGTGTATAGAAACACATCAATAATACCAATACCATGAAGGTGGTACTGATCCCGTTAATAATTGTGTTTTCAAAATATGTATGTTTAAATATAACATAATGACTATTCATAAGTCATGGATAGTTTAAATCTCATATTCCATGTATTTACTCTTGTTAAACTAATTAAAACCATATAAAACAATCTAATATCAACTGTATGGGCATGGTTATACATGTCTTCAGTCTACCAAATAAAGGGCCCATGATATCTGTTACCATCATTGGTAGGAAAAAGAAATTATTTATTAGTAGAATCCCCTTATATGATTCGTATCCCCCAATCATATACTTAAATTATTTTGGGTAAATTTCAAAGCATGAAAAATCACATGATAGAAGCAATTCATATTTGATGATTAAGAAAAATATTAGTTTACCATGCATGAAACCCAAATAATTCCCATGTTTCAATCCATATAGTGTTTTTTAAATTATTTATGTCTAATTTGGAAGCTCTAAACTTGTACTAATGATTGGAAATTGTATCTCATTAAACTCCCTACTCATGTTAGTTTTATCATATAACTAAGACACTTTTTCTCTATGATTTTCATAACATAAGGACACATGGACTATTTTATTTTCAGAGGTAATTATTATTTAATATCTCATATCAAATATAATATAAATTCTAGATTTGGTACCTTTTAACAAACTGACTTTGTAATTTTTATTACCATAATATTAATAACTATTTTATCACATGATGAATGGTTATCATTATAAATTAATGTGATAATTATCTTAGGTTATTTATTTCACCAAAATGTAGTAACAGTTCCTCACCATAATGTCTACCTAGATATTTAATGATAATATTGTTAAATGTTTCAATAATGGTCTAGGTGACATATGTCTGATGGGATAGAGATGATGTTTTCCAATCAGATGTTGGAGTCTCTTAATACATCGATAATTATTCTTATTCCGTTCTCACTTATTGATATCAAAGTAGGGGGATTTAAGATACACCCACTAAGAATAATTACACATGTTTATTTGTCCTTGGATATTCATATATATTAATGTGTATATAGGTTTTTAAACATTATAATTTTATTGACTTTATATCAAGAATCATGTACTTTAATGTATAGATGAAAACTATGATGAAATATACTCATGGAAGTGTAGAATACATTGGGTGAATCATATATGATATGAAATTAAATTAATAGGTTATGAAAGGATCATTCACTTCAATACTAATGGATGAAAAGTTCTATGGACCATTTATTGAAATGAAACTATCTGATTAAAGTGATGAGCATTATAGTTCACAAATGAGTTTAATTATAAAGGTAAGAAAATATATAAAAATTATATACTTTGATAAAAATAGTATTAATATATGTGAACTAAGATAGATCAAAAAGCCTAATTTATTATATTACATCAATAATAAATTCATATTACAAATAGTATCACAATCCTAAGAACTAAATATTTAGTGTCTTTGAGGACAACCTACGTAAAAACTTATTTTGAATAAATATGAACATTTATATATATTAAATCTCTTCCATACCCCTTATAAACTTCTTCTAATATATTATCATCTTTGTAATGAGGGAAGAATCATAAAAAAGTGCTGATATCAAATTATCTATAAGGGAAAACTTATAAAAATGTTATCATGGGATAGATCATAATCATATGAGAAAACATGACTATTGGATAAGTGTAATATTAAAATAAAAAAAATAAAAAAAATCTATATTTATAAGTCATGATATAATGATATTCATTCTCAAATTATCAAATATATTCCAAGAAAAAAATAGCATGGAATCATGTAAGAACAAACATGATCCATTGAAAATAATCATTGGAATATGGCCTAGAAATGTAACATTATCTTGAAACATGGACTAAAACAATTTATACAGACATAAGTACATGATATCATCATATTATGAGCATATCTAAGAATTTACAACCTTTAGTTTTTTTAGATTATCCAAGAACACTCACTCTTTAGTTTGTAATCATATGCATATAGGTCCATTCTATATTATCACATATGATATAAAACCATAAACATTGAATTGTAGAGATATATAGGATGTCACCAATAATCATAAATGAATATGTGATCCATAATAAATCAGTTGTTTATAAAATAATAAATAACCCGTGGATATAGAATTGGTTTCAATCAACATATCATAAATAATTAATGGAATAAAAATGGGTTTGATATCATTTATAAAAGGTATCTCCTAACATGAAATCAAAAGATGATCAGTTGATACCAAAAGTTCAATCATCCAAAATTAGTATTTCATCATGTAATTTTTAATGCGAATAAAAAAATAAAACTCTATATTTTTAGATTGTTAAAGATAAATATTGAAGCAAATTCATGATAATATATTTCATAAAACACTTTCAACATTATCATAATGTTTCAAGTCTCTTTATAAAATTATTTTCCACATGTAAAAAGATATAATTTTAAAAATCACATTTTAAAATAAATAACAATATTGGAACCTTGAAAAACACATAAGGTAATCCAGAGGACAATGTTGAGTTAAATATAAAAATATGAACATGAAATAAAAATTTCAATTATTGTTTTGAAAATACATTATTTAAAAATAAAAACACATAAAAGGTGATAATTCTTAATTTAAATTGGTGTAAAGAGAAATTTAAATATACCAAGAAGTAAAACATATTTATATTTCAAAATATTATTGGAGAACATTAGTGGGAATAGTGAACATGGATATAGAAGAAAAAGATCTCACTTATAGAGGTTGATAATTATTCATAACAACATGTAATTTTTTAAATAATGAAATTAATTTATATAATTTTATATAAAATAAGTAATAAATGTAGTATAACCTCATAATTTAATAGAAAAAACATTAATGTAAAATGATAGTCATGTGTAATAATTATTAAACAATAAAAGACGTTGGGTCAAAAAACCCTTACGGTTTTAGAAACATTTTAATTAACATCCCATTAAAAGGGGGGGAAGGAAAATAAATTTAAATAATACAAATAGAATATATTTCATGATATAATATATTAAATCTAAATTGGATACACCCTATAAAAACAAGGTGTGAAAAATTAAACATGTCTCACGAATTTATAAATGGGACAAAGAAACCATTACATTTAATCTTGTTGAATAAAACGTGATCTGAAATATTTTATAACAAAAATATAGATCTCAATAACCTATTTGAGAACCATATTCATACCAATATTATTTTATGAAATTTATTTATTAACATTTATTTTAAAAAATAGTTATTTATATTCTATTTTTATTATAATATATTACTTTTTTTGGTTATTTTTTTAAAACTAATTTAATAATAGTGGTGTAGATTCTTATTTAAATATTTAAAGTTCATCATTATAATATCATTAAAAGAAATGGAAAATATGTTTTATAATTATTTATAATGTTATTATTCCATTTTATATGTACTTGAGTTATGATTCATTATGACAATGTTGAGATGTTTTGGTAAAATATAGATAATAAAATGCTGATGCAATGAAAAGTGAAATATTAATATAAAAATTCTAAAAATAAAAAGAAACAATATCAATAATTTATAAAAATAGAAGTATTTAATTTTTTCATTGTTAATTTTGATAAATATTAATATCATTTCCCATGTAGGTTGTTAAATCGACCCAAATAGGAACATGATATAATCTATGGGTGAGTATGGTTATGAAAGTTATTCTTTTGAAATAATAACAATAATAAAAAAGAATAAGTATATTATTTGTATAGTTTTAAGGTGGTAAATTTTAGTTTAATATTGATGGATAAATAATAAAAAACTACACTAAAGAACAAAATTAGTCACTTTTATGGAAGTGGTAGTCCACACACACACACACGTGACACATTCATTTTCCACAAATATAAAGGAATGTAGGGAATGGTTTATAATTTTAGAATAATATAATGTTATTAATATCACATTAATACATTAAACTGACATTTAGAACCATTAATGCAGGGTAGTGATAATATTCATTTTTTGAATGGGTTTTATGGAAGATAAAAATGGATACTATATTAGTATAATAACATTTTAGAATATTAGTAATACTAATGTTATAATAATTTTATATATTGAAAATATTTGAGGGGTAAATGAATGGATGAATTAAGAGAGATTCGTTGATATTATTACCACTACCTATGGATAGTTTTCCATAGGTAACACCTTAATTATCGTAATCTTGGTATTTTGGCATGGAAAGGGCTTCTAGGATGTAAAAAGAGATTTTAGGAAAGACTGAGGAATAGTTTTATTGAGATATTTATTTAAAAAAAGGTAGATAAATGGGTTAGTGGTAATATCAATTTTTAATTAAATAAAATTTGTTTTTTAAATATAAATTAATTTTTTAATGATTTAATGTCGTTATTAAATGGCCAGTGGCTCCAATATTGGGAAACAATGTACTTTAGGGAAATATTTTTTCAAGAAACCATCAACAAAAATTGTTTACACATATTTTAAACATGTTCTTAGTCATTCGACTATACACCTTCCTTCACACTCTTTGAGGATATAATTTGGTGATTCTGAGGCACCTTTTAAACCATTATGAAGAAATTCAAATGAATCTTATGATGTAATATATAACTAGTTTTGTCAGGGAACCCAATAATAATATGACCATGAATGACAAACTTTCTATAAATCCTTTTATATAGTAGTATCCACCATCAATTGTTGGGTCATTAAACCTAATAAATATTGAGAAAATGATCAATTCAATAGAGTATATATTTTACATCCTCCAATGATTGAGCCATAAGAAATCCATTTTTTTAATTTATTTTATATAAGGTAGGGCTATGAAATTGTGGACTACCATTAAGAATATTTCGAAAACGGAATAAGTGTACTCTATAATATTTGAGGAGTTCAGGAAAGTTTTATTAACTAAATATTTTTATTGTCTTCACATGAAAATGGATAGATAATTCCTTGAGTAGATATAAGACGATAAATCAATCGGTACATATGAATAAAGCTTCATGAGACTCGCAAGGCGTGCCTCTATTTTTATTTCTAACCCCATGTGTAAGATTGAATATTTTCTCATTTACTAAGACCATATATTCGAGAGTTATTAACTATAAGAGGATTTGATAGTTATGAAGACGTTATTAGATGTTCACTTAAGGTGGAAATGGAATTTAGAGACTCTCATTACTCTATAGACAAGAAAATAAGGTGTATTATTAGGAAACCCCAAATGGAAATCCTCATGGAAGAAAGAATGTTCAACCTACTCCATTCCAAAAATGTGGAAGGAAGCACCTGATAATTTATTGAAAATGAAAATTACAATCTTTTATTTGTGGAAGGATTTTCCATATAAAACATGATTATCAAGGATAGATAAATTTTAAAACCAATGCTATAGAGGATATGAATTTCTAATTATTAATATGCAAAGAGATTTTGAATTATGAAAAGAAATTCCACATTAAAACGAATAATTAGGATATTAAATGATAGAATACTCTTAATTCAATGGAATAGGGGAAAGAATATTCTATAACTAATTCTAATGTAGTCCATCAAAATGAAGGGTAAAAGGTACACCCATCATCCACCAAGGAACATAAAATGTCAACTTTTATTCTTACACCACCCATTCCCCCATACCATGGATGATTTTCTATATCTCTAATGTTTTGATATTAAAATATAATCCAAAAATACATGTTGTATAATGTTTTAATACCAATTCTATAATATTACTTGATATATGTTTATGGGAGGGTTCTCTCTACAAATATTATTAGTATACATTTAGTTTAATTTGATCGGATTTTGGACACTGTTTATCTCTATAAACATATATATTTTTTCAATTATCGTGACCCCCTACTATCGGTCAATGACGGGTATAAGTGGACGAGGTCATGAAAGTCATAGGGTATTTTTGTGATCTATATGATATGTTTCCACTCACAAAATTACAATTATCCTTTTTTCAATTATACAATTGTATTTGTCTGCTAGTATCATGATATAAGCATAACCATGCTTTATGATAATAATATAATAGGGAATATAACATTCCTTGTTTTCATATATATATATATCACATAAAATGATTACTCCAAAATACATTTTTCTAATATATTTAGGAAATATCTCTATAAAATAGAACAAATAATCATCATAACTTCTTTGTGAAATTAGGAATATGAAAAATTATTTTTCGGTATGTATTATTAAACCCAGTTGAAATTTTTTCATAACACCAACATGTCATTTCCTCATTTATTGGATCATGATAACACATATTTTCAACCTTGATTAAAATATATAAATTTAAACATTACAATCATGATGTCACAACCAAGAATATATCCAAATTGTAAAAAAAATCCAATTTCATTTTCATTAACATCATCCTTTATCATGTAATGATATCACTCCACAAACACTCCTCTAAAAAATAATTAGGGAGAAACCAAAATTATTCTCAAGGAAATATTATCATGAAAAATAAGTTGACTAAATAAAATAGAATCATAATGATTCCAGATGATGAATGAGCTGCTAACCTTGATCAATAAGAAGAGTATAACTCAATTTTCATATTTTTCGAAATCCAAGTAAATAGGCATATTAAGATACATAAAGATTATACCAAGAACACCATTGAATATTAATATAACTTACCACTTTTCCCTAAAAAAATCATCAAAACAATAGTGAATAAAATAATTTAGATAGTTTGGCAACTTAAGGATAGGAATTAAAAACATTGAGATAGATTGGGACACTAATATAAACAAAACCACCCTCTTATATTTTGGAATATTTTTTCTTCTCCACTTGTTCATCCCCTTATCAATTATGATTATAATAGAAGAGAAAATATCCCTTTAAACCACTCCATAAATCTCATATTCATCATTTATAATGTATCATATTATACAATCCATAAAACAATATAATGAATATTTTATTATAATATAGTTTAATTAGTTAAATAGGAAACAAAAAATATGTAGAATGATGGGGTTGGGGAATTAAAATGTTATCAGATTGATTGAGCTTGAAATAGTGATAATAATTGATAATAAATTATAGGAAATTATAATATATAATAATAACTCAAAATAAAGGATATATATTAATAATAATATATAATATATAACATATAATAATATTTATAATAATAATAAAACTAATCAAAATGATTTCATATATTTTATAATTATAAAAGGTGTTTTAAACTACTGTTAATTAATTACATTGGATTATTAAATAAAAATAAAAACCAATTTTGCGAATAATTATTTTTAATTAGTGGTTGTTTATAAAATGCCACTAATACAAAATAAATTACACTAAATGTTTGTTTTATATGTATTTTGGAAAACCATTTCTTAGAAAATGAAATTGATCACCAATTTATATTCAAATATTATATACATTATAGTTTTGGGAGTCTATTGAGAAATGTTAAAAACTATTATTAAATGATTGGTTTCAGACAGTGTTATCTTGGGGGATTAATTAAGCTTGAGTGATTTATTCCATTTTATTGTTCCAAATAGTTTATTTATTAATTAAATTAATTAAGTTAGCCATTATTATTTTGAGGTAATATTAGATGGATTATTAATTTTATCCAGTTCAAAAATAGAGAACTTGAGTTGCAAAAAATTATTCTTCCATTAATTAATTAATCGCAAATATATAAACAATATAACTACTTATATTTATATTTATATAATTATTTAACTATTTATCTGATAATATTATTTATTATTAAATGGATATTTATAGTTATGTTAATATTTATTTATTTAATATTACATAAAAACAATTAATTATTGTTAGGTTTTTATTAATTGATTATTATTAATAAGTATTAATCTATTAATTGGTGGGAAATATTTGAGTATATGGGTGAGGACATATAAACCTTATATACCATTATAAAAACGACTTTTCCACCATAGATTCACATGATAAATTCAAGAGAAGCATTGTTGAGATATTATCACAATAATTTCTCCAGTTACCACACTGGCACAAGATTGGGTGTAGATATGGAAATCCACATGAAATTATTTTAACCGATATGGATGGAAAAAATTATATGGAAAGAGATGAGGAAATTTGTGGGTAGAGTAGAAGCCTTGTATAGATAGATTCAGAGAAAGAAGAATAAATCATGGAACATTCAAGGTATACCTTCTCATGGATCCTTGTGCGTATTCTCAGTGCCCTTCTTATGTCCAATGTAGAGACAAAGAGTTGATATAGCAACACCATGTGATGAATCTTTCACAATGTATGTTGTATGAGAGTTAATCCATATGAAACCTATGCTAAATTTTGTTATTGAAAATAAATCTCTAGCTCAAAATGTTTTAGTGATTTTCCAAAATTAGGCCACACCTTGGGCTGGAAACTTTTATATTGTATTTTGTAATTTAATGATTTTTTTCTTCCACATTCCTAGTGGGATAACCAAACAGAAAAAATCAGGAATTTTCCAAATGATCTATTATTTTTGTGATTAGGACATGGAAAAAATTGATTTCCATGAATATAAGATCAGTCATTGATCCATAGTTAATTCTATATATAGACTGTGGGTCACAAAATCCAAAATCACAAATAAACCGATTTTGTTCATTGTTTTTCCGCATAAGTGAAAAATGAATAAAATCTCTCATGTGCGTGCCAAATTACATAAAAATAATTCTCAAATAATTTAAGCTATACTTTATCTTTATACATGTGAATTCAATTTTAGGAATACATTACTAGATTATATACCATAGAGTCCCAAAAAATACCAAAATGAACAAATTAATATAATAAGAAATTATAAAAAAATGACTTATACCAAAATATATTTTTGTCAATTAATATATCTTTCATTAAAAAATATTAATTACAATATATATTCTATTTTATTGGTATTATTTATATGTAAAAAAATTATTTTAAAAAAATATGTTATTTTATATTAAAAATTTTATTACCATCAAATAATTTGTTAACAATTAAAAGTGTTTTTATATCCTGATAAAACCAAAAAATAATTTACTAACAAAATAATATATTATTTTTAAAATTTATTATCGAAAAATATTTTACATTTAAGAATATACCATGGAATAAATTATTTAATATCAAAAAAATAATATACTCATCATTTAATATATATTTATTAATTATATTGTATAAACAAATCATTATTTAATGAAAAACTATTTTTATATATTTTATTAAAAAATTTATAATTCATTTATATCATGTTTAATTAATACATATAATATAAATTTTTTAAATAATGATAAAAATTTATAATGAATTTAATTATATCAGTTACAAATATATAAGTTAAAAAAGTGATGTAGTAATCAATATGAATTCATTTTTATGTCTTATATTTATTATTATAATAAATATTTGTTATATTTTTTAAACCCTTCCAATAAAACTGACCCCCTAATTACTTCAACCATTAGAACACCTTCACCAAACCCAATACACTAAAAACTCTAAATATACAAGTGAAATCAAGATAACAACACTATTGTACCTATTAGTTTATCACCTAATATGTTTCATTTTAGTTTATAGCCACACCATCCATTATCCTTTGGTTTACCCTGAATGATAATAGCCACTCACCTCCCTCCACCTCCCCCAAAATAGGGAAACCATTCATCCCCATTTTTTTCATCACCAAATAATTTTCCTTTCCTCAATTTCCTCTTTGTTTCATCGATATTTCTCTTTATCCATATTTTATTCTTTCTAATCCCATAAACCACATGCTTTCCTAAAATTTTAATATATCCTCAAATTTCATTGAAAATGGGAGGTAAGAATTATTTATATGATTAGTTTCTTATATTAAACCCAATATTTTATTTAACCAATTGAAAAAATAAAATTTAGTTGAGGGATAAATGAAATAGGTTATAAATTAAATTATAGAAGAATAAAGATGTGAAATTTATACCACATTTACCCAATTTTGGGTTTAAAATGATTAATTAGTACTTTTATGTTATATGTCATAAATTGTAGCTAAAAACACCAAGTCAATAATTATATAAGTGATCAACCGATTCTTTTTATTAGGTATTAAAGAGTTAATTTTTTCTTCTTAATGATAATATTCTAGTCACATTGAAGTGAATTTAATTTTATATACATGAAAATTAAATAATCCCCACTATATTTATTATTAATTGTGAGTGAGGTCCTTATAATGACCAATGGGTGAATTATTAAAGTATGTATTGAATAGAAACCATTGTTATTCTCAGTCTAGGTGTGAATATCATTTTAATTGAACTAAAATGTTTTCAATCTACACAATGTAGTAAAACAAAAAATCCAAACCGAAATTTTACACCTTTAATTGGTGGAGGTTATATATTTTTCATATTAATTAACCCCCAACCATATTATTATAAGGGGGTTCATTCCTAATTTTCTGAATACCATTTTTACATTTTTTAAGAGGTTAAAATTTAATTTTTTTATTCGATGTGTAGAATGCCTCAATGTCGTATTTTTTATTGACTAATTTATAATTCCCATTCCTTATGATGTGTACATGAATTAAATTTATCTTATTAAATTAATAATTTGGTGTAATTTTGAATTTTATATTTAGAGTTCATGCATCTAAGTGTTTTTAAAATTCATGCCTTCTGTTCTTAGATTTAATTAGTTGAAATTTGTAAAAAAAATTATATCTATATTATTTTTATTCATTTTATAATAATCATAATGATGTATTTATCTCATTATAAACAAGAAGGGTTTATTTTCAATGAATCATAGATTTTTTTATTATTAAAAATTAATTATTTTATATGTTATTTGAGAATTATTTTTTAAATATTTTGTTATAACTTTTTTAATGATTCACTTTTGGAAGTTATTCCTTGAAGTTTAAAGAATATTAGAGCTTTAATTGGAGTGTTCATGTGATTAACTCACATTTATGACCAATGTTTCTTAAAAATGTATCTTTATTATTAAATTTTTATCGACAGTGATATTTAATATCACATTGGGGATTAATAAATCATAAAATTAAAAGTAATATGTGAACATAATGGAACAATTTTCAACGCCATACTTGTTGATGGACCTATTTTTTCCATTGTACTTTACCATGGTAGAGATTGAATTATGCAGATATTAGGATCCTCAAACATAAATATTTACATTACAAGCATAACTAATACCTAGATTCAATTTAACAACCTCCAATGATTAATATGATAAGATCCTAAATTTGTGATCAGTATTTTCTTCAGAGTACTCCATATGCTAATTTACTAGAAATATTATAATTCATTACCGACAAAAATATATATATATTATTTATAAAATGGCACTATTTTTTGTTCCGTGGTAACCCTTAAAAAATAATTCCATCTCAATTTAAATAGCCTTGAAACATTTATGTTTAAAAAACCTACCTCAAACCAATAAAAACAGACACCATTTTACAAGACAAAAGATATAACATGATATTTATAGGTCAAGTCTCAAACATTGTGTCCATGATGAATATGACGGTTTTCTTTCGAGGATAAAATAATGAGAATTATCACATTATTTATTCATAAATTTTAGATGATGAAGAAATACAAGTTATGTTTACTCTTTAATCAATTGTTCCTTATCATTCTGCTAGGATCATAAGTGTAGCTAAGGAATTTCATGTAATAAATAAAAATAATCATATATTTTGTAAGACTATTTTTTCAATGAATTTTTTATGTATTTCAATGAATTTCTTCAACTAGTTAGTGATTTAGTAAGAAAATTATCATCCCTCAATTGTTTTTTGGATGATTACCATTGAAAATATCCATTAGATAGTCTTGATTAGAGATTAGTAGAGGTTAAAATAAAGGAAAATTTACGGGTTTAAATTAAGGTACATATTTAGTCATTATTATTATTATTACTATTTTAATACATTAGTTACTATAAATATTATTCCAATCATTTATTTATGTTTTAGTTATATATTACTTCAATGAAGGGAATAAACCTTATCATTCTTTAATATTTAATTTATATGGTGCATATATAACCTACAAATATTATTTGAATATAGATTTTTTGAAAATAGAGAAAATAATGTAGATATAGAGAAAAAGCCAAAACCCATTCATGAAGACACATGGAAGAAATTTGTAGAGTTTGGGGAATCTCATGAGCCTCAAGTTGTATTTGCCTATATGATTTAGGTATTTAAACCTTTTTAAATTAACATTATATAATTCAGTTATTGGAAAATCATTTATTAATATATATTAAAATATATATTAAAACCCAATACAATTTAATGTTTTTTGTATGTAATAATAAAGGGGTAAGGAAAATCATTTATGTTTGAAAATGTTTCTTTATTTAGAGACAAAGAGATTTTCACACACTAATATTAAGGTGTTAGGTTTTCATATATTTTCTATATTCATGTCATCTATTATAATTTTTATTTGTTTTTTAAAATATTTATTTAATAGAAAAGTTGGTAAAGAGATATATAATCATAAAATATGGATCAAAATTGATGAACCTATGAAAGTGTCAAAACATCATTGTTTTTTAGTGTTACTCAAGGTAATATATAGATTATATTATCACCAAATAAAATATCATCTATATTTAATATTTTATTTTATTAAAATTACTTCATGATTTTTATAGAAATAAATTTATAATGAGTTAACTTATCTCCTAGTAAACACCTCAAAAAATGAAGAAAAAATAGATTTTCAAAAAAATGTAGGAGAGGATAAAAATGGGTATATAAAAATATTTTTTTGGTTATAATTATAGTCCTTCTCCCTTAAATAGAATTTTACTATAGTTATAGTGAACTATAATGATTAAGTGTGAGAAAAAGGTTGAGAAAATTAATAAACAACTTGATTAATTTGTTGAAAAATATCACTTTTGTCCAATTTATTAGATGTACTTATAAAGCACTAGGTATACATGCATGTATTTTTATTTTTCTATTGAAAAAATATATTTTCCAATCATGTGGTATTGACCAAACCCTGACCTAGTTAATGTTTATCACATCCTTTTAGAGTGAATATAATTTTTCACATTGTATTTTCTTGCAAGGAGTGTCTACTAATCGACTCTTATTTAATGATGATGAAAATAAATATAATGTTAAAAACATTGATGGTTTATTGAAGAAAATGGTGATAATTATTCATTTTAGATTTTTTATATATATAAATATTTTCAATTTATAGAAATTTTATGGTTTATTTTCTTAATATGAACTTTCTTCTTTGCAGTTGTTGTTTTATAAAATTTTTTCTAATTAATTAAATTATTAATAAAATGTGGGCTTTATCGGGCTTGATTATTGGTTGTATTTCAATTGTGAATGTGGTAAATTTATGGATTGGTAGGATGGATTTTTTTCTATTGTATTATATTTTTTATATATAACTTCACCATGATATATTGTGTTGTCTTATTTAATGGTATTTTATAAGGTATGAAAGAAAAACAACTGAGGGGCTATTATGATGATTTATCTCTTCTCAATTTCAAGGTATACATGGTTCCTTTCATGAGTTTTCATTTTATTGTTTCATTGATGTTATTTTAAATTCAATGTATTTATGTTTTGTGTTTTCAAGATGTTATCTTGTGGATTTATTTTCATATTTTCATTCGTTCAACACATATAGGATTCCTATTTCAATGTCATATATTTTTCTATTTATTATGCATGAAATTCATATATGTGTAGAAAATTAAACATATTTTATATACTTTCTTTAATAAATTGATCATTATTTTAATGTTTGACAATGGAGATTTAGGTTCATTGAAGTTGGAAGTAAAAACAGATCCTCAAAAAATAGATAAAACTCATTTAATCTTAAAAATTTATTGGAAATGAAGTTTTTGGTGCTTATTTTAAGTATTGATTATTTAGAGTGCTTCTACAAAGGTATTTATAGATTTTTATTGTAAAATTTGATTTAATTTATTTTTAATTTATTTTTTTAGGGAATGAAAGTGTGTTTGTATTGGTAATAAAGATATATAATCATTATTTATAGGAGATTATGGACCAAAATTAGGTTTTTAGTTGATTTATTCCATAATCCAAAGTGGATGAGAAGTCATTTTTGGATCTCATTGTACATGTATTATCCCTTCAGGTTCTGCCCTAAATATTCAATGTTAAAGCGTCTTTACCTTGTTTTAAACATGTTTATAGAATGATTGAATGGTGTAATGTTCACCAAAAAAGATTAAGTTATTAGATGAGATCTATTATGTTATGTATGGATCGATTTTATATCGAATTAGATAAATCTATGTAAAATATCATTAATAACTTAGATGTGGTTGGTATGCATTATGGTTTGGAAGAAATTATTATGGTACCCAAAACCAGTATTTCTTATTCAACTAAGAGCTATGAAATTTAATATCTTTGGGATCTTATGTACCATATTTCTAGTTATTTCAATGTCAAATAATGAAATTTGGATTTCGGTGTAAAAAAATATTCTAGGTTTTATAAATGAAAATATAAAATAAAAATTATAAATAATATAATAACATTGTAAATATAAATATCATAGAAGATTTTTGAAATCATACTCTTGTATTAGATAAGTTCTACCTAAGAGAGAAAGGGAGGAAACAAATTGGTGGTGTTTTAATGTTTAAAAAATAATTTCACTAAAATTAAAGAATAAAACCATTTATATAAGTGGAAGGAAATTAATTTTAAATTATAAAATTTTAAACAATTATAATTGGTCAATACACAACATCAAAAACCATTTTTTCATAATAAGTGTTATAAAACAGTATTTAATAAGTGAAATCAAACACATCCTGAAAAAACAAATTAATGGTTTATTTACTACATTTTGTGATCATACTTCTATAAATGTTTTTATTATGGTTTCATGTCCTCTCAGGGGTGATATGTACTCATAGTATTCTCCAATTTCAGAAGGATCATATGAATCCTAATCCTACTAAGTCTTTATAATTCATTTCCTATCCCATTTTTACAGCCTCTCTATTAGCTCAGTGCTGCGCAATTGATTACAAAGAGCCCTCATGGGGATCCCTCCCTATACACTATATCCAATCCAAGGGGAAACCTTGAATGCCTAGTATAAATGTTCGTATTCTAATACTTGGTTACCCTACTCACATAGTGACATATTCCAGTCAGTTGATCTGAGGGAATCCATTATGTTATCTATGTAATTTAGGGAACATCCAATGTTGGTTCCTTAAATATTCAACCCATAATGATAAAAAAAATTCTCTTATTTCTCATGTTTCCCAAGAAGTCCTATTATAGCTAATATCTTTAACAATTCTTTAGTTTAAGGGTGTGTTGTTTATGAAACCTCTAGGTGAGAGACAATTGTTTTCTATTTGTGTGAGTATTTTATGTGATCTTTAAGAACCAATATAAGTCTCCAACTCCTTATATTGGAATTTTTTTATGTTTATTCATTTTTGTATTCTTTATGGTGGAGCACTAGTGTTAATGATATGTTACTAATTCCATTGGGTTTTTATATAGTGGTTTCAATTAAGAAGAATCTTTCTACATTGAACAATATTATAACCAAATGGCATAATAAATAGTGACATAAATCCAATATTTCAAAAATATTGGTAAGATATTTCCCAATCAATAGAATTTCTTTGATGGTTCATGCAGTTCAATTCATAGTTAATTAATAAAATAATAATTAAAATTAATTTCAAGTATTTTTAGTTAATTAATTCATAAAATGATTTTATAGTTATTGGATGTTCGGATAATAAAATACTTGTAATTGTATGTACCTTTTATATTCAATGTATGTTGATGGGATTTTTATTTTTATGATATTTTTATTTTTATACTCTACATAACCTTATTAAATTATCCTCGTTTATGCATTTTATTGTTTTTAATTTTAGCAGGAACTAATCTTGGATATTGGTGATTATGTTTTTGTTAATAAGGTATTTTTTACCAACTATATTTCTTGTTTTAATTTTTTTATACCTCATTAATCATATGAAATTTGATACCAGAAATTTGTTTCTCCAATGAAGTGGTGTTTTTTTATTTTATTTGATTTATTTTGTTTTCTTCAAACCCAATAGGTGTTAAGGTAATTTTTAGTACTAGAATTTTTAGTTTGGATATGACAATTAAAGTTTTTAGTTATTAGTATTATAATTTTCTCAATGTCATCATATTTATTTCATTACCAATATGTTCCTAAATATGGATTTGGAGTTATTCTTAGTACCATATAAATCCTTTACTTGTAATTATATTTAATTGAAACATTCCATTTTTATCACATGATCCCATTTTATAAGTTTGATGTATATGGGAGGAATAGGGCTACATGATGTTTAAATAATTTTGAAATTTATATATCTAAATAATTCATGGTGATGTGCATCATAGTAAATGTTATACGCATCACCAAAAGTGGAATAATCAAGGGCTAGGAAATACTGGGGTGTCTAAAGATGGAAACATAATTATAGGTGTCATCATAGGTTCAATAATAATTTATGGTAAATACTGGAGATATTGGTGGGGAAAGACCATGGTTGGACGATATTTTTGGGATTTTTGGCTGAATCCAGGTGCATACATTAAAAACAATTCAGTATACTCTAACTTTTATAATGGTAAGATTCAAAAAATAGGTGATTACTTTTAAAAAATAAATCTCATGTCTATAATTTGAGTCAATGATTCCCCATAGAACTATTGTTGTTTGTTTTTTTCTATTGCTACATTAGGGATCTGATTTTGACATAAATTGTGGATTCATTCTGCTATTTGAACAATCGCGTCTGATTTTCATTTATTGAACAAGATAATCTTATCACTTTGTATACAGAAATGTATAATTGGATATATCTTTCTATAGGTTAATTTATAGTTTTGAGTTTATAATATTATATTGATAAAGGTGACCTTCTGATCACTAAATTCTTCAATTTTCATTATAATTTTTTTGTTTTTATTGTGCATTTTTTCAGCAGGTGATGGTTATGGATTTTGAGCCACATATATTTATAAAACAAATTGGTGGGTGAATTCATAGTAGATGATATCTAAAATATAAAAGAGTAAATTGGATAATAGTTAGATATTTCTTAATTTATGAATATAGAAATACTATCGAGTATGAGTTTTTTCAATGTGGTCATGATTTTATTTTTGTTTTTTATAATATAATGGAATCTCTTAGATGAATTGTTTGTGATATATTTGAAATATTGACATAAAGTATTTATTTTTTAATTTTTTATTGATTTTGATTGGAAATAATTTATATGTAATATATAAAATTTATATTAGGTATAATATATATATATGAGTCAATATAATATAAAATTTTATGAATATATATGATAAAATGAGTGTGTAATTTAAAAAAATTATATGTAAATATCATTTTATGAATTGTTTATATTGAGATATAATAGAATTTTATTAATATTCAAACCAATATAAATATAAATTTTTTAACTCTATTATCAATAGATAAATATGTGATATGAATCTGGTATTACAACCTTTTAATATCAAATATATTATTTTTTGATATTATTATACTTGAAGTATAATTTTTTTAATGTCATAATAACATTTAAAGAAAGGTTTTTTTCCAACAATTTAGTGATAAATCCATAATTATTGGTAAAATGATTTACCAAAAAATGGACGGTTACCAACATATATACCCCTATTGTAATGTTAATAATTTTGTAATACAGAAACAAAACAACCAATCAATGGGATTTTTCTTTAAAAAAATAAATTTCTCTAAAATCTATTTATCTAAAAAACATTAGTTTCACTACTATAGATTGTATTATATTTAACATTAAAAATGGGTTTTTATCTACAAAATGGAACCGATGGGATAAGAGGCATAAAAAACCTGCAACTTTTAGCTATGCTAAAAAATGATGATAATGGATTCCAATATTGGTGGTAATGAAAGCATTGATAAAGGCAACTTTTATCAGTGATTCTTTTTATCATTGAAAAATTAGAATTTTTTATCCCTCTCATATCCCCATTTTTTAGTGCTTAACCACAAATTTTCTTAGTGTGTGCCCATATCCAAGGATGATCCCCAATACATGACACTCTTAACACATGACTAGCCATCCATTCACATTTATTTGAACATTATTGCCTCCCATCTCTATCATTCCCACCTTGATTTAAACCTGAGTCCCACATTTACATAGAAAAAACCTTAACCATGACCCATATTAATTTCTTATATATGTTTCTCTAATACTATTTATTGATATATATTTTCATACATTTTTACTCATATATATTTATTCATAAAAATGTATAAAGTTATATAATTATTTTCAAATAAATTTAAATAATATATATTAATATATTTACATATGTATTAACATATATGTTTATATATTTACGTAAATATTTATAAATTTACATATGTATATATATATTCATATATATTTTTTTATAAATAAATTATTTATAACATAATTATAAAATATATATTTATTATAAATACAACTACTCAACCCTGTATATAAATTTACCTATTTATAGGTGTGCATCTATATATATGATTGTTATATTTTTAATTATACATTATTATATAATTATTTTTAAATAAATTTAAATATAGGTTTACATATTTACAAATATTTTTAATATCTAATAGACTTTTTTTTGTTTTTAGAATTTGACACGTGTTTTGATCTAAAATCTCAATTTTAAATAAAAACTCACAAATTTAGTCATATCAGTCATACTATAAGGTCAATCGATATTTGGTTGATTTCTACATGTTATAAATGTAATACGGGTCACTTTCCTAAAATATCAAGTCATTATGAGATATTTATATCTCTTTTTAGTGTGTGATACGTGTTTTTAGCAAAAAATTCCATTTTATAATCAAAACAATGCGCTTGAATTCATACCAAGAACACTTTGCTTCAAATTGACTCATAAATGTCATATATTTTGTGTGGATTATATTCCCAATTTATAATTACCATTTTAGTATGTTTTTTTACAACATGACGCAAGTTTTGAACAAAGATGACCCTTTAAAATTGAAAATGCACACATTGAACATACCAGGCACACCATGTGTTATAATGATGTTCAGTTCAATCATACATGTTAAAAATTAATTATAGATCATTTTTCTATAGTATAAATAAAATATGATCATGTTTACTCTGTTTTTAGTGTGTGGTGCATGTTTTGATGTAAAATGTTCTTTTTGAATAAATACATTCAATTTCAATCATATCATCCACACCGTGAGTCTTATTGAGATTTATATAATTTCAACACATCACAAATGACATATGGATAATTATCCTAAAGTATCAAGAAAACATGTGTTTGTTATATTGGTCTTCAGGGAGTGATATGTTTTTTGAACTAAAATGAACTTTTAAATACAAACGTGAACTATCTATCGTACCAGACACACAATATGTGATATTGATGTGAAAATGAATCATACACATCAAAAATAAAATATTATTAAAATTTTTAAGGTATATTATAATCTAAGTGTGTTATCTTAGTTTTTATAGATTGGTTTTATTATGGATATTTTAAATTTAAAATAAACACTTTTATTTATATTGGTCACACCATGTGTGAGATTAACGTGTAGTCAATTACCACATGTTTCCAATGGGTTATAGAAATATTTTCTAAATAATAAATAAAATCCAAGTGTTTTTTATTAGTTTTCAGTTTTTGATAGATGATTTCAACAAAAAATCTATTTTTAAATTTAAAAAAAAAACTTTGAGTCATTAATAAACTAAAAAAACACACTACTAAATATAAACTGATCAAATAGATAAAAAATAGATATATTAAGAGAATATATAGTACCTAAGTGTATCATCCTTGTCAAATTTTTTATTAAAAATTTATGAAGAAAAATAAATTATCAATGAAGTAATTTCATCATGATATCATTGATAATTAACTAAATAAGTAGTAGATAAAATTGATTTGAAAAATAACAAAAAATGAATGAGATAAAATGATGATAAAATTAACTAAATTTTTTGTTGGAAGTCACCTCAACATGACATCATTATAAATTATTGTACCATTTATTTTTCCCTCTAATTTATAAATATATCTATTTCCACTTTAGAATATTTGGAGTTTCTTCATTCTTGGTAGTGCTGGAAGAATAAAAAATAAAAAATAAATAAGTATTTTAAATGAAACTGTAATTATAATAAAAATTACACTTCTGTGATTCCATATTATTGATAGAATATGATATATTTCAAAAAATTTAAAATTAAACACCCAAAATATATTCTACTAGTTTGCTTCCAAAACTAGAAAAATTTGATACAATTAAGTAATTTGACTTGATATATGTTTTGAGAGTGAAATATTATTATATATATCCTAATACATAACCAGTTATAAACAATGACCAATTTTTTGTGCTCATAGACCATCCTCATACTTGTATTTTGATTATATTTAAACACTATCCTATTATAATATTTTTCATTAAAGAATAATATAAAATGTATAAATTGAATTATATTTTTATAATTTCAAATTTATTGTATTAAAAAATGATTAAATATATCATGTATGATTTATTTTTTGGTAATACACACATTGAATCTAAAAATATAAATATTTGGAGTATAAAAATTCAAAGTAATGATAAACCAATTATTTATAATAAAATTAATAAGTAATTAAAGAAAACAAAATATTGTTGATATGATTATATTGTAGAGTTTTACCCTAACATCATTGGTAATAATAAGATTCTATCATCTATAAGTTTCTTTTCACACATTTCACCTTGTTAAAATACTATTTTTAGTACTCATTTTCTTCCAATGATGATTATTTTGTAGAAGTTATGTTAGGAGTAATGAGACCAATTTTTTTTAGAGTTTTCTTTTCAAATAATATTTATATATACACCTATGAATATATTAATACTATTTAATAGTAAATTAAATTTTAGATCATCCATTGGACAGTTGATTATAAAAACACACATCATGTATACATTTACAACTGAGACTCCCATCCATCTATACTTAGGTATTTCATATACATTATCAATATATTGAATTTATATAATTACATATCTATATATTGTTTCATAAAAATCAATGATATTCATATCAATATCATTTAACTTTTTCTATGCATGAACTTGAAATATTATAAAATTATGTAGTACAATGTGTGGGGTAAATTTACTCTCTAAAGTATTTTTCAATTTATTTGTTGATATATTAATTTTATCTAATTCAAATATATGATTCACATTTATTTTCTCCACCTATAATAGTGTTCCTTATTTTAGGTTTTCTTTGAATATTTTTTACTCTTTGAAATAGAAAAAAAAAGGAAAGGACATGCCTTGTTATATATATATATATATACACGGTCAGAAGGGAGATATAAAAATGATCCAAAATAAATTTAAAATATGTAAACATCTATATCATCAATGGTTATAGGTATATTGGTTCTTTTCTCATTATCTACAAAAAACCCTATTATCACATGATCTTTTTTGGAGTTTTATGTTGAGTAGAATATCTATTTGAATATTTTACATTGTACCCTTCAATATAAGTCAATGGCCTGGGGTAGATAGATATAAATAACAGTAAATTTCACATAATATAATATTATTACTGTAATGGTATTAATAACTTCTTGATCCAAATTTTATAAAAATATTTTTGAAGACCCTATAATACAGCACCTAGAAATTCTAAAAATAAATAATATTGTAGTAGATAGTGTATATGATATGAAATAATAAGTATAAACGAAAATATATCAACTTGATACTTTATGATATATTTATTTTTAATTATATTCAGCCTCTTAAATATCATTCATTATACAAAAAACCTTTTTATCTTTTGTTACAGGCAATAATTGGTATTTTGATAGCTTATGTTACATGTAAGACTATGTTTTACCGAACAACAATATACTATTAAAAATATTATTTAATATATCACCTAGAAATTTCAATAGTGGGTATGAATAGGATTTAATAAATTATGAAAATATATAGTTTAAAAACATTTATTATTTATATATTTATATAAATTAAAATAATAATCATTTAAATAAAAATAGAAGTTTTCCAAAAAAAACTATATATTTTATAAAAGACTGTTTAGATGTGATTTTCATGTATAATTCAAAATTAGTTTTTAAAAATTTAATAATCTTCAATTGAAAAAATAAAATACATTTTTGAAACTATAATATCAAAATATTCTTTAGGGTAAATATTTGGTATTTTAATGAAATCTATCATTTGTTGATCAATTGTGAAAAATACTGAATTTTAATTGAAAAATTCCTTTTCATTTAAACAATTTCTAATGTTAAATAATTTTTTGAATTGGTTTAAATGTAAAATTATTTACACTATAAATAATTTAATCCAATTTAGGTCATTTGAATCTTCTTCATATTGTTTTTTATGTAAAAACATTATAAACTATTGAACATTTTCTCTTTAAGAACCTACTTTCTCGTCGAATATATGGGATGAATTGTATATTATATTTTTTCACTTTTGTAAATTCAATTTAGGTAAAATGTGTTCAATAATTTTAATCATCAAAATTTCTAATTTATTATATTTTTAATTTGATTTTTGACCAAAATAAATAGTGAAATAAATAAAATTAATTTTCATGGTTAAGGTGATATTGGATTCTCAATCAGGTTAAACTAAGAAGATAAGGGTTAAAAATGAAATGATAATTTTTAAAACCCTTATTTTCTGGAAATATTTAGAATTTACCATTTCTTAAGATTTTTCATCCTAAAAAAGTGGGTACGATTGAATCTTTTCAACAAATTACAAGAGTTCAACTCACCAAACTTATAAAATGCCACCCACTCATCTCTTCTTCAGACTAAAAAACCTCTTTGGTTCAGCCAATAACTGACCAAATAACTCCTCTAATCCTATAAGACTTATTGTTTTCATAAATCCAACATAGTAAGGCTTCTCGTGTGACCTAAGGATGATACCCAAAGAATATGTAACATTATTCGAAGAGTGTTTTTATTTTATTTTTTTATAAACCTCCTTAAATTATTATTAAAACATCATGAAATAATGAAACTTGTATCATCCATATACTGCAATTTTTATTATAAGGTATGACCTAAAATCATCTCTACGTCCATAAAATGGGCTTTAAATTCACCTTTTGAGTGTACAGTGGACTACCTCCTTACGAGCCGATGTCATTCATTTTTCCATTACCCCTCTCATATTTTGGAATAAAGATGGATCTAAATTATATATTTTATTTTTATTACATAATATACCTATTTAGTAATTATATAATATATACATTTTTACATTCCATTCCTTATGGGATACAATAATGTCTCTTGGGTGAACAACAGACAACTGCCTCGTGAAGCAATGTGATTCGTCTTTCCCTAACACATTACATGGAAGGTGGTAAGGATAAATTTAATGATTATATGTGATATAAATGAATTAATTATGATATTTATGACATATATATCATTAATTAAATATAATATATCAATTTATTTATAACCTTTTCACTAACTTAAAGATGGTAATATCATTCATGTATGTTTGGACCACTACCTCATGAAGCGATGAGACTCTTTTTATGAACACACCAAATAGATGATATATTTATATATAATTATTTAATTTGGTATTTATGATATTATTATCATTATTGAAATAAAAAATATTACATTACTCTATTTTCATAATAATCATTGAATAATGGAAATTTTACCCATGTTTATGTATGGCCTACCATCTCCTTGATCATAACTTACTTCATTTATCAAGAACAACATTCATGTTTTTTAAAAAACAATATAGTTGACATTAAAATTTTATAATTATTTTAATATAATTACTTTGAATATGATAAAACTATAAAATATGTGCAATAAAAAGATCTTTCACGATGAAATTTTCATGATAAAAGAAGGAAACTAACTCCCAAAACAATAAAAATAAAAAAAGATTATTAACAAATGGGTAATAATATGATATAAAATATTAATATGTGATATTATAAATATTAATATGTTTTTTTAATTATTTAATAAAATGATTAAAACCACCATAAAGTAGATTAATTCATGTTCAACGAAAATCATGCATGAGGTAAGGGATTTCGAACTCAATTTCCATTCATTGGGTTACACATCTACTTCATTGATTTTTTCATGCTAACATTATGTGTGTACTTACCATTGATAATTTTATAATTTATTTAAACTTGTTTTATATGTATTCATAGTTTATACAAAAAAACTATTCATTAATTAGTTCTCATTTGAACTTTATGATCATTATAATGGTTTATTTCATAATATAATTCTAATTAAGTTAGATTATTCATCAAATTCGGTATAAGGAAATTATTTAACCCTTCGATAATAAACCATTTTAATTTTATTATCCTCTGGATATTCATTAAGTTTTTAAATAAAAGTACCATTTTCACACTCTATGGTACTTAAAATAATTTATTTTATTTTTTTATGAAAATCCATTTTCATTTCTCTCTTCAATCAAAAATCAGTTTTATTCCAAAACCATGTTTTCAAAAAAAAATTGTTTAAATCCTTTAAAAATGATTTATTAAAGTAATTTAAATCCCTTTTTTCATTTTAAAAAATGTTTTCAATTGAATCTTAATTTCATTTTCAAAAAAAAATACCATTTTTCTTTCCCTAAAAAAGTTAAAGGAATCTTTATTTTAAGATAATCTTCTTATACAAAAATTCTATCCATTATAACCACTCAAATGTTCTAAATATTATTTTATACGTTTAAATGGTTATATTTAAAGAAAATTATTTTCAAATGATTTTTTATGTTTTATTTTTAAGAGGCTATTTCAGAATGAAAAATATATACTCATCAAGAATGTTTTAATTATATTTTTATGTTATTTATATTCATAATCAATAAAAAACCCATTACTATTACTCTAATGGGTATATAATGGAATAATAACGTACTTATTATTTATAAAGATGGTTTATGATTAGTTATACTTTAGATATACTTTTTGGATACCATTCACATTACTCTGGATATTTTATAGTAATGTTTATTTAATAAGTATTAAAATTTTGTATTGCATGTTAAATAAGAATGTTTATGTGAATAATGTTTCACTCATTTCATATAAGGAATGAATCATACCTTGTATGTGACCAGAATGGTCAGATATTGCCCCAATATGTATTGATAGGTCTTTTGAGACAAAATACATTTGGTTTAGGCTGAGGCATTTCCCATTTATATAGATGTATTGGCATGAGGACCCAATGGTATTAGATGTATTATCATGAATCCTCTATGGAATTAGATGTCTTGGAATAAATCGTTGATGGTATTAGATGTATTAGAACAAGGCCTCAATGATATGTTTTAGATTTCCATAATAATGCATTCTATAATTATGAATTCAGATTTTGATATTCCTTATGATAATTAGATTAGTTAGAATATTCATGGATAAGTTCCATGCTCATGTGATTATTTATATTTCATTTTTTTGATAATCATTTATTCCAACCATATTATAGTGATGTAATTTATTAAATCGAATGTATCTCAGTTATTTACCTTTTTTGTTCATTATTCCTTATTTATTTAAAGATTCTCCTATATTATTACACTTATTGGGAATATTATCTCACCCATATCATATGTTTTATTTTATAGAGTATACAAATAATTATATTATAACTGATACGAAAGGATATTCAATGGGGAGTAATGGAGCTCTTAAGATGATATTCTTTTGTAATTTATTTTTTCATATGGAAATTTGATTCAAGTATGTATATAGTTTACCAAGAATAATAAACTATTATATCCTTTAGTATGTGATTCCTTATATATTATTCAAATGTAATAAAGCAAAACCCAAATACGAGATACTAGGGTCGAGTTCGCTATAGTTTTTATTAGTGGATGTTTAGTGTAAACTATATGAACTATATTTGTAAAAACATATATTATGGATCATAATATTATGATATAATTTGAGGATAATTATATAAAACCATATTAACGTTTTTTAAGGAAAATAATTTGTAGTTTTTCTTAGAAATACATCCATCTCAAGATACTACAAGTTAATTTGGTTTTGGAACAAAGGTTCCTAGGGGTAATAACTTTAGAAAGGGAAGATTGGGCTTGAAATGATCATTACCTAGTTTATGAAAATGTTCCTTAATTCATGCCCAGTTTTAAACCCCCCCTAGGGATATTCTTAAGATAAATCAAATTTTCATTATAAAACATTAAAAAGGATTTGAAATTAAAGATATCCCAAAGAAACCATGCTTATAATTATGAGATTTTTAATAAAAAAAATTCTCAATTTGTGTAAATTATTTCACTAGTTTTGGGATTATACATTATGAAATATAATTATTTAATCTAAAATTGTATATTCCATAAGTTAGAAATAGAACCTAGAATAAGAAATGTGAACCTCACCAATTCACATGATCCAAAGAGTAAGAACGATCATATCTTTAATGGGATTAAGACAATATTTTTAAGGGAACTAGTATCTCAAACATTATCATCATTTGAGGACATAGTATAATGTGATAAAAAATATAAAAATTGTATCTCCGTGACCTGAGAATCCTAGAGCCAGTGCATTTGTTTATTACATTTTCATGATTACAATGAATCAAATCCATAAGGATCAATAAGTTTAGTAATCTTGGAAATCCATATTATATTCCTGATACCCATAATACATTGATAAATAGTAAAAAAACATGATACAAAATAAAAACAAATAAATAGTATCCTTGAATTCTTAATTAAATATTTCTTATTCATAACCATGGGAAATGAAACATAATAAAGCTGAGCTCAAATTCTTTGTAAGGGTAAGTAAACCAGAGTCAATAACAAATCAATGACAGTAAATTAACATTTAAAGGTATATAATTTAAACATGTAACATTTAATCAGTAATATTATATTGAAATTTAAAAATTAATTTTATAAATAATTGAATAATCACATAGAATAAAAATAATATAATACAAAATTATGTAATTCATAATTATAGATATCATAAATATATCATCTTGGATTCATGCTTATAATCTAATAATTTTAAGGATTTATGTAAATAAAATAATATTATCAATGATTCATGCCAATAATAATTTACTATTAAAATTTTTTTGCCATGAATCTAATAAATTGGTATGGAATTGATGAAAACTATATCTACTTTATCTCATGAATCATACTAATGCATCAAGCGGATATATTTGGCCCCACCCATCACATACTAAATCCAATTCATTCTTCATCTGTAGAATAATTTATTTAATAAATAAATAATGTTACCTATCATAAAATATCCATATTGAATAAATAATATGGTTTTATCAATAATTCCCCATGTGGAGGATGAGGAACAACAGGGGTTCTTGATATTGTTGAATGGAAATATCATTTAATGACCATTAAAAATTCTTGAGGAAAATAATCTTTATATGTTCTAGAGTATTCCATACCACTTTAAAACATATAAATCATAATTAACCATGAATTAAATAAACTGTATAACATAATGAGAATAAGTACATTCATGATATAACATGTCAAATGGTATCATATACACCATATAAAAGTCATGTGGTATATAACAACAAATAAGTTTGAATGTAATATAAATTGAGAATATATACCTTACGATTATGGTAACATATGAATTGGAGGACCCAAAAGTAATTATAATAAAATTAAACATTTAAATATCATGATAATAAAATAATTCATGTTTTAGTGTTTTCAAAGTGTAGGTAGGTACACTGCCCAAATTACATATTTGGTGTTAATGGCGTATGCCTCACGGAAAGAAAACTGAGACAATAACCCCTTACCTTGAACTTACTTTTGTTGTGTTGAATTTATCCTTTGATATATTGGTTTAAAATATATTAATAACTTATACCAAAACCATACTAACATTTATATTATCATATATCTTCTTCCAATAATATCTCATTACCTGTTTGTTAACAATCATTTATTAATCTAACTATTTTGGGTGTTAATTACCTATCCTTATTAGCTTTGTTTTGACTTGTTATTTGTTTTTTCTATTACATATATTATGATTTCATCATCTACAAGATGTAAAACATGATGTAATTATCATATATGTTCATTATATATGTATTTATAATAGTCCATTATATTTGAAGATAATAAATGAAGTGCACCGTTCATAGAGACAGTAGGTCGTACATACACATGAACACATATTTGATTTCATTATTGTATTATAATAATGAAAAGTTAATAATATGTATATACATGTATATTATAACTCTATTATCATACCTATGTCATATATGTCATAAATGTTTATTAATATTATCTTTAATATGTTTTATGTATAGTGTGAACTAATGACATTGCATTGAGGGGGTGGTATTTTACACTACCACAAGTGACGTTGTCATACTTATGTAAAATAGAAGTATAGAGGTGTGTTTTATAAAATAATTAGAGAGAGACAAAATAATCACTACATTGGTGTTTCTTAATCATTTTATATAACTATACCATGTCTAAAAAATATTTATAAATTTTTATGATAAAAATAACCCATTTATCTTTTATAAGGATATATATCATCAAAATTATGATTTTCTTCATATCTTGAAGTATTATAAATGTTAAAAGTAAGTAAAGTTCACTTTTATTCTTTTACCTTACTTAACCTTTTATATAGGGAACATAAATTTAATAATATCTAAATAACTAATAACATTTGAACCAAGAGGGTACATGGTGAAAAAATTAGTAGTAAATTATTTTTGGACATGCTTTCTGGTCATTTTCTCCCTTAAGATTATGGTTTAGTCCATTGTTAATCTTAATTTTAACTTAATCACTATAATTAATTTTAATAACTTTCACTAATATGCTTGCTCAAAAAAATTAATTAGAACTTATTAGTCCAAAAATATTATACTTCTTAAGACGGTGTATGTCTATTTTTAAAAATTAAAATATCAAAAGTGGTAAAATTAAGATTAACACTAATTCTGCTGATGTGGCGAGAAAGCAGGTTTTTAAAGTAAAAATGTTCCAAAGTTTAATATGTATTTATACCTAATTACAAAATAAACATTATTCCAATAACCTAAATTGGATAAATATATTTATAATAGATCTATTATAAATTTAAAACCCTATGTAGAATATAATTTAACACGAATAATTATTTAATGGAAAATGTCGTTTTTAATTGAAATGCAGTATTTTTCACTATTCATAAAAAAATGAAACTTCTCATAAAAATATCAAAAATTTTCCGTAAAATAATTTTGATATTTTAAATTCAAAAATTAATATTATTATTAAAAATATAATTTATTAAATTTACAAAATTAGGTTTTAAAATAGGTGTTCTATTAAAGTAAGGTAAAACCTGATCGTGTGTCTAATGCAAGCAACCTCAAGGTGGTGTGTACAATAGTATTAACATAGTGTTTCATATAACATAGAAAGAGTAATATTTATTATAACATGAAAATATTATAATATATTGGGGTGTTACATTCTCCCAACCATATTTAAATTATGTCCTCACAATTTAAACATGATCTCTGTAATTAATGGATTTTGTATTTCAAATTAATCTAATGTTGAAAATACCATATATTAAATGGGGTTAATAACATGTCTTATGAATAATAGAGAAATGAATGTAAAATGGTCACATAACTATGTTCTCTAATAGGAGATTATAGGTGGGAAATAGAAACATGGATAGAGAATAAAAATGTAACAATCATGTTTTGATGGAGAGTGCTAGGGAAAATTGTTAGGAGAAAGTTAAAAATCACAATGACATAAATCTACGATGATCTAAGAGGTCATTTTATTCATATAATACAGAGTTACTAGGAAAACATTTTTTTAAAGATCATTTCTCCTTAAGTTTAAGAATTCTTTCACTATCTAAGAATATAAGTGAATATATTACTTGGTATGTTTCTATAAGAAAAATATTTTCCATTGATAATTCCTTGAACTAATTATACTTCATTTCATAGAGAAAGGTTCATCATATAGTTATGAAATATATTAATCTTTAAAAACACATCCAAAGTAGAAATTAAACCATTTCCTAAATGTTTCTTCATTCTAAAATATTATGATCCATCATGGTAGAATCATTTTAATGGTAGTTAGTAGTATCCAGTTTACATTATCTATATGAATAATATCTTTTTCAATATTAACTCATCATTAGAGACATATTACAGCTTATATTTCCCTAGACAATGTATTTTCCAACATGTTATGCTTTCCACCGAATCACTTTTCTTTGTTATTGGTATCGATCAATATATCATTTTAAATCCTTGATGAAAAGGTACTATAATACATTATTTTCATATTTCATAATTCTTATAAACATTACAAAATTGATAAAATACTTTTACAACAATAATCAAGGATCCAAGTTCATAGGCACATTAATCATTCCACTTTAGTGTATCGATAAAATAATATTGACCTTGTTCCCTCATATTATTCTAAGGTATTTTCCCTTAATGTTTGGGGAATTAATTTTCATAGTACCCAACATCCTTAAAAGGGAGGCATTGAAGATTTGAATTTCCTTTCATTCCCATACAATCACACGCTTTGTGTCCTTTTTATCCACACATATAACAAACTCACATTCTCTTAATGCATTCACTAGGGTGAGTCTTTCCACGATTATCAGAAGTTCTAAAATCATTCTATCCATTTATCTTTATTTACTAATTCCCTCTTTGTTGGTGATTAAAGGAACTCTTCTTATAATATATTCCCTTGATTATAGAGGTTCTTGAGCATTCCATCTTTATTTTGATGGAACACAAAACAATATCATTGTATAATGGGAAATTATTTAAAACCAGTGCCCTTATAATATTTGTCCAAAGACCTTAAATGAATTGTTCAATCTTTAAATCTATGTTATATATGTAATCCATAACATACCTAGTTAACCACTAAATGTAGCTTAATAATCTAAAACACTCTCTTCTTCATTTTTATTTAATCTAAGAAACTTCCTCTTCATCTAAACATTTTTTATCATGAGTGAAATATTTATCAAATAATGTATCCTTAAAGGTACTTTATTCTTTTATTTCTATTTCTTCTTCCTCCTTGGTATTATAGATTAGATACCAACATTGGAAAACACCACCTTTGAGAAAATCCATCTCAAGTGTAACCATTTTCTATTCACTTCAATCAAAATCCATAAATATCTTCTCCAAATACATAACACACTATCCAACTACCATTGGATCAGTAGTACCATTAAATGATGGGGGATCTTTCTCTGAAAGTGATCCTACATCATAGAACCTCGTTATGGAACAGGTTTCTCCATCTGGGAAAGGTTATGTGTCATAAACTATTTAATATTACTTAATATATCCATTACTTGTTCATTTCCAATACCTGTTATATCATCTTTCTTAGAAGGGAATCATTTACATTCAGCATGAGTATTGGTACACTTCTTCCTTCCAGGTTCCATTTATAAACAATGGAATATTCATGATTAGTTCAAAAAATTATGCACTTTTTATAACTATAAATATAGAATAACAGGTAAAAAAAATGAAAATATTATGCATATCTAATCTTGTAATCATAGACATGGTTTCTATTTGGGTCTTTTTACATTCCAATCATTCATAATGTTTTGTAAATAATATGTGAATTATCTTAATCATATCACCTAGTAGTATCCAATCAGGTTCACAGTAAGGCCCATTATTGTGTACCAATTTTCTCCAAGTGAGGCCTGACACACCTTGTTAGAGTTATTACTTCTAGGTACATCTGTGCTAGAACAACATCTACTTCTAGTATCCAGAAAGGGATGTATTTCAAAGAATACTCATATAATATCTACTCTACCAAAATTATAGGATGTTATTTTATACATATACTTAAACACTATCTAATGGTAATTCCCCCTAATCTATTTTTTCTAAATCTAGTTTCCAAGGTTGATGTTAAACTTCTTCTGAAACCAACTGTAAAAGAATGACCCTAGATTCCGGGACCCGGTTTATTATTTTTTACATTGGAATTATTACATGGAGTCAAATCCCAATGGACCGATTAGTTTATCAGTCTTAGAAATCCATACTACATACATGATACCCATAATATATTGGAAAATATATTACAAAAATATGATACATAACAAAAAAAATAAATAACATCCTTTAATTCTTAATAAAATATTTCATCTTTATAACTTGGGGAAATGAAACATAATAAGGGTGACCACAAATGATCAGTAAGGGTATGTACAGTTGAAAAAATAATTAATGAATGATAATAAATTATCTTGGAAAGGTAGATAATTGAAACACATGTCATTTATTAGATAATATAAGATTGAAACATAACCCTGGATATTATATCTAATTGAATAATCACATGGAATAAAAATAACTTAATACATAAGGATGGGATGCATAAAATTTTTTATCTAAAATATATTTTTGAGGTTTCATTCAAAGAGTCTAATACATTCAAGGCTTCATGACAAGAATCTATTACTATAAAGGATTAATTCCAAAAATATAATAAATAGGTAGGGACTTTTCCAAAACCATATCCAGTTTGTCTCATAAACCTACTGATGCATCTATGGTCTATAGTGGGTCCCTCCCATCACATACAAAATCCAATTCATTCCTCATATATAGAATAATTGATTTAATTAATAAATAATGTGAAATATCATAAAATATCCACATTGAATAAATAATATGGTTTTATCAATAATTACCAAGTGAGGATAAGTAACAACAATTTTGATTGATGTTGATGAATGGAAATATCATTTAATGATCATTAAAACATTCTTGAGGAAAATAATTGTAGAGACCCGAATCTTGATGTACATGGACATTACATTACTTTTGCGGAATACTTAGTACATAACAAAAACACACACACAAGGACCGTAATAGTTTAGTGTCTTTGGAAACTCGAAATATAATCTTCTAATCATGGTGAAAGATCTTCAAAATCTCCCATAAAGATCTTCTTTTTTTAACCTAAATCCTTTATTTATGTCCTGGGGAAAAGGAAACATAAAAGGGTGAGCTCAAATGCTTAGTAAGGGTAAACAAAAGAAATATCAATCACGACATATTCATAAGAACATATCTTTTGGAAATCTTAACCTGCAAAAGAGATCATAATTTCATAACATGGGACAAATCATAGTAGTGAAATGTAATCCCAATAATCATAACTTAAAACATGAAACTTTGTGTCATACACACATAATCATAGAGAATCATATCTTATTAATCAAGACTCATTGCCAAGACTATCATAGTGGACAAAGTCAATTTCTGAACCGAGTCACCCTCGTTTCAGTCCTGTTTCACTGAACCGGTATAACCTACCATTCCAGCCATGTCTATCTCATGAGATATAAAATCTTTACCCAATGAATTGGAGGGAGATATAGGTCCCACCCATCTTATAATGATACCATTCTTATGTGTGCCACAAAATCATAAATCATACATCATTTCATAACCCATGTAATAAAAATGGGAATCCTAAACATCGTGAAATCATAAAACAATTCATATAAGATAAAGGAATTCATAAAAATATTTCCATCACAACATAATCAAATCCATGTAATAATAGGGATAGAAACAGAACCCTATATTGTCTTAGATGGAAAATAATTTTGATAAAACTCTTGAACTCCATTCTTAAGGAAAATATCCTTTCTACTTCGAAAACATTTATCCTTTTCTAACATTTCATACAATTTTAAACTAAAATAAGTTGATTAAAAATAAACTTGAAAACTTGTAAATGAAGCTTCTGGAAAATAATGTTTTAAAAATCCATTCATGCCGTATAAGTTAAAAAAAACATTCTTCGTACTTTTGTCGGAAAAGTCAAAAAGTACCTCGTACGAAAAATGACAAAAAATTCCTTTCATATCTTTTACTAAAAACTCACCAAAGGGTAAAATTTGATATTAAGTATTTTATAAGGATATAAATATTACATATTCAGGAAACATGGATGTGGATGATAAAATACACCCCAGTAAATACCAAAGTATAAACAATCTCGGATAAAAATGAGATTGTGATATTTTCCCTTACCTTATGTCCGATATGCTTTGTACGTATCTGAACCTCCTGTATAATGATCTAAATAATGACATTAACTTATTACAGAATCATATTCATTTTTATGATATCATATATGGTTAACTTATGACTTTATATTACCCGTTCTTTTGTAAATTCCATGTTAAAGAAGCATTTTGGGTAAAATCGTTTCATTTATCGTAGGTGTTTGGACTTGTTGTTATAGACATTATTATTACTTATATCATGATTTACTTACTTCCAGAAGATAAAAAATGATTTATATATCATATATATTCAGTATATATATATATAGTAGATAGATAAATGAAATGAAACACACCGTTCATGGAGACGGTAGTCCGTACGTACGCATGAACGCTGTTTTCCTTTCCTTATTGTCTTGAATGGAAGTAAGTAGATGACATACATATATACATAAATACAGTAGCTTTATAATGTCATATATTTCATTATTATTTCTTATATATACTTTATAATCATTCTTAAATGGTTAGCATGTAGAATGAATCTCATCGCGTCGTGGAGACGGTAGTCCGTACGTACGCACGAGTAAGGATATCGTTCTCATGATCGTGAAATTGTGTTGAAGTGTATGTATACTATTTCAGTATCAATATCACTTTATAATAATCATATATAGTTACTCATTACACCATTATACCCATCCAATTAAGGTGGTGGCGGAAAATACATTACACCACGGCGTGGAGACGGTATTCCGTACGTACGCACGCGCGGTGATTTCCTTTTTCCGTAGGATGGATAGAAGGTTAATTAGAGTTGTTTCATATTTATAATAACATATCAATATATAAGATATACTTATGTTATTAATTTATCATTAAACAAATAAAGAAGAATAAGTTGAAGAAGAAAGAAATTGAAAAAAATCGGTAATGGATATTACCTCTTTTTGACGCGCCTTTTCTTAACCTCCACTTAAAGAACTAAGGATGGTCTTTGAAGAAGACCAGGACCTCTAGGATGATACTAGGGAAGTGGATAAGAGATTTTTTCAGCGGTTGGTTGAGCTTGAATGCTCAAATTGGTGTGAGGAGGAGAGGGAGGAGGTGCCCTTTTATAAGGGAGGAGAGGGGCACCTTAGGAAAATCTCAAAATATTATTTTATATTAAGGTCAAATTCGGTTTATAATGGTTCAAAAGGGTCTTATTTCGAAGCTAAAGTGGGGATGGGCCGAAATACTCTCATCCAATAGTATTTAGACAATTTTAGGTTATTATTTTAACCTCATCAATTAGATTTAACTCTAAGTTAAATAATTTAACTTTTACCGTGTCTTTTTGTTTTATTACACTATATGGTTAATAAACATACTATACCAAGAAAAAAGAACCCCAAGTTGTTTATTATTAATATATCTATCCTTATCTAAGTAATTTTTCCGAACCTTAGATTTTTAGGAATTAAATAAAAATTAATAATATAATATTTCTTTTAAAAACTAATTTATGTCAATTTTGACACTATTTGGAACATTATTTTTATGAAATTCATATAAGAATGATAAGTTCTAACCAAGTTACTTATATCAACAATAACATGTCATAGTAACCTAGAAAATTAATGTAATTCATAAAAAGTCTCAAATTACATTTATTTGGGCATTTATAACATCAATTATGTCAATATTTCATTAATAAGACAATTACTGCATCATCTTTGTGTCATAATAAATGATAATTATTTAATCCCTAAAAATTATAAATAAATTCATATGATGTAGATAATTGTATTAATGTTTTGGAGACTATTCATGTTCGAATTTTCATGAAGTTTATCACTAAATTAAAATTATTATACTTATAAGATTTAAGAAAGTGACATGTTGTCACATTCTTTGGTTTTAATAATAAGTAAATTATTTTCATGGAAAAAAGTCCATAAAATGAATATAATCCGACCCTTAGGTTATATGGGTCTACTGTTAGCCATCCAATAGGATTTTTCCAAGTGTTAGGGTAATTTTATAATCTTATATTTACCCTTAATTACCGGATTTACCTTTAACTATAGTAAATAAAATTTACCGTAGTTACTATTCACAATGCCCAAAAATAAAAAGTAGCCTATTAACATAATTTAGACCCACTGATTCCAAATATGGAATCCATTTTTCCAAATTCAATACAAAAAAGATGCAGAAATTAAATTAAAATTAATCTCGTTGTCGAAAGAAAACGGGTTTTTCTTTACAACATTGCAAAAGATTGAATTGTTTTAACCTATGAATTCAAGGTAAAATCAATGCTAATGACATAAATTATATTAAATGGTAAAAATATATTCTATTTGTACTTTAAAACCATTCAATATTATAATTTAACCACATAAGATATTACGATGAAAAAAGTTGTTTTTAATTAAAATATAGCATGTTTTAACTATTCATTAAAATATGAAAGTTATCGGAAAAATATCAAAACATTATATAATTTAAATTTTTATATCTTGATTCAAAAGAAGAATTTTATTTTGTCAAATTAAACATATAGACATGTCAAAAACTAGAGTTAAAGTGGGTGCGCCATCAAAAGGCGACAAAACTGTATTTTTTGAAAAATACTTATTTTACCCGAAGAATTTATTTTGTTCTTATACCTTGTTCTAAAAAATGTGTAAGATGAATAATAATGTTATAAAATTCAAAATTTAGTTAATACTATTCATAACGTCTAGTTCATGACAATAATATAATAACATATCGTTGTTTATTAAAACCCGATATTGCGTACAACACACGCTATCGAGGAAGGTCGCAATTGCATGTAATGCAAGCCAAGTCAGGGTTGCGTGTTGTGAAAGAATCCTTCATTGTTTCGTATAACAGAATCCAACCATATTTCATTTATACATTGAATATATATATATATATATACTTAATGTTTCATAGAATAACTATTATCAAAATTGTGTGTAACACGATCCATGAATAGTGTTGCGTATACTACAAGATAATACGGTGTTGCGTATAGCACAAGGTAATCTTGGTGTAGAATACAACACAAGACATTAATGAAATTAAAATAATATTTTTTATAAAATCTCGGGGTGTTACATTCTACCCCCCTTAAAATGAATTTCTCCCTCAAAATTCGTTGGGGTTATAAATGGTTTACTACTCGAAAGTTTGTTTAATAGAAACCCACATCGTAAAAAGGAATACCAAAATATGGCTTTAAAAACTAAAGTATGAAATGTAACGGTTACCCAAATTAACTCATCACTGGGTTTCCACGTAGGAGAACATAGGTGAAAATATGGATATGGAAGAAAAATCTAACCATCGAGTTCTGATGGAGAGTGGTAGAGAACATGGCTATGAAAAAGCCAACAATCGCAAAGCCATAAATTTGTGATGATCTAGGGTTCCATCTGATTCATCAGATATAAGATCACTAGGACAACATTTTTGGTTTTCAATATCATTTCCCTAAAGTTGAAAATTTTGAATTAGAGAAAATACTTACTTTATTTTGGTACAATCTCACTGTTGTTCGTGCTTTGAATAATTTACACTTCATCTCTTAAAGAAATGAAGTTGAATTTGTTATTCGTGACGTGTTAACATATCATGTGATAGAATGATGGTTCATTCCATCTGTTTCAAACAAAAGTTTAGCAATAGTTATCAAATATACATAAGTCTGTCTTTGGTGAGGTTAATCATATATGATTCCAAAAATGAACTTATACTTCATATATAATACCGCTTAATAAAATAAAACTAGTTTCTACTAAACAGGGACTTCCTTTATGCCAGTGGTAGGCGATAAAGGCCAGTCGCACTTCGGTTGTGGGTTCGATTCCCACGGCCTTGTCCGACGTGATGGGTTGTCGCCCGTCCTGCAGGTTGTCCTTTTTCTAAAACTACATTACTATATCATCCAATCAATAATATCAAAAAATGTTCTATCCTTAAACAATACTAACTTATGTCCAACATAATCCATTCCAATCTTTAGGGTTATCTAAAATACTTCGGTCCAAGCTCGATGTATAAAGAAAATGATTACTTGAAATGTCACATATCAATCATGTGAATGCCATCATTTATCCATAAGATATATGTGAATAACTTAATCATGTATTCTCTTAAAGAATGAATACCCATTGAATCTTAGTGAAAACATGAATGCAGTTAAAAGTTAACACTTTCAACATACCAAAATTCTCAAAATTCTTTATACTCAAACCATGATATCACTTAGTCCTTATATCAATCATGAGCTCATGAATACTATCAAACATTTAATTTTATCCTTATCCCTTCATTATGCGCATATCATCTACATTCCAAAAATATCTGAAAAACCTTTCATGGATACTGGTACCATTAATCATACACTTTCAAAACTCAAGGAAAGACAACAGTGTAATAATCCTTAGATATCTGTTTATTCCATAGTACCATGAGATTACTTATACAACATTACACATGATAAACATATAATCATTCCACTACATTCGTAAACCATTGACCGAGCTTCAACAATTATTTCAACTCACATACCATTTGTAGTCTCTTCATCATCATCAACATAAATACTACCCATACGACCATACTGATTCTCCTCATGAGACTTTCCCTTAGGGAATTGGTTTGCATAATGCCCGTACATTCTACATTTAAAACATTTAACCATTGTTGATGTTGTAGCAATACCATTATCCTCATCCCTAGTGATAACTGAACCTTTTCCTTTGCACTTACTGGCTTTGTGTCCTTCTTTTCCACACCCAAAGCATCTTCCAGTTCCTTTGAAAAATTCTCCTTAATGCCTCTTCCCATATGATTTTCATAGGGGAAATTGAACTTTCTTTCCTATATGATCATCATGAAACACCATCTTTCTCTTATTAGCTGAGTCAGGAAACTTACCAAATTTTACTTTATTGATCATATTATGAGATTGCTTATTGGGCATAATAATGATGTTTGGACCTCCAAATCCCATTTCATTTGGTTTCTCATGAAGAATATCATTCCATTGTCCATCATATCCTCCATTATCGTGAATCATCTTGTTTCCAGCCATTTTCTAAAACCCAAAAAGAATAGTGTGAGAGGCAAAAATCATAATAAAGGGGGAGTAACTTCAATATCTAACATCTTTGGTTTAATCTAATATCGTTACCATAGTTCTAGGACTATATACTATACGTATACTTATCCTTAGGGACATCCCTAGACATACCTTAGAAATATCTATAGGGATCACACTAACATTTTTACATCCTAGTTTAAAAAGGTTGACTAAAACTTTCCTATGATACCAACTGTAGAGACCCGAAGCTTGACGTACATGGACATTACATTACTTTTGTGTAATACTTAGTACATAACAAAAACACACACACAAGGACCGTAATAGTTTAGTGTCTTTGGAAACTCGGAATATAATCTTCTAATCGTGGTGAAAGATCTTCAACATCTCCCATAAAGATCTTCATTTCTTAACCTAAATCCTTTCTTTATGTCCTGGGGAAAAGGAAACATAAAAGGGTGAGCTCAAATGCTCAGTAAGGGTAAAGAAAAGAAATATCAATCACGTCATATTCATAAGAACATATCTTTTGGAAATCTTAACCTGCAAAAGAGATCATAATTTCATAACATGGGACAAATCATAGTAGTGAAATGTAATCCCAATAATCATAACTTAAAAAATGAAACTTTGTGGAATACACACATAATCATAGAGAATCATATCTTATTATTCAAGACTCACTGCCAAGACTATCTTAGTGGAAAAAGTCCATATCTGAACCGAGTCACCCTCGTTTCAGTCCTATTTCACTGAACCGGTATAACCTACCGTTCCAGCCATGTCTATCTCATGAGATATAAAATCTTTAACCAATGAATTGGAGGGAGATATAGGTCCCACCCATCTCATAATGATACCATTCTTATGTGTGCCACAAAATCATAAATCATACATCATTTCATAACCCATGTAATAAAAATGGGAATCTTAAACATCGTGACATCATAAAACAATTCATATAAGATAAAGAAATTCATAAAAATATTTCCATCACAACATCATCAAATCCATGTAATAATAGGGATAGAAACAGAACCCTATATTTTCTTAGATGGAAAATAATTTGGATAAAACTCTTGAACTCCATTCTTGAGGAAAATATCCTTTCTTCTTCAAAAAGATTTATCCTTTCAAAACATGTCATACAATTTTAAACTAAAATAATTTGATTAAAAATAAACTTGAAAAATTGTAAAGGAAGCTTCTTGGAAATAATGTTTTAAAAATCCATTCATGCCGTATAAGTTAAAAAAAACATTCTTCCTACTTTTGTCGGAAAAGTCAAAAAGTACCTCGTACGAAAAATGACAAACAATTCCTTTCATATCTTTTACTAAAAACTCACTGAAGGGTAAAATTGGATATAAACTATTGTATAAGGATATAAATATTACATATTGAGGAAACATGGATGTGTATGATAAAATACACCCTAGTAAATACCAAAGTATAAACAATCTCGGATAAAAATGAGATTGTGATATTTTCCCTTAACTTATGTCTGATATGCTTTGTACGTATCTGAACCTCCTGTATAATGATTTAAATAATTTCATTAACTTATTGAAGAATCATATTCATTGTTATGATATCATATATGGTTCACTTATGACTTTACATTACCCTTTCTTTTGTAAATTCCATGTTAAAGAAGCATTTTGGGTAAAATCGTTTCATTTATCGTAGGTGTTTGGACTTGTTGTTCTTGACATTATTATTACTTATATCATGATTTACTTACTTCCAGAAGATAAAAAATGATTTATATATCATATATATTCAGTATATATATATATAATAGATAGATAAATGAAATGAAACACACCGTTCATGGAGACGGTAGTCCGTACGTACGCATGAACGCTGTTTTCCTTTCCTTATTGTCTTGAATGGAAGTAAGTAGATGACATACATATATACATAAATACAGTAGCTTTATTTTCATTATTACTTCTTATATATACTTTATAGTCATTCTTAAATGGTTAGCATGTAGAATGAATCTCATCGCGTCGTGGAGACGGTAGTCCGTACGTACGCACGAGCGATGATACCGTTCTCATGATCGTGAACTTGTGTTGAAGTATATGTATACTATTTCAGTATCAATATCACATTATAATAATCATATATAGTTACTCATTACACCATTATACCCATCCAATTAAGGTGGTGGCGAAAAATAGATTACACCACGGCGTGGAGACGGTATTCCGTACGTACGCACGCGCGGTGATTTCCTTTTTCCGTAGGATGGATAGAAGGTTAATTAGAGTTTTTTCATATTTATAATAACATATCAGTATATAAGAAATACTGATGTTATTACTTTATCATTAAACAAATAAAGAAGAAGAAGTTGAAGAAGAAAGAAATTGAAAAAGATCGGTAATGGATATTACATCTTTTTGACACGCCTTTTCTTAACCTCCACTTAATGAACTAAGGATGGTCTTTGAAGAATACCAGGACCTCTAGGATGATACTAGGGAAGTGGATAAGAGATTTTGGCAGGGTTTTTCTGAGCTTGAATGCTCAAATTGGTGTGAGGTGGAGAGGGAGGAGGTGCCCTTTTATAAGGGAGGAGAGGGGCACCTTAGGAAAATCTCAAAATATTATTTTATATTAAGGTCAAATTCGGTTTATAATGGTTAAAAAGGGTCTTATTTCGAAGCTAAAGTGGGTATGGGTCGAAATCCTCTCATCTAATAGTATTTAGACAATTTTAGGTTATTATTTTAACCTTATCAATTAGATTTAACTCTAAGTTAAATAATTTAACTTTTACCGTGTCTTTTTGTTTTCTTACACTATATTGTTAATAAACTTACCATAACAAGCCAAACGAACCCCAAGTTGTTTATTATTAATATATATATCTTTATATAAGTCATTTGGATGAACCTTATATTTTTAGGAATTAAATAACAATTAATAATATAATATTATTTTTAAAAACTAATTTATGTCAATTTTGACACTATTTGGTACATGATTTTTATAAAATTCATAAAAGAATTATAAGTTCGAAAAAAGTTACTTATATCAACAATAACATGTCATATTAACCTAAAAAATTAATTTAAGTCATAAAAAGTCTAAAATGTCATTTATTTGGGCCTTTATAACATCAATTATGTCAATATTTCATTAATAAGACAATTACTACATCATCTTTGTGTCATAATAAATGATAATTATTTAATCCCTACAAATTATAAATAAATTCCTATGATGTAGATAATTGTATTATATATTTGGAGACTATTCATGTTCAAAGTTGCATTAAGTTTTTCACTACATTAAAATTATTATACTTATAAGATTTAAGAAAGTGACATGTTGTCACATTCTTTGGTTTTAATAATAATTAAATTATTTTCATGGAAAAAAGTCCATAAAATGAATATAATCCGACCCTTAGGTTATATGGGTCTACTTTTAGCCATCCAATAGGATTTTTACAAGTGTTAGGGTAATTTTATAATCTTATATTTACCCTTAATTACCCGATTTACCTTTAACTATAGTAAATAAAATTTATCGTAGTTACTATTCACAATGCCCAAAAATAAAAAGTAGCTTATTAACATAATTTAGACCCACTGATTCCAAATATGGAATCCATTTTTCCAAATTCAATACACAAAAGATGCAGAAATTAAATTAAAATTAATCCCGTTGTCGAAAGAAAACGGGTTTTTCTTTAAAACATTGCAAAAGATTGAATTGTTTTAACCTACGAATTCAAGGTAAAATCAATGCTAATGACATACATTATATTAAATGGTAAAAATATATTCTATTTATACTTTAAAACCATTCAATATTATAATTTAACCACATAAGATATTACGATGAAAAAAGTTGTTTTTAATTAAAATATAGCGTGTTTTTACTATTCATTAAAATATGAAAGTTATCAGAAAAATATCAAAACTTTATCTAATTTAAATTTTTATATCCTGATTCAAAAGAAGAATTTTATTTTTTCAAATTAAACATATATACATTTCAAAAACTGGATTTAAAGTGGGTGCGCCATCAAAAGGCGACAAAACTGTATTTTTTGAAAAATACTTATTTTACCCGAAAAATTTATTTTGTTCTTATACCATGTTCTAAAAAATGTGTAAGATGAATAATAATTTTATAAAACTCTAAATTTAGTTAATACTATTCATAACGGCTAGTTCATGACAATATTATAATAACATATCATTGTTTAGTAAAACCCGGTATTGCGTACAACACACGCTATCGAGGAAGGTCGCAATTGCATGTAATGCAAGCCAAGTCAGGGTTGAGTGTTGTGAAAGAATCCTTCGTTGTTTCGTATAACAGAATCCAACCATATTTCATTTATACATTGCATATATATATATATATATATATATATATATATATATATATATACTCAATGTTGCATAGAATAACTATTATCAAAATTGTGTGTAACACGATCCAAGAATAGTGTTGCGTATACTACAAGCTAATACGGTGTTGCGTATAGCACAAGGTAATCTTGGTGTAGAATACAACACAAGACATTAATGAAATTAAAAGAATATTTTTTATAAAATCTCAGGGTGTTACAATAATCTTTAGACATTCTAGAGTGTCCCATACCAAATTAAAACATTTAAATAATACTTCTCTATGAATTAAATGAAACATATAATTTCATGATAATAATTATATTCATTATATAACAAGTGAAATGGTAGTATATTCACCGTATAAAAGTGAAGTGGTCCATAACAACAAATAAGTCTCAATGAAATTTAAATTTAGACGAAATCGTTTACCACTATGTTAACATATTAATTTGAGGGCCCAAAAGTAATGATCATACTTTAAAACAATTAAATATCATTATAATAAAATAAATCATGATATAGTATAACAATTGGGGTCGTGGGTACAGTATACAAATGAATTAAGTCGTGTTAATGGTGTATGCCTCACATAAAAAAAAAGTGAGGCAAGAATTCCTTACATTAATCTTTCTTTTGTTGTATGGTATTTATCCTATTGTATAGTGGTTTAAAATATTTTTACTAACTTATAACATAACCATAATAAAATTTATATTATCATTTACAACCTTTTTATAATATATTATTACTTATATGTTAAAAATCTTTCATTATTCTCACTATTTCAGGTGTTAATTTCCTAGTATTATCAAGTATGTTTTTAACTTTTTATTTGATGTTCCTATTAAATATATCATGAATTAATCATATACATAATTTAAACCATGATCTCGTTATAATATATATTCAGTATATATGTATTTAGAATTGTCTATAATATTTAGAGATAAGAAATGAAGTGCACTGTACATGGAGACGGTAGGTCATACGTACGCTTTTATTAAAATAATGAAAAGAAAATGATATTTATATACATTTATATTATAATTCAAGAATCATATCTATGTAACATATTTCATATATTTTTATTAATATTATCTTTAATATATTCCATTTATATCGTGAATAAATCACATCGCATTGATGGGGCGGTAGTCTCCACTTCACAAACGATGTTACTATATTTATGAAAAATAGAATGTATAGAGGTATATTTTATAAAATAATTACAGAAGTATAAAAATATTTTAAATATATTATATATAATATATAAATAGAGTTTCCATCATAATTTTCACCTTGTGAAGTAGTAAAGGAAAAATGAACAATCATCGTTTCGTGAAGCATAGTTCATCATACATGTAAACAATATGTTCATTATCAATTAGATGGACGTGTGAGTAATTATAGGCCAAATAATTATCACAAAACATATAAGTACATTTAGGATACTTGTTTTACATAGTAATATAATAATTATATTTGAGGGGGTGGATAATAGAAATTAAACTAAAGAGATTGAGAGAAGACGTTACCTCTTAATTGGCTAATTTCTTTTGGTTTGTACCAAATACATTAAATTGTTATATTTATTCATAGTGGTATGATTCTAGGTTTAGAGGATTTATTTTGGGAGACTATATATTTAGAGTTTGGATAATACAATTTGTATTGAGTTGTGTGAGGAAGGGGTAGAGTGCTTTTCTTTTTATAGTGGAGGGGGAGTGACACTCTTGTAAATACCAAATGGTATTCATTAATGAGAGGAATAAATTAACATGTGTGCCTTAAAATTTTAAAAAATAAAGGATTAAATTTTATTAATGTTCTATTAAAACATCTCCCATATAATATAATATTATTTTTAATAATTTGGTTCCCTAACTTTTAAGATTTCCCAATTTTATCATTTTGGTTTTTATTAAAGAATCTTGTTTTCTAACCTAAGTAATTTAACAATTAAGACTAATATAAAGTAATATTTAATAAAAAAAATATAAATATAATTAATTATTAAAATAATATATTATTTATAAAATAAAAGTCCTGTGTGTTTTGTAGAATAATTTTAAAACAAGTGCATTTGACGTGCTAAAACACTACATAAACTCAGAATGCGTTAATAATGTTTTTACAATATATGGGTCAATATGTTAATTATAAAAGATAAATTGGTTCCTTTATAGATGATATATAATATTTATTAACACTTATAAATCAATTGTCATAATATATTATTTTTATTCATTTTAAATCATTTAATAAAATATCATTTATTGTAAAATAACAATAATGTAAATTTTGAAATTATTTATGTTATTTTAATTATAAAATGCCAATATAATGTTCTAATTAAAACATATTATGTATAAATATGTGTAACATGATATATTTTTAGAAAACAATCAATTAACTTCACTTTTAATATTTATAATATCATTTATTTTAGTTATTTATTAACTAAATAATCACTACGTTGGAATTTCTTAACCATTTTAAGTAAATGAGCCATCTATAAAAATTATTAATAAATTATTATGATAAAAATAACACATTTGTATTTCCAATTTATATATATAACCTAAAATGTTATGTTTTTTATATATCTCAAAGTATTATAAATGTTAAAGATAAGGAAAGTCCATTTTTCCCTTACATAACCTTTAATATAGGGCACTTCTAATTAATAAAATCTCAATAACCCTTAAAATTTAATCCAAGAGGGTATATGGTAGAACTATTGGCATCCAATTGTGTTTTTATAAGAATATAGGTCATTTTGGCCTTTAATATTAGGGTTTAGTCCCTTATTAAGATTACTTTTACCTTAATCACTCTAATTAATTTTAATCACTTTCATTAATCATTTGGGTCAAAAATTTAATTTGATATTATTTGACCAAAAATATTATACTTATTACAACCATTTATTTCTCTTATTTAAAATTTAAATAACAAAAGTGGGAAGATAAATATTAATTCTAATCCTGCAAATATGGGGGGAAAGTGGGTTTTAAAAGTAAAAATGTTCAATAGGTCAATAGGTTTTTATATTTAATAAAAACATAAAAATGAATCTAATTACCAAAATTGGAGTAATATATGTTTAATTGATCAATTATTACTATAAAAACAAATTTAAAATATAATTTAAGCTAATAATAATTTAAATGAAAATGTTTTTTTAATAAAAATGCAATATGTTTCACTATTCATAAAAAATAAAACTTCTCATAAAAATACCAAAAATTATACATAAGCTAATTTTGATATTAAGAATTAAAAGCAGAAGTTTATTTTGAAAAATAAAAATTATAAAATTTCAAAAATTTTGTTTTAAAATAGGTGCACCATTAAAAGGCTGTAAAACCCAGTCATGCATGTTAAACAAGCTAACTCAGTGTGGTATATAGTGTAAGATTATCATTCTGTGGAATATATAAATTTATAGAACACAATATTTATTATAACATGAAAATTTTCAATGTATCGGGTTGTTACTAAAATAATTCCCTAAGTGTTAGGATTCAAAGGGAAGCAATAGAAGAAGATGATGATATAGAAAAAGATTGCAATGAGGAGAAAGGAAATAATGAATTTAGAACATGTGATATGTTTGGAAGGAAAAACATTAATACAAGAATAAAATTAATATTAGTTTTCTTAAATTGTGGATAAAAGTCCTATATGATCGTTATTTTAGTGAACCTACAAATATTTCCAATGTTCAATGCTTAAAATGTTTGGAAATGGGAAACTATTCATAAGAAGTCCCCAAGTTTTAAAGGAATATAAATCAAAATAAACAAATAGATCATGTCCAATCTTATTTTATTATCATAGATGAAGAGTAATGATTAATGTGATTCTATTTGTATACAAGAATTATTTTATTTATGTATTTTATCAATGATATACTGGTTATAAAAATTATAAAATGTATATTGATTATATTGTAGTACTTTTTCATTAAGACTTGAAGGCATAAGTTAAAAACCACCAATGACCAAGAAAAATGATTCCATAACAAGATAAAATTCTTATAAATCTAATTATTTAAGGAAATATAACCCATAATATATTCTTGATATTAAGATAATGATGTTGGCATAAAGTGATTATTGATATGGAAAAGTATAATTGGATAATGCTGAATACCTTGGAACTAGTTAATGATTGGTTAATGAAGTGGATTATACTACCGTTGATAGAGTATACTATATTTTTTTAAGTAAGAAATATATCTTATAGTCTTTTTTTAAGTAATAAGGAATCATGCATAATGTAAATAATATTTTATAGTAATTTAGGATATGACCATGTTTCAAGGGAATATAGGATGAATGTATTCACATGATTGGTATGTCATGATTAAGATATAATTCAATGTTTTTGTGTGATTGATGATAATTTCATTTTATAAATTTAGTGAACTTATTTATATTGATTTGGATCGTAATATTTTGAAAGAGTCCTACAGTTTTTGATTTATGAAATTTTTTATATTGAAATATAGATGTGGTTTTAGATATTAGCTTATTATATTGGATAAGTTGTGCTAACCAATTTGTTTTTGGAAAATAGTTTGAGATATAAAGTTTCATGACTCAAACCTAATAGTGGATTAATTTGAAACTACCCCAAGTCTGCCTCCATAAGCCAGGGGTAGTAACAAGAACCTAAAATCATATCCTAATTTTGAGTACTTTCATAATATACCTATACACACACACCTAGAAATCTCAATATAGATATATAGATAAATAATAATAATACGACACAAAATTTATAAATTAAACCAAGCATGAAAACCATATAGGGTGTACAAGAGTACACCAGTGAGAAATGAAAAAGTTATGGGAAAAATACATACCCAAACAAAAATATGTCCTGACCAGAAAAAACTAGAAAGTAAACTATTAAGAGATCTGATCTTTGTATCTCAAAGATATGACCATCATACATGGTAAATAACGCCAAGTACCCCTAATCTCATCTTTAGTCACTTCCAACCTATCCTTCATCTGTTTAAGACATGACAGGTGCTAGAAAATCCCATTCTAGGGTGAGTATATACATACTGAGTAGGACACCCCAAGAGATGAAGGAGGAGCATTAAGAGACACAACAAAAGTATAAATACATTAGATAGTAAAAAGTTTGTTGTTTAACCAAAATAAAGAAAAATATTAACCTTGTCCAATCATAAGGGGCTCAACACGGTGTGTAGATATAATACATGTCGAGTATTTTCCAAACATTGAGGGATAATACCATTATACATCCACAAGAAGCTAAACACAGAATACATATGGAATACCCCACATGTCAACATGACCCATGGAAAGAGATTAATCAATTAAAAAGGCTTATATATATATATATAGGTAAATATATATTCTCCAAAAAGGAAGCCTGAATGAGAGAGAAGCAAGATCTTTGTCTCACTACTCAACCACGAAAAAGAGTCACCAATAGTTCCAAACAGTCCATCAACGTTTACATAATGTCAGTAATATACCCATATAAACCATGAAATTCAAGACTTACCTATCCATTTTAATGTATATCCAAGGGGATGAAATCTCTTGGTGGAGGACCCATGCCCTGGTAAAGCAGGAGGATTCCATTCAGTAGATAGATAGAGGACCCATACCCTATTCCAACTGGAGGTTTTCACTTTAATAGTAAATATAGGACTCATACCCTTCCCAGTAGGAGGGTTCCTCTATAGTATTTGACAAATCACCCATACCATACTTGGTAGTAGGATTACACTCATATAGTTGATATAGGACTCGTACCCTACAAACCATGAGGGTTCCACTCTGATTCTAGTGGACCCATGCTCTGAAGTTGTAGGAGGATTCCACTTTGATGGTAGAGGACCCATGCCTAGTTTGGGTGAAGGGCTACACTCTAAGAGTTTTCAGATTACCTATTCCATGTTCCAATAGTATGGTTCACCTCTAGTCATCGAGGACCCATGCCCATCCCAGCTTCAATGTTCCACTCATAATGCCTCTGGTGATCTTTTTTGATCACTACTATTATTGAGTGTCACCTAAATAAGCACTATTCACAAAACATCTCCCATCATATCTCAAAATCCACAATAGAGGTTAATGTTTCTTTATCTGTGTAAGAACACTCAGGTAGACTACTCGCATGAAAATATATGATTCCAAATGATGGATATATGATAGATTGGTGTTTTCTAAAAAGGAAAAAATGGGTTTACTATGTGGGAGGGGACCCACATGATGTTTTCTCTTACTTTATCACCTATAAATGTTTGTGGAGGTACACATATCACCTACCGTGTAAGTATACAATTCATACACTATATCTACATGAAATTCCCATGCCACTCGGGGTCCCACCCATGTTCTTGGTTTTATCAGTGTTCCCAATCTATGTCTGTGTAATCAAGCCATGTTTATGTACATAGACCATGGAGTGTACCTGGATGCGCCCATATAATCTCGTAAATTGGGTTCCTCTAGATATGTCTTCCCATACGAAGTCCTACCCATGTGATTCTCCACATAGATCATCCTCTCAGGTAAGTGGTTCACTACATGTAGAAGGGATACACTTAGTTCCATGATTATAAATTTCAGAAACCCTAGCCACCATAATAAGGGATCGACCCACCATATATTCTTCAAATTACATGGAATATAGTTTAGATTTTTCCAAATATCCATATCTATGTTTATAATCTAGATCTAAACTTCTATGATTCATATCTCACCTCAACGCCTCCCATAATCTAAGGGGAATCCTTCAATTCATTATTTCCACAAGTCGTTTCCCAAGAATCAAATTATGATTTTATCTACATGATCTTCCTCACTCCGCACACAGAAAACATGATGATCCTCATATATTTTAGTTTCTAATCATTTGATCATACAACCAAAACTCAAAAACAAACTAGATCTATCCTTTATTCATCGACCATACCTTTTATGTGAATTCATCATGATTCTGAGGGTCTGATGAGGCTTGTTATTTTCTGAAAATTTTGAACTTGGACCATGAGGTCCAACCGGTGATGAACATGAATTAATTGAGGGGTGAGGAATTAAAACTAATTTTTATCTATCACTTTAAACATTTCATGGAAAAAAATAAATAACGGGAATATTGTGGGTTATAAATCAATTGAATAACCAAATTAAACTGGTACGCAGGTGCAAGAAAAGTATATAATTGGTGAATATGAAATAAGGGAATTGAAATTATCAATAAAGTTAGTTAAAAAGTCATAATACACATTTTTATGATTCCTACAAAGAGATTAGATCATTATTTATCGATGAAGAAACTCTCCCATGAATGGAAGAAGTCATTACATTCACTGCATCTCGATCATCCCTGATCTTGGAATTCATCATCGTCAGATGTGATTCAGCAATTGAAAGAGAAATAATTCTCTAGAATCCCTGAAGATTTTATTTATCTAACCCTAGTAAAATTACCCTGGAATCATAATTATAGAAATAATCCATTACGGTATTTTAATAAACTAGTGATATTAATAATTTTATTATTCAACTAATCATACTACAAACGGTCAGCTTATTTGAACACCCTACACAAAATTATTTTGTGACTAGGGTAAAAATTGCATTACGGACTCAACTATGATATTATTTTTTTAATCCATGATTCTATTTAAGACTTATCCTATTTTATTTAATAAAATATACACTTTGAATTTAAAATATATTTAAAAAGTTAAATTTTGGAACAACGGGTCTTAAAATTTCACATCATCTTAGCAATTGGATCTTTAAATATATGTAGGAATATTTCAAAGACTTACAAGGAAAAAAACAATTGTTTACATCATTTCACCCTTAAAAAATTTCCTTCTCAAAAATAAAAATGAAAAAAAAACCAGTGATATTGAGCATGCATCTGGATCTCCCACTCCCATGAGTTGTCCTACATATTCCCATGGAAACACAACATGCGAACCAATTTGGTGATCCATCCATGCATGATCACCTCTAGTCGATCTTCAATATCCACTGGGTTCTTTATAAATGTGTCTCCATCCTCAATGTTCAGGTCGACCCAGCTGTTAAATTTTGTAGGGACATGCACCTATCTCTTCATCTATGACATATAGAAGACATCATGCACCCTCTCCAACTTTTGGGGTAGGGTGACATGGTAATAAACCTATACAACCCACTAAAAAATATTGAATGACCTGATAAACCTTAGGGATAGATAACATCCTTGGATGAACCTCAACAATTTTCATCATGGGGAGACTCTCAGGAAAACATGGTCTCCGTGATAAAACTACATGGGCTTATGAAGTTGATTAGAATAAGATTTCTATATTCTCTAGGCCATCCTCATCCACTCATGGATGATTTTACCCTTATCTATCATCACCTAAACCATCTATGGACCAATAAGAGATGTCTATCTGATCTCTTTCTAACAAAAGGGTGACCTACAAGGTCTCTTATACATGTACGCAAAAGGTTCCATACCAATAGTCGAGTTATATATATATAGTTATATGAATAATCTACAAAGGGAAATTGATCCTCCTAGCCCCAGTAAAAGTATACCATGAAATCCCTCAACATATACTCCAAAACCTAGATAGTGAACTCCATCTCCCAATTAATTTGTGGGTGAAAGGATATACTCATCTTTATCAAGGTCTGGGATGCTATTGTAGAACTATCCCCAATAGTAAAGTGTACCACGCATCATGATAAGATACAATCATCAAGGTAACCCCATTAAGGTGAACAATATTATGTATGTACAACTGCCCCAAACTCTACACTGAACTCTACTCCCTAATAGAAAGGAAGTGTTTTCACTTCTTCAGTTGAAACATTATCACCCATATGGAACCATGGACCTTTTTTGAATGTATAAGACCTGTAATAAAGTCCATTGATATGTCATCCCACATTCACTTTAGGATCTTATGGGGATATAACTAATCTATCAGAATTTAGTGCTTATCCATCACATATTGAGAGGTGAGGCACCAAGATATGAACTTAATAATTCTCCATCTCATGCAAGACTACTGAAACTACTATAGATGGTCCCTATAAATATTTCCCACACTAATATGTATAAATAAAGGAGAAGTGTGGTACTCTCACATCACCTCCTCTCGCATCGTGACTGGAACCATTGTCCATCCCTAAAAAAATATGACGTGATTACCTCCTTTAGGATTTACATTTGGTGAATCCCTTATCAATATATTGTTACGAAAGACCACACAGTCGATGTATCCTATATGGGACTCTCTTGCACACTCGAGAAGCGGAAGAGTCAACACCATCAACTATATAAAATTTATACCCTCCCACTTCACCAATGTCCGTTGTAAGGAATCCTACTACTCAGAATTTATCCACATCAAGTTATCTTGGGACTTCTTACTAAGGGAATCTGTTAGATGTTTTCCCATCCATAGTGTATATACTATATTAAATTCATCATCCTATAGGAGCTTCAACCAACACTTCTATCTCAAGCTCATGTCTCTCTACCTGATGATGTACCTAAAATATTTATAGTATGAGTAAACTAAAAAGTGATCCCCCATAAGATAGTTCCTTCACATCCTCGGGGTGAAGACTACCACTTCTAACTCAAGGTCATGAGTATCATAGTTATGCTCATGGGGTATCAAATTACTCAACCCATATGCGATAAATACCTACTGATGGATCAATACACAGTCAATCCCATCTCCAAAGGTATGTCAATAAACTACATACTCCGCTCCCTCTGCTATTACTCCCAACATATAATCAATCATCATCCTCAACCTCAAATCCTCAAAGGTGATTTTTTATTGATCAGTCCAATTTAATGGATACCCATTTCATTTCAGGTCATTCAAAGGGGCTTCATTCCTAGATAATTCTTCCACAACCCTCATGTAGTACCATTCCATGATTAGAAAACACTTCACATCTAACATTTTATTTGGTGGCTCCCATGTAAGCACTGCATCGATCTTATCTAGGTAAATGGATAAAACATGATCATAAATGGAATTCCCCAGAAATAGAACCTCATGATTCTAGAACTAGAACTTAGAGAGATTACCATAAATATTATTCCACTGGAGAAGATCTATAACTATCCTTATGTTCTTGACATACTCCTCGTCTAATGTAGAGTAGATTTGTATCTCATCAATGAAGACAAACCCAAAATAGTTCATGTATGTCTAGAATATCAGGTTCATAAAATCTATAAACATGGTGGGGGGATTTATCACAGTAAATGAAATCACTAGAAAATCATAGTATTCAAAGAGACATCAGAATTATAGCTTTGGAATATCAGCATTTTGAACCCTCAACTAGTGGTAGTCAGACCAGATAATGATCTTTAAGAACAATATTGCACATCTCAACCAGTCAAAGAGCATGTCAATCCATGGAAAGGGGTAATTTTCTTTTATTATGGTATAGTTTAGGTTAAGATGATCCACAAAAATCCACATGTTCTTGTCCACCTTTTTTCAAGAACAACACTAGAGATTCCTGGAATGACACATTTTTGTTGATGAAAGACTTCACTTGAAGTTCCTCCAAATGTAACTGAAACTCCTATAACTTGGTAGGGTCCATCTGATATTCTGTAGAAGATATCAGAGTGGTATCAGGGTAAAATTCATTGAAAACCCCCATCTCCAACCATAGGAGGTAGTCTCGAAACATCCTCAGGGAAGAATTCAATATAATACTCCACAACTAATAGAATCTTAATGCTTGAGGATACTATTAAACCAAGGGATATACTCACCAATTAATGGGTGATGAGCTACAACCTTATGGTCAGACAACCCAATCACCCTGCCATGAGATCTCTCTCTCCAATATAGGAATATCACATCCCATTAATTCAAAGGAATCTAACTCATCTCTAGTGATAGTTAATCTGTTATTAGACCATGGTCCACTAATCCATACCCAATATTACATAATAGAGTTTCATCCTGATAAACATAATGCCACACATGATCCTCTCCCCTCAAATAGATATCTCATTCTTCCAGTGGATAAAATATACATAAGAAGTGTTCCATATATGAACATGAAGAAGAAAATATGGGGATAGAACCTTGACTGGGAACTATATATTTCACACCAAGAGCATATATGTTAATGAATGATTGGTACTGATGACTACAAGTAATGAAGAAAGATTTGAAACCACATAGATCATACATCTGATCACCTAGTGTGTTGTGGGTTCATAATCATCTAGACCCTGGATTTTTCTGTGGCATCAACCCCCAACTCCCTGAGCCGGATGTGGGACACCAGGTGGTGGTGGTGGTGGAAGTATCTCATAATGTCATCAACCACCCTAAAATCCCCATCCTCATCTGCAAGATCCACCTCCCTGGGTGCCCCCCTACCCACTCTTGGGAGGTCCCCGATCACGGTGTTATCTCTGTTGTGGAAGTCCATTAGCTATCTTTATGTGATACTCAGCACATTTGGTTTGGAATTCTTGTGCTATGTGACCTCATCCATCACAAGAAAAGAACCACCAATCTCTGGTATTCCCTGGTGGTCTGCATTGTCCCTATTTCACATTACCAAGCATCTGAGTCTAATCTCAATAGGACCTTTTATGTTGAGATCATGTCGACCAAAAACTACTATTTGTTGTTGTGTCATAGATATGTGATTCCCAATTCCAACTAAAACATCCTATAATACCACTTACTAAAATATATCTTTGTCTACTACCTACTCCAACACCCCAGAAAATGTGAGAATTCATAATGGAACCACACTAGCAAGGATCTCTTTGTTGAGACACTCCCGAAACCTCTATTCTTGAAAGTATCCATCACAAATCATATTAATAGAGTTACATATAAGGTATGAGAACCTAAAAGTGTACTTAGACACTATTATCCCTCCCTGTTATATCTCTAGAAGCTATTTAATCAGAACTGATCACAAGCTAGAGTTGTAGTACTCCTCACAGAACACCTACTAGAAGTCAAGTCATGAGAGTGTTGGATAATCATACATCTGGGTAAAAATACTTCTTCAATCATGAGACGATCATTGGAAAATGATAGGTACTAGTTATACTACTGAACTATTAGTTTGCATATTATCCTAAAAACATGAAGCACCAAATATAGAAAATCTTATACAGCTTCGGGACTTATGTTTTCATGATACATTAGCAGCCTCTGGTATTAGAACTCGTGGAGTGTCCTAAGCTTTTTTTCTTCCTCATCGTACTCTATTGAGATTCTATACTACTTGACGGGTTGTGGTGATACTAAATTCTTTTTTTTGAAGAAGAAGCTTGTGGAATTAGACCTGAACTGAGGCCTCTTCTCTTATTGTATCATCGACATAATCTGTAATATGTATCCCAACTGGTTGTCATCATGGATACATCATAAAATTTTAATCAAGATGTACCAAATTTAGATGAGAAAATAAATTCAAATAATGGGGTTATGAAAAATGAATGATAGTAGAATAATCAATCCTATATGATTCATGTACTATTTGATCTAGGACACTATTTTCTTCGTATTCCGAGTCAATAATATTTTAGTCATGGTCCTAGTTAATGGATACATCAGTCATCTTCACTAACACTGATTTTCTTATCTTGAGATAAGCATTAAAAAAACATTGAGAATATTACCCTAAATACCATCCAAATCATCATTAGGGGAATAAACCCAAAACAATTTCCGTAGGAAATAACTACTCTAATACCAATATGTCACAACCTAACCCTAATCAAGGATTAAGCCTCAACTACCCCACACCCACCTCTATAAGCTAGGGGTGGTAGAAAGTGCTGAAAAGAATGTCCTAAATAGGAGGCATTTTTTAATGTACTTGTACGCACACACCCACCTATCTCAATATATAAGTGAATAAGAATAATAGTACCAATATGAAACAGCTATAAATTAAACCAAGTATAGAAAACCTCTAGTCTTCACAAGATTATGATAGTGAAAACTAAAAATTAATAGGGGAAAATACCAGCCCAACCAGAAATATTTCCCTACCTAAAAAACTAAAAAGTAAGCTACTGATAATGGTCATCTCTTAATCTCCAATCTATGACCATCGTACACGGTATAAATCACCTATAATCCTTAAGATCCTCTAAAGGAACCACTAGCATGTCCTTCATCTACATAAGACATGACATGTGCATGAAAAGGACATATAGGGGTGTGTATGAACATATCTAGTAGGACACCTTGAAAGCTGAAGGGGGTAGTAAGAGACATAATAGGAATATAAATTTAGTTGATAATAAACTAGATACAACTCAACCCAAAGAATGAGAAAGGGTAATCATGTCCATGGACATGGGGATCAACATGGTTTATACATGGAATGCACTTTGAAACATTTCCATCCATAATAAGAGAGTAACATCATCCCACCATGAGAATCTAAACACAAAAATAATGTGGTATATTCTATATGTCCTTGCATCCCAAGGTATGAGATTAACAAAGTCTAGAGGTATGGATGTGTGTGTGTGTGTGTGTGTGTGTGTCTGCTAAGAAAATGCATCCCAAACAAGAGGGAATAGGGATACCCACCAGACATCTCATCCCAGGAAAAGAGTCCCTAATAGTTTCAAAAGTCTAGAAATGATTATCAATATCTCATACATATCCCATGAGGAAACCATACCAGTCAATCCTCACCTTTTCATTGTGCATCATAGTCAAGGGGAAAAAATATCTAGGTAGAGGATTCATGCCCTAGTAAAATAGTAGGTTTTCACTCAGTGGATAGATAGAGGACCCAACCCCTTTTCCAATAAGAGGGTTTTGATATAATAGTCGATAGACGAACTATACCCTTCCTAGTATGAGGTTTCCACTTTGATAGTTTATAGAGTACCCATACCATGGCCATGAAGAGTGTTCCGCACTAATAGTCAATAGATGACCCATACCCAACCTAGTATGAGGGCTACACTCTGATAAAATAAGACCAATGTCTTGAAATCGTATGAGGGTTTCCACTTTGATGTTAGAGGACCCATTTCAATCTTAATTATTGGTTTCCACTCTAGGAGTATATAGGGAGGCCATGCCCTTTGCCAATAGAAGGGTTACACTCTAGTTATTGAGAAATCATGCCTAGACCGACTAGAAGGTTCCACTCAGAATGTCTCTTATGATCCTATGTGTTCATTGTCATCAACGACCATCATGTAAATAATCACAATTTCTGGAACATATTTCATCATATCCCAAAATCCAAAATAGAGGGAAACATCAAATTCTATCAGAAAAACAATTACGATAAGCTACTCATAGGCTAAAACCTAAGTCCAAATGAAGGAGATAAAAGAGTTTAATGTTTCTAAAAAAGGAATCAAGTGTTAAACGGCATGTGAGGGGGCCCACAGAGAATGTGTTCCCTCTCCATAACATATTCATTTCATATTATGTACCCGGGTCTCCTACTGTGTAGGTATATAAAACATATAGGGGACTTTCATAGCATTACCATGCCACTTGGGGTCCCGCCCGTGTGCTTGGTCATGTCCGTGTACCCAATTTGTGTATGTGTACCCAAGTCATGAGTGTATACCAAGAACATGGCATGTACCACACTATGCATGTTTACTCAAGTACATGAAATTCCTTTGGTCAAGTCTTCCCACATGATTTCCTTATTGTGTGCTCTAGAACACGTCTCTTCCACCTATGAAAGTGGTACATGGAATGTAGGAGTCCTATATGCCATCCCATCCTTATATAATTCTAAAACCCTAATTATTGTAGCTTTGTCCTAACATGCTTTTTATTCTCTGAACTAAAAAACATATAGTCGTGATTTTTTTTCAGAAATCCATATCTATTTTTAGCATCTAGATATATGCTATGAACCTTCAGATCTCACCTCTTCACCCTATGATATTAAAGGGTAATCCCTTGATTCATTATTTATGTCTGTTGTTTCCCAGAAATAAGATTCTGATTTCATCTACATGATCTGCCTCACTCCATGAATGAAAATCATGTTGATCCTCCTCTATTTAATTTTCTGATCATCTGATCCAACAACCCAAATCTATACCTGATTCATCAATCCATCCCTTACACATTAAATCTTTATGATTACTGGGGTCTGATTGGGCTCGGTACCACTATACAATATCGAACCAGGACTACAGGGTCCAACTGAAGATGAATGTAATGAAATTGATGGGTAAAGAAACAAAAACAAAGGTTATACAATAATTACCAAGCTTTCCTAAACAACAATAAAGAATGGGAATATCCTAGGATAGAAATCAATTGAATAATCAAATTAACAAAGTACGAAGGTGTATGTAAAGACCACAATTGGTGCAGATCAAAGAAAGAGATTGATGTTATCAAAAAATTTAATAAAAAATGGTGCAATCCATAGTTTGATGTGTCCTACCTTAATATTGTATCATTTTTAGTCAAGGAACACACATTCCAATTAATGGAAGAAGTCATTCCATGCACTTCGTCCCAATCTTCCCCGATCTAGAGATTCGTCATCACCGAATGTGATTCAATAATAGAATGAAAAAGAACAATTTTGAATCCTTCAACGGTTTATATAAATAAAAATTGGAAAATATACATGTTAGAAAACTTAAATAATTAATTGTTTGCAGTATTTTAATTAATAAATTAAATGATTAATTTATTAAATACACTAAACGCACTGCTAATGGCTGGCTTATATGAACACCCCACACCGACTTATATTAGGTTGCTCATAGGGTAAACATTGAATTTCTGAATCAACCATGGTATTAGATTTATGATCCACGATTCTATTTAAGATTTGTCCCATTTTCTTTAACAAACTATGCACTTGTAGTATAAAATATATTTATCCAATTAATTCTGCACACAATGGGCCTCAGAATCATACTTTGTCTCAACACCTGGATTTGGAAATATATGTAAAAATATTTAGAATTATTACATGGAAAAACTTGGGTCACTACATATGGAATTAATTTTCACTCTTTTATGTATGTTATGATCCATTAAATGTGAATCTTAATTCTTTAGGAATAAAAAATCATTTTAAATAGTCATTTCTTGGAGATAGTGATGAATTAGAAATTGATCAAAGAAAAAAATATTTGATGTTATTCTTATAAAATATAAATGTATAAATCATATATATTTTCTTATATTTATAGATAGTAAAATTACTTCCAAAAAATATAAAAATTATAATGAAACAAAAAAATTTATCATTTTTCATTCATATTTTATAAATCAGATGGTCTTTTAAATCATCACTGATTTATGGTTTTGAGGCCAATAACATGCCATTGATCGCTATCTTGGTTATGATAAACGACCTCAATCACTCTTTATAATTTTTTATTTTGTCTTCAATATTTATATCTTCACTTTATTGTAATTTACTTTTACATAGAAACCTAGTTATGTGTTATTCCATATGAATTTTTTTTCATTATATATCATTAAGATAATGTTTTATTAACCCTATAATGATGTGTGTTTTTCATTAAAATTATTATAAAATTACAAACCATTGATTACTGAGAAAATGTTTAAATTTAGAGGATGCAATTTATTTATGGTGGGAAGAATGCAACACCCCAAAATTAATTAATAAGAACATTATATTAGATTGTGTATATAACGTGCAACACAAACCATAGAATAAAATATAACAACCCAAGTCCATATGATATAATTTTTTTTAAAATAAATTAAATCTATTCAATATATTTCATTACATGTAACACATATTAACTATGTGATAGACACAACAATGATTTTCTTAAATAGCTTGCATTACACGCTAGACTATGTTTTATTGAACCACAACATAGTATTAACATTTTTATTTAATATTTATCCTAGGAATTAGAATGGAAGGTATGAAAAGGATTAAGTAAATTATAAAAATATATAGTTTACACACATTTATTTTATATATTTTTTTATAAATAAAATAAGAACCAATTAAAACAAATAATAAAAGTTTTCTAAGAAAACTACATTTATTCTATAAGACGTTTTAGTCGCACATTTCTCACATAATTTAAAATTAATTTTAAAAAATATAAGAAAATATATTTTAAAATTTAAACTTCATTTTTGAAATATTCATATAAAAGTTATCTTATTCTCAATTGTTTTTATTTTTCATAAAAGATTAATTTTTTGATAAATGGATAAAAATACTGAATTTTAGCTTAAATTTTTCTTTTTGTTTAAATAATTCATAATGTTAAATTATATTTTAAAATGGGTTTAAAAAATTTTGTTAAATTATGTATCTATTAATCCAATATATGTCATTAGAATCATTTTCAAGTTAAATTAGTAAAAAAACTATGTAAATTTTTGAACATTTTCAATTTAAAAACCCTCTTTCTTATCGCATCTATAGGATTAATATTAAATTAAATTTATCATCTAATGTAAACTAAATATTGAAAAATGGATTCCATATTTTTAATCATAATAACTTATAATTTATAATAAGTTCAATTAAATTTTTAACCAAAATGAGTAGTGAAAACATGAAAAATTAATTATCATGGTTATGGTAAAAATGGATTAACCGAGGGTTAAACTAAGAAGATAAGGGTTAACAATTTATTAAAATCATTTGAAAAATTAATTATATAGAAATATTTCCAAATTATATCATATATTTCATAGAATGGCCCATTTTAGAAGATTATTCATGTTAAAAACATTTTCATGATTGAATCTTTTCAGAAAATTACATGAGCGCCACTCGCCTCACTCATAAATTGTCACCACCACCTATCTTATTAACACCATAAAACCTATTTTATTGTAAAATAAATACCAAAATATCTATAAATATTTCCTCCCATAAACTTATAATCCATATTTTTGGCATAAATCTAACCTAGAATGGTTGTTGGTGAAAACCTAAGGAGGATACCTGAAAAGGATGTATCATTATTCAACGAGCATTTTTATTTTATCTCTTTATCCACATCCTTAAATTCTTATTAATCCATGTTGATATAATATCCTGTGTATCTTAATTATTATGGGGTCATATTATATTAATATAATGAACTAAAACCATCTCCACTTACTTCAATTGGGTTACAAAATCATCACCCGTGTGTACGGTGAACTACTTCCTCACGAACAGATGTCATTCACTCTTCTTTTAACACATCTCACGATTGGGTATGATCATGGATATAAATTTTATATAAGATATTTATAAAAAACATTATTCCTATACAGTATTTATATAATATATACATTTTTACATTACATTTCATATGGGATACAATAACGTCACTCGTGTGTATGACATACTACCGCCTCAGAAAGCGATGTTATTCATCTTTCACTAACGCTTTAAATTGAATGTGATAGGGTTAAATTTAATGATTATAAGTGATATATAATAAAAAATAAAGATAATATTTAAATTTTATCATTGTATAATTATACTATATCATTTTATTTCCTTCCTTTTCACTCACTTGAAGATGAAAATATAATTCATATATGTGTGGGATACCGCTTTCTTGAAGCGATGTGACTGTCTTTTCATCACCAAAAAACATGGATGATATATATAAGTACATAATATTTTATTTATAAAATTATTATAATTATATAAATTTAAAATATTACCTAACTCTTTTTTATAACGATCATTGAAAAATTGAAATGTTACTTATGCATACGTACAATATACCATCTCCAAGACCGTGACATACTTAATTTCTAAAAACAACTTTATTGATTTGTTCTAAAAGAATAGTTGATATATAAATAAGATAATTATGTCATTATTATTATTTTTGAAATTATATAACTATATAATATTTTCAATAACCATATCTTTAATGATGAAATACTCATGATAAACCAAGGCAATTAACACCTAAAATAATGAAAATAATGAAATATTATCAAAGAACAAGTGATAAGATGTTATAAAATAATAATATATGATATTATAAACACTAATATGGTTTTGGAATAAGAAAACAACATGTTTAAAAACCAAATTATATGAGGTTAAATCACATTTAACAAAAATAAATCATGAGGTAATGGATTTCATAACTTGATTTCCATTCATTGGGTTAAACTTCTACTTCATTCATTATTTCATGATAAGATTATGTGTGTAATTTCCTTTGATAATATTATGATTTATTTTAACTGTTATTATTTTTATTTATAGTTGAAACACACAGTTAATTCATTAAATAATTCTCACTTCAATTTTATGAATATCGTAAGGGTTTATTTCACAATCACATTCTCATCGAGGTTGTTTATTCTTGATCATTCATTGAAGGAAATTATTTGACGATTTTTTAATAAAATGATTAAATTTTTATATCCTAAATTTATTCATGATAATTTAAAATAATATTACCATATTTTCAATCATTGGTAATTAAAATAATTCAATTTTTTTTTATGAAAATCCAACATCATTTATCTCTTTGGTTAAAAATAAATTGTCTTTCAAAACCATGTTTTCTAAAAAAATGTTCTGAAAAATGGTTTTTAGCATTTCCAATTGATTTATTAAATGAAGTTTTTCCCATTATTACTTTTAAAAAATGTTTTAAAGGAATATTAATGTCATTTTAAAAATAATTCATGTTTGGATTTTATTGAAAAAGTAAAAGTAATGTACATTTTAACATACTCGGAATGTATGGAATTACGAGTTATGATCACCATTCAAATGTTTTAAATAATTTATTATTTCTTTAAAGGGTCATTATAAATGAAATATTTTTTTGAATATTTTTTGGAGCTTGTATTTTTAAAAGTTTATTTTCAAAATGAAAAGTATATTTTCCTCAAGAATGTTTTTTAAGATACTTTTATTTTACTTCTATTCACCAATGATAGTATCTCTTTAATCTTACTTCAATAGGTTTATATTGAAATGATTCCATACTTTTTATTTCTATAAATGTTTTATGGTCATTTTTATTGGGGATGTAAAATATTTAAATTATTCACTTTACCATGGATGTTTATGATTACGTTTATTGATTGGGGAACAAATTTTCATTTCTTATGCTCTGTAAAATTTGAATGTTTTTGTGCATTATGATTCACCCCATTCATATGAGTAATGCATTGGACCTTTTATGTTAGGTGTGTGGATGGGTATAACCCCTCGATGCATCATTATGTATCATGATAAAAACTAGATATAGCTTTGGTGGAGGCCATACCCATTTATATAGATGTCTTATCATAAGGCCTCAAAAGAATTAGAAAGCTTGGAATGATGCCTCAATGGTATTAGATGTCGTGGAATAAGGACTTGATCGTATAATATGTATTGGAACAAGGAATTGATAATATGTTTTATCTGTCCATCATTTTTCATTCCATCATTATGAATCTAGTTATTGAGATTCCATTTTATTAATCAATTATATTGATTATCTATGGTTATGTTAAATGTTAATGTGATTATTTATGTGGAATTGTTTGATATTTATTTATTACATCAATATTATGCTCATTTTATTAATTAAATGACATGTGAATCAGTTCTTTACCTTTCCATATTGATAATGTCATATATATTAAAATCATTTGTTGTACACTTACCCTTAATAATCATTTGATCTCACCCCTTTTCTTATATATTATTTTCCCCATGATACCATGAAGAATTTTATGATTGATATGCACAGATATGATAACTGTAATAATAGAATTCTCAAGAAAATATTTTTTTGTATTTTATGTTTTCAAATAAAAATGTGATTCATGTATGTATGTATCTAGTTTACCAAGACAAATTGATTATTTGTGCATTTTGGATGGGATTCCTTGTATCTTATACTAATTTAATAATGTATAAACAAGTTCTAGGATACTATTATTGGGGTTTATCTAGAATACATCAAGTAATAATACCTTTTAGCAGTATGTATATCCTAAAAGACATGGGGATAAGATATTCATGTATTAGTTTTTGTTTTGTTATTTATTCTCATTATTTCCTTATTATAACATTAATTAACAACTGAAACTATAAATTATATTTTCCTTATAGAAATATTTTTTTTCCAACTTATCATCCCTTTTTTATCTTTATACCCTCATTCAGTGTTTTTATAAAACTATATTTGAGGACACACTCCAAAACCAGAACCTCTAATATGGCCATATTCTTCTAGCCCTTACAAGGCCATATAAAGTAGTCATCAATTGGGTATAGTTGTTGAAAATATTGATTTGAAATTGGATAAAAATTTTAGTTAAGTTAGTAATAATTTTTATTTAACACCAATTGAAATAAGAAGAAAATTTATTAGGTTATACTTACACATGATAGTCACACTCGTTGTCTGTTTTCATCCACTAGTATTTCATCATTATTTACATGAGCCTCCATCCATTGCACATATCATGGGAAAGAATTATATGTGGATTTTATTCATAAATCATTAACTAAAAAGGAATGTAACTATTTTTTCTATGACAAATAAAATTATTACTATAGATTTAAAATGATTTGATTTTTTTCATGTAATGCATACCCTCTCCTTGTATTATGTTAGGGGTACACTAGTCTAGAGGAGTGATATATATTTTTAGTAATAATTTAATGGTTTATACATTAAAAATTCATAATCAAAGAGCATAACACATTTATTTTCTTGTAAAGTATTATCATTCAAAATACACCAAAAATGATGCCACCTCACGAAGTCCAATTAACACATTCCATGTTTCATTGTTTTAAATGTGTGCATATATCTATTTTGGGAGTGGGTATATTTCCCAAAAGTATCCATGAGTTGATTCATCGTGATAAATTTTTTTAAAGGATCTAATTTTCTATTAAGAGACCATTAATACAAATTTTATTCAACAACTAGAGCGTAAAATCACAACATAATGGATAATGAAGAGTAAATAATCATTACATTATTTTTTGTTATAGTAAAATAGAAATATTATATCATTATGTAACCATAATATCTTCCAAACTAGTTCCTAATTAATCGTAATAACATCATTCAATGTATCTACATCAATCAGTATGTGTATTCGAGTGGTGACTCTAATATGGCTTTTGAAATTGAAGTTATGGGGGTCTATAAGATGGCTGAGTGCATTCTATCCAACCATTATTTTTATGATTCTATTTCTCACCTTAATAATTTTCAATAAAACTATCATACTATGACCCCATTTTTTTATTATAAATATGTTTTTCACCTTCAGCCATTTACTAGGCTTCAATAATGTGAATTTATTATTCCTCTGGATTGGTAGCACCACATGTTGAGAAACTTTTTTCTCTAGTGGATTGGGAGAATTAGTATGTTGGGAAAACTATTGTTCGATAGGATTAGAAGCATCGACACATGGAGAAGGAATTTTTTTCAAAATTAGGTAAAACTTTAATTAAAATTATGTTAATATATAAGTTAACATAAAATAATATGAGGTAACACAATTTTTATTTAATAAACTATATATTGATTATGAAAATTTAATTTTTTTCCTTTAAAGTTTGCAGGGATTTAACCCCTCTATCATGTATCCAAATCCACTCATTAATTCCTACTAAGACACGCATGACCTCATATACATTTGGACCACTATGGAAAGATTGTGAAATCCCAATGAAAATTTTATCCTCAGTTGAATTGGAATATAACCATGAAGTGGTTTTGGCCATTAATAGAACAATCAAACAATTTATTCTTGCATTATCCATGATCTAAAATACATGTACTAAAAATCATGCCATTATGAATGGTTCATCATTGTACCGTTCCTTACTGAAGTCCACTTTCATGAATCTAAGTTAATTGATTTTAACTACACTTCTATTATCATCCCACTAAAATTGACAAATCATCACATGAAATGTTTTTTATTCTCAATGCCATATTTTTTTGTGATTCCCAAGTATTATATACTTTCCTGAATTGGTTTTTTTCCATGGTTCCATATATGTGAATCCCTTTTGATACAAGAGTAACTACACTATTTTAAATGGTACAACATTCATCATGTTCCTTTGTGTTGAACATATAACCATTAATTACATAACCATTATAAGATAATAAAATCACATGTGGTCTTATTACTATCCATCTATGTCATTATAGAATTGAATTTGGATTTACAGTTCACTCCTAAAAAACATGGTCTTGAAACCATAAAATAAACTATCAATTATATGTATTTGATATCTATCTTTCAACCCTTAATGGATTAAAATGCCTAATTATTACATTGAGGGTTTCAATATATGGGACACCATAAAAACTATTATGTAGAATATAATGAAAATCATATTCTTAATATGTAATGGTAAATGTGAAAACTTTTATTCTCAAAATTCTTTCACCCACAAGTCACCCAATGTGAAATTATTTTGGTAGGATAATGCTCTCCACATCAGATAGGGAGTCAGTATATAATTAATCATATTCCTCAACAATATATTTTTATTCAATAAAACCTTCTAGAAAACATCAATTTTTGACATTTTCTTTTAAAAATTTCATATAACATTAAATTGGGTGCATCTATCTATAATTCACATAGCCAGATAACTTGATCTCTCAAACTAAGTGAAACATTTTATCAAAGATTGAATGTGGGAATAATATCTCTGATTCACAAAATATTTCAATTGTTTCATTTCCTTAGTTTGATATACACTTGGGTCTATAACATTATTGTATATAACTTTTAAAAAGAAACAAAAATTGGTTAATGTATGGGAGAAATTTTAAGGGGAAAATCATTGTAAAGATACGTGTATTAAATATCATATACAAACATGAAAATCACGTGATTCTTTTCCATTTAACATTAAATTATTCATTGAAATGATATTATAGTCATTTAATACCCGTCTAAAACTATCAAATCACTCTGGATGCTATAAAACTAATATCTCTACTGCCTAGAAATAATGTAAGCAGTTAGAGAAAAAAAATCATTCCTTTAACGCTTTGTTCATGCTAACTCTTTTTGTATCTCAATGTATATCATGTCCAACCTAACCTTAATATCATATATATTTTTTCCAAATTAATTCAGTAATTTTCCAATGAAACTATAACATAATTTTTTTCTAAATGCATGGCATCAAAACAAATTACATATATACAATTATAGTACAATAATTTAAAAAAAATTGATCCCCTTTTTAAAAAAAAATCATAAGCTTTTTCAAATAATTTTTACCAAAATTAGTGAAGATATCTATTAATTTATCAAATATTACACTAATTATTTGTGGATAAAGTGATTTATCTTAATTTTAATTTCCATAAAATGATTTAAACCATGATAAAAAATTATTTTTTCATTGTATAAATTTCTGATTTCATTAAAAAAAGTATTTATAGAATGTTTAAAACTAACTAATCATGCACATTTTTCAAAAATAGGACACCTTTCAGTTCTTTTAATGTTATATCCTGATGAATTTACATAATTAAGGAATCTATTTATCATCCTAAACAAAATTACTCTTAATATGAAATATCTATTTATATAATAATCATATGGAAAAAAATGAATTTTATATTAATTTTAGATCATCAGTCAGTGGAGAAAAATAAATATCAATATCTTTACATGGCTGTTTTAATCATGATATAAGTGAAGAAAAATAATGTATTTTTTATTCATTCATAACCATGGTGAAAATTAATAATATAAAAACATAATTGGCCATGTTCTATGAGTGTGACTTTGTACACTAAAAGGATTCACTACATATTTAGATAGAAAAAGATGAATATTTCTTGAATCATTTCAGAAATTCATAATACTACTGATTAATTTTATCCCACTAAGGGGATTTTGATGGGTGATTTAGTTCACAATATTTATTTATTTTATTAGTGTTTCACATCAATTACCATCATTATCCTCAATTTAATATTGGCACATAATCTATGGAATGATTTGAAATTACCATAAAATCTTTGAAGGAATTGATTCATCTTTCATATATGTAGATATAAAACCCATAGGGGATATTTTGGGTGATTCATGATCTTTTTGAAACAATATACCATAATTTTTCTAATCATGTATTATTTATAAGAAAATATGCATTGAACATACCATTTTTTAATAGTATATATTTAGAAAGGAATCCCATTATCTTATAGTATCATATCATTCAAGAGAGAATGTGGATTAGTAGAATTTTTTATAATCCATCTATTGTGAGAATATGAATAATAATGATTAATTGTAGCTAAAAATGTTGTATATTTATTAAAACCACCATAATGTGGTGTATTTTCATGGATATTTAATATCTAAAATAGCTTTGTACAATCATGAGGTTCATCTTGGATAGTTCTTTCATTTCTTTAATATGATCTTTCTAAAAATTTACATCTATAAAAAAATACTTTATATTTCCTTAATCATCATTCGCACTTGTAGATGATCTATAAAATGAAGTTTTATTCCAGAAAATATCTATACTCAGTTAATCCCCATGTTTAGTTCAACATTAATAACTTTGATCTATTTTTTGCTATTTCATTTGTTTTTCCAACTAAAATATACTAATTAGTTGTGAATAAAGACAACATAAACAAAAATAAAGGATTTTATAAGGGTATTATACATAATAATTTTCAAACTTGATGAACTATTTAATCCTGTCTTCATAGTATTTTTTCATATGATTAGAATCCATTCATTTTTTATTCATATCTATCCTATTTTATTTATTAATTTTAGTTTTTAACAAAATAAATATTTACATAGAATATATGAGATTAAACTCCAAAATATAAATTATTTATATGCACAAACACACACAAATAAAATGTTCATATTTGACATAAATATTCATTTCACCAAAAACATGTAAGAATATATAAAGATCAGGAATTATTGAAATATAACGAATTATAACCCTTATTTTTACCACAAGAAGCCGCATATCATAAATCGTTACTTCTTTTAAATGGATTCATCATGGGACATAATAATGTAATATTTTAACAAGGATATCTCTATATCCATCTATTTTACTTCATCAAAGGTTTTCAGGGTCATCATAAGTCATTGGAGGTCACTTTGAAGAAGAATACTTAAAAATTTTGGAATCATTTAGGTCTTCGTATCATATAGTGTATTTTGAGTTTTCGTACATATAACTTGGTTAGATTTAAAGGTAATTATTTTTATAGAATAACCCCAAATTAGTATAAAACGCTCAATCTTAAATTTTCATTGGCTAAACTATGTTTAAGACTATTTTTTATTTGAATACACCATTTTATTAATGTATTTCCAAATGAGTGGGTTATATTATAATATCATTCCCCTTATATAGTTTCTAAAATCACATAGTTTTTCACTCCCTTAATTTGGTGAAAAAAATTTAATAACATTTCCATGATTATTTTTTTATACATTTATTGGATATTTCAATACATTTCAAATATTTAATATTTGTGTTTCATTAAAAATTTGTATTTATACATACTAAAATGATTCATGAAGTTAAAAACTAATATTAACCACCACTTTCTAGTGTGATTATTGATTCAAACACATATGTGATGATATATTAGAGCCTATTAATTTGAATGGATTAGGTCTTCTTTCTTGGTGCAGGTTGTTTTCCAAGTGTTCAGTAGTTAACATCATGCACAATTTGATGATTTTTTTCATGGATGATTAAGGATTTAAATATAATATAAACTAATTTTAATATATAAATATATATATACACACACATATACACTCATATATATATATATATACATTATGAAACCCACATAAATAAAAATATATATATTTATATACTTACATATAAAAACAAATAAAACACACAGAGATAGATAAAGATATATATATATATAAGCAAATATCATATCTCATGTCATATTTCAATAAAAAAAATTTGTTAATCATAATCTTAGATCATTCTCATTTAAAATAAATTTACTATTTTGAGAAAAAACATAACCCAGTGAAAAATCTTGAATAAATTAATATTTATAATACCTACACTTATTTATAACATTAAAAACATTTAGTTCTTATTTGAAATTTACCCAAACTATTAATTCACCACAAGATAAATAAATTCCATTTTCATTCCACTAAACCCCATTTAAATTTTCAATTTATATCGAATGATAAATTTTAAAATTATTTTCTCAGATATCCCTATATATAGTAAATATTTATCTATACATAATGTGGAATAATAACCCAAAAAATGGGGAAATCATGCATGATAGGTGAAACAAAATGGAAAGCATACTAAAAAGAGTCGATTCATCCAAGAAATAAGGATGAACAATGAACAAAAGTTATTACAGACAAACATGTAGGGGAGAACCGTTATTGGAGAAGTGGGGAAGTTAAAATCAAAAAAAATGAAAACTCAATGTGAATCCTAAAAAATAAGTTTGGAATATAATATATTTGGATAAGAGGTTTGATTTTTCTAAACAAAACATGTTCAAATGCTATAGAGGATCGATTCTACGAGAGCTTGAATGTAGTTGGGGTGGATCGATCTGTTAGGGTTCACTTTAAAGAGGGAAAAGTTTTTTATTAGCCCTTAGAAAAAAGAGTAGATAAACCCCATTTTATGAGGTAAAAAATATAAACACTAAGAAATACCACTTTTTTAATGCATTCTTTGCACTGAAAAATTATCACTTTTACTAGTGCTAAAAAACCACTAACAAAAGTGGTACTTCTATATACATTGGTTTTGGTGTTGATAAAATTATCCTTTATCCATACATAATCTAACACTGAAAAAAACATAAAAACATGAATAAATATGAATAATTAATTAACTTTTATTATATAATAAACAAAATTATTAAAAATGAATTATACTAACTATTAAAAATAAAAAATTATTAAAATGAAAATAAATAAATTGAATATAAAAATTAAAAACATATTTAAAATATGAAAAAGTAATAAATAATTATGTATAAATAAATATTAAAAAATAAATAAATTTGTAAATTATTAAAAATTAATAAATATTAATAATTAGTAAAAGTTTTTGAATGGATAATCATAAATAATGAATAAAAAGTGATTAAATTACAAAAATATTGAAAAATTAAATTATTCCCATTGATTAAATGTATTACAATCGTATAAAAAAGAATAAATTAGTAATTTTTAATATAATAATTAAAAAATATATTATAATATATGTTATTAACTATTTAAATTATTAAAATATTAAAAAATAATTTAAATAAATATATTATATAAATTATAAACATATTAAAAATATTAATACCTATTAAATAAAATTTAAAAATATTTATCATTCGAATTACAAACATATTGAAAATATTAAAACATCATAAATAAATATGTATAAATAAATATTAAAAAATGAATAAATTCCAAAAAATATCAAAAGTATTCAATATAAAAATTGAATAAATTATATTAACTAAATGTAATCTTAACGATAATTACATGAATTGTAAACACATATGAAATTGAAGAAATTTGAATTATTAAATCATATAAATTATATACATATTGAAAATATTAAAATATAGGATGGAGGGATGGATAGCCTCTTGAAAAAGAGTAGGTCATGTGCACCATCAAACCATAGATCTATGGTGAGTTATGGTCTCTTGAGGGGAAGGTCATGGATGGTGAATATTATGTGGAAGGGCAAGACATGTTCTAGTTTAAACCCTAGATCGGTGGTGAACTATGATCTCCCAAGAGGAAGGCCATGGGTGGAAGTTCCAAACAAATTTGGATTGGGGAACTCATATCATCCACAAGATGGAATAAGTAGATTGTGATTTGCGGCTAAGTGCGGCCTTCCCTCGTTTCAAAGGCCACTAGACATTCCTGATCTGAATCAGGGAATAATTGCTAAATTGGTGTTAATATCTGTATCCCTGAACGTTGTTGGGAGAATTCCATGGGTCGCGATAAATAGAAACTCTATCTTAAAGTGAGGATAGTTTTTAAATGGGATTTTAGTTTTTTCAAGGGATAGGGTTGGGGGTGTTTTATAAAATGTGTCTGGAGTAGATTAAACCTCGTTCACTCTTCTTCCCTTTCCAGGAAGCATGAATGAGGATCAATCTTCCTTTAGAAATTTTTAAAAGTTATATTGAATGATGTTCACTCAACCTTTATATTTTTTTAATAATAAATATTTCTATATAGATATATATGTATAATTTAATATTTAAATAAATATTAATGGAGTAATAAAAATTATTTAAAATTTAATAAATATAAAAAACTATTATTAAACATTAAATAAAATAGTAAGAAATATTGATAATAAAAATAAACATTAATAAACATTGATTAAATATTAAATGAATATTTCTAAATAAATATTAAATATTAATTAATATTAATGAATATAAAAAATGTAATAGATTATTTATAAATAAAAATAAATATTAAAAAACAGAAATAAAATATTAATTAATATTAATTAATAACTCACAAATATTAATTAAATATTATTATATATTAATAAATATTCATAAATATTAAAAAATATTAATAAATACAAGTAAATATTTACAAATATTAAAAAATATTAAATAAATATTCATAAATATTAATTAAATATTAATCAAATATTCACAAAAATCAAATAAAATTTAATTAATCATTCGTAAATACTAATAAATATAAATTAAATATAAAAAAAATCGAATAAATATCAATATATATAAATAGTTATTAATTAATTATAATTAAATATTCTTAAATGGAAATAAAATACTAACAAATTTTAATAAATAGTAATGAAATAATTTTAAATATTTATAAATATTTATCAAAATTAATTAGAAATTAAAAAATATTAATTAAATAATAATTAAATATTAATTAAAAACCATTCCATATATATTAATATTAATAAATATTAACTAAATATCATTAAATTTAAATAAATATTAATAATTTCCAACGAGCCTATACCCAAGTGGTATAGGCTCCTACTACGCATCCAAAAGTCCCAAGATCGGATCCGAATAGGGATGAATTTTTAGGGGTACTATAGCAGGGCACTGTAGCAGTAGAGGAACTGCAACATCAGTGAAACTATAGCAGTGAAGGCACTATAGTATGAACAACAAGGGTGATGGTATTGTAGCAGGTATTGTAACAGCACGGGTATTATAGTAGTAGTATTCACTGAAGGGCCCTTTGTGCCAAAAAAGTTGGATTTCAATCCTAGTATTTAGGCCACATGGCCTTTGGCCTTCGGGCTATGTAATGGGTCTCCCTCTAACCAGTCAAAAAGAGGTCTTTGATTTAATAATAAAATGAGGGTTCAACCCCAACCTTTTAAAAAATATTAATAAATAAAATATAAGTACTAAATAATAATTAATAAATTCTAAATAAATATTAAAAAATATTAAATAAATGTTGTTAAATTTTACTAAATATCTCTGATATCCCATAGACCTTCGATTTTGATGGATTTTTTGGATAATCCACCTTTTTAGGGTTGAGGGGGGGGACCTTATATGACTTGTAGGCCCAGAGGAATAAGGCTCAAACATGAACCAAATTCCTAGGAACACAAGGCCCAGTACATGACCTATGAAGGCCAAAGACCTGACTACATTTTTTGAACTGGCCCTCCCCATCATCTGGCATCATTGATGGTGCCTAGTTCCTTACCTTGCATGGCTGATTGGCTATCATTTCCTCGCGTAGGTATGTAAGGTTCCTGGTGAAGATATAAGGTTCTATACCCTATCATTTCTCCAATCTTGTTAAATCTGATATGGTGGATGCTACTTACTCTGAATCCCCTTTTAGGCATGCTTCTATGTGGTCTTCCTAGGATACTTCTTAGTCGATTATGGTCAGTAGGCCAGGTGGCCAGAAGGGATGTGGTTGTTCGAACGCCATATGGCATGAAGACCTTTTTTGGACTAAAATACTTATGGCATGAAGGCTCTGATACCCGTAGGCCTAAACCAATGGCCTAAAGGCCCAAGTTGAATGAATAGTTCAGTAGCTCCTACAGTATCTTCTACAGTACTCAGAAATTCACCACCACCCGTATTTGATCCTGGGTCTTTTAGATGCAAAGTAGAAGTCTCTACCACTCAGGTACAGGTCTTTGGCAAATATGATTATATATCATTTAAATATTCATAAATATTCATAAATATTACTAAATGTTACTAAATGATTATAAATATTCATAAATATTAATACCTATTTATATTTATTAATATTTATTAATATCAATGAATATTTATTTAATTAAAATATATTATATATTAATATTTATTAATAATTATTATCATTTCTAAACATTTAATTAAAATTTATTAAAATTTAATTAATATTTATTTTAAATCATTAATAGTTAATTAATATTTATATTCTTAATCAAAGTTGGCTTGACCCTTAACCTATTAAAATTTTATTAAAATTTATGGATATTTATTTAATATTTATTAATATTTAATTGATATATGTTAATATTCCCAAATATTTATTGATATTTATTTAATTATTATTAATATATTTATAAATTTTGAAAAATATTTTATTTCTATTTATTTCTATTTTCTACTATTTTATTTATATTTATTAATATGTATTGCTATCTATGAGTATTTATAAATATTTAATAAATTTTTATTAATTTTTATGAATATTTAACTAATATTTGATTAATATTTATGAATATTTAGTTAATATTTATGAAGATTTCATAAATATTTTTTAATATTTTTTAATATTTTTTAATATTTTCTAATATTTTTTAATATTTACCAGTATTTATTAATATTTTTTTAGTATATTTGAATATTTATAAATATTTTATTAATATTTTTGAATAATTAATTAATAATTTATTAATAATTTATTTTCCTTTTTCACTATTTATTAATATTTACATACATTTTTTATATTCATTAATATTAATTAATATTTCAATATTATTTAGTATTATTTATTTAATATTTAATCAATATTAAATTAAATTTATCGGTATTATCAATATTTCTGAATATTTATTTAATATTTTTAATATTTTTAATATTTATAAATATTGAATTATATTAATTGTTATTTTATTAATATTTATGAATTTTTTTCATTATTTATTTATATTTAATGAGTATTTACAAAGGTTTAATTATTTTTTATTAATTTTAGTCAATATTTATCTTAATATTTAATTATATATATGTTTATATATATAGTAATATTTATTATTAAACAGATTTGGAGGAAGAGTAAACGTCGATCACTCTTCCTTCAAAAATTTCCCAACGGAAGCGTGAATCACATTCAAGCTTCCTAGTGAGGGAAGAAGAGTGAACAGGGTTCAGTCTTCTCTAGACCAATTTATAAAATTACCCCAACCCTATCCCTTTTTTTAAATATAACTAAAAACTAATTTAAAAAATGTCGTTAAATAGAAGGTTGGTAATTGTGGTATAAATTTGAAAGGTCTTCACTAATTGTGGGGGTCTATGCTTTTGGGATCCCCACATGATGGTGGGGATTCGAAAATGGTTACAACAAGTTTTTCCTTCCTCTAGTTGTGGGGGATAGAGGATAAGAATTATTTTAGTTCATTGTGCAAGTTGGTTGCGATGTAGGTTGGTGACAAGGGAATTAGTGACAAGCATCAGATTGGATAGTAGTGGGTGTTTTTGTGCCCGATGGGTGTCTACAAGAGATGGGAACTTCAGGAAGAGATGGAAGGGTGGCTTCCAATTAAGGATGGGCAGTGGAGGTGAATGTGTAGGGAAACAATGGTTTCGTATATTGTGGAATCTTCGACAGTGGTCAGCAACTTGGCAACAGCTAAGGCTTGTGGTTGACATATTATTATTCTTAAAACCATTGGGCCTTTATACCTTTTTATTTTGGTATTTTACCTATATGGTCCTTTAAGTCATGTTGTCGTTAGTTATTGCTGTGATTTCTATCGTTCCTTCCTGCCATCTAATTTAGGCCTCTCAACATGTAATTGGTTACCCTAACCTAGTTATATAGGGGTTTTCTTTTTTATTATTAAAGTGGTCGGACCCCAATCCGATATTCATTGAAATTATTAAAACCTATTATATATATATTTATAAATAACTATTATAAAATTAATTAATTCAAAAAACTTTTAAAATTAATAAATATTATTAAATAAAATAACATTAAAATTTAATAAATAAAATTAAGTAAATTACAATAATATTTAAACAATTGAATTAGTAACATAATTTCTATGAATTTGAAACACATAAAAATCAATATATATGAATAAATAAATAATATTAATTATATAAATAATAAAATTATTAAAACTGAATTATGTTGACTATACAAGAATATTAAAATTAAAATTTACTTAAGTATATTTGTTAAATAAATTTCAAACATATTTAAAATATTAAAACACAATAAATAAAAATAAATAAATATTAATAATATAAATTACAAACATAATGAAAATATTAAATCATAGTGAATAAATAATTTTACATTTTATAAAATGAATAAATTCCAAATAATATTAAAAATTAATAAAAATCATAAATGAAAAAAATGGTAAAAAGAAATAATATTAAAAATGAATAAATAAAATTTAATAAATTGAAAATGAATATTTTAAATGGTAAATTCAAAATATTAATTACCCGAATTACAAATACCTAAGAAATGAATAAAAATTTATAAAAAAATTCTAATTATTGTTTCATGTATTTTATATATTTTATATAAAAAATATGTATTAAGAGTCTCTCTGTTGGTTGAGAATTTCTCCAAGTGTTTCATTAGTTTGGATGAGTCATATGATTTCTTGGGTAATGGTGGTCCTATGGTTTCTTGAGTCCTATGGTTTCTTCGATAATCAACTTATAATAATGGAGACTCATAGAAATGTTGGGAACATCTAGAAAACCTCCTTATCCAAATGTTGCTTTTCAATCATACTCAAAGGAATCCCATTTTGTAAGAGATTGAAGTATATTATGCATGAAATAGGTGGCCAAATCGATTAATTTGTGGAATGGGATTGAACATACCATAGTCAGTGGGGGAACAACTATTTGGTTTAGGGTTCTGAATGATGTTGAGTATTCACTTATGATAGGTTTGTTCCTTTATTTAGAGGACTGGAACATTTGTATTTTATTTGAGTATGATAAACTATTGATCGTTTTAGTCTTTTGTTGGTGTATGGGGAGTTTGTTTTTAAAGAATGTATCTTGAATTTGATGAATGGGGAAGGAAAAATTGTTTTAAAGTATTAATATTGGCTAGGAGAAAATAATAGTTCAGCATCCTTCATCCCCGAGGAGGATAAATAAATATATAGAGATAGACTTGCAAACACTCTAAATACACAAGAAAATCCATATCAGAATAAAATAATCAGGGTGGGTTCCCATGCCTCTATTGGTGTTCAGCGTGTTTTCTTATGATAATAATTCATGGAGAATCAAGGAAGTTGAACTATTTTAAACATGTATGAAAATACTAGTGACACCTCGGTTAAGGCCTTGATGGAGAAGTACCCTTCGTAATATAATATCCTCAATACACTAGAAGGATACGATAATTCACCCATGACCCCAAAGTGGATATATACTGATCCTCTAGATCACTTTTGTCCCCAATCCCTCATGAACCCTACATTTTCCTATATTATAGTTGATGATCCTATCAAACCTCTAATATCCCAGCCTAAAAAATAGTGTATATGGAGAAATAAAGTTAGAGGGGAGAAAGATATTGATCAGAGTGTGGAAGAATCTTGCAGGTCTAAAAGTGACATTGAGGTACCAATGGTTAGTGGTTAATACTCTAAGATATCTAAAGTTATGGAGGATGGAACATTTTTAAATACTCAGTGGTGGGGGATGTCTTGAGATAACCCCAACTATCATAATTAATTCATTCTTCTATAATTGTCATGGGCTTTCCAACCCACTCTTATTTCATATGATCCAACACGGGTGAACTAAAAGTTTCCCTGATATTTTTTTCCACTATCATACAATAATTTATTGTAAGTACATTGATGGTATTGAAAAACAAAATTACACTTTCATAACTTTTTTCCAATATCCCGGTCAGAACATTCAGAGGAATTTGTCTTCTATTGAGGGATGATATGGATATAAGGGTTACTTCCTTCTCTCAAAACCAAAGTGTTTACTCCGTTTGTAGACCAAGATAATTATGATCTGTGATTTCATTGTATTTTATGTATTTCACTCTCAAAGTGATAAATAGAGATCTGTTATGTTTCTCAAAACCCTATAAGAGATATTTCCTGGACCACTCCTTTTTGGAAGAGACTTAAGCAAAATCATGACCCATCTTGAGAAGAGTTGGGGGAAAAATGTTGTCTGAACCAATGATGGATTTTTGGTATGCTGCTCAGATGGAGAACCTTGAAAACTTGGGGTACTCAAGAATCCTTCATATATGAACTTCTTATTGGTCTCCCTCCTTTCCTCTTCCACTTTGGACCAATTTTCCATTATCATTATATTTTTTTATAGAAAAATAAAGTGGATACTTAAAGGAATTTTCAAAATTGAAACCTTTTGGGTGAAGGATAAGGAATTTAAATATGTGATCTAATCATTCTATAAGGTATGGGACCCTAACATGGGACGTAACATCCATAAAGTTGTAGATAATTTGAAGTAGTGGAGTAATTCCAAATCTATCAATCCAAATTCTCACTTTGATTCTATTGAAAGGAATCTTTATGAGTTTTATGCTCGTACTTACTATGATATGGTCCTTTATTGTATTCTATCCTTTGAAGTGGAATTGTAGGAGGTTCTCAAAATTGGTTAAATATTCTGGTATTTATATGTTCATAAAACCCAAATTAAGGAATGTGACTCTAATACCTTCTATTTCAATCATAAGTCTTCTACAAGGTGATGTAAAAACACCACCTCATTTCTTTCATAATTAGATGTTAAATCTATCTATAGTGATTGGGGGATTCATGACCATATTATGAATTTTTATTAGGATCTTTTTATGTTTGTGGAAACCATAATTTTTTCTAACATTGAATCTTTTATTAAATTAGTTATAATAGATACGATGAATAACATGCTATCATATGACTTCACTGATGAGGAAGTATATTTGACACTCAAAAAGATTCACTCCACCAAAGAACCAAGGTAGGATGGTTTCAATCCTTATTTGTTTTATAAAATTAAAGCACATTATTGGGTGTAAAATTTCAGGCCTCATTAAATACCGAAAGGTGAGAATGGAAAATTCTATGAGATGAATAAAACTATTGTATCACATATTCCTAATATCAAAATACCCTATCTGGTCATATATTTTTGGACCATCATTTTATGTAATGTTCTTTTCAAAATTTTCTCTATGTTTTTCATTAACCATGTGTAGGCTTTATTTTTTTCCATTATTTATGGAAATGAGAGTGATTTTATACCTAAATGTATCATCTTTGATAATTCCATTATCCCTGATGAATTGATTCATTCTATAAAAAGATACTCCACTTCAAAAATAGGTACTATGGCATGGAATATTGATATGAAAAAAGGATTATGAAAATGTTGAAAGGCCTTTCCTTTAGTTTTTTACTAGTAGAATGGGATTATGTACTAAGTGGATTGAGGTCTTCATGAAATTCATTAATTTGGTTTCTTTCCAGATCAAGATCAATGGTGTCCTTTCTCATATCTTTTCACTTACTAGGGAAATTTTCCTAGGGGAACCTATCCCCCTGTTATTTTTTATTTTTATTGATGATGTGTTCTCTAATAATATTTTAGTTTAACTAAAGGAAAATATTTTTCAGGGGGTGACGGAGTGCCAAAAAATACCACTTATTTCCTATCATTTTTATGTAGACAATAACATTCTTTTTCAAGGGCCACTGTAGAAGAATGTGACTCTATTTTCAACATGATCCATATTTATGTTCCTGTAAACATCACTTAAATTTTATATTCTATGGTCATTTTAGAATTTATTTTTATACCAAACTACACATGCTATAATTATATAGTATAGTTAAAGTGTGGGGTCAAACCCACAGAGAACGTTTGGCATATAAGGAACCAAGACTTTGAACCCTTGATGTAGGAGTAATCACTAAATGGATTTAGATTCATATTTAACTACCAATATTATGTTTTGATTGATGTTAAGGAAGAATTCAGGGATTATGGTCAATGTCAGGTCTTAGTTAACAAGGATAATATATGTCCTAACTAGGAATAGTCCTAGGTATTGGGCTATGAACTAGTGCATAAATAATTATTTAATCATGGTCAAACCAACTAGATCTATCTAAAATAAAACTATTTCAAGGTCTATATATATAACAACCTAGATGCATTAATCCGAGCTTCTATGGTATAATGTGTCACATGTTAACGGTTATAGAATACTCTTCTCCAATCAGGTCAGGTTCATTTAATTAAACCTCTCATTGTTAGGGTTTCCTAAAATAATCAAATTAATAGTTTTCATGTAACATGATTACTAGCATTAGGGGTACAAAGTTATGATTTTAGATATTCATTATGTTCAAAACACCCCTACTGTCGACCCTTAACTTAAGTGGTTTCACCGCTCAGGACGGTAATAATCAAAATTGAATAAATAATTAGAAACAAAATTTCTAGATTAATAAATTAGTTAATACATAATAGTTTCATTCATGAATTCTACAATAAAATAGTTTTCACTCATATTATGAAATAAGTTATTCAAGCACTTACTTGAAACAATAAAAATAAAATAACATGGTGAGAATCTAATTTCAAATGGAAACGAAAATGGTCAATAGATTTAATAATGGTAAATGATAATGACTGGAATAAATAATTCATGTAAAAATTCAGAGGTATTTGGATTTATTAAAAATTAAATAAAAAATAGTCTAGATTTGGGTTGATAGAGAAAATAATTTTAAAAAACAAGAGAGAGTGAGAGAAAATTGGGAAGAGGAAAAATTATGTGATGTTTTGTGCATGATATAAATTAAAAAGTTAGGTAATTACTTGACGTGCAATATTCTCACACTATTTAATATTGATCCATGTTTTAATCCATTAATTTTGGATATATCATGAATCTCATCATGGATCTTTGAGTTCTAGTAATTTCACTCCTATAATGATCGGTACTTCTAACTCATTTCATGCTTCATTGTATATCAAGAACATTAAGTGGGAAATGGTCTTTGAATATTACATGATGTGTATTTAAGGTTCACATCATGTAATCTTTTCATAACTTGTAATTTATTCACAACTTTATTTATGACTTGTGACATGATGTGAATGATTATTACACATTTTTTAAGTAATTCTGTGATGTGTAATCCTCTACTTTGGGAAGTTTTGATAGATTTTCCTTTGGAATATTTAAATCATATTCTCTACAATAATGAACACATACCTGGTGCATTATCAAGTAAAAAATTAATAATCATTTTGTAAATGACTTCAAAATGTATATACTACTTAATCTTATAAAATTCCAACACAATTGAACAATTTCTTGTTCTGAAGAAAATAACACCACAAAATGGATTTTAAAAGAAATAATTTTTAAAATAAGAAACATTCATTACAATAAGTCAAATAAATTGGAATGTACATATAAAAATCTCAGTCATCCAAATCAAATCCTATAGAGAAAATTAGTGTTTCCACATAGAACAATTCATTATTAAGATTCAATGTCATTTAATTATAATCTCAAAATTGATTAAAAAATCTGTACCCATTTTTCAATTTACCTCGCAATAATTTTTCTCTCATCACTTAGGGTAAAATGTAGTTGTAATTATGATAATTCCATGAATACATATTCCTAAACATATGATTGAATAAGTTTTATCATCTTGACTTTGTGGAGAAAAATAAAAAATAAATGATGAGGTCTTTAGAAAAAGGTGAAAATGAATATGAGGATGAGGGTATGTGGGTAAAGAGTGATGATGAAGCTCAAAAGTAAAGTAAAATCTAAACATTAATTCATGGTATGTAGGATTAGTGCAGTGATGTGGTTTCTATATGATCATATATTTCCCATGATCCAAGCATCCCAATAATAGTATAATGAGTGTATCGAGTATGTATAAAAAATGTGCCATGTTCTTTATTTTTATTTTGTTTTTTAATTGAATTTTTGAAAGGCAAGTTTAGGTAGGATCTCACATCTATCCCCTAATCACATATGATCCTTCAAGGGATTCATCATTCTGGAAATAGAAATTTTTAACCTTCTTACTTCATAAAAAAAACTTTTTCTTTTTCTTTTTCTTTTTTTGTTTTTCAAAGGAACCGAGAAAGTGTAACATGACATAAATAATGCATAGATCATAAAAAAAGTCTAGTAAAGTACCAAAATAAATATTCTAAATCAAAACATCACATGTCCATTGAATTAGTATTCCTTAAACTTATTCAAAGTATATTCATGCATAAAACCAAGAGTAGGTTAGGAATGAATAATGGTCATGGAATACCCATACGTGAAATTGGTCATACATGGCACTAATGTCTAAATGATGGAAAAAAGTGTAAGGTGGGTCTTAGGAAAAGTGGCTCAACAATGATTTCCTTAGTAAAATTAAAATTTTATTTGTTCATTAATAACATCAATAATATCTAAATGCATATTCTAGTATCTTTGCATGTCTCATGTGTCACTCGTGAAATATTCTCAAAAAATAAAATTAAAATATATGCTCGTTATTTTTTCAAGAATGGGAGTATACAATAAAAAATAGAAATCACTTAGGGTATAAAATCAAGTGATAATTCAATAAAAAAAATTTCAAAAAAATTTATTTTTAATTAAATTATTAAACTTTTAAATCATGCTAACAATCTAAAATTGATTAAAACATGGATTTCAACAATTTACATCTTAAAAATATCTTTTATTAAAATCGGTACAATGATTTGTTAGGTTTAAAACATGCTTCCAATGAAAAAAGTATCCCATATAAATGATAACAAGACAAAAACCATGTGCTTCAGCTGTGAAGCTCTAGAAATACTCTCCCGAAATTGAAATGATACTTTTTATACATTTTCTTAGAGTGTACCATGGAAGAGATTTGATAGATATATTATAGAAAAGATGAAATTTCAAATTTGAAATTGAATGACAGGGAATCAAGAGCTCCCTATAGTGATTGTCAGGCCATGGGAAATCTCAGTGAATTTTGATTCCAAATTGGGAAACCTACATAAAGGGTTCGATATAAAAATCATTCACTAGATAAAACATTAGTTCACATGGTTTAAATATTTTAGAAGCAGTAATATGGGAAGGTTAACAAAATGGTTAGAAATTAAATACATCTATGATACTTGAACATAGTTGGGTATAGTGTAATTCAAAGTGACCTATGATAAAAAAAATAAGGCAAAAAAATTCTAGGTAGATGAATAAAAATGATGAAAAAAAATTAAATATTAGTTGCCTCCCATAATGTACTAACAAAGATGCCATCGGGAAAATGAGTGGAAAAAATAATCAATAAATTGCAGACCATCTTCTCACAATTCATCTTTTACCAAAAAAAATGGTGTCTGTGTTAGAGATTTCAAATTTATTCTTAGTGGGATTAACCACCTAAGGAGTGTACTGAGCATAAATTTGGTGTAGAAGGAATTTCATCAGTACTCGTCATGGTGGTGATTTCTTCTAAGCATAGTTCTCCAATCTAAGATCATCGATTTGGTTATTGATATCATCAAGATATTGAGTCATCCATAGTATAGGGGAATATTATGATCGTACATGTGCATCGAATACCATATAGTAGGTAGAATAGGTTTACATGGATAATATAACAGAGTTATGAAAATAAAAAAAAAAATCCAATAAACCATGATGAAAAAGAAGTATCCCATCTATATAATAATTTCTATGAAACGTCAATGAAATAGAATACATATAGTATAAAATCTGATCACAAAAGAAGATTAGAAAAATGGGGGAGGTATTGGGATATACTAAGAGTATTAAAAATCATTTAGCCACTCTTCTAATGTATTATCTTGAATAGAGGGTTCCAACAACTAGCTTGTATGATTAATAGTAGCAATAGAGAAAGGGGCTGGCAGATCAACTTCTGGAGGGGGAGCCATAGTGCTAGAAGCTATCTCAAATTATGGTGGATGTGAGGTTCTAATATGAACATTGTTCATGTGTCTATAATCTAGATCAACAAAAAATAATTTAGTGGATGGGGGTAGCGTAGGTCCATTTCCCCTCTGAGATTGCTCGCCTAAGAACTTAAGCTAGGTAGTATGGTCTTTCATCTCGGAGGGAAGTTTGGCTAGTGTGGTGGCTCAAAATGAATAGTGCATAGTTTTGGGCCTACTTGGGGTAGAAGCTGAGAGGTTTTGGTGGGTGGTGGAAGTGTGAGGGTAGTAAAAATGGAATACTATGTGAAAGGGATGCCAAGAATGGGCTAATTTGGTGAAGATTAAGCAAGATAGAAAGGTGCATAGCCTAGAGATATAATGGATAAGATGGGATGGGTGGTGCATTACTAAATGTGGTGGTTCTAGGGGAAGGAATATGGGTGGTTCTAGGGGTGGTAATGGTAGTGGTAAAATAGGGGCTCAGTTATAGGTGGAAGTAGAAGGTATGGTGAAAGGAGTAGTTGTTGAATCAGTTGTATGATCTCCAAGTACCTTTTCTGAAGCCTTAAGTCATCCTGATACCCAATGATAGATTTCTTATTCCATCATTATAATCTTCATACTATGATGTAAATGGAATTTTATCAACTCTATTGAGAAAAGATAGGTGAGGGGAAGGGAGGCATTGAAAATTGTTAAATGTTTATCAAAATGTGTAATGAATGACCCACCCATAAGTGTATTGTGTGTCTGTTGTGAATTTTCCCTATAGTAGAATGTGAACTGTGAATCATTTTTAATGGTAGGTCCATCCATGGAATCAAAAAAGATGAGTAAATCAAACTTCTAGACACTACTGTGAGACTTTGTGTGAGAAAACCAGGCACGATTCAATGCCCGGTGGAGGATCCATAGAACTACACCTCTAGGATGTGTGGATTTTCTAATTACAGGGTCATTATCACTATAAGGTTCCAAAAAATCATGTTCTAGAGTCGATAGTTATCCAAATTTCTTATCTCGATATGGAGAGTGTGGAATACCTTATAAGTAGTAAATTTTGTCGAATAAATAATGAGCCTGATGCCAAACTCTATTAAGGAGAGATATTCTAGTCTTCCACCTAGCCAAAAGTGGAGGCTATTGATGTCCCCTTTAGAATTTTCTAATAAATCAAGGAAATTATCTATGTATGTTTCCTCATGAACATCAACAATGGTAGTGATGTGCAGGTTTTCATGTAGGTTCATGACTTTCTAGGTGATGTGCGAATGGGAAATGACTGCCAAATCCAATATATTTTTTGTCCTGATTGGGTTTTAGTGAAAATGAAGTAACACAACATGGTTCTTTGGGTTGTAAAAATGAATTATGAGGTATAGGTGGGGGATAGAGGAGTCTTATGACCTGGTTAATGTCAATCGGGGGTCCCTAGTGGCCGACTATGCTGAGTAGGCCAAAGTGGTGGTGGACTAGGATGATACATAAAGAGATGGAGGTGTAGAAACCCTTTGGAACTTTACTGGAGGTAGATCCTCATGTTAAGGTGTTGAATCAGTAGGAGGATCTCATACCATATTTATGTGGGCCATTTCTAGTGCAATAAACTCAATAGAAAGTGGTGATTAAATAGGTGTCATGTTTGAGGATGAAGATCCATTGGGGAGGAGGAGTGACAAGGGTGGTGGGTTTTTTGGGAGAGGAGGGGTGAATAGGCTAAACTAATGAGAGAGGGGAATAGGGGGGAGCATCATAAACCCTTGGTTCATGAAAAAAATAAAACATAGAATTACAATATGTTTATTTGAGCACATGAGGGGTAAATTATTAATTTATAATTTTTTGGGTTTTGAACTGCATATGTCATGGAATCTCTTACATAATATGAAAATTGGTATTTTTTCACATTTGTGAACCATAGCCTGGTCTGTTTCTCTTAGAATGAACAAAGATACCATGAGTCCAATTTTATTTTATTCTAGCTTAATATTACCTATCTTCGGTTTCCTCTTAGTTAGAAATTTGTTTAACATCACGATCATGAATCAATGGTGCTCGGATGAATTTCAAAGTGATTAAACACACCTCATTGAATAGATCCTAATAAATCTTTAATATTTTTCAAATAAATATGAATGGTGGTTCTATTTATTTTTTTATTTTTATGGTTCCATACAGGAATACTTTTATGACTGTGAAGGTCCTAGACCTTCTGGATATAAGCTTTCCATGGAACAGTTTTAATTGGGAGTTTAATAATAAGATATTATTCCCGGGTATAAAATTTTTTTGTGTGATTCGATGATCATGACATTTCATATAACTTTTATAAATCGTGTCATTTTATTAAGTATCCTTTCTTATCTTGTATAGTTCATCCAATTGGATGATCATAAATTCTCCGGATTTTTGAGAATCTAGATTCAACTTCTTAATTTCCTAGTATGATTGATGCTCTAGTTCTAGGGGTAAATTTCAAGGATTATCATACAGTAATTGGAAGGGGTGGTGTTGATGGGTGTTATTTATGTAGTTTGGTATTCCCAAAGTGCATCATCTAACTTTAGGATCTATTCCTTTCAATTTTTTCATATTATTCTCTAGAATTTTTTTTGATTTCCATATTTAACAGTTTAACTTTCCTGCTTGTTTGCTAATAGTAGATAGTTCCTACGTTATATCAGATTCCATAATTCCCTAGTAAACTTTGAGGCCAAAGTCTTAGTTCATTCGGGAGAGGGGCTACAGTACAAAGAAAATCATGAAACATACAACACAAGGATGAACTCAGTGAGACTCGAACTCGAGACCTCTCCGAGACCCATAGGAGCAGCTACCAACTGAACTGCACCCTAAGGGCATCCATAATTCCCTAGTATTACTTTAACAGAATTATTTTCAAAATGTGTTCCATGATCACTAATGAGTAGTTGTGGAAATATTAATCTCAAAAACACATGTTTCTTTACAAAATTCATTGTTACTTTTGTTGTGTCATGAATGGTAGCATCAACATCCACCCATTTCGAGATGTAGTCAACACCAACAATGATATAGACATTTCCATGAGAATTATGAAATGGAAACATGAAATATATTCCCCAAACATCAAATATTTAAACTTCTATTCTTGGGTTTTGGTTAATTTTATTTAAATTCCCCATGCTTCCAATTAAATGGCACCAATCATATCTCTAACATAAATTTCTAACATCTTGGTTATGGGTGGACCAAAAAAGTAAAATTTGATGGATTTTTGATATTATACTCTCTGTTCGATGATTCCCTCCAGTCGGTGATGTGTGACGCATTTCTAACACACTTAGTAACTCGTCTTCTGGGATTCAATGCCACATTAATCAATCACCACAATTCTTAAAAAGTAGTGGCTTATCCCAGTAGTAGTGTGAAGTCTTAAATAGAAATATCCTTATTTTTTAGGTAGGATGCTTATGGGTAAAGGGATAAAATTTTTATATAGTTTGACATGTCATAAAAATGTGGTCATGCCTTTATGTTCAGGTTGAAATGGGTTTTTGTAGGGAAGTCCCCATGGATTTCCGTATTATCATCTTCCTTAATGAGGGGTGGTGGGAGTGTAGATACTTGAACATCAACACCATTCTCCATCCCTTTGGTATATTTTATAAAGATGTTAAATTATGGTAGTAATAGGATCCACCGTATCAATCTTGTTTTCGAATCCTTTTTAGTCATCAAATATTTCATGGAAGCATGATCACTATAAATAATCAACTGTGACAATACTAAGTGTGAGTGAAACTTCTCAAAGTCAAAGATAACTATCAAGAGTACTTTTTAGTGGTTTTTTTGTTTACTTGAGCATCATTAAATGTGTGACAATAATATTATAAGAGACAAAAAATAGGGTTGGTCCTTTATCATAATACAGTGCTTACAGTGAACTCTCTTGTGTTGCACATGAATTTGAAGTCTTCTTTACAATCTGGTGGAATCATAACAAGAGTTTCTACCATGATTTTTTTTTAAATATTGAATTCCCACTAACACTCTTCAGTTAACTAAAAGGTTCTATCCTTTAATAACATGTTTTTCCTAGGGTGGAAAACTTTTGAAAAGTTTTTCATGAAGTGGCAGTAGAGTCCTACATGGTGTATAAAGATCTTCATGCCTTTAAAACTTGGGGCTCAGGTAAATATTTGATCACTTTGGTTTTTACAGGATCAACACACATGCCATACATTGGGTTTTTTTGTCTGGATACTATAACTCATTGAACTATAAAGTTTCATTTTTCCAAATTTAAAACTAAGAAATTGTTTTCATAGTGTTTCCTAACTAGTTCAAGATTTCATAGGCATATATCAAAGGATCATCCATAAACTGATAAACCATCGAATTTTTTTTTTTTGATAATTTCCCCACCATATCATGTAACATATGTTACATACCCATTTTAAAGGCATCTAGTGAATTATGCATACTAAATGACATATGTCTGTAGGCAAAGGTACTGAATGGACATGTGAATGTTTTTTTGGAGTAATTATCTGTAGAGACCCAAAGCTTGATGTACATGGACATTTCATTTTTTTGTGTAATACTTAATACATAAAAAAAATAGACACACAAGTACCATAATAGTTTAGTGTCTTTGGAAACTCGGAATATAATCTTCTAATCGTGGTGAAAGATCTTCAAGATCTCCCATAAAGATCTTCCCCTTATGTTTTCGTACCTAAAACCTTTCTTTAAATCTTGGTGAAAAGAAAACATATAAAGGGTGAGCTCAAATTATCAGTAAGGGTAGGAATGGAGAAAATAAAAAAACCATATACATTTGAACTTAAAAACAAGAACATAATGTTTAAACATAAAAATCTTGAGCAATGACATAAAACATGACAGTACATAAGGCATAGATCATAAAGAAATATTAATCCTGATAAAATAGCATGGGAATAAAACATATATTTGTGGCAACCATTAATCACATGTTATGATTTCTTTAGTAGCCAAGGCATTGTTTCCAAGACCATCTTAGTGGACAAATTCCCTTTCTGAATAGAGTTCACTCCTCGTTCCAGTCCTGTATCACTGAACTGGATTAACTTGTCATTCCAGCCATGTTGATCTCATGAAATATAAATCTTTACCCAATGCATTGGAGGGAGATATAGTTCCCACCCATCTCATAATTAAATCATTCTTACTTGTCCCATAAAATAAACGTAAAACATTCATCATAACTGAAAGAGTAAAATGGGTTTCATAAACCTCATCCCATCATCACATAATCCATATAAAATAAATGGATATCATTTCATCATAAGAAAAGTGAAACCATGTAAATCATAGATACATTATACTTGAAACATACACATATGAAATAATTTCATCTTACATGTAAAATGGTTTTTATAAAACACTTGAAATGAATTATTGAGGAAAATATCATTTCTTCTTCAAAATCATTTTATTTTCAAAAAATGACATGACATTTTAAAAGAAAATTATTTTTTGAAAATAGTCATGAAATCTTGTAGAGTAAGCTTCATGAAAATATTGTGTTATAAAACTGTAAAAATCTGTTCATGTCGTATAAGTTAAAAAATCATTCTCCTCGTACTTTTTCCGAAAAAGTCCAAAAAAGACCACATATGGTAAACAAAAGAAATATTCCTTCTATAACACAAATTAAAAGTCAAAGAGGGGTAAACATGACTTTAATCATACATGGAATAATATTAAACACTTTATGAGAAACATTTTGTATGGAAATGTATGAAAAATAAAACCCCAGTCAATACTTATGAAAAAACAATCTTGGATAAGAACGAGATTGGAATAGTTATCCCTTACCTTATGTCTGATATGATTCATATGTATCCGAACCTCCTGTATAATGATTTAAATAATGTCATTTTCTTAATAAATAATCATATTCATTTTTATGATATCATATATGGTTCACTTATGACTTTATATTACCAGTTCTTAGGTAAATTCCATGATAAAGCAGCGTTTTGGGTAAAATCGTTTCATTTATTGTGTGTGTTTTGATTTTTTGTTCTTGATATTATAACTTATATCTTTATTTACTTAATTACAGAATTTAAAACATGATTTATATATATTCATCATATAAATATATATGATAGATCATTAAATGGAATTAAATACACCGTTCAAGGAGACGGGAGGTCGTACGTACGCTTGAACGCTGTTTTTGTTTCCTTATTGAATTAAATTGAATTAAGTAAATGAAACATATATTTACATAAATACAGTATCATTAATATATAATATCTTTCATGATTATTTATTATATATACTTTATAATCATACTTGAATGGTTAATCATGGAAAATGAATCTCATCACGTTCGTGGAGACGGTAGTCCGTACGTATGCATGAGCGATGATATCATTCCCATAATTATTGAATAGAATTGGAGTGGATGATATAATATCTCAGATTCATTATGATGTAATAATAATCATATATAGTTATTCTTTACACCATTATACCCATCCAAGTATGGTGGTGGTGGAAAAACAGATTACACCACGGCGTGGAGACGGTATTCTGTACGTACGCACGCGTGGTGATTTCATTTTCCGTAGGATGGATAGAAGGTGAAATGGGGTTGTTTAATATTTATAATAACATATCAGTATATTATTGATACTTATGTTATTAATTTATAATGATACAACTAAGGAAGAATATGTTGAAGAATAAAGTAACTTGAAAGAATTGGTAGTAGTGATTACCTCTTCTTCGACACACCTCTTTTAAGATTCCTCTTAAGGCACTAGATTTGGTCTTTTGAGGAGACCAGAAACTATATAAGGTTCCATGGGAAGTTTATAAGGAAAATGGGCAGGTTTTGGCCAAGCTTTAAAGCTCAATGTTGTGTAAATAGAAGAGGGAGGAGGTACCCTTTTAAAAGGGAGGAGAGGGGCACCTTAGAAAAAACTTAAAATATTATTTTATAATAAAGTCATATTCGGTTTATAATAAATCCAAATTGATTTATTTCGAAGATAAAGTGGTTATGGGTCTAAATAAGCTCAACCAATAGGTTTTAGACAAGTTTAGGTTACTATTTTATCCTTATCATTTATATTTAACTCTAAGTTAAATAATTTAACTTTAATGTGTCTTCTTGTTTTCTTACACTATATGGTTAATAAACTTACTATAACAAGACAAAAGAACCCCAAGTGGTTCATTAATAAAATATATAACCTTATATAAGTCATTTGGAAGAACCTTAGATTTTTAAGAATAAAATAACAATTAATAATATAATATTCTTTTAAAAACTATTTTATGTTAATTTTGACACTATTTGGTAATTGATTTTTGTGAAACTCATAACATCATGATTAGTTCAAAAAAAGTTAATTTAATAAATAATAACATGTAAAATTAACCTAAAAAGTAGTGTAAATTATAAAACGTCTCAAATTACATTTATTTGGGTATTTATAACATCAATTATGATAAAATTTCATTAATAAGGTAATTACTGCATCATCATTGTGTCATAAATGAATTAAGTTATTTAATGTTTAAAAATTACAAATAAAATAAAATTATGTAAGAAATATTTTTATCTTTCTAATGAATATTTATAGTCGAATTTATCTTATGTATAACCCTATATTAAAAATGTTTTAGTTATTAAACATTGATTTTAACTGTTTTAACACTTCTTTAAATAAAATAATAATAAATGTCCTAATCTAATCCAAGTGGACCTAAAATGTCATATTTTAATCCTAAGGTTTTTTGTGGTTGAATTACACTAATCCAATAGTATTAGGACATGTGTTAGTGTAATAATATTATCATTTTTACCCTAAATTAACCTATTTACTTTTAACAATGTTAAATAAAAGTAAAAAGTTACTATTCACAAAAAATTATTTTTATCTTATTAAACCACATTTTACTCCTTGATACTAACCATGTCTCTCTTATTTTCAAAATTCAACTCATAGAAGCTCTAAAATTAAGTTTTATGTACAATTGAAAATGCTTCTAGGAGGTGGGTAGAAGATGCTGAAAAGTTCAATAAAATTTTTATATATCTAAAATTATTATAAAATGACTCCAATGAATTAAATTGAACTTATATAAGTATTATGTATCTATTTTTACCTAAAATAAATTTAAATAAAATAAATTATTATTTAAATAAAAAGTGGGTTTTAACCAATAACTCAGTGTTTTCACTATTCATCAAAAATTGAATATTTTCAGAAAAATTCCAAAATTTCACCCAAGGCTAATTTTGATATTCCGAATCCAAAAATGAAGTCCATTTTGAAATATCTAATTTATAAATTTTCAAAAATTGGGTATTATAATTCATAACGGCTAGTTTATATAATATTTTAATAACATGTTGTTGTTTAGTGAAACTTGGTATTGCGTACAAAACACGCTATCATGGAAGGTCGTGATTGCGTGTAATGTAATCCCAGTCATGGTTGCGTGTAGTGCAAGATTCTTTTGTTTTTTTTAATAATATAATCCAACAATATTTTATTTATACATTGATTATATATATATACACTCAATGTTGCGTAGAATAACTTCTATCAAATGGACTTGAAATTTTGTGTAACACGATCCAAGAAATGTGCTCCGTAAACTGCAAGCTAATATGGTGTTGTGTATAGTGAAAGATAATCTTGGTGTATCATACAACACAATACATAAATGAAATTAAAAATATTAATTCTCATAAAATATTGGGTTGTTACATTCTACCCCCCTTATAATGAATTTCGCCCTCGAAATTCATCAGGGTTATAAATGGTTTACTACTTGAATGTTTCTTTCATAGAAACCCACATCGTAAAAAGGAATACCAAAACATATATTTAAAAACTAATGTATGAAACGTAACAGTTACCCAAATTAACTAATCACTGGTTTTCCACATAGGATAACATAGGTGAAAATATGGATATGGAATAGAAATCTAACCATCAAGTTCTAATGGAGAGTGGTATAGGACAAGGCTATGATAAAGCCAACATCCACAAAGCCATAAATTTGTGATGATCTAAGGTACCATCTGATTCATCATATATGAGAGAAATAGGACTACATTTTTGGTTTTCATTATCATTTCCCTTAAGTTGAAAAAATTGGAATTAGAAGAAATACTTTCTTACTTTGGGTACAATCTCACAGTTGTCAGTGACTTGAACAATTTTCACTTCATCTCTTAAAGAAATAAAGCTGAATTTGTCTTCCATGAAGTGTTAACGGATCATGTGATAGAATGATAGGTTTTTTCATTTGTCTCAAACAAAAGGTTAGAAAACGTTATTACATATACATAAGTCCATATATAGTGAGATTAATCTTATATAGTTCCTAAAATGGACTTATACTTCATATATCATACCACTTAATAAATTAAAAATAATTTATTCTAACCAGGGAATTCTTGTATGCCAGTGGTAGGCAATAAAGGCCTATCACACTTCGGTTCTGGGTTCGATTCCCACAGCCTTGTCCGGCGCGATGTGTTGTCACCCATCTTGCAGGTTGTCCTTTTTTTAAAACTACACTATTATAACATTACAGAAATTATATAGAAAAAAATTTATAGCCTTAAACAATACAATCTTATGTCTAACATAATTCATTCCAATCTTTAGGCTTATCCAAAATACATCAGTCCAAGCTCATAGTATAAAGAAAATTATTACTGGAAATTTCACATAATAATAAAGTGAATACCATCATTTATCCCCCATATATCATAAGATATATCTTGTTGATCGCATTCCAAGCATTTGAATACCTTAATCATGTATTCTCTTGAAACGTAAATTATCATAGAACCATAGTGAAATCATGAATGTTGTCAAAAGGTATCTATTTCCACATACCAGAATCCCAAAAATTCTATATACTCAAACCATGATATCACTTTGCCCTTATATAAATCATGAGCTCATTAATACTATCAAACATTTCATTATCTCTTTATCCCATCTTTATGTGCATATTAGGTTCTTTCCAAAAATATCTGATTAACCTTTCATGGTTACCAGTACCATTCAACATATACTTTCAAAAACATAAATAAAAACAATAGTGTAACAATCCTTAGATGTATCTTTATTCCATAGTACCCTGAGATTACTTATACAACATTACTCTTGATAAACACGTAATCATTCCACTACCTTCTTAAACCATTGACCGATCTTGAACAATTCATTCATCTCACATATCATTTATAGTCTCTTCATCATCATCAACATAAATACTACCCATACGACTATGATGATTCTCTTCATGAGACTTTCCCTTAGGTCATTAGTTTTCATAATGCATGTACATTCCACATTTAAAACATTTAACCATTGTTGATGTCTTAGCAATACCATTATCCTTGTCCATAGTGTTAACTGAACCGTTTCCTTTACAGTTACTAGCTTTATGTCCTTCTTTTACACACCCAAAGCATCTTCCAATTCCTTTGAAACATTCTCCCTGATTCCTATTACCACAAGATTGACATGAGGGAAATTGAACTTTCTTTCCTCTATAGTCATCATGAAACTCCATGTTTCTCTTATTATCTGAGTCAGGAAACTTACCAAAGTTGGTATTATTGATCATACTATGAGATTTCTGATTAGGCATAATAACGATATATGGACCTCTAGATCCAATTTCATTTGGACAATCATGAACAATATCATTCCATTGTCCATCATATCCTCCATTATCGTGAATCTTCATGTTTCCATCCATTTTCTAAAACGTAAAAAAATAGTGTGAGAGTAAAAAATCATAATCAAAGGGGATTACCTTCAATATATAACATCTGAAATTCTAATATCGTTACCATAATTCTATGACTATAACCTATACTTATACTTAACCTTAGGGACATCCCTAAACATACCTTAGAAATATCTCTAGAGATCTCACTAAAGTTCATGCATCCTAGTTTCCAAAGGTTTACTAAACCTTTCCTCTGATATCAACTGTAGAGACCAAAAGCTTGACGTACACGGACATTTCATTACTTTTTAATAATACTTAATACATAACAAAAATAGACACACAAGTACCGTAATAGTTTAGTGTCTTTGGAAACTTGTAATATAATCTTCTAATTGTGGTGAATGATCTTCAACATCTATATTTAAGATATTCCCCTTTTTTTCTTACCTAAAACCTTTCTCTAAATCCTGGGGAAATGAAAACATATAAAGGGTGAGCTCAAATTCTCAGTAATGTTATGCATGGATAAAATAAAACAAACCATATACATTTGAACTTAAAAACATGACCATAATGTTTAAATATCAAAACCTTGAGCAATTACATACAACATGGCAGTACGTAAGACATAGATCATAAAGAAACATTAATCATGATAAAATAGCATGGGAATAAAACATGTATTTGTGTAAACCATTAAGAACATGTTATGATTTCATTAGTAGCCAAGGAATTTTTTCCAAGACCATCTTAGTGGACAAAGTCCCTTTCTAAATCGATTTCACTCCTCGTTCCAGTCCTGTATCACTAAACCGGATTAACTTGTTGTTCCAGTCATGTCTATCTCATGAGATATAAATCATTACCCATTGCATTAGAGGGATATATAGGTCCCACCCATCTCATAATGAAATCATTCTTACTTGTGCCACAAAATAAATATAAAACATTCATCATAACCAAAATAATAAAATGGGTTTCATAAACATCATCCCATCATCACATAATCCATATAAAACAAATGGATATCATTTCATCATAAGAAAAGTTAAACCATGTAAATAATAGATACATTATACTTGAAAAACACACATATGAAATAATTTCATCTTAGATGGAAAATGGTTTTGATAAAACACCTGAAATGAATTCTTGAGGAAAATATCCTTTCTTCTTCAAAATCATTTTCTTTTCTCAAAATGAAATTCAATTTTAAAATAAAAGAATTTTTTTAAAAAAATAGTCATTAAATCTTGTAGAGTAAGATTCATAAAAATAAGGTGTTATGAAATCGTAAAAATCTGTTCATGTCGTATAAGTTAAAAAAACTTTCTCCTCGTACTTTTGCCGGAAAAGTCAAAAAAAGATCACATATGGTAAACAAAAGAATGATTCCTTTCATAACACAAAGTAAAAGTCAAAGAGGGGTAACATGAATTTAGAAATACATGTAATAATATTAAACACTTTATGAGAAACATTTTTTATGGAAATGGATGAAAAATATAACCCCACTCAATACTTATGAAAAAACAATCTCGGATAAGAATATGATTGGAATAGTTATCCCTTACCTTATGTCGGATATGTTTCGTATGTATCTAAACATCCTGTATAATGATTTAAATAATGTCATTGACTTATTACAGAATCATATTCATTGTTATGATATCATATATGGTTCACTTATGACTTCATATTACCCGTTCTTTTGTAAATTCCATGTTAAAGGAGCATTTTGGGTAAAATCGTTTCATTTAACGTACGTGTTTCTATTTTTTATTCTTGATATTATAACTTATATCCTGATTTACTTAATTCCAGAATTTAAAACATGATTTATATATATATATTCATATAAATATATATGATAGATCGATAAATGGAATGAAATACAACGTTCATGGAGACGATAGGCCGTACGTACGCATGAACGCTGTTTTCATTTCCTTATTGAATTGAATGGAATTAAGTAAATGAAACATATATATACATAAATACTGTATCATTATTATGTAATATATTTCATGATTTGTTATTATATATAATTTATAATCATACTTTAATGGTTAATCATGGAAAATGAATCTCATCGCATTCATGGAGACGGTAGTCCGTTCGTATGCAGGAGCGATGATATCATTCCCATAATTATTGAATAGAATTTGAGTGGATGATATAATATCTCATAATCAGTATGATGTAATAATAACCATATATATTTATTCATTACACCATTATACCCATCCAAGTAAGGTGGTGGTGGAAAAACAGATTACACCACGGCATAGACACGGTATTCTGTACGTACGCACATGCGGTGATTTCATTTTCTATAGGATGGATAGAAGGTGAAATGGGTTTGTTTAATATTTATATTAAAATATCAATATATTATTGATACTTATGTTATTACTTTATAATGAAACAAATAAAGAATAAGAAGTTGAAAAAGAATGTAACTTGAAAGAATCGGTAGAAGAGATTACCTCTTCTTTGACGCATCTCTTTTAAGATTCCTCTTAAGGCACTTGAGTTGGTCTTTTCAGGAGACCCGAACCTCTATAATGTATCTAGGGAAGTTGATAAGGGAAATGGGCAGGGTTTGTCTGAGCATGAAATCTCAATGTTGTGTAAAGAGATGAGGGAGGAGGTGCCCTTTTATAAGGGAGGAGAGGGGCAACTTAAAAAAAATATAAAACATTATTTTACAATAAAGTCATATTTAGTTTATAATAACTCCAAATGGATTTATTTCGAAGCTAATCTGGGTATGGGACGAAATCCTCTGAAACAATAGCTTTTAGATAAGTTTAGGTTACTATTCTATCCTTATCATTTAGATTTAACTCTAAGTTAAATAATTTAATTTTTACCGTGTCTTCTTGTTTTCTTACACTATATGGTTAATAAACATACTATACTAAGACAAAAGAACCCCAAGTGGTTTATTATTAATATATATAACTTTATCTAATTCCTTTTTCCAAACCGTAGATTTTCATAAATAAAATAACAATTAATAATATAATATTTGTTTTGAAAACTATTTTATGACAATTTTGACACTATTTGTTAATTGATTTTTTTGAAAATCATAACAACATGATTAGATCGAAAAAAATTAATTTAATAAATACTAACATGTCATATTAACCTAAAAAATTAGTTTCATTTATAAAAAGTCTCAAATTACATTTATTTGGGTATTTATAACATCAATTATGTTAATATTTCATTAATGAGGTAATTACTACACTATCATTTTGTCATAAATAAATTAAATTATTTAATGACTAAAAATTATAAATAAAAAACCATTATGTAGGAAATATTTTTATCTTTCTAATGAATATTTATAGTCTAATTTATCTTATGTATAACCCTATATTAAAAATGTTTAAGTTATTAAACATTGATTTTAACTATTTTAACTCTTCGTTAAAAATAATAATAATAAATGTCCTAATCTAATACAAGTGGACCTAAAGGGTCATATTTTAATACTAAAGTTGTTTTTGGTCAAATTAAACTTATTTAATATAATTAATACATGTTTTAGGGCAATAATAATATCATATTTACCCTTAATTACCCTATTTCCTTTTAACCGAGGTAAATAAAAGTAAAAGGTTACTATTCACAAAAAAATATTTTTATCTTATTGAACCAAATTTTACTCCTTGATATTAACTGTGCCTCTCAAATTTTCAAAATTAAACTCACAGAAGTGGAAAAATTATGTTTTATGTACAATTGCAAATGCTCATAGGAGGTAGGTAAAAGACGGAGAAAAGTTCAATAAAATTTTTATATATCTAAAATTATTATAAAATGACTCCAATTAATTACATTGAACTTATATAAGTATTATGTATCTATTTTTACCTAAAATAAATTTAAATAAAATATATTATTATTTAAATAAAAAGTTGGTTTTAACCAATAACTCAGTGTTTTCACTATTCATCAAAAATTGAATGTTTTCAGAAAAATACAAAACTTTTACCCTAGGCTAATTACGATATTCCGGATCCAAAAATAAAGTCCATTTTGAAAGATAAAATTTATAAATTTTTAAAAACTGTGTATTACAATTCATAACGGCTAGTTTATATAATATTTTAATAACATGTCGTTGTTTAGTGAAACTCTGTATTGCATACAACACATGCTATCGTGGAAGGTCGTGATTGATTATAAAGCAAGCCAAGACAGGGTTGCATGTAGTGCAATATTCCATTGTTTTTATGTATAATATAATCCAACCATATATTATTTATACATTGAATATGTATATATATACACTCAATGTTGCGTAGAATAACTTCTATCAAACAGACTTGAAATTTTGTGTAACACGATCCAATAATAATGTTGTGTATACTGAAAGCTAATACGGTGTAGAATATAGCGCAATATAATCTGGGTATAGCATACAACACAAGACATAAATGAAATTAAATAGATTAATTCTCATAAAACCACGGGTTGTTACATTATCCAGGTCAACAACAATCTGATTGTATCTTGAATATCCATTTAGGGAATAATAGAATTTGTGCCATGGGAGTCTCTCCAGCATTTTATCCATGAAAGGAAATGGGAAATGATCTTTTTGAGATTATGTATTTATGTTTCTGTAGTCCATGTATAATCACCATATAATGACTGTGTGAGTTGAGATCAACTCATTTTATTCATTATTTACATCTATGAGGACATTTTTCTTTTGAAAAACATATAGAGGACTGAACCACTTGCAATAAGAGGTTGAATTTTTTTTCCAATGTATAGAAGCTTAAGTACTTTTTACTAAACTACCTCTTTCATTTTTGGGGTTAGTCACCTCTCGGGATGGTATTTTGGTTTCAAACATTCTTCTAATAAATTATTATGAGTGCATAATGTGGGGATGATCCCTTTAATTTAATCCATCCCTAAGAAATTGAATTTGTATTCCCCCATTGTACTCTAATCATTTTTTCATCTTATTTATGTTTTAGGTTATAGTTAATTATTACTAGTAGTGCAACAGTAGTTTCTAGGAAATAATACTTAAGTGTGATCGGTATAGGTTTCAACTCCAGTGTTGGTGTTTGAATGATCGATGTTATAAAAGGATGTATTGTGTCCCTTGTAAGTGGTTCTATATAGTTTGTTTCCTAAATTTCATACTCCTCCCATTTATTAGGATATATTTTTTCAATATCGTACTCTATATCCATGTAATCAATCTTCTCCTTAGGGAGAAAGATATATTGGAAATAAAAATAATAATCTATTTGTTTTTAAGATTTCACATTATTCAACAATAATTCTTCATTACCTACTATGAATATCAATCTCTCTTGATTCACATCAATTAATGACTTTTTAGTGGCTATGTATTGTCATACTAGGATGATGGGAATGCCTCCTTCTTCTCCCATGTCTAAAATAAGGAAGTCTGTTGAGAAAATGAATTCAACGATTTTGACTAGAACATCCTTGATAAGTCCTCAAGGATACTTAACAGATCATTCAACTAATAGAAGTGTCACTCTAGTAATGTTTAGTTCCTCGAGCCCTATATTATAAAATATACTCATTATCATAATTTTAATGATGCCTCCTACGTCCTACAAGTCTCTTCTGAAGTTTTATTCTCTTTCAGTACATGGATTTGAGAAACTCCCATGATCTATTATTTTTTGTTTAATTTTACACTGCAAAAAATTTTAGAACTCTTCATTTATTGGAATAACTCCCAGTTATTCCATCTTACACTTGATGGAAATCAGTTCCTTGATGAATTTTTCTTAGGTAAGTATTTGGGGAATAACTTTAAAAAATGTAATGTTGATGTTAAATAACATGAAAATATCTAAGAAATTATTATATTTCCCTTTTATATTAATTTATATCATTATTTTTGAAAAGGGTAGCGGTAGATTGTGATATGGTTGTTTAATTTAGATTTACTATTTGGGTTTCTCTTGTGTCGGAGCTTTTTCAAGAGGTTGACATTCTATAGTTTTCTCTTGATTGGTTTCATTCATTATTTCGTTGTCATCCCCTTCAGTGACTATTATAGCTTTTTATATTCCTCATAATTTTTCTCTTATCCTCCTTATGCTTTCTAAGAATACAAAAAATTTATTCTTCTTATTGCCACTTCCTTTTCCTCTTACATTGGTTTTGTCTCTTTATTACCAGGCAGCCTACCTAAAAGTCAATCTAACAAGGATTTATATATTTTACCCCTTAGATGTTTTATATTTAAAAGTGAATCCCATTGAATTTTTTAATTTCTATTTCATAGGTTTTTATCTTATGATTTTCCTTTTTAATAAAGGAAATGACAATATTTTCTAAATTTGATCGAAGAGGCAAGGCTGGTTGTGGTTGACTTTGTGGAGATGGTTGAAATTGTTTCTTTCATCTAAGAGGAAAATTCCATTGGGGTAATTGTTGGGGTGGCCTAAAAACAAAATTTATAGGTGGATAGATAGGTGGTAATTAGCTATTGAGTGTTTTTTAACCACTTATTTTTTTGTAATACCCTTAATTATTTTTTTGTAGTTGTTTTACCATCCTCTACTAATAATACTACTATGGTTTATAGTATCTTTTTTTTATGATTGTAATTAATGAAATTAAAATAATGGATTTGTTTCTCATAAAATTATACCCTGAAATATTGATATAAATGTGTGTTTCCACAAATTTCCAAGGATTTAATCCCTATTATAGGAGGTGGTGGTGGTGGTGAAGCAGTTAGTTGAAAGGATTCCCTATTGTTAGTCAGTGCCTCTATTTGTGTAGCTAGATGGACGTTTTCTTCAACTTAGATGATTCCATGCTGAAGATGTCCGTGATCACTATTGAAAAACCTAGATTTATGAGAGACCTCATCTTGATGTTCTTGTCCATCTTTAGGTATTTTTAGCATTAATCCTTTATCGATAGTAGGATCTACCATTGTGTGATTATTGAATCTAAAACCTTGATTGAAGTTCTATAGTTTAAGCCACACATCAAGTCTATAATGTGGTCATTTCATAGAAAGTTATTTAAAACGATCTCTGTACTCCTATAATATTTCTCCTTCTATTTGAGAAAAAAATTGGATGTTATTCCAATGTTTACAAGTCTGTATAGGTCAAAAATATTTGTCCAAAAATATCTTTTCTACTTCGTACCATGATGTGATCGACTCATGAGATTGAATCTTTAGCCAATCCATGGATCTATTTCACAAGTAGAATGTGAATACTCATAGTAGGATATCATTAAAGAATACTCCCTGGTTTTAAAATGTAATAAAAACTTCCAGGATGTTGGATATGTATTCATGAGGATCCTCACACTGAAGTCCGCTGAACTGACCCATGTTCTCAATCATACGGATGAGTCCATATTGGATCTTAAACGTATGTACCTAGACAAGATGGCATAAAATACTGGTTGAAGAACCATTGATTAATGGAAAGATATAATACACAATGGTGCGCTCTAGTTTCATGTTGGGTTGATCTCCTTAAAGTTTTGGTGGCACATATTACATGTTGGATGGTTTTGGACCGGTAAGATTGTTGTGGTATTCCATACATTAATGACAGCATGAAAAAGGATAAATTTCAATTTTAGGTATGAAGTAATGTCGTTCATGTGCTTCAAGAATAATTGAATGATTCGGGGGGTCCTAACACATGAACTATATTGGAAGAAAGAATGATGTAGTGGAATCTCAAAGAAAAAAAGAATGAATGAAAAAAATAAAGTGGGTGGCTGAGGTAATACCAAGATCGTACATAAGGTTCTTATGACTAATCATAGTAAATTATGTTCCCCAGTTATGGTTCCAAAATTATATTGACCCACATAAATCATTTAATTTTTATGGGTTATGGTAATATTAGACTTTCTTTTTATCCCAAACTACACTTGATACAATGATGTGGAATAGTGATAGTGCGGGGTCGAACACATGGGGAATATTAGGAAGAGAAGGAACCAAGATATAGAACCCTTTATGTATAATTACTCACTAAATGGATTTATTTTGTGATTGAACTAATTATATTTAGTTCTTTTAGATTTAGGAAGAAGGTAGGGATCAGGGTCAATTTCAGGGTCAAGGTAATAAGGATAATCTCAGTTCTAACTTGGAATAGTCCTAGGTATTAGGTTGAAGAAAAGTGCATAGAGCACTAGTTGATCATAGTCAAATAAACTAGATCAATCTAGGATGAAACTATCCCTTTTTCTAGAAATATCTAAAAACTGAGATGTGTTAAAGATAAATTTTACTATAGAAAGTGTCACCAGATAATGGTTATAGCCTACTATACATTGATCAGGTTAGGTCTGTTCATCTAATCATCCCAATATAAGAGTTTCCTAAAATAATTGAATATACAATTTTTATGTTACCATATTACTAGCCTTAGGGTTACCATGTTATGATTTTATATATTCACTATGTTCATAACACTTCTTCTCTTGAACCATACCCTAAGAGGTTTAGTCGCTCATAATTGTAATAATTGAGATCAAAGAAACAATTTCAGATATGCTTTCCAGATTAATAGATCAGTTGAAATATGACATTTTCAATCAAATATTCAAGAATAAAATAGTTCACAATGATATTAAGAATAAAATCAATCAAAAAATGAAATGAAACAATAAACAAGTAATAATGTGTGGTAAATCCTCTCTAGAATAGAAACAGAAATGGTAAAAAAATCCGATTAGTAAAATACTGTAAATGAAATGAAGAATGTGTGTAGATAAATCATCATAACAAGTATTTATTAATAATGGTAACAAAAATATTCTATAGTTGAGTTGGGAGATAAAATAAGGTATAAAACAAGATATCAAGATCTAATTAAAAAGATGAAAATTCACTTGCTATTGTGCATGAACTGGAAAGTAAATAGTCAAGAAATTACATGAAATGTAATTTTCTATCATCATTTAATAAGGATACGTGTGTTTCTATACATATTTTGGATCTAGTATGAATCTCAACTAGAATCTGTATGATGTTTAACTTTGAATCATTTCATAATGTGTACTTGTAAATCGCAAAGTGCTTCTTTGAACATCTTGAACATTAAGTAAGGGATTGTCTTTGAATATTACATGATTTGTATTTAAGTTTCATGTCATGTAATGTTTTCATGAATTTTAATTTCTTCATAAATTTCTTCATGACTTGTCACATGATTTAAAATATTCTTACGCATCATGTAAGTAATTTGACATTGTGTAATTCTCTACATTTTTTCCAGTTTTCATAACATTTCCTATAGAATCTTTGAAATATATTCTCCTCAATAATCAACACATACATGGTTTAATATCAAGTAAATAATGAATATTATTTTATTAAATGACTCCAAATTTTATATACAATTATAATTTATCATGTATGTATGAGAGGAAATCTAGTCAATCTGTCAGCCTTTCTAAATCAATAGTGTATTTTAGATCAGAAGTCTCCATGAGTATTAAGGAATAACATAGTGTAATTTTGTTCAATTAAGTAGATTACAAGCATAAAAAATACCTTAGTATGATGATGATTTTTAGACACTTTAAAATTGAGATTTTTTCTAGCATTCCAGTCACAGTGGGAAACAAATAAGGTATGGACCTTTAAGAGGATATCAAAACAGGGGAAGGAAACACTTATCAATGAAGTGGTTCTGGCGATTATGACCAATGTTATGTCCTTGTTTAAGCTCCTTGATTTTATTATCGATAAAATCCACTTTTGATTCACCAATGTCTTGTGGAGCCATAATAATGAGATAAATAAAATTCCTTGGGTGGCCCGGGATAAACATTTCCGCCCGAGTGCTTCCAGGGGAATTTGGTTTCATGATTTTTATTGCTTCGAAAATGATTTACTAGAGAAGAAAGCATGGTGGTTACTGGAAACCCTCATTCCTTATGCATAAATTTTCTCCAGGAGAAATAATTCCCAAATATATATTTATGTGCATCACTTTTAGTCCGCATCCCAATCTTTTCTGGAGAAGCCTTTTGGGGTTGCACAATCTTTTTTATAGAGTATTTTACTAGAGAATTGACTATGGTTCCATGGTAAATATATGGATGTACCATTGCTTAGTTAAAGTATATGGGATGAATAAAACCTAAATAGGGATCCCTAGTTTGTAAGAGGTTATGATGTACTCATTACTCAATAATTCATGTAATGACTAGAATATAAAAATACAAGATGAATGGTTCAATGAGAGAGATCAAAAAATAATTATGAGAATCACATGTGTGAAAGATAGAGGAAATGATAGGATTTTCTAGAGTAAATAATTATCAAGAATTTAAGTAGTTAAATCAAGGTATTTTATGGTACTCAGATCATAACGCCTAGCAGTTGAGGTGTTGTGGAAATACTTGTGGTGTTTGGTTGTTCTACCCAAAAAAATTATTTTTGGTGGAAAATATGTGTTGGAATCCTCACCATCGAATGAATTACTCATGTACCGTCATGAATATGATAATCCTATTTGTACCATATGAATGGGAGTGATAAAGTTTCATTTTTAGGAAATTACCTTTTATGCCAGGGCTAGATCCATCTGGAAAGCATTATATTCTAATACTGATCAGCTGGTGGGTATAGCACCAGTGCTGGAATCACTTCAATTAAATTGGATAGATTATATCCCTATAGTGATAGGGGATACGATGTGTACAGTGGTATAGATAATTTTGTTGGGGAAAAATGATTTCATCTTAAACAAGCACTCAAGACCAATGTCATTCTAGGTTGAGCATGTAATGTTGTGGCAGGGGATTTGGAAACTTAATGAGGTTCAACCTGAGAAACCAGTGGTCCTATCATTGATCTACAAGTGGAATCCTCCCCCAAAGGATGTGGTGGTGATTAGTGTAAATGTGTACCAATATAGAGTAGATGTCTTCATTATTGGTATTATGCTTCATAACTCTCATAGATGCATTTTTTTGGCCATCCATAACTCTCTCCATGCTCTTTTGGATCCACCAGTGGTTGAAGCATAGGAAATCTATGTTGTTTTGATTCTTTCCATCAAGAGATGATGGAAAACTATTATTCTGGAATTGGATTGACATACCATTATATACATGACCCATGCATCGTAAAATGATCTCTAATATATTAGTTTACTAGTTCAGAGGATCCCCTCTTTTCCCACCACTTCTCTAATTGTTCCTTTTCTTTTATTAAAATAGAGGGGAATTGGGAAGCACATTTTTTTGGCAATGCTCGGTCTCACTTGTGGGTTGCATGTTTGGTTGGATGACATTTCTTATTGGATGGATTCTCTTGTAATTTCGGGTCTTCAATATATTAATTGAATACCCTTTTTTATCAAACAAATATAATTAATTTTAACCTTTAGAATTTGTAATAATAATTAAAAAAATTGACATTTAATTAAATTTCAAAAAATTTAAAATTGTATTAATATCTATCAAAATTGAATATATTGAAAAAATATTAACTGAATAGATATTAAAAATAAATAAATATCAGAAATGAATATATAATAAAAAATAAGGAAATATATAAAATTTTAAAATTGTAGTAAAATTTAAAATGAATAAATAATATTAAATTAAAAAATAGGCATAAACATTATATACAAAAATGTACACAAATACATACACATAGACATACACGAACACATACATACACATTCACATACACACACATACACATATATACAGATACAGAAATATACACATATATACATGTACACACAAGTACACACATGCACATACATACTATTACATACATGCACACACATATATACACATACATATGCATACATACATGTACTACATAAACACATGCATGATACATAAGCATGCACATGCTACATAAAAATACACATACATGAACATATACACATATACATTCATATTAATACATACACCTACATAAAAACATACACATACAAATATACATACACATACATTTATGTACATTGACACGAATAAAAATACGCATATACATACACATACACATACACATATACAAACATATATACATGATATCACTATTTTGTATACATATTTCGATAGGTTGTTATATATTAATTCCTTGAATGTTAATTGATTTAATTGAACATACTTTCCTGGTAATAATTTTTTGAAAATTCTTATTCAGGCTTAACATTTGGTGAAATACTAAGGAAAACATGGAAATTAAAGAACAAAATGACACTTCGCACTATGATCTTTTCTCACGGTGTGACATTAAATTTTGAATATGATAATGGAGAACTTCCAAGGAAAAAAACTAAATATGAAGGATGAAATAGAGATTACATTATTGAAATTTCATTTTAGTGGTCATGTAACATCATTACAGGATGAGTAGTTTCATTTAACCACATGTTTCAATTTGTGAAGTAATTCTTGAATCATCATTACACAACATGACATACAATTACACAATGTGATAACAGTCCAAATTCTAAATCATAAATGAAATTAGTTTGAGATACATGAAGATTCAAAATCTATAGAGAAAATATTGGATTAGTGTTGCATGATGTGAATACCCATTACACATCATGTAATTTCCCAATATAATAAAAAACACATATTTCCATTGGATCTTCCGATGGTGTTTTATGAAGTCATTTGACCTGTAGTGGAAATTGAAGGCCATTTCTGACTAGAGGAGGCCTGGTGATGACTTCATTTCCAATTTATATGGGTTTCATCCCAGAGTTCAGGGAATCGATTCGATGTAGGAGGTGCGACCACCGAGAGGCTACCATAGGATTCCATGCTACTTTAGATAGAATTTCATTATGTTTTTATTTCCTTCATCCTTTGTAATCATTGGATAATTTTTATTTTAATTATAATATATATCTTTTAATACCTCTCATGTATTCTCCACCCAATGGAATATGGTTTATTCATCATTGTTTATCACCTAAATATGATTGGATAAATCTATAAGGGAAAACATGATCAGTTAAAAGTGGTGTGTACCATCATAGCTCTATTTACGTTTTCTTATAAATATGATTTTATTCAATACTGTCTTGTTTTACATGAACACATATTTTATTCATTATTTAATCATTGACCATTTGTTTTAAATAATGAATGAACACCAACCGGATTTATATGATTCATTCGAGACCATTGAATGGAATTATTATTTTGATTTTTGTAATCTAAACATAATGTGTCCTAATATTTTGATTCATCTAGAAATGATGAATTTGGATTCTAAGGTAGTTTTATAGGTAATGACTATTTCTTCTACCAATAATATCATCGGTTGTGCAACTATTTAATATGATTTTTTGAATGCGAGGATGAATTTACATAGAAAAACCACCCCTAGAAACTGATTACCCTCTCTTGTATTTCACTATTTTGAATCATTTATTTCGATTAAATAATTATTTTAATAAAATAAAACTAAAATTGAAATGACCTAACCTTTAGTCTAGATTTTTCCTCATTGTGATCCCTACTCTATGAGGTTTCGACCCCGCACTTCTACTATAATACGCCTTTATAGTTAGTATGGTTCGGGACAATATAAATTTCCAATATTTTCTTCTCCTAGAAGAATTAGCGATGCCTCGGGAGTGCATCAATACACATACACATTTATATTCGCATAAACATACACATACACCAACATACATCAATATAGATACACCTAAACACATAGACACACACAAATATATACAAATACAATAAATACAATCACATACATAAACATAAATACACAAACAAAACTACATACAGATACATACAAATATATAAAATATTATGTGTATATTTTAAATTATTAAATAGGAATATAAATATATAAATTCAAATATGAACTATTTAAATAAATACGTATTAATTTATATATTTTTATAATTGTAAAATAATAATATTTATATACAATATTAAAATTTAAATTTGTTAATTAAGGTATATTAGTGTATAAAAATACATTATTAAACATTTTTATTGATTAACATAAATTTGATATATATATATATATATATATATATAATTTAAAAAATAAACCTTAATAATAATTTTTTTAATATAATATAGTTATAAAAAATCATATTTTTATATTATATTTACATATATAAACTTTTCATAATATAAATCACATTTCAAAATATGTTAATATGTATATATAATTTAAATTATCCATTAGGCCCTTTATCAGTTGTTTTTTCACATTGCTAATGGGGATTATTTTATCAACACTAAAATATCACTGAAAAAATACACCATTTTATCTTCAATGTATTTATTAATATTAAAGGTTTACTTAATCACCACTTTTGGTTGGAACTTATAGAAGTTCCTCCTTTATGAGTTTTTTTTTTCAGTACTGGTAAACAGTTACATTAAAAAACATAAATCTATAGTAGCGATTTATTTACATTATTAATAAATCATAGATACATAAATAATATAACAACCTATATTTATATTTATATCATTATTTATATGTTGAGGGGTTATTATTATTCAGAATTTAATTTTTAATTAAAATTAAATTATTACTTAATTAACTAATATTACATAAATAATAATTAATTATTTACACCTATTAATTAAATGATTAGTATTAATTACTATTGATCAATAAAATGGTCAAAAAGTTAATTTTAGAATTTGGTTTGGGAATGTGGACCATATGGTATCATTATAAAAACAATTTCTCCACCACAACAACATAGGGTGTGTGCATTTAAACCATAGTGACATTATTGTCATAATAATTGCTCCACATATCAAACCTACATGGGAGTGGGTGTGGATGATGAAGTTCTCTTCTAATTGTATGAAAGGATATAGTTGGATGATTATTTTTATAAACATTAAACAAACTTATTGGTTAGTGTGTGATACTTTTCTGTATATACAGACAACAATAATAACAAGTCATGGAATTTTTGAGAGCCTCCTCTTTGCTCCTTGTGAACCTACTTGGTACCATTATTTTATCCAAAGTAGAGCCACTGAGATGATGCCCCAGAATGATGACCGAAACTCTCTATAAATCATGCATACTTATCATCTCTTCATGTGAAACTAGTGTAAAATTTGGATATTTAAAAATTATCTCTGTCTTAAAAATCCAAGATGATTATAAAAAATATATACTACACCATGGGTTGCGAATCATTCTGATGCGCTTCTATAACCACTCCCAAAAAATATCTTATTTATTTATATTATACTATGTATCAAAAGGATTTACAGTGTAAGTATTTATGAGTGTTGTTTTCATATGGGTATGTTGGTGAATATTATTATGTATCTTTCTCATAGATTGAAAAAAGAGATAATAGGAGGTTGAAATTTTCAAACTCCCATATTAACATAATGTTATATATTTTTGTGTTTGAGATATAAATTTTTATATATATTTGGAAGGAATTTAAATGTCTTATCATAGGTAAACACAATGGTTCTTTTCATAAAGATATAAAAAGTAAGAAATTATGTGGTGAGCAGCATCACAATAAGAAGATATGTGGGTGATGGTTTTGGGAATAGGTGATAGTGAGAGATGATAAATCAGGTTGTGAAATAGTTTATTTGCGGTTCTATAATAAAATTGAGGGTTTGGGTATTATTCTCTAAGGGGTGATGTTATTTTACAAGATTATAATCATAGAAAAGTGTAAGCATATCTATGTGTTCTTTTTCTCAAGGTTTTTTATACACTCAAATTGAAATATAAGTTCTGGAATTACATGGACTTTGTAAACTATGATTCAAAAAATATTCTATCGATGATTCCCCATAGTTTTTCAATCCTCCACATTGAAGGGGTTTTACCTGTTCAAAATCTATGGCATAATTTATACCCTAATATTATTTTTTATGATTCATTTTCCTTGGTGACTCTCAATGTATTTTTTTCACAACTGATTTATTATCTTAGGATAATTATTTTTCCTCTCGAAAAACTAGTATCATAGGGATTTATCCATGTTTCTTACTAATTTGATAGTTTTGATTAATACTAATGAATTTCTACAAACATAAAACTGTTTAACAAAAAAATGATATTCTTCTATGGTAGAAACAAGTAAAAAATATTTTGGTTCGTCAGATGATAATGAAGAAATTGAAGAAATAATATGATAACTTGTAGACCATAAATGATAGTGATTGAAAGGATATGATAGGGTTGGTGAGAAAAAAATATTGATGTATTTGGGTGATAATACACTATGGGAGGTGATTAATCGAAATGATCTGAAGGATATCTGGGAAAATCATGAAAACAGGTATAAATCAAAATCTGTCACAAATAGTTTATATCATAAAAATACTTTTATCATCTGTGAATGATAGAGAATCGAGATTTTGGTACCATTAAGACGATTTAACTAAATGGATGACAAATATTTCATCTATGGTGTTCAAGATCAATGATAAAGGCCATATGGTATCTTATGAAATGGAAGAGGAAGACAATTATTAGCTTATTTTGGATTCATTACCATATTCATGTGGTAATATCATGACCACATTGATTTTAGAAAAATAAACTCTAATGTTGAATGATTTTATTTATTCTTTGTTGATGAATGAGACTTGGTGAAAGGATAATGATGAATATTCTTTAGGTTAATAATGGTATTCTTAATGTGGTAGATGGATTTGGTAATTGGAGTGGTCAGTTGAAGAAAATATGAATAGTCAACTTCTTAATTCATGATAAGGAGGGCCATGTATATATAAACTGCTATGCATTGAAAATTTTTACGGATGAAATGAATATGCCTGAAACACCTGAATGTTTTTATGAGATATTTTCTCTAAATAATTTTAATTGTTCAATATCATGAATTTCATGTAATCGTGTGTGTAAACGAACCATGAGATACACTTAGTATAAAATGAAAATTTTAACCTAGCTATTAGGTTAGCAGAAATAAATATAACTTATGAAAATGTATGGTGAATTCATTTTCAACCAATTATTTATGAAAAATATAAATAAATTTTATATTTTATATTTTTTAAGAAATTGAGTGAATTACTATTAGTAAATTAAATTAATTAAATATATATGTCACATAATTAATAAAATATTCTTGTTTTTCATCCAATAGATATTTTTTCATAGGGTATGAATAAACCCGATTTGATGTATAAAAACCTATATTTTTAAAAAGGGTAATTTTCCATATTTTAATGGAGAACGCATTTTAAATTAATCTTATGACACATTAATAATTTTTATATGACAATATAAACATGTTCTCCAGAAAATGGATATAAATTTTTTTTTTTAGGAATTTTTAATATTTCTCTCATTACTTTTAGATTTTTATAAATAGTAAAAATGAACAAAATTTTAATTAAAAGCAGATTTTTTCCTCAAGGTAATTTATATAGTTAAATTATGATATTTAATGGAATAAAAGTATAAATATAATATATTTTTATCATTAAATATAATTTATGTCATTATCATTAATTTTACATTTAATTCAGATGTAAAAATATTTCAATCTTTTGCAATGTTTTAACATTTAAAACATGTTATCCCTTTTTGACAATAGGATTAATTTATAATTACTTAAGGTGACTTTTGGGTCTTAAGTTTTTAAAAGGGCATTCCATATTTGGAATCAGTAGTTCCAAATTATGTAAATATATTTATTTTATTTTAGGGCTTTATGGATAGTAACTTCGGTAATTTATATTAATATGGTAAAATGGTAAATCATGTAATTAATGGTAAGAATACTATTATAAAGATAAAATAACTCTTGTCCTAATATAATTGGATGATTTCGTTTTGATCTAAATCACCCTTGGGTTGAAAATGGTATCCTTTGGAAGCCACTTAAATGAGATTAATACATTTAATTTATTTTATTTAAATAAAAATAAAATATGCCTTACTCAAATTTTAATAACTATATCATTTTTATATAAGGTTATACAGAATATAAAAATGATTAAAATTACACATTTTAAATGTAAAATTTTTTTATTTATTATTCTAATTTATTTATAATTTTTAAGAAATAAATAATTACCTTAAAAAATTATACATTGATGATGTAAAAAATAATTAATTGATAATAAATCAATAAAACAATTTTTATTAAAATTATAATAACCATAAAAATACCAAAACACTTAAAAATAATATTGGTAGAGTATATCTCTACCATAACCATTTAATGGTTGAGTTAGTGACCTTTTAAAGCCTTATAGAATAGATTATGACACTTATATAATTTTATTTAAAGTGATGTTAAAGTTGTCACATTCATAATATAATAAGTATAACATTTTAAATGATGGATTTTTTAGAAGATAAATTCAACTAAAAAATATTTTTATGAAATCTAATAGATTAATCATCATCATAGTATTTTATATTTTATTTTTATTCATAAAATAAGTATATTAAATAATTACACAAAATTTATATAGTGATTATTTTATTAATAGTTAAAACAAATAAATGATATTAAAAATATAAAACTAAATATATTTTGGGTTAATTAATATGTATAATTACTGTTATAGATAAAATTGACCTTTTAGTAATATAATAAAATATTTTTTTCAAAGATAATGTTTTATCTTAATAATTTTAAAAAATAATTAATTGATTACTTTCAAAATTAATACCATTGATTGTTTATTAAAAATGTATTATTAAATTATCTAAATGTCATAAAACAATTTTTAAAAATATATAGTAATTTTCATGTGGTATAAAATGTTATAAATTATTTATTTCTCATCTAATTGACATCAAATAAGTAAATTTTTCAACCTTTTAATATTGAAATATTTGTTACCCTAGTTAAAAACTAAATAGAATAACTTAGTATTAATTAAAATGATAAGGTTTAACTTTACAGAAAAACTTATATAAAATATATTGATTGGTGATATTACAACCCTATGTCATCTTATCTTTAAAATTGGTACATTTTTATGGTTATTTTGTTGTGGTTTTATTTTATAATTAATTAATACTTTTGGATATCCTAAAAGTGCCCCTCACCTCAATTATAAATGAGAACCTCCTACACCACTTCTAAACTTAACTTGGATCCTTGAAGTATTTTCATTCTCTACCCTTTTCACTTATAAACTTCCCCAGTTATATTCTAGAGGTTCTGGTCTTTTTCAAATATCAACTCTACTGCACTAAGAGGAGATTTATGGGAAGCGCGTTGAAGAAGAGTTAATCTCCTCTTCCGATTCTTTCAAAATTCTTCTTCTTATACTTACTATTCATGAGTTTTTTCATTATCAAGTAATAACTACAGTATCAATTATATACTTAGATGTTATTATTATTATTGAACAATAATATTCCACTTTCTATCAATCCTACAAAAAATGAAATCACCACATTTGTGTACATATAGTTTACCATATCAACATCATGGTGTAATATTTTTTTCACCACAACCTTACATGGATGGGTAGAATTATAGAAATTTTAAATATATATGATTATTATAACATGATATTGATTCTGAAATATTATACACTGTTCACTTTAATACCATTCGACAATTATGGGAATGATATTTTCACTCATACGTAAGTACGACCTACCGTCTGCACGATGCGATGTGATTCATTCTACGTGATCTTCATTAAAGAATGATAATATAAATGTAAATAATGAATAAATATGATATATATAATTTAAAAATAATTTTTCAATGATAAAACTATGAACAATGAAGTATAACAAGAACTTATTGAACAAAACATTATGAAGAAAAAGAAGCAGTTAATATCTGAATAACAAGTAATAATGAAATTTTATTAAAAAATAGAAGATAATGTGGTAATATATTATATCATAAAAATTATTATAATTATTAAATAATTCAATGACATTATTTTTATCATTATATAGTAGTTTTGGATATATATGAAGGGTATCAGACCTAAGGCAAGGGATAATTTCACAGTCTCATTATTATCTTGGATTGTCTATACATAAGTGTTTATTAGGGTATATCTTTCATCCAATTACATGTTTCAAAAATATGTAATATTATTTCTATTCTTATAAAATTATTTAAATTCAATTTTACCCATTTTTTAATTTTAATTAAATGGTATGTAAGGAATATTTTATTTTTATTTGATACAAGGTACTTTTTGACTTTTCCAGAAAAATTAAGAGGATACTTTTTTTAACTTATACAGAAAGAATGGATTTTTACACTTTTATAATACATTATTTCCATAAAGATTATTTTACAAGATTTTAATTTTATTTTTTATTAAATTCTGTTATATTATTTTTTTTATCATATTGAGAAAATAAAATTCATTTGAAGAAGAAAGGATATTTTCCCCAATAATTAATTTCAAGTGTTTTATCAAAATTATTTTCTCTAAATAATGTTATGTTTCTATCCATATTACTAATTTAATTATATTGTTTTTTTAATTATATTTATTAAATCCATTTTTTTATATGGATTATAATGGAATTATTTTTAATAAACCCATTTTATTACAGGGGTTATGCTATGATGAATGGTTTATGTTTTTGTGGCACATGTGGGAATGATTTCTTTAAAATATTTTTAGGACCTATATCTCACTCCAATGCATTATATAAAGATATATATCTCATGAGGTAGAAATGGATAGAATGAGAAAGGATATCAGTTCAGAAATATAGGGCTGAAATGAGTAGTGAACTCTATTCAGTAATGGACATTTTCCACTATGATGGTCTTAAAAATGTGACTTAACTAATATAAACTGATTTTTTATGATTATGTGTATGCCAAAAAACATATTGTCTTATTTTATGACTTTTGCGATTACATTAGTGGATTCTTATGAACTTTCATGATGTATCCCATGGCATGATGTCGTGATCTTTCATATACAGGATTAGATTTTCAAATGTGATGTTATTATGACATATGATTATTATATAATTGATATATCCCTTGTTTACCCTTAATAAGAATCTGAGTTCACCCTTTCATATTTTTCTTTACCCTAGTTCCTGAAGAAGGTTATTAAGTAAGATATGTTAAAACGGTCTCTATTTATGATAAAATAAGTGGGAGATAATGAATATGTCTTATGAACTAGTTGTTTATGTTTCCCAGTTTCTAAAGACACTATACATATATGGTCTTATCCTAAATTTGTTATATTTTGTATTGAATATTATTCAACATTGAAGTAATATAAATTTATGTAATGTATGATTTGTTATAGTTGGTATTAGAGGGAGCTTATAGTTAACCATTGGAATCTAGGATAAGAAAACCATAGTAATAACCAAAAGGATATGTCAAAGTATAGGTTACAATATTAGTGTTTTATAAGTGATCAAGAATAACCTAGGATAAAACCTAATGCACTCTAAATTGAAATTATATTCTTGATTGTGTGGTTTTCCCATTATTCCTTCAAAATGAAATTTTTATTTTCAAAACACTTTTAAGGGGGAAAGTGAGAAACCTAACATCAAAAAAGATTAACCACCAAAATTTAATACATTTTTGTTGAACAAAAGATTGAGCCGATTGGAATCAATTTCCATGAACAGTATCCAGGGAATAGAATTTACCTGGGACACTGGATCGTCCTTCAAGATGTATTCATAATGTTTAGCCAAGATGTCCCAGGATTGCATGAATTCCTCCATGTTTATCTTTACCATGTTGAAGCCTCTCTTTAAAATACGGTTCTACTTATCAATCCATTTAGCTTTCCCCTTTGAAGTTTCCACACGAAGCGGTCTTCCCATCATTTGTTTGATCACTTCCTTTAGTGCATTGATATCAAGCACTTGCTCCACCATTTCTTCATCTGAGTGCAAAAGAAGGTCCATGTGATGCATCACCGATGTTATCTGGCATTGTGGGTCAGCATGGAAGCCCGCCTTATGTTGTTGCCCCGAAGTAAGTTCAGCCTCCACCCGACTCACTTCCTCAAAGTTAAGAATCCCCTCCCCTTTCTGGTCCTTAATCTTCTCTTCTTCCTCCACTTGAGGAGACGTCGCCTCTTCTGAAAGTGGAAGGTCAGCACCCCCAAAGGTTGCCAACTCCGGATCTCCACTGACCTGAGATCCATCCTCCTTAGAGGTGACATCTCCCACCTGCTTGTCAGCACCTTTTCACACCTTTGAGATAATATTGACTTTACTAGAGGACTTGGTCATAGGAGGGATTTGTAAGTTAGAGTAGTCTTTCCATTTTCGCGGCCTCCTAGTGTGTTTAATAAAGCCACCTGAATCCACGGTGTAATTCTAGCCCTTCCTTAAAGAGGCTTTGAAAAAATCCTCTTCAATGCCCACTTCCTTTGATTCAGTAGGGGAGTCTGAAGCTGACTCTAAAACAACTTGGTTGACCTCCTCTCCCGTACCAGTATCACCACCAAGGACAGCCTCCATCACATTGTCATCCCCAATATCAAGGTTCTCACCTTCACCCAACACCACAAACCTGTTATGATAATTGTAAAAACACCCTCCAGATTTAACCTTCTCAGCATAGGAAGGTTTGATTTGCAAGGCCTGTGCAGGAAAATCCGATCCACTTGGTTGTTCGAAGCCACATCCCATGTATTGAAAATGATGATCTCCTAAGACAAGACTAAAGGGATGATCACCCATGTCTATCTCTGCATCAACTTCCTCATTCACCCTTGCTGCATTGAGTGAAACCAACTGCATATCCTTATTAAAGTCCTTTCCAAATTCTAGGTGCAACTCTCTCTCCACTTATCTAACCTCTTCTGCGACAATACCTGCATTCTTTTTGGTACCAATACCCTTTTCAAAAAGAACAACCGAAGAACAGGGAACACCCAAATCCTTTTTCAGGAGGCTAAAGACCTCTGAAACTCTAGGGTTCAAATCAGAATCCTTTGAGGATGTCCGGGGAGACACCATCGCTCCAGGGATCAAAGAACACAGGGGAAGCTACCGCTTCTGCTTCTCCCATGAACTGACCTCCGCAAAATGAGAATTTTGGATCACCGGAGCCATCTCTCCTAGAACCTCCCCGCGCACCACCTCGTGCTCACCCAAAGCTTCACTATCACGTGACTGATGTTCCCCCACTGCAACCACCAGCTCCTCTGATGACCTATCCCAGTTCATGTGGCGACATCCAGAGGCCACATGGCTGAGCTTGCTGTAACCTGAATAGAACGCGGGCCAAGAGTCAAACACCACCCGATGCTTCCACCTCATCTCTTCTCTTACCGAAATCTATAGCCACTCGGTTTGAGGTTTTGAAACATCAACCTCAATTAAATCATGGGGAAGAATGGGGTGACAAACCATAGAGGTTCTATTATCAGAACATAGGTAGTGTCCAACCAAATTCCTGAGCATACAAATGATAGAAGGATTATGGAAAGGTAGAGGCAAAGCAGGAAAACATACCCAAACCACTGTCGAAGGCGGATCATGATTCATGTTGAAATTAAACGACCATTGTAGGAGGAAAAAACCACACCCATTAAACACCCGAGCAGCACTGGACCAGGAAATAACCAAGTCCTCCTTCGATGCGAAGCGAACCATCAATTGACGCCGGTCGAGCAGACCCACCACCGCTCAGTTTTGAAGACCCCAAGAATCAAAGACGAATCAGTCAAAGGCATCGAGCGAGGGACGACGGACTCTGAAGCGAGCCACCAGCGTTGATCTATACAGGTCTTAAGTTTTGTTGAACTCCTTCAGAAAAATCACGAGCTGAGGAGAACCTTCGTGGATATTGGGAACCTTCATGAGGTAGCATCCACCTTCTTTCAGCATGAATTCTGATCCATTAGTGGCTGAAAATTGGACCAGTACCACTGAAGATATTTTCAGTTATCCAATGTTTTGAACATGATATATTCATCCTAGCAGTCTATTGTTTGAAAGGTGAAGCTGATAAATGGTGAATCCTTATTAATAATATGAGTAGAAGAGATGAAATTGAATCTATGGAATGAGACGAGTTTAAGAACATATTTTTCAATAATTAATATCCTCGTATTCTACAAAAAAATATGAAGAAGTTACTCAAACTTAAGAAAATGAGTTTTGAATCCATTGGTACCTACGAAGTAAATATTAAAATACATGAAATGTGAACTTCTGGATTTATTATCCAACTTGAGAGTAAAATTGATTGATTATTTATTGGATTAAAACCAAGTATCTGAATGGAATTATCAATATGGGATTTTAATTGCTATGAAAATTTTTTTCCATGATCTCTCAAGGTTGAGATAAGGCTTGGAGTAACCCATCAGTCCAATGGGTTTGATAAGAAGAGAAAAATAGAATTCAAGGGAAAATTAAAAAACAAAGTGAAAATAAGATGTTTTTTCCCATATGTTCAAAGTGTGGAAAAAAACATGTAAGAAATTTTCTTAAAGGGACTAGTAAATGTTTAATGTGTAGAAAATAAGTTCATCGGGGAATTTAATGGGGAAGTTATTGGAAAAATATGTCTAATTATGTGAATAGAAAAAAGGCTACACGGAATCTACCTTTTACACTTCAATGTTTCAAGTGCAAGGAAATGGGGAATTATGCTAATCAATAAACTAATCAAAGAGTTGATTATGATGCTCGACATTAGAAAACTCTTAAGTCCAAAGAAAAAGGAAATTCACATACGATCAATATCATTGATGTGGAGTATGATAACAAAATGGGTGAAAGGTACACTTACCATCAACTTTATAGTAGAGAACGTTTTATTCAAGTTTTTATGTGCCCACTCATTTATTTCTAAAGAATTTTATAATGGTAGAGCCATGTTACCTCAATGATTAGATGTTCAGTTAGTTGTAAACTCTTAATGGTATAATAGTCACATAAAAATTTTATAATTCTTCTCCGGTTGAAGTTTGTGGGAAAGTACTTCCTATAAATTTTGTGATCCTTCCTATAGGGAAATTTGACATGACTCTTAGCATGGATTTAATTTCACTATATGGAGATCATAGCAATTTCTAAGGAAGGGTAGTGACATTTCATATTCATGACCAATCTATGATCATCTATTAATGGAAGGATGAATAGAACCTTCCAGTTGAAATTTATTCCATATTATGGGTCTTGATCCCTATAAATGAAGGTTATCTATATCAAATGGTTGGGAAGAAATGAACAATTAAGAATACACCCATTCTTCAAGATTTTGATGATGTCATTCTGGAATAATTACCAGGTATTCCACCAAATTTTGATGATGATTTTTAAATATAACTCATATTGGGTATCATTACAACTTAAAATATATGTTATAGAATATCCCCAATTTAGTTTCAGGAATTAAATAAGAAAATATAATAGAATATTGACAAGGGATTCCTATTCCCTAGTGTGTCACCTTGGGGTGCACCTTTTCTATTTGTTAAGAATAAATATAGATCACTGTGACTCTAGATTGATTATTGAGAACTTAATAATATCACTATCAAGAAAAAATATCAACTTCCCTCTATTGATGACTTACTCGACTAACTACATGGATCTCAATACTTTTCTGAGATTGATCTTAATTTAGGATATCATAAATTAAGGTTCAATATGTAGGATATACCAAATAAGGCATTCCATACAAGGTATAGATACTATAAATTTAATGTGTTGCTTTTTGGTCTTACAAATTTCTATATTTTCATCTTGGATATAATTAATAGAGTCTTTAGAGACTATATTGAAAAGTTCATGGTAGTCTTTATAGATGATATTATTGTCTATTTTAAGAGCAAGGAAGAACAAGAAGATCACTTAAGAATTGTACTGAAGACCCTAATAATGGAAAAGATTTATGAAAAAATTACCAAGTGTAAATTTTGGATTTAGAAAGTTTCATTTTTGGGTCACATAATATTAAAATATGTGATATCTGTGGATCCAACAAAAAAAGAAGTTATTGAAAGTCTATTGAGACCAACAATGGTAACTGAGATCCAATTTTTTCATGGTTTGGATGGATATTACCAATGTTTTTTGAAATACTTTTCATTATTATCTAATAAACTCACCATGTTTACTCATAAAGGATTTATGTTTTTGAGGATAAAGTAATGTGAATAGAGTTACAATGAACTCAAAAAACAGTTAGCTAGTGCACCTGTGCTCACACTATCTTATAGTGGAGAAAGGTTTTTGATCTATAGTGATGCATCCAAAAAACATTTTGGATGTGTTCTCATGAAAAATGATACGATGATAGCTTATTTATGATGAAAATTTAAAACCCATCAAGAAAATTACCCAACTCGTGATTTGGAGTTAGCTACGGCAATCTTGGAATTAAAGATATGAAGGAATTATTTATTTTCTGAATGGTGTGACATTTATAATAATCATAAAAGATTAAAGTATATTTTCACACAAATATAGTTTAATATGCACCAAATAAGATGGTTGGAGTTGATTAAATATTACTACAACTTAATACATTACCACCCTGGGAAATCAAACAAGTTGGAAGATGCTTTGAGTTGAAAGGACCATGCTAACCTATCCATGATGTGGATCAAAAAATACTAGATATTTATATATTTTATAAGGGGATATGTTTTATCTTTTACAAGTGAATATTCAACCATCTATACAAGTAAAGATTAAGGAGTTGAATAAGGAAGATGTAGAGATGAAAAAGGAGGTGAGAAATGTTCCTGAATTCAACCTTGATTGTAATGGAATAATAATGTTCATGAACTAGGTTTTTATTCCTCCCATACAAGAATAAAATAATGATCTATTGGATGAGGATCATAGTTATTCATTCTATATTCATCTTGGAATCACAATGACATATATGGAACTCAATGTGTATTTCTGGTGGGATGACATGACAGAGATATTGTTGAATATGTCTCGTGATGCTTTGTTTTTCAGAAAGTTAAGGCTAAGAGATATAAGTCGAAAGGGATGTTACAACCATTACTCATACCAAAGTGGAAATGGGAAAACATCATTGTGGACTTTGTCATCATACTTCTCAAAACATCTAAAGTCCATAATGATATAAGGGTTATAGATAACCTTCTTACGATGTCCACACTTCATTACTATTAGAGAGGATTTCTCTCTTGATCATTATTACAATATATATGTAAAGGAAGTGGTAAGATTGCATGGAGTATAGATTTACATTATATTTGATTAGGTTCCTAGGTTTACCTCGAAGTTCTGGTTATTTCCTCATAAGCCTTTAGATACATAGTTAAGTTTCATCACTACTTATCATCCTTATACATATGATCAGTCTGAGAGGACAATTCAAACTCTATAAGACATTTTGAGAGATTTCTCTACGGATTTCCAAGGTGGTTGGGATCAACAACTACGTTTTGTGGGATTTTCATACAACAATAGCTTTCACGCCAGTATTAAGATCACACCTTAAGAATTCCTCTATGGAAAAAAGTGTAGAACTCCAACTTTATTAGTTGGTGTTGTAGAAATAAATCTATATGGACCCGATCATGTTGATGAAATTGAAGAAAAGGTCAGATCAATTCAGCAATACATAAGATCATCTTATATTCGACAAAATATTTATGCTGACAATCGAAGAAAATACCCGAAGTATTATGTTGGTGTAAATGTGTTTCTATGAATATCTTTATCTAAGAGAGTAATGAGATTTGGAAAGAAGGGAAATCTAAACCCTAGGTATATCAATCCTTTCGAAATTTTAGATTATCTTGGGAAGGTAGCTTATCGATTGGCACTATCACCAAATATCTCTTAAGTTCATGATGTGTTCTATGTATCCCTACTAAGAAAATACAAACCTGATCCTTCACATGCACTAAACTCATAATTTTTACAGTTGTAGAAAGATATTTCTTATGAATAACAACAAATAGAGATTCTAGATCATTGAAAAAAAGTTCTATGAAACAAGACCACTCACTTGGTTAAAGTTTTATAGATGAACCACCAATTTGAAGAAGCTACATTAGAGCTTGAGGATATAATGAGAGAGATATATCATCATCTATTTGCATCCAAGTGATGAATTTTGAGGGATAAATTCAGTTTAAGGTGGGTAGAATATAACTCCAGGATTTGTTTATGAAATATTTTCTATAAATAATTTTAATTCTTCAATATCTTGAATTTCATGAAATTGTGAGTTTAAACAAACCATGATATGACCTTAGTATAAAATGACCATTTTAACATAGTCATTCAGTTAGCGAGAATAAATATAACTAACTTACGAAAATTTATGGTGAAGTCATTCGCTACAAATTATTTATGAAAAATATAAATCAATTTTAAATTTTTATTTTTTTAATAAATTGATTGAATTACTATTAGTAAATAAAATTAATGATTTATATATGTTATATAATTAATTAATTTTTTTTATATGCATCTTGTATATATTTTTTTTGTAGGGTATGAAAAAACCCTATTTGATGTATAAAAACATATATTTTTCAGAAGGGCAATTTTACACCTTTTAATGCAGAAAACATTTTAAATTAATATGTTGACACATTAATATTTTTTATATGAAAAAATAAACATTTTATTTGGAATATGGATTTAAAAATTTACTTCATATGAATTTTTAATATTTTTCAGATAACATTCAAGTTTTGATGAAATGTAAAAATATGCTAAATTTTAATTGAAAACAACTTTTTTCATAAAAATAATTTATTTGGTTAAATTATAATATTTAATGGTTTTAAAGTATAAATATAATATAATTTTATCATTAAATATAATTTATTACATTAGAATTAATTTTACCTTGAATTCATATGTAAAAACACTTCAATCTTTTTTAATATTTAAACTTTTAAAACTTGTTCTCTCTATGTGACAAATGAAGTAATTTTAAATTAATTACTAAAACGTTTTTTTTTTCAATTTTGAAAAATGGAATCCATATTTTGAAACCTTATATCCAAATTGTGTAAATAAATTTATTTTATTTTTGGGATTTATGAATAGTAACGTAGGTAATTTTTATTAATATAGTTAAAGGGTAAATCGGGTAATTAAGGGTAAGAATACAATTAACATTTGTATTAATGTCATTGTATGAGTGTTTTTAAACCGAAATCATCCTTGGGTTGAAAATGGTATCCTTTGGAAGCCATGTGGATGAGATTAGGACATTTAATTTATTTTATTTCTAGAAAAATTAAATATGTCATACTCAAATTTTAATTACTATATCAATTTTTATATAATTTTTTATAGAAGACAAACTCAATTATAAATACTCATTTTAAAGATAAATTTCTTTTCTTTATCATGGAAATTTATTTTTAATTAATTTATGAGAAATCAATAAAACAATTTTTATTAAAATTCTAATAACCATCAAAATAAACAAAAATGTGAAAAATATATTTTTTCGATTATATATCCACAATAACCATACAGGGGTTGAGTTAGTGGCCTTTTGGAGAATTATATAAGAGATTTTGAAACCTATATTTTTTTATTAAAAGTGATGTTATAGTTTTCACATTCATAATATAATAATTATAACATTTTAAATGATAGATTATTTAGAAGATAAATTCAACTAATAATATTATTCTGAAATATACTAGATTTATATTCATCATGGTATATTATTTTTATTTTTTATTCAAAAAATAATTATATTAAATAATTACAAAATATTTATGGTCTAATTATTTTATTAATAGAGAATAATGTTTTTTAAAATATTCAAAGAAATATATTTTTCGATAATTAATATGTATAATGTATTTTATAGATGTCCTTGAACTCTTAGGAATATAATAAAATAGTTGATTAGAATTTATCTTATTATCTTAATATTTTTCAAAATAAATGAATTGAATAGTGTCAAAATAGACAACATTGATTGTTTATCAAAAAATGTTCTATTAAAATTCTAAAAAATAATAAGACATTTTTAAAAAATATATAATAATTATTATGTGGTATAAAATTTTATAATTTATTTATTTATGGTTTAATTGAAATCAAATAAAAAAAGATTTTACCCTTTTAATATTGAAATATTTATTACCCTAGTTAAAAATAAAATAGAATAACTAAGTGTTAATTAATATGATACTATTTAAATTTATATGAAAACTTTTCTAAAATCCATTGGTTGATAATATTACAAACCTATGTAATATCATCTTTAAAACTAGGAAATTTTAGAGGTTTTTTATCATTTTTTATTTTATTATAAATTAATACTTTTGGAGATCCCAAAAGCACCCCTCACCTCAATTATAAAAGAAGACCTTCTCCCTCACCTCTTCACTTTACTTTTATCCTTAAATATCAGCCATCTCTTACTTTTTTTACTTACAAACTTCCATAGTTACATTCTAGAGGTTCTGGGATTCTTCAAAAACTAACTCTTATGCTCTAAGAGGAGATTTAGAGGAAGCACGTCAAGGAAGAGGTAATCTCCTCTACCGATTCTTTCAAACTTATTTCTTCTTCTACTTCCTATTCATGAGTTGATTCATTAAAAGTAATAAATATTGTATCAAATATATACTTAAGTGTTATTATTTTTATAGAATAACAATATTCCACTTTCTATACATCCTATGAAAAATGAAATCAATACGCTTGCGTACATACAGCTTATCATCTCCACCTCGTGGTGTAATCTATTTTTCACCACCACCTTACATGGATGGGTATAATAATAGAAATATTAAATATATATGATTATTATAAAATGATATTGATTCTAAAATATTATACACCATTGAATTCTGTACCATTAAATAATTATGGGAATGATAATGTTGCACATTCGCACGTACGACCTACCGTCTCCATTTTGCGATGTGATTATTTCTATATGATCTTCATTAAATAATGATTGTATAAATGTATAAAATGAATAAATATTATTTATATAATTTTAATAACTTTTTAGAATGATATAACTATGACATATGAAGGTGAACTGGAACTTATTTGTAAGGACCCGACCCCAGTTCCCTGGAGTTGTTGACTTATTTGATTACATTGGCATATCAACAAGGATTATGCATCCTGAAGTACTGGGTAGTATAGTATTATTAGAAACAAGATACATACATACATTCATCATTACAACTTGAAAAAAATACAACATATAAATCCTTTGAAAACATCCATAACTCCTAGGATATTTTAGCATGTCATTCATAAACAAATTCATCATGTACTTAGAAAATGAAACATAAGAAAGGGGTGAGCTTAAAGGATCAGTAAGGGTTAAAAATATATAGGAAGATATCATAACATAAACATTAGGCATGTTAAAAAACAAAAAACATATTCCTTTAGAAAAAACATGAACACATTATGGTAAGAGTAAGATTTGAATAAATAATTCCATAATAATGGGTATTATACTAATCGAATAACCACATGAACCATCAATACTATTTTCATAATGAGGTAATTAATAATGCAGGACATCACCAAAACATTCAGGCCTCGTGCCACGACCATAAATAATGAATTTGTCAAGGCCTTGTGCCAAAAATGTAGTTTGTCTTATGAGACCTATCGATGCATTGAGGGGCTATAATGGTCCCCACCTAACACTTACTTTGTAAAATTCTTTCATCATATGAATAGGGATAAACATAAACAACATATAAATTTATATTGAAACAAATATATTAAATGTAAATAAATTTCCCCGAACTTTAAGCTTAAACACTAACCATTCGGAGTAAATTGTTGAATGGTTTTAGGATAGCAAGTCTACAATCAATCTATTCATAAACCATCCAATTAAATATGGTATATAAAATCATAAATTTTGAATCCAAATAATACATAAAAATAAATAATAGGATTGAAATAAATTAAAATACTCTTATAAAATAATTAGGTAATTCTTGATATAAATACTCTTTTATTTTGAAAAGAATAGTTCTTTTGGAAAAGTCATTTTATAAAACCAGAACTGAAGTAAGATAGTATTTTTATAATAAAATAAGTTGTTTTAAAAATATAATGTTTTCTAAAAATAGATAATGGAGTTCCCTTGAAATTATGTAAGAATTTTAGAAATTCCCTTGAATCGGGTTTGTATTTCAGAAACCATTTGGAAAGATTATTTTTAAAATATGTAACTATCCATAAAAAATGGAAGGATTCTTTTTGGTGAAAATTTATAGAACACTCTCATAGAATTTATGAGGATTAAATAATAATGCCCAATATTTTCATTGAGGTAATTATACAATAAAAGTAACATGAATTAAAATGGAGGTTCGAGTGGAAAAACCCTTACCTTAAGTCTGAATGTGTTCCCCTATTGAACTTAAGGTCATGAAATATGAACTTATACTTGTTAATAAATTAATTCATAAAATATTATACATGTATATCACTTATAATAATTTTTTCTAGTTCATTTATGTCCTTATTGACAAGTTATAATATTGAATTTAGTCATTCAGGACTATTTTTTTTATTTTCATAATCTGTTCACTTGTTTTGGAGTTCATCAGGAATGGATGTTAAATCTCCAGAATTGAAATTACATTTTATTTATGAACATAAAAAATTTTTATTGGTTATTTATATCATCTGGTTACATGTCATTTGGATGAATCATTAGATGAAATATTAATGATAATCACTTAGATTATTTGAGCGGTAATTTGATAATTAAGAACTTGTTTGGTCATATGATTTAATATTATGTATATATACTAGTTCTTGAATATTAAATAGGTTATAATACATATATAACAGTCTTTTTAAACAATAAAAATGGTTTCATGACATGTAATTATAGATAAATTGAAGTATAAAACTTCGTCATCCACGATGGTTATAAATTGGATCCTCATGGACGTTGATTTCGTTTATAAAATAAAATTGAGAGAGTAAGATTACTGATGATGGTTATTAAATTCACATGATATAATTTCCAGTATATAGATTATACTAGAGTTATCATGTTCATTTGGATATAGGATGTGTGTAGAGGATAAAAAAAGAAGATAAATTGAAATGGTACTAAATGAAAAAGAAGGGCGCTTTACCTCTTGAAATAACCCCCTTGAGAACCTCTTTAAGGGAAGGATTTTTCTTCTTTTGGAAATAAAAAGAGCTTCTTGGTCATGAGTAGTTACTAGGGAAGGGTATTTGGGAAAATAATTGAAGAGATTCAAGGTATATAGTAGTGAAGAGGAGAGGAAGTGTGGGGGGGGGGTTATAGTGGAGGAGAGGAGTGCATTATGAATGTTTTATTCATTATTTTTTAAATTCCCTCAAGAAAACGAATTGTGTTGTTTAATGTGACCCCTAATATTAATAGTTTCATGTGAGTTTGAACCAAGTGGGCTTACATCACTCATGATGTAATAAATAGTGTATTTAACTGATAATTTGTATATACGGTATTTTACCATTTTTCACTATTCATAAAAAATTCCAGAATTTTAGAAAAATACCAAAAAATAACCCCAACCATTTTTCATCATGTAGAATTAAAAAATTAACTCCATTTTTAAGAAATAATTTTATAATTATTATTTATGTAATTTATAAATAAAATCATAGTTAATTTGAAAAATAACATTTTTAAAGGTAAAATTAGTTTTATCACATTGAAAAATTAATTAAGATCTCATTATCTTATTACCTTAAGAAAATAAAATATTATTATTATTTTCTATTCATAAGGGTCATACTTCTATTCATATTACTATTCATAAGATTATTTTACTATTCACTGAAAATCAAGTTGGATCTATCAGACTCCAAATGACTTACTGATAACAAATCTAGATGACTATTTTTTGAAATTCAAAACAAAATAGAGGAAAATTTGTGTTTAACAGCTATATTATAAAATGTGTTGTTTTTAAGGGACTCGGTGTTTCATTCATTCCGTATTTATTTTCAAAACCATCAGGTGTTACATTCTCCCCTCCTTACAAAAATTTCATCCTTGAAATTCACAAAAGGTTACCTCACAAAAGGATTCTGGTATGTCTTAAACATTATCTCCTCAGGCTCCCGTGTTGCCTCTTCAATTTTATGATTCCTCAAATGTATCTTTATAAGGATATTTGTTCGATTTCTCATCACTTGTTCTTTAGTGTCCAAAATCTCAATAGACTCTTCATAGTATGATAGATTAGGATCCAATTCTATACCTTCATAAGTGAGGACATGTTTTGGGTCTAGTATGTAATTTCTCAATAATGAGTCATGGAACACATTGTGTACCTTGGAGAGGCTAGGCTGCATAGCCAAATTATATGAAATAGCTCCAATTCCCTCTATAATTTCAAAAATCCCAATGTAAATAGGGCTCAATTTCCCTTTCATTCCAAATATTATAATTCCTTTCCATGGAGATACTTTCAAGAAAACATAATCTCCCACATTAAATTCAAGATCCTTCCTTCGATTATCATCATAGATCTTTTTCCTACTTTGAGCTATTTTCATATGACCTTGAATAGTATTTACCTTTGTTGTTGTTTCCTTTACAAGATCTGGACCTACAAGCCTACTTTCTCCAACTTCATCCCAATATGTTGGTGTACAACATCTCTTCCCATAAAATACTTCATATGGTTCCATTTTAGTACTTGAATGGAATATATTATTATAGTAAAATTCAACTAAAGGAAAATATTGATCTCACGTACCTTAAAAGTCAAGTGAACATGATCTCAACATGTCCTCTAAGGTTTGGATCATCCACTCTAATTTATCGTCAGTTTGTGGGTGGTAATGTGTACTCAATTGAAGTTTGGTATCCAACACATTTTGAAGACTTTTCCAATATTTCAATGTAAATAGTGGGTAATTATCAGACACAATTAAAAGAGGTTACCCATTAATCCTCACATCTTCATTGATATAGAGTCTATCTAGGCTCTCCAGTGGAAAAGCCTCCCTTATAGCGAGTAAATGAGCAGATTTCGTAAGTTGATCAACAATTACCCATATCACATCATTCTTCCTTAGAGTTTTGGGTACTCCAGTGACAAAATCCATGTTTATGTAATCCAATTTTTACATAGTAATAGGTATAGGTTTCATGACTCCTCTATGATATTTTTGTTTAGCCTCTACTTGTTGACAGACTAGACATCTTGTGACATAATCCGGAATTTCCCTCTTCATGTTATCCCACCGGAAATGTTCCTTCGAATCTCTATACATCTTTGTGCTTCCAGGATTTATGGATAAATTCTATCTATGGGAATTATCCAATAACTCCCTTCTTAGCTAGGGTACATCTAGAACATAATTCCTCTTCCCAAATTTTAGAACCATATTCACACACAAATTCAGCCATCTTCCCATCTTTCACACAATCTATTTTCTTTCACAGGTTCTCATCATCAGGCTAAGAACTTTTTCTCCTTTCTCATAAATATTTTTTGAAAACTAAATTTAAAATTAGTTATATTTCACCTTATTTGATAATTCCCAAATTCATTCTTACTATATTTATGTACAAAGTATTATTATCAATCCTCATCTTGTTGAGAACCCCTTGATCCTTCCTTCTCAATGCATCGTATACCTTGTTTGACTTTCCTAGGGGATACCATAAAGTACAATCATAATTATTTAGTAGTTTGATCCATCATCGTTTCCTCATGTTGAGTTATTTCTGTGAGAAGATATACTTTAGACTCTTGTGATCTTTATATATCTCGCACATTTTTCAATAGAGATAATGTTTCCATATCTTAAGGGAAAAAGATTACTGCTGCTAACTCAAGATCATGTTTGGGATATTTTTTGTTCATGAAGTTTTAACTACCTTTATGCATAGGCAATAACTCTATCATTCTTCATAAGGACACAACCACGTCCTTTATTTGATACATCAATAAAGATCACAAACCCATCATTCCCCAGTGGTAGGGTTTGGATCGGAGCATTCACTAATCTCCTCTTCAACTCTTCGAAACAGTCCTCACATTCCTTTTTCCATATGAACTTAACCCCTTTACGTGTAATCTTGGTAATTGGTTTGGCTAAATAGGCGATGTTTTAAACAAAACTCAGATAATAACCTACTAAACTAATTAAACTACTTACCTCAGTTATGTTAATTGGAGTAGGCCCTTCATGCATAGCCTTTCTCTTCACAAGATCAACATATATTCTATATTTAGAGACAATGTGTCCTATAAAGGAAACTAATTGAATCCAATTTTGACACTTTCAAAACTTCCCATATAATTCATTTCTTCTAAGAGTCTTCAGAATAGTGCGCAAGTGATTTTAATGATATTCATAGATTTTAGATTATAAAAATATATCATTAATAATTACCACCAAAAGGTCATTAATATATTCCTTTAAAACTCTATTATTTATATCTATGAAAATAGATGGTGCATTATTCAGTCCCAAAGGTATTACTGTAAACTCGTAATTCCCATACCTTGTTTAAAATGGTGTTTTTGGAATGTCTTCCTTCCTCACAAGAAACTAATGATATCCAAACCAAATATCTCTATTCTAAAAATATTGGGCTCTAAGAAGTTGATCAAATAAATCATAAATTCAAGGTAGGGGATACTTGTTCTTTATTATTATAGCATTGATCTCCCTATAGTCAATGAAAACCCTCATAAATCCATCTTTCTTCTTAACAAAAAGAACAATGGCTCCCCATAGAGAAACACTAGGGGGAATAAATCCTTTATTACTCAATTCCTCTAATTGTTTCTTCAGTTACACTAACTCTATAGTGTCCATTTTATAAGGTTACCTTGGTATGGGCCTTGATCCAAGAATTAAATCAATGGAAAACTCAATTTCCCGCTATGTTTTATTTCCAGGTAAATCCTCTAGAATGACATCAACATATTCTTGCACAATAGGTACATCCTCTATTTGAAAATTCTTTTCCTCACCCATAGTTATTGTATTCCCTTCCTCCCCAATAATTGAATTTAGTATATCTACTAGGGGAGGATATATATGAGAATCAAAGGTTTATTTTTTTACCCTAAATATAATGGATTCCACATCATCCTAAAAAATTGTAACCTCATTTTTCTTGCAATAAATTTTCACATCATGGTTCTAAATCCAATCCATACCAAGGATTATATCAAAGTATATCATGGGTATGACAATAACAACAGTAGATAAAGAATTTTTATATGCCATAATGGGGACTATCTCACACAACTTTTTTGTAATGATACTTCCCTTAGAATTTTCTACTCACAACTCTATTATTAAATGAAATTGGAAATATATTATTTTCTTTTAAAACTAGGAAGATATGCATGAATTTGATGATCCATAATCAAATAAATCATAGGCTATGTTTTATGAAATGAGTAAAGTACCTGAAACCACTTTGTTTGCAACATCAACCTCCACAGTTGTGACCACCTGAGTTTGGCCTTACTCCCCCAACCTTCTTTATGGGATGTTTACCCGATGCATAGGAAATTCATGTTCATAATGACCAATCTCCCTGAAATTTTACCATTGAACATTGGTAGCCTCTTTATTCCCCTTACAATCCTGAGATAGGTGGCCTTTTCTCCACACTTTTAACAGACTCCAACTCCCTTCAAGAAAGTTCCAAGGTGTTTCCTCCCATAATTACTGCAGGATGGAAGTTCAACTCTTCCATTCTTCCCCATTTACATATTTCCTATTCTACAGTTTTCAAAAAACATCTTATTCTATTGTTTTCCTTTAAATTCATATGACTTAGAAAATTCATTTGATGTCTTAATAGCACTTGAGACTATATCTTCATATGATGAGAAACATTGGGAGACTAGTTTCTTTTGGATGAATGGTTTTCAACCATGAAATAATCAATAAATTTTACTACTTGGATTACATATGTATTCCGTAGCATGCATTACTAACCTTGTAAAGTTGTCTTCATACTTGGAAACATTTTCATCCTCCTTCCTCCTAATATTCAATAATTGACTTTCTTTATCTTCTTATTGTTCTAGAGTAAAGTTTTTCTATAGTAATATTTCCTTAAATTTCCTCCATTAGATCGAATATATCTCTTTATCCTACTTTTTGTTTTAAATTAATGACCACCACTGATATTCATCTCTCAATAGATGATAAACTGCCATGACAACCTTCTCTCTTTCGTTACATCCCAAAGTGAGAAAAACTTCTCTAGATATCTTATCCATTATTCGGCTAAAAATGGGTTTGTAGTCCAATTGAATGATGGAGGTTGTTGTCACATAAACTAATATAACAAATCTCCTCTAAATGGTGTGTACGGATGCTACATACGGGTAAGGTTATTGTTTATAACCAAAGTAAGTTGTCCCAGTATAGGTTTATGATACTCATCACGAGTCATTGTACTAGAGCCAACATCATTATCTTTAATTGGAGGTAAATCAATACATGGGACACACACATTTATATGATTTTCATTCATTCCATTAGGTTTCATTTCTAAATAATATCATACACTCGATTAGGGTATGAATCATAGTGTATAATCTCAATATAGAGAAATACTTAGCATAAATTGAAATTCTATACATTGCTAATCTCTTAATAATAAACATGGATTATTTGACGAAAAATTACATTTAAATCATTTATAATGTCTTGTAAAGAAAATGTGAATTAAACGTAGAATATCCCCCCAAGGGTGTCGAACTAGGTGCGTAGTAAGTCTTGTTGTCGTGTACCAGGATACCTTGGCCCGGGTCAAGCCCGAAACTCCTTGTTGGAGTTTTCACTCCTAGGTACATCTGTGCCAGAACCATGTCCACTTGTAGTATCGAGAGAAGGATCTGTTTTCTAGAAAAATTGACATAATATATTCCTTACCAAAATACCAATATTCCCTTGTATTCTTATACTCAAATACTATCTTAGTAATTTGTTCCCTAACCTAAAGTTTCTAAACCTAGTTTCTATGTTCTCTACTAAACTTCCTCTAATACCAACTATAAGGACTCGACCCTAGTTTCCCAGAGCCAGTTCCTTATTTAATTAAATTTTCATAGAAATAAGTAATATGAATCCTGAAGTATTGAGTAGTTTATTATTATTGGAAACAAGATACATACATAAGTTCAACATTACAACTTGAAAATATATACAATATAGAAACTATTTTAACAACATCCCTAAATCCTAGGTTATTTCAGAATGTTATTTATAATAAAATTTTACATTTCCTAATAAAATTAAACATAATAAATGTTTGAGATAAAACTCTCATTAATTTTAATCAATACAGTGAAATATATCATAACATCAACATTAGTCATATTGAATAACTAAAAACATATTCCTTTAAAAAAACTTGAACACATTATGGCGGGAGTAAGAGTTGAATAAATAATTACATAATCATTATTATTATACTAATATAATAACCACATGACCCCTGAATATTATTTTCATAATGAGGGGATTCATAATGTGGGACATCATAACCATACCGTCAAGGCCTTGTGCCAAGACAAAATATAATCAATTTGTCAATGTCGTGTGCCAAGACTGTAGTTTGCCTCATGAGACCTACCGATGCACTTAGGGCCTATATCAGGCCCCACACGACACTTAATATGACCAATTAATTCCTCATATGAACAGGTATTAACATAAACAACATACACATTCATATTGAAACAAATATATGAAATGTAAATAACTTTTCCCAAACATTAAGCTTAAACACTAACCATTCTGAGTAAATTTATGAATGGTTTTGGTATAGAACATCCACAATAAATATATTCATAAACCATAAAATTAAATATGGTAGATTAAATCCTAAATTATTAATCCCAATAATTCATAAAAATCAACAAGAGTGTTTAAATAGATGAAAATACTCTTATAAAATCATTAAGTAATTCTTGAGATAAATACTCTTTTATATTGAAAAGAAGAGTTATTTTGGAAAAGTATTTGTATAAGACTACAACTAAAGCAATATATTATTTTCATAATAAAATTATTTATTTTATAAATATAATGTTTTCTAAAAAATATTATAGTGTTCCCTTGAAATTAGGTAAGAATTTGAGAAATACCCTTGAATCTGTCTTTTATTTTAGAAACAATTTTTAATATTCTTTTTCAAACGTGTGACTATCCATAAAATAAGGAAGTATTATGATTAGTTAAAATATATAGAATACTATCACATAATATATGAGTATTACATAATAATATAAAAGATTTTCACGGAGGTAATTAGACAATAAAAGTAACACGAATGAAAATGGAGGTTTGGGTGGGAAAACTCTTACCTTAAGTCTAAATTTGTTCCCCTCTTGAACTTAAGGTCCTATAATATGAAATTATACTTATTAATAACTTAATTAATAAAATATTATACATGTATTTTTTATAATAGTTCTTTTTAGTTCATTTATGTCCTTATTTACAGGTTATAATATTGAATTTCGTCGTTCTGGAGTGTTTGTTTTCTTGATTTTCATAATTGGTTCACATGTTTTTGAGTTCATGAGGAATGGATTTTAAATCAACAAAAATCAAATTACACATTATTAATTAACATAAATAAGTTTTAATGGTCATTTATATCATTTTTTTACATGTACTGAGGATGAATCATTAGATGAAATATTGTTTACAATCACTTTGATTATTTAATTGGTAATTTGATTATCAGGAACTAGTTTGGTCTTATGATTTAATATTATGTACATATACTGGAATCTTAATATTAAATAGGATATAATACATATAATATATTCTTCTGAAACCATAAAAATGGTTTCATTACCAATAATGGAGGAGATATTGAATAATGAAACTTTGTCATCCACGAACGATATAAATTAGAACCCCATGGACGTTGATTTCATTTATAAAATAAAAGTGAGAGAATAAGAATATTGAGTATGGTTATACCATTAACATGATATAATTCGAGTATATATTTTATATTTTAGTTATAATGGTCATTTGGACAGAGGAGGAGAGGAGAGGATAACAAAAGAAGATAAATTGAAATGAAACTAAATGAAAAAGAAGGGTGATTTACCTCTTGAAATAACCTCCTTGATAACATCCTTAAGGGAAGGGGTTTTGGTATTTTGGAAATCCCAAGAGCTTCTTGGAAGTGGGTAGTGACTACGGAAGGGTATTTGGGTATATATTTGAGGAGATTCATGACTTATTGGTGTAAAGAGAAGAGGAACTGTGGGGGGGTTATAGTGGAGGAGAGGAGTGAATTTTGAATATTTTATTCATTATATTATTAATTCCTTCAAGACAACCAATAGTGTTGTTTCATGTGGCCCTTAATAGTAATAATTTCATGTGATTTCTAACCAAGTGGCCTTAAATCACTCATGATGTCATAAATAGTGTATTTAATAGATAATTTGTATATACGGTATTTTATCGTCTTTCACTATTCTTCATAATATTAGAATTTCAGAAAAATACCAAAAAATTACCCCCACCATTTATCATCATGTAAAATTGAAAAATGAACTCCATTTTTCAAAAATAATTATATAATTATTATTAATTTAATTTTTAAATAAAATCATAGTTAATTCGAAAAGTAGCAATTTTAAATGTGAAATTAGTTTTATGTCACATAGAAATATTCATTAAGATCTAATTATATTATTACCTTAATAAAATAAAATAATATTATTATTTACTATTAATAAGGTCTGTATTACTATTCATAATGGTATGTTACTATTCACCAATAATCATGTTAATTCTATCAGACTCCAAATGACTAACTGATCACAACTCCAGATGACTGTTTATCATAATTCAAAACATAGTAGAGGCAAAGTTGTGTTTAACAGATAGATTATAAAATGTTTTATTTTTTAGGGACTCAGTGTTTCATTCAAACAATATTTATGTTCAAAACCTTGGGGTGTTACATTATTTGACAAAACATGCATATGCAAATGAAGTAATTAATACCCAAATAACAATTAATAATTAAATGTTATTAACAAATAGAGAATAATATGATCATATATGATATCATAGAAGTGAGTATGAATCTAAAATAAGGCAAGGAAATTATTTAAAAGATTATATAGGTGGTTTCAATATATACTAAGGATATTAGACCTAAGGTAAGGGATAATTTCGCAATCTTGTTATTATCTGAGATTGTCTATATATAAGTATTTACTGGTGTATATTAATCATCCACATCCATATTTCCAAAATATGTAATATTATTCCTATTGTAAAATTTTTTAAATTAAATTTTACCCATTGGTGAATTTTTATTAAATGGTATGAAAGGAATCTTTTGTCGTTATTTGATACGAGGTACTTTTAACTTTTCCAGCAAAAGTATGAGGATAAGTTTTTTAATTTATATGGAATGAAAATATTTTTACGCTTTCACAACACCTTATTTCCATGAATATTATTTTAAAATATTCCAAGTTTAATTTTAATTAAATTATTTTTTTAAAAAAATTGTGTGTAATTTTGAGAAAAGAAAACTTTTTTGATGAAGAAATGATATTTTCTTCAATAATTAATTTCAATTGTTTTATCGAAATTATTTTCTCTAAATAGGGATTTGTTTCTATCCCTATTATTACTATGATTTGATTATTCTTGGTATGGAATGTTATTTATGAAATAAATTTTTTTATTGATTATTATGGAATGATTTTTAAGAAACACATTTTATTTCTTAGGTTATTCTAGGATGAATGATATTTGTTTTTGTGGAACATGTAATAATGATTTCATTATGAGAAGTGTGGGACCTATATATACCTCAAATTCATTGGGTCATCATTTATATCCCATGAGATAGTCATGGCTGGAATGGTAAATAATCTCGGTTCAGTAATACAAGGATGGAATGTGGAGTGAACTCAGTACATTAATGGAACATTTCCACCATGATGGTCTTGTAAATGAGCCTTGACTAATATGAAATGATTTTCTATGATTATGTGTCTTTGACAAAACATCATGTATTATGTTATGACTTTTTGTATTACGTTAATTGATTCTTATGAACTTTCATGATTTATCCCATTCCATGATATCATGATCTTTCATATGCTGGATAATATTTTCACATGTTATGTTATTATGTATTATCATTATGGTATGATAGATATCTATCTTGTTTACCCTTACTGAGAATCTAAGATCACCCTTTCATATGGTTATTTTCCCCAGGTCATGAATAATGGTATTAAGTAATATATGTGAAAAATTATTCTAGTTGTGACGAAATAAGTGGGAGACAATAAAGATGTCTTAGGAACCAGTTGTTTACGATTACCTGTTTCTAAAGACACTATACCTATTCAATCATGTCATGGATTTTATATATATTTTAATGAATATTATTCAACTTTGAAGTAATATCAATGTATGTAATGTATGGGTTTTTATAATTCATGACACTAATTCTAAGGATAATGATGTAATTATTCTATAGGGTAAGGGAGATTTACTTTCAAGTGGAATTGATTTTCATAAATGAGATTTGTACAATGAATGTTTTATATATTCAATATATACTTACAATATTACACTAAAGAGGGAATTATTTTCATCATAACAATATGGTGAATTTGAATTATTAAATATTACAAACAAATATTTTACAGGTACACACCATAACTTGTTATCATCTCATTCTCTTGATAATGATAAATTTAGTAGTTTTTTTGGAAATTAAAGATTGAAATTTTCCATAGGATCTATGGTATATGAATGATGTTTAATGAAAAAAATTAATTACAGAATTGAGGTAATTTTATGTATTTAAGTGTTGAATATAATTGTGATGAGTGTTTTATCGAATTTGTGGCACTAATATGATGATATATGATTTTAAAACCATTAACTAAGGAAAAAATTTGAATCTAAAAATGGTCAGTTTGGGTGTTTTAGGTTTTAAAAAAAATTATTTTTTCTCCAGAGAGTGTCACTAGTGAATAAATAATTAAAATAAAATACCATGGTTATGTTATAAGATTTATAGATTATTCGTAGGATGTTGAGAATAGGGAGAAATTAGTTCTCCTAGTACTACTATATATGTGGTGATCGTTATAATGGGGGATACATGTTTTGTTGTTTCTATCATTGTTCAGTAGTGCATTTTAGATGCATGTATAATTAAATCTTTATAATTTAGAATTTGTTTTTGAGTTGGATATCAAGTTTGAGTAAGTTCTATAAAATAGAATCATTAAAATACATCATAGGATGATGGTTAGTGGTATGAAAAGTAGTTTTTGATCCAACATTGTTTTTTATAAGATATGTCCTTCTTTAATGGACTGAAGTAGGAGATTCCTAAAGATCATCTTGTATCTTTCTTGGAGATAAAAAAATGAGATAACTGGAGTTTTAATTTTTTTAACATCCCATGTAAAATAATGTGATATCTTTTTTTTTGAGATATTTATTTTTATATCTATTTTGAATGGATTCCAAGGGATAAAAACTGTTGTATCATGGGTTTTTTTTATGAAGAGAAAAAATGGGAGAAGTTGAATGGTTAGTAGAATCACAATGTATTGATACATGAGTGAAAATTTTTGGGAATGGGAAGTAGTGAGGTAAAAAAATAAGGTTGTGAAACAACTTATATTAGGATATTAAATGATGTTGTATGTTTAAGTTTTAACTTATGAGCGGTGAAATTTTGATACAAATTGATAATCAGAGAAAATGGAAATACTTATTAGGGTTTTGTCTTCAAAAAGGTTTTTCTGTGATATCAATTTAACTCAAGTTTTACTAGGATTATATAGTTAGGGAAGAACTAATCCAAATTCATGGAAGTATTATGGTTGTGGATGTCTCTACCATTTCTCACAACACTGATTTGGTGGTTCCCACTATGGAGGATCATGATGTCTTTAAGTGTGAAGCAGGTAAGGAGGATACAAATAGTTATTTGACATGGGAATATATCATACACTCCAAGGAATAAATGATGGAGTATTATATTCATATAAATTCTTAAAAAGAGTATGATGATAGGATGTATAGTATAATTCTTCATGTTGCAACAAATCATTAGCAATGTGGGTATATCGACAAGAAATATCTTATCTTGATACAAAATTTCAATGAAAGGAAGATAAATATTGAGGAGTACCTTAAAGTTTGGGAGAATATAGCCTACCATTTTTATGATCTTCTCATGGATGACCTCAGTAAGAAAGTCTCTACTCTCTAATGAAGTTCATATAGGGATATCTTTTTTGGTAAACTCAAACATGATTTTATTAATTTTGTGACTTGTTTTGATTCTAGATGAATTTTCTTTATCTCATGTGGTTTCAAAATTATTCCATAAATGTGTTTCGTTAATAAAAAATTTAATTTTCATTCGAGACAATTCACTCAAGTTCATGAATTACTTGGATTTTTTAATCACTGATTCATAGTGGATTTTCTTGAAGTTATAATTTTTTAAACCTCTACAATATAAATTTTTCCACATTAAAAATCTACACCTCAATTTATTTTCATATATTCTTTTTTTTTGGTTTATTTTCATTATAATGTATCAAAATATTTTTATTTCAATTTAGTTATAATACTGGTATAGAATTATTTCCTCCCTAAAAGATAATGAAGTTGTGAATTTCAAGAAATATGTTATGAACTCTAAAATAAAGAAATTATTGGGATATTTTTATTTTAAAAATTTTAATATAGGGAGTGTAAAAAATATAATATTGTTTTAAAAAAGAGAGTTGTGGTATTTTTTCAAAAGAAATAGAGAGACATTTTCTCCCATTATCATGTGAGTTTGGAATGCACAGATCCTCTAATAGTACATCCCATATTGATGTAGAAACAAAGAATATGAAAAATATTAGAGCTGGAAAGTTGTAGGTAGTGTTAGAGAGAACAAGTAAGGGGTTACCATCATTGTTTTTTCCTAGCTCCTGATGTAGGAAAAACCTGAGATGAAGAAAATGGAATATGAAACTTTCGATTGAATTTTCAATTTCATCATGAAAAGAGATACATTATGGATAGCCATGTTTCAAAATATTGAGTTTGGAATTGTTCTTTTGAAATATTTATATATATATTATACCATTTAAATGATTTATTATTAATTTTGGTAAAACCTATTTCTAATTTTTCATTAATTTTTCTCTCAAATGATATTTTATAGGTATTTTTGGGTTTTTGACCTTCTGGGTGGGAATGAAATTTGAACCATTGTTTTCATAATTCATGTGGAATCCATCATCCCATGCCTATTCCTAAGTCATTGATATACTGTAGGAGTGTTTCTGGAAATTGATTAAACTTTCCACCCATTTGGTCTTAGTTGTTAACCCATGTAGTATTATTTTATGTTGTCATTTTGTTTCTACTCTTCATGTATCCATGGTTATTTTTATTGGTTTGTTGGTTTCTAGACACTACACTCTCTCAGGGTAATTGGTCACCCCTAATGTGGGGTGCTCCCTTGGTATTTCCCATTAATTTCTCCTCTCCCAGTAATTCGTCCATTTTCCTTCTAAAAAACCCTATCTTGGAGCTTTCTTTGTAATGATGAATCCTTGGTTAAAAGCCTTTCTTCTTCAGTTTGTACTATTATTATACAACTCTTAGTGGATTTTTGTGATAAAGATAATTCCTAGTGAAGAAGTGATGATTTCTGATGTTCAAGGTGATCTGGTGAGATATTTAATTTTTATACAGATTCTTGTGACCATTTTTAACCCTTTAAGCTCAGATGAGTTGTATAGGATACTGAGAATTAGTTAGGGCCCCTGAAACATATACAAGTTTGTAATTTCTTCTCACTAAATGTTCATTCTATTACAGAAGTAATTTGAATCTTCTATTCCAATTTTTCATTCATCTTTTATAGACTTATTTATGTTAAACCTATATTATCATTATATCTTAATAAAACATGTGTTTGTGTGGGTGGTGTTCTTACCATGCGTGTATTTTCTAAAGGGAACAAATCTAGATAAATACTCATAGTATTTTTTACCGATTTATTATTTTAATAATTTGAATATTCTATCTCTGTATTATTCAAATCTTTGGAACAAAATGCCAACAATGGACCTTTTGGGTTTTTGAGAATTATCCCTGGGAAACATACCTTCCATAATAAAGTGGTATCAAAGGGTAATTGTGTTTTCTTTTGTTTTTGAATCTAATTCTTGTTTTGGTATATTTTCTTTTTTAATTTTTAATTTCATTCTTGTTTTAATTCCCCCATGACCTCTTCTATTTATCATTGAAATAATTGTGACAATAAAAATTATACTCAATACCTAATTGTATAATCATTCATACCCATTGATCATAGTCATTTATTCAAGACATATAAATAAAAGTTTCCCCAAAAAATTAGTAACTGGACCTTTGGTTAAAAATAAATAGACAAGTTTTAAAATTAAGAAATTTGATGGTGATAATGATTTTAATTTATGGAAGATTAAGATGAAGGCTCTACTAGTTTATAAAGTTTTAATTGATAACCATTGTTGCCCAAAGAAATATTTGTTTCCATTTTTAATATTGGAGGGACCATTTCTTTTTATTAATATGTATCTTTTAATTTTATTATTAATCCCCATAGTTATATACATCTTTTATTAGGTGAAAACGTGATTAGTACAGTTTATTTTAAAAACATTACTATTGGTGGGTGGCTTGAAGTAGCAAAATTGTATATGACAGCTTCACATGTTGGTATAATTCATATGATACATTGAATTTTCAAATTTAACGTAAAATGTAGTTTTTCAGTTAAAGCCTATTTGGATGAATTTAATAAATTCGTGATTGATTTATCCAATATAAATATGACTATTGATTATGAGGATCAAGATTTGATCCTTTTAGTCTCATTAGATAATTCATACATCACATTAGTATAGATAATGATGTATATTCATGACTATCTAACCAAATGATATATTAAAACTTCCCTTCTCTCTTCAGAATTACATTATAAACCATGAGTTAAAGGTGAGGAAGATGTTATTTTCACTAGATCTAGACCATTATTTTTGGGTATAAAGAAATAGTATAGAAAGTATAAAGGAAATAAAAATAAACCAATTTCTATGTCAAATTATAGGGTGATAAATATTTTTTATTTCAGTATTGTAAATATGGTCACACTAGACACGAGTGTAGAAATCAAAAACCAAACCCAAACAATAAAAAACCTACAGACTAGTTCATTTTAGTGGGTTCTAGTTTGGATACGACTAAATTTTTAAATTTATCCACCCATGTACTCACCCATGAGTGGATCATAGACTATAGACTCTTATTCCACATGTATCCCTTTATGGAATCTTTCCATAATTTGGTAAAAAGGGAAGAAAGATATATTATTTTAGAAAATAATAAAGGTTTTATATCATATGAAGAGGTTCTATTTTAATAAATTTATATGATCACTATATCATTACATTTCTAGATGTTAGGTGGGTTCCAGGACTCTATAGAAACTTGAAATTTCTAGGAATTATAGACCAAAAAGGATTTAATTTTAAATCTGAATCATCTTTCAAAGAAATCTACAAAGGATCAATAACTATCATCAAGTATTCCCTTGTTAATGGGATGTATGTTTTGAATAGGAAAACTGGTTTTGGAATTTTGGGTAGTTTGTATTTAAATAATACTAATAACTCATTATTATAGAATAGGATATTGTGGCATGTTAGATCCATGGGTCTTAAGGAACTCAACAAATAAGGGTTGTTAACTAACATTACTCCAAGCATCCTTTACTTTTGTGTGGATTTTGTAATGGGTAATGCTAATAGATTCTATTTTAGTAGATCTAGTTATAAAGATAGTTTCCCCTTAGATTATATTCATTTATATTTATGGAGACCAATAAGGACTCCCACTCTTGTTGAGGATCATATTTTGTTACCTTTATTGATGGTTTCTATAGAAAGGTTTGGATTTTTATACTCAACAAAAAATTTGATATTTTTTAAACCTTAAACTATAGAAAATACTTGAAGAAAATTATTTTGGAATGAAAATTAAAACTATGAGAATTGATAATGGATTAAAATACTTATATATTAGTTTCATTCAGTTTTTTAAATCAAAGGTAGTCTCATAAAATTAGGTTGTAATGGAAAATACCCAATAGAAAAGACTTCTTAAAAAAATTAATAGGATTATTCTTGAGAGATTGTGAAGTGTGAATTCATTCTTGTGTATCACTAAACCCTTTTGGGTAGATTATTTCACTATGTAATTGTAACTCATAAATATGTTTCCTTCATTTTCCAATAACTTTAAATCCTCAAAATAACTATAAAATAACGAACCAAATTTTTACAACATCCTAATGATATTTTAATTCACTTCATATTCCTAGTTCATGACTAATAAACTAGAACCTAGGGTTCCAAAGTTTATATACTATGGGTTGATAATCACGGTTACTAGAAATGTATAATTATTAAAGGTGTGGTGTTTCTTGAATCTTGTTCTACTAAATCTAAACCAATCACGCATGATAGTGATGTTTGGACCGTTGATGGGAATAATTATGATAAACCATTAACCAAATTTGAGGATGTTGTAAATCCTCCTCTGCCCAGTCCCCAACATATAACCTAAACTAAATCTGTTTCTAGTTCCTCCTCCCTGAAAATGAACCTCCAAATAACAACACTATTTACTAATTGACTTGTGATAATGATATAAGGAACCTTATAACTCCTAATAATTTTAATCAATATAATATGTATTCATTTTCCATTTATGTTTCCCATGATATTATATATAATGATCCTCAAACATAAATGAAATATATTAACTATAGAGTTCCATGTAGTAGATTTGTTCCATGAATGAATAAATGCAGTCCTTAAATAAAAAATACACTTCTTTTATCAATGATAAAAATTAAAATACTAAATTGATCTGTTGGAAGTTGATATAAAATAGAAATGAGGATAGTACATTATAAAAGAAAGTGAAATTTAATGTTAGACTAGTCTCCAAGTTATTATTCTAAATAGAGGCAATATATAATTATGAAATCTTTTTAGAAGTTAAAAATCATTATTATATATGTATAATAACTTTTTTTACTGTCTATAATAAATTTTACATTGAAAAATTATATTTTAAAAGAAGCTTCCTTCCTGGAGAACTTAATGATAAATTATATATGAAACCTCCTGATAGTTATTATAATTAATCCAATCCAAATAAATTTTTTCTTTTAAATAAATCATTTTTTGTATTAAAATAATCTATTTGAAAAGGTTATAGAAAGTTTTATTCCTTTATGATTAAGAAAAAATTTCACTAGGAGCTTATATGATGCTTGTCTTTATTTAACATCCATAAAAAATATAATGGTTTACCATATTTTTTTTGGTGATGACAGCTTATCATATGAAATAACATGAATCTTATTATTTATTTAAATCTCAATAAAAATTTATATTTAATGAATTACTTTAAGAAAGAAAAAAAATCCTTGGTGTTGAAATTGTTAGGTATTGACCCAATAAATGTTTATTTCTCTCCCAGAATGATCATATTCTAAAAGTTATTAAGATTCTCATTTTTGAATAACTCAAACTAGTTGATATTTCATTTGAACAACATTTTATGATTTATTTGACAAAAGAACTCACTATTTCAACTGATGTAGATTAAATTTCTAAAATACCCTATCCCAATATTATTGGAAGCATCATGTATACCATGATATTCCCTAGAACCAATGGTGATTTTTCGATATTCACCCTTAGTAGGTTTATAGACATTTTAGGGTTGCCACACTATCATTACCTAAAGTGGATTCTATGGTACTTATCATATACTCGAGACTTATCATTATATTATGGTAAGAATTTTGACATAACTAAAGTGATTTTTTGATATGTAGATATTGACTATGTAGATAATATAGATACTATAAAAGCATTGACTGAATATGTTTCCACTATCTATATCTTGTAAATTTAAAATACAATATGTGGTATCTATTTCAACTATAGAATTAGAATAGATAGAATTGACCTAGGATATCAATGAATAATTATTGATTAGGGGTTTTTCTTTAGAACATAATAATAATTATTCTATTATTACATTTTTATATTGATATCCAATTTACATTACATTTATCAAAAAAAAATGTATTCTATGGAAAATCCAAACAAATAGATATTAGATTACATTTTTTATAGATGTTATTGAATCTAGAACCATATGTGTCTATAACAGACATACTAATAATAACCTAATTTATAGTTCTAATAGAGATATGGTATTATCAAAATTTAAATATTACAAAGATAAAATGAATTTAGTTCCCATTTAGTTACATTAAGTGCAATAAAATTGCCAATTTAAATTGAAAATAGTTGAGATTTGAGAATTTGGTGAATAAATTTTAAATGTGACAATCTATATTCTTCAGTTTAAATGATTTTATATGAATTCATAAAAAATAATTTTCAATTTTTTTTTATTAATTTTCTACTCGAATGATATTTCCTAGAAATTTCTAGTTATTTGGACTTTCGCGTGGCCCTATAGTTTGGGATTTTTTTTTGAATGATTATGGAATCCATCTACCCATGTATGATTATGAGTCATTAATATACAACATGATTGTTATTTAATCCATTAATTAAGATTTAAGATTTGTTTATCTCTATTATCCACCTATTTAGTATTGTTTTTTCGTTCCATTTCATTGTTATTCTGTTTCTCTTCATGGTGCTTTATGATTGGTGTGGCGGATTGGAGACTCTATGCTCGGACATATTAATTGATCACCCTTATAGTTTCTCACTCCCTCTATGTGACTCATTCAGTTTTCCTCTCTTATTATTGGTTACACAACCCCTATGTTGTAACTATATCTTAGAGCTTTCTTATTTGGTGATGAATCTCTATTTCTAATCCTATTATCTCTAGTTTATTCTTTTAGTGCACCTCTCTTGGTAAAGTTTTGGGAAAAATATCCTTCCTTGTGTTTAAGTGAGGATTTTGGACAAACCAAGAATATCAATTGAGGTATTTCTTCTACAAAAAAAATATTGAGACCCTATTCATTACACGATCTTTGAAAATCATTACTGGTGACCAAGAAGTGACCATAGCCAATGGAAATATTTAGAAAAATATTGATTATAAATTTCTTCACACTACTATTTCTTTCTATTATGGATTTTTTTTTGAAGATTTGGTTTTTATTTTTAATTCATCATTTCTTATACACTTTATCTGGTTCCCACTTTCTCTTTTGAGTTATAAAAAATGTGAATGAGTGCAGGTGGTGTTATTTCCATGCTTATAGTCCCCAAAGTACCGAATCATATTAAACCCTCATGTTCTTATTTATTTATTAATTATTTTGATATCTCAATCATTAAATTTATCTTAAATTCAAATTTTGAAAATAAAATAACAAAAAAAGTCCTTTCAGGTTCATGCAGACTGTTCCCAGATAGGGAACATTCCCAAACAAAGATTTATTATAGAGTAATTGTGTTTAATTTTATTTTTAAATTTTATTCGTATTTAAATCCAATTTCTATTTTAATTTATTCCTTTTAATCCTGACTTAATTTCCCCCCCCCCCCTAAAACTTATTTTTGACATTGAAATCATTGTAAACTCAATAATTGATCAAATTAAATACCTAATTGTATACACTTGCATAGACATTGATTATGGTTGTTTCATAGGGGTGTTCACTTAATGTTTTCCCCAAAAAAATCAGTATTTGATAGTTCTAGTAAATATGAAAAAATATGTTTGAAATTGAAAAATTCAATGGTGGAAATTATTTCAATTTATAGAAGATAAAGATGACAGGCTTATTGGTTTATAAGGTTTAATTTATTTTATGCATGGCCTGTAAAAACATATTGATACCCAGACTAATATTAAAGTGAAGATTAATTTTTATCAATATATATCCTTTTATGTTCTACTTAAGGACCATATGCTTTATTATTAAGGAGAAAAATTGATCAGAGATGTTTCTATTGAAAAAAAGGTTTTGGTACGTGGATTATACTAGAGAAATTGTATATGACAACTTCACTTGTAGTTAGACATTTTATGAAACATGGAATGTTTTTATTGAAAATGAAATATGTTGTTTACATTAAATTCTATTTATAAGAATTCAATAACATAATTCTTGACTTAGTAAATATAAATGTTACTGTGGATGATGAGGATCAAGTTCTTAACCTTTTAATATCATTATATAATTCTTATAATACATAGGTAGAGACAATAATGTATGGCTGTGACTCTCTGACCCTATAAGATATTAAATCTACCATGCTCCATAAGAAGTTACATTCTAAACCAAGATTTATAGTTGATGAAAAGAGTATTTTCACTAGAGTTAAACCATAGTTCAGGTGTAATAATAATGGGAGAGAAATAATATTTTCTTCTACTATAGTAATCCCAAGATCACTAGTCCCAAGTGTAGAATGATTAAAAAACCTAGACACTAAAGAACCCACTGATCAGTCCCTTTTATGGGATTCTTGTTATGATACTACTGGAGTTTTGAATGAATTTATCTATGCAATCACCCATGAGTGGGTCTTGGACACTAGATTCTCATTCCACATGTGTCCCTTTATGAAATCATTGCTTGATTTGATATAATGGGTAGAAGGATATGTTATTTGTGGAAATAATAGGAGTCATCAAGTCATGGAAAGATGTTATTATTTTATAGAACTAGATAACCACTCTATCATTAATTTTCAAGATTTCATGGTGGTTTTTAAACTCCGTAGAAACCTAAAAACCTTAGGAATTCTAAACCAAAATGGATCTACATTTAGGTATGAATAAGGTTACCTAAAGATCTCTAATGGATCTAAAACTAACATCTAGGGTTCCCTTATCAATGGGTTATATTACATGAATTAGAGAAACCACTTTTTAAAATTCACTATTGGAATTAGAGGTATTTGTGATGGGATATTTGCTACAGGATCCTGTCGCAAATAGGCTTTAGCAAGGGGGCCCCATCGAAATAGCCCATTGCATAAAATGGCATCGAAAATATTATTTTTTGAGACTGGACCATGGCCAAAAATAATATTTGTGACGGGAAAGGGCCTTGTCACAAATAGTCCTCTAATTATATACATTAAATATATAAAACCCTTTCGCGGCAGACCGTCACAAATACTATTTGCGACGGGCCAGTTCCCTGTTGCAACTAATCCTTCGATTATATACATTATATATATAATAACTTTTTGCGACGAGCCCGTTGCAAATATTATTAACTAAAAAATTATATTTAGATTCTTTACGATGGGATCGAGTCCCAAAAAAGCCCTGTCTCAAATTCTAAACATAATAAAAAATATTTAATAAAAATTATGATTAATGAAAAAAATATATTAATATTATTAAAATAAAAAAAATAAAAAATATAAAAAATATATTATTAGGAAAATAAAGAGAAATTAAAAAATATAATACTAAAAAAAATATATGTAATAAAATTATGATTAATAAAAAATTAATTTTAATTTTATTAAAATAATAAAAAATAAAAAATTCTTAAAATTCTCATTATTGACAAAAAAATATAAAAAATCATAAAATGTTATTATTATTAGTAAAATAAACAAATATTAAAAATTATAATACTAATAATATATAAAATATATTAAAAATAATAAATAATAAAATATGAAAAATTTGTACCAATATAAAACACAAAGACTGTAAATAATTCATATTACAATAAATCTTAAATTAAAATATTTTTTACATAAAAAACAAATCTCCGAGGGTCGTCTTCTGGAGGAGGTGAAGGATCTGTAGGAGATGGTGGAGGAAACTCCATACCTAAACTATGAGTCAGACGGCACATGTACTCCATCTGCTCGTGATGCTGCTGCTGCCATAGACGCATCTCCTCCTCATGTTGCTACTGTTATTGCTACTATCACCGACACATATCTTCATGCTGCTTCTACAAACTCTCTATAAGCTCAAACTGAGTTCGCAACAACTCCTGAAACTATGATGCAGAAGATGATGCCTCTCCACGAGATCCTCTCGAGCTGGACACCAACATCGCAGCAGTACCATAGTAAGTACCAGGATTCAAATGAGAGTCGATACCAACTACTCATCCCTTCTCAATGACATATTATGTCACCTGTATCCATGTCGCCTCATCAAAATGGTGGGCATCGGTCTGGTCAGTGGTCTTGTCCTAGCTCTCAGCCTGTTTCTGACAGGTTGTAGCCTCATATTACTCCTTTAATTCCAATATTAAATTAAATTGTAAAAATATTATATGTTGTTAATTGTCAAACTAAAAAAATACTAACCATAATCATATGTTGGAGATCACCTATAATCTCTCCAGTGGCTGGATCACAGTACATCCTCTAATAAATATTGAACTCCATAATATAGGGATGCTCGACTCCCTACAAATATATAGAATAAACTATTTATATTTAAAGTTATATATAATATTTAAAAAAATATACTTACCAGCAGCTCTCTGTGCGTACTGAATGTATGACAACCATCTCGACGCGTCACCTCCAGTTTCCCCTGGTGTTGTCGTCCCACTGAAGATCTCCTCTTAAATCCACCACCCAACCAGTGTAAACATAATCCATCCCTAACATGATATGAAATGTACTCTAGTCAGTTTCCTCTACACGACTCATCAAATTATGTCACTTCTGCTTTCTTAATGGTTGTTCTTCTCAAATTGTGCAAAAACTAACGGAAACGGCCACACATAGACACCTTCCATGCCGTGTGGATAGTTCCACGCATGCTATCATCAATGGGATACCGTAAACCCTTCAAATAATTTATAATATCATTTTATTAATAAAATAAATTTCAAAATAAATATTCTTTATTTACATACCAGCCAATGATCAAACATGTCACGCCTCACATCAATGAGAATATGTTCCCATGTGATCCATGACTAAGAAAAATAATTGTGCAAGATAGTGCTCCCCTGTCCAATATCTACATGTGAAAAACTGTGAAAAAGAAATAAATAATCAAACAATTAGTATATATAAAAATAAATTAATGAAAGATAACTAAAATATACAGGTTACCATAACTCAGTGTGTGTAGATCGAAACCAAGACATGGACGCTGCTAGGGGATAGAGTCAAGAATCATCAATCACGCAAGACTTTGCCCCCTCCACATATCCCCTGAAGTGTAAATAGGCTAAGGGTCAGACGGTCCACAGTCACCCTCATCCAATGGTATATCAGCCTCCTACAGCTCGCGAAATAGATCAGGATCCATCTGAAACACAAAATGATTGTTATTAGTATATAGTTGAAAATAACTATTATATATAGATATATATTAGTTATTATTATAACTAGAATTTAATTGTGTCAATATCCATCTTCATCCTCATCTCCATAGTTGTCCATATCAATGTCTTCATCTTCCTCCCCATCATCATCAATATCCATATGAGTTTCATTTTCATCGTCTCATATCATTTCAAATTCATTTGTAACATCATTAGAATCTTAATCATCATAAATCCTTAATTATGGATTTTCATCATCGATATTAACGTATCTTTGTGAAAAAGATGGATTTTGAGCAGTTTCTTTAAAAATTTCAATTCCTTCCACTTCAGCGGAACCACATTCAATTGGAGTAAACTGATTTTCCCAAGGTTTTATTTTTATTATCCTCCACCAATCACTCAAGTCTCTTCAAGCAGCATAGTACTTTGCATAATAAATTTGATTTGTTTATAGAGCAAGTAAAAATGGTGCATTTACTTTAAGAATACTTTTATATTTAATATCGACGATTCCATGAGTCGGATGAACATGCAAGCCTCTCTCAGTATCCAACTACCGAAATTTAAACATCTTTATGTAATACTGTCCTAGATAACACAGCTCAATAATTTCATCTAGAATTCCAAAAAAGTCAACTTTAGTTTCCCTGTGATGTGATCATCTCAAGAAAACTCCAATGTTCACTGTTTTTTTTATTCCCTATATGTACGTGTATGAAATCAAAAACCATTCACCACATATGCATTATAAGATTTAAATATTTTGGATGGTGGATTACTCAATATACATAGTCACTTATCAATTTTATCACCATGTTGAGACACCTAAAAATATGTAAAACAATTATTAATATGATAAATAAAAAATAGAATTGATATTAAACCATCAGTAATTTATGTTACGAGTTTTTGAAACCATTAAAAAACAATTGTCTGCGTTCTTCAAGAGCAGCTACTGTAATTTTTGGATGTTGCTTCTTGATATGATTATCATATAACCTACAAATAAAATAAATTTAAATACTGTAACATAAATTATAGAATAAGTGATATAAGCACTCATAGTACAAATGATGTCATTTCTTCACAGTTGATCAGAACATATGTATGTGCTCTATGATGTTCATCATCTGAAAGCCATTGTCCTTGAACTCCACTGAAACAAAGATTTGGATGATTAAAAACTGATAATTTATTTTCCATTTCGTCATTAAAATTACACTCATTTCATCCCAGTGATTTAATTTTGAGGGATATTGAGATTCAGAATAATGAGATCAGAAAAAAAAAAAAGAAATTTCCTCATGCAAATAAGATTCACCAATTGAGCCTTCAACTAATGCTTTGTTACATACTTTTTTCATCAATTTCTACATACATATCTTGAATGGGTACATCCATTTAAATTGTACTAGACCTACACATTTATCTTCATGTGGAAAATGTAATAGCAGATGTTCCATTGAGTCAAAGAAATCTTGCAGAAATATTTTTTCAAGTTTACATATAATTACAGCAACATCTTCTCCCAGTTTGTTTAGCGCATCGTAGTCTGTTGTCGCTGCACAAATGTCTCAAAAAAATATGATATTTCTGTTATCGAATCCCAAATCATAGAATTCAACAAATCTATAAATTAAATCAGCATAAGTCTTTCCATTATTGCATGACAGTGATTACTTTTTAATCCGGTTATATAACCAGTTTTAACACATCTGCCCAAATTAGAAGCATAGCCATCTGGAAGTCTCAAATCTGCAATCCACTAACAAAATAGTAAGCGACTCACTTTGGACAGTGTATAATCTGCTTTTTATTTTATTAACCTCTATGATCTGACATTTTCAAAGAGTTCAAGTTCTGGTCGCCTGTAAATTTGGGCAAGATCTAATCGTGCCTTTACAATATCTTTGGTCTTTCCTAATGTATCCAAAATTGTATGAAATAAATTATCAAAATATTTCTTCTCAATATTCAGGACAGCCAACATGTGGCAGACCAATAAATCTAACCAATAAGTAAGATCCCAAAAAATAATTCATTTTATCCAATAATGTTCTTTCCCAAAGCCTTGAATTTTCTGTTGGATTACTGTTGGACCAAATGTGATGGAAGGTAATGAAAGTACAACTAATTTTAACTATGTACCTGAGAACATTTGTGGGGTTTCATCCCTTTCAATTGTACCTTTTAGGAAATGATATCTGTTCCTCCCGAAAATGATGATTGGTTGGAAGAAATCTGTGGTGGTAGTCAAAATAGTAAGATTTTTTCTATTAACAAGCAAAAAGGCTTTGTTGTCTTTTATACAGTAAGGACATGATTTCGGACCATGTGTAATCCAACCAGATAACATTCCATATTCCAGAAATTCACTAATCATCCACATCAATGCAGCTTTTAATATTAAATTGTGTTTCGAAGAAATATCTTATGTACTAACACCATCACTCCACAATGCCTTTAACTCATCAATTAATGGTTTCAAATAAACATCAATATTATTTTTTGGATGTCCTGGGATTAATAAGGTCAAAAATATATAGCACTCCTTCATCAAATCCATGGATATAAATTTTACAGAGTTATAAAGACAGGCCAACATGAATGCTTACTACAATAAGAACCAAACGGACAGAAACTTTCAGTAGAAAGACCCAATCGCACGTTTCAGGATTCTAAAGAAAAAGAGAGATGTAGATTGTCAAAATGTTTCCATGAATCAGCATCATATGGATGATTCAATCTTTTATCAGTTGAAATCTTGGTTTTGTGCGATGAAATCATTAACGCTATATTCTGAGACATAAATAAATACTGCAACCTAGGTGTAAGGGGGAAATATCTCAAATTTTTTATTGGAATCGATCCTCAATTCCCTGGTTGAGCTTCTTTATACCTCAATTCTCCACATGTGGGAAAACTATCCAATGATTCATTTTCACCAGAATATAAGATACAATCATTTGGAAATGCATGAATCTTCTGATAACCTAGGCCCTAATTACAAACCATCCTTGTACACTCATAGTAATTTTCAGGCAACACATTTCCTTCCAGTTACAGTGTTTTAACCAATGAAAATATCTGATCAAAAATGTTTTTTGACATTGCATTATCTGATTTAATAGCCATACATTTTTTAACCGCTTCTGATTTTCTTATCTTACAACCAGAATATAATGCATCCTCAACAGACCTCAACAACTCATAAAATTCAGATGGTGCTAACTCAGGATGTAAATCAATATCATAATGAGTTTCAATTGCAGAACATATGGATCTACAACATCATATACTAAATTTTTAAACTAGGATGGATCCATAATCATGTTATTAGTATCTTCTCTAGAACTACAATTTCCATGATGATACTAAAAACATAATCTGGTTGAAAACCAAACCGCAAGAGATTTCCCCCAAACTAGTCAAATGTTTCAAAAGTTCTCATAGCACATTTTTTACAAGGACACTTTATTGTGCCTTCTGAAACATATTCTAGTTTTGATGATGAAAATGATAAGAAATCTTCAACACCCTCAATATATATAGGATTTAAACCAAAACCGTTTGGATTTCTATGCTGATTTATCCAAGCATGATCATCTAATAATGATTTTTGTAGACTTTTTCACTCCATATTTGTCTACAAAATATAAAATCATTACTATTTTTGAATAATTAAAAATTATAAAATCACTATCTAAAAAAAAAAGACAAATAATTACAACTACTTCTTAATAGTTACCATTAATAACAGGCGACACAATTTCCAGTGGATTGACGGCTCCTCTTTTCTCCGACGACTCATCTTCATGAGAATTAATATGCGTACCTCTGAGAAAATTCTTCATTGTGATTTTTGTGTGAGAACGTTGCAAGTAAATGAGACGTCGGACAAAAGAGCCCCATTTTTTTCGATGAATCATCTTCTTGCAACTGTCACCACCTGAACACATTATGAAAAATGTGGTCCTAAGAATTCATATTCAAACTCTTGTATACGAGATTGGATATGCATACGTAGAAGCATAATTTTCATAATTTTTTGAGTCGGTGAAAGCTAAAAGAAGAAGTTTCGTTGAGCAAAAGGAGTGTCGTCAATCCACTGGAAATTGTGCCAAGTTATTACAAGTTATGACAATTTATTACAATTGATTTTCTACCTAATTGTTACTATTTCTTACTAATTATTACTACTTGTTACTAATTTTTACTAATTATTACTATTTCTTACTATTTCTTACTATTTCTTACTATTTATTACTATTTTTGTTACTATTTATTACTATTTTTGTTACTATTTCTTACTATTTTTGTTAATATTTATTACTGTTTATTACTATTTATTACTATTTATTACAATTTATTACTATTTGTACTATTTATTACTATTTATTACTAATTAATACTATTTATTACTATTTATTACTATTTATTAGTATTTATTACTATTAATTACTATTAATTGCTATTTATTACTATTTATTAATATTTATTACTAATTATTACTAATTATTACTAATTATTACTATTTATTACAAATTATTACTAATTATTACTAATTATAACTAATTATTACTAATTATTACTAATTATTACTATTTATCACTAATTATTACAAATTATTACTTTTTATTACTTTTTTAATTATTTATTAGTATTTATTACTATTTATTACTATTTAGTACTATTTATTACAAATTATTACTAATTATTACTAATTATTACTAATTATTACTAATTATTACTAATTATTACTAATTATTCCTATTTATTACTATTTATTACTATTTATTACTATTTATTACTATTTATTAGTATTTATTACTAATTATTACTAATTATTACTAATTATTACTAATTATTTCTCATTATTACTCATTATTACTAATTATTACTCATTATTAATAATTATTACTAATTATTACTAATTATTACTAATTATTACTAATTATTCCTATTTATTCCTATTTATTCCTCTTTATTCCTATTTATTCCTATTTATTCCTATTTATTCCTATTTATTCTTATTTATTACTATTTTTTACTTTTTTTACTATTTATTACATATTATTACTATTTATTACTAATTAGTACAATTTATTAATATTTATTAGTATTTATTACTAATTGTTACTAATTATTACTAATTATTACTAATTGTTACTAATTATTACTAATTATTACTAATTATTACTAATTATTACTAATTGTTACTATTTTTCCTATTTATTCCTATTTGTTCCTATTTATACCTATTTGTTCCTATTTATTACTATTTGTTACAAATTATTACTATTTGTTACAAATTATTAATATTTGTTACTAATTATTACCAATTATTACTAATTCTTACTAACTATTACTAATTATTACGAATTATTACTATTTATTCCAATTTATTCCAATTTATTAATATTTATTTTTAATTATTACTAATTATTAATAATTATTACTAATTATTACTAATTATTACTAATTATTACTAATTATTAATATTTATTCCTATTTATTCCTATTTATAGTTAATTATTACTATTTAATCATATTTATTGCTAATTGTTTCTATTTATTCCAATTTATTGCTAATTATTAATATTTATTCCTAATTATTACTATTTATTAATATTTATTACTAATTACTACTATTTATTACTATTTATTACTAATTATTACTAATTACTACTATTTATTACTAATTACCACTTTTCATTACTAATTGGTACAATTTATGACTAATTGTTCCTATTTATTACTAATTATTCTTAATTATTCCTATTTATTACTAATTATTACTATTTATTACTATTTATTACTATTTATTACTAATTATTACTAATTATTACTAATTATTACTAATTATTACTATTTATTCATATTTATTGCTAATTATTACTATTTATTCCTATTTATTTCTAATTATTGCTATTTATTCCTATTTATTGCTAATTATTACTATTTATTCCTATTTAGTCCTATTTATTCCTAATTATTTATAATTTGTACTATTTATTACTAATTGCGTCTATTTATTACTAATTACGACTATTTATTACTAATTACTACTATTTATTACTAATTAGTACAATTTATGACTAATTATTACTAATTATTCCTATTTATTTCTAATTATTCTTATTTATTCCTATTTATTACTAATTATTACTATTTATTACTATTTATTCCTAATTATTGCTATTTATTCTTAATTTTAACTATTTATTCCTAATTATTACTATTTATTTCTAATTATTACAATTTATTCCTAATTATTCCTATTTATTTCTAATTATTACTATTTATTCCTAGTTATTATGAATTAGTCCTAATTCCTACTATTTATTACAATTTATTACTATTTATTACAAAACCACATATAACCAAACAATTTAAATCTAATTTAATTACAACTAATCAATAATAATTAAAATTAACATAAAAAATTAAATAAATACTAAATTAAATAAAATATAAATACCTTTAAACTTGATCTTCGATTGATGTAAGCGCCTTCACAACTTCTTCGTAAAAAAAATTAATTGAGAGAAATTTTCACTCTAAAATTCGAGTTTAGAGAGAGAGAAAATGAGAAATGAGAGGAAGAGAAAGAAGTATTGATGGGGTATATATAGGTTAGATTATTTGCGACGAGACTATTTGTGACAGGCTTACCATCGCAAAAGGTACTTTTTGCGATGGGCCCCATCACAAATAACTTTGCCCACATTAATTGATGTCGGTGGTTAAAAGGGTATTTGCGATGATCCCCGTTGTAAAAAGTGACCTGCTGACACACCTTTTGCGACGGGACAACATCTCGTCGCAAAAACGCATTTACTGCTGCCGGTGTTTGGGACGGGACCTGTCGCAAATACCCTCCGACCGACACACTAATTGGGACGGGGGGATCCCCCCGTCGCAAATAATCTTTCCACGCTTTGGTGTGCATCCTGCGCTTTGGCGCATATCCCATGCCAAAGTGCGCATTACCTTTTGGGATGGGACCCCAAATCCCGCCGTAAATAACCCCTGGGATGAACTATTTACGACAGGAACTAATCCCGTCGTAAATACCCCATTGCAAAAGACTATTTTTCCCGTAGTGGTTGGGTAGTTACTACGTGACTTATAATGATGAAACATTTTTATGGCATAGGATATTGGGGCATGTTATCTCAAAGAATCTTAACAATCTTATTAACAAGGTATTTTAACTATCATTAAACCAAGTAGCCTTACATTTTGTGAATATGTTTTAATTATTAAAGCTAAGAGAGTTAGTTTTAAAAGATCTAACTTCAAATATAGTTTCCCCAACATTATATTTATTCTGATTTGTGAAGACAATCAAGGAATTCCTCCCACTATAGAGGGTCCTATTTTATTACCTTTATTGATGAATTCTCTAGAATGTTTTGTATTTACATATTCAAGAAAAAATATAATATTTTTAAAACATCCAAAATAAGTAAAATCTTTATAAAAAATAATATTGGAAGTAAAACTAAAACTATGAGTATTGATAATGGATTGGAATACCTATATACATATTTCATTCAGTTATTTCAATCTAAGGGAATTTCAGGACAACATGCTATTAGGGAAACTCCTAAAATGAGTGGACTTACTGAAAGAATGAGTAGGACTATTTTTAGAGATTCCAAAACATGCTTTTATTCTCAAGTATCCCTAAATCATTCTAGGTAGAGTCTTCCACTACAATAGTGTACCTTATAAATAGTTTTATGTCCTTTTCTAATCTCATTAATTCCTTATAATAAATATGGATTCAAACCCCAAATTCTTATATTCACCTAAGAGTTTCTAGCTACACTTCATATTCCCATGTGAAGACTAATAATATTAAACGTTGAAATATTAACTGAATTTTTGATACATACCTAGAGGGTATCAAATGTTATAAATTGTTGGTTGATAAACCTAGTTACCATAAATTAATCATTGGTAGACATGTGGTGTTTAATAAATCCAATTATCCTACATCTAAAGATGTTACACAATACAGTGATGATGCAATAATTTGTGGGAATGCTGATAATTCATAGCTAATGTACAACCTCCTCTACTAGACATCAACCAATTAAAGGAACTAAATCTAATTCAAGTATTTATTTAGGATATGAAAATGAACTGAAAAAAAAAATTCAAATTAATAGTTGACCCACGATAGAGATAAAAGGGTCCTTATACCTCCTGGTCATTTTAATCAATATAATATGACATCATTTTCCATTCATGTTTCTGATGATATTATATATGATGATCCTCAAACATAAAAGCAATCTATTAATGATAGAGATCCCAAGAAGTGGATCTCTACTAGGGATGAATAAATTCACTCCTTAATTTAAAATCACACTTGGTATATCTTTGATAAACCTACCAATGCTAAAACTATTGGTTGTAAGTGGATTTATTATTTAATATAAGATAATAATATTAAAAACAATGTGAAATTTAAATCTAGAATATTCTCTAATGGATTCCACCAACATGATGGATTATACTACTCTAAAATCATTCCTCCAGTTGTAAATAATTCTTCTATAAGGATAATGATTTCTTTCTCTCCCTATAATTACATTTTTATTGAACAATTAGATGTGAAAATATCAGTCCCTCATGGTGAAATTAATGAGAAATTATATAAGATTCCTCCCGATGTTTATTCTAAGAAAATTATACCCAATTTTACCTTTAAAATAAATCATTGAATATTTTAAAATAATCCTATCGGCATTGGTATATAATGTTTAATTCTATTATTCTTTATATCCATTTCACTAGGATCTAATATGATGCATCAATTTATTTCAAGTCAACAAAAAAATCTATAAAATATTTTATATTTTGATGACATACTAATCATATTTAATAACATAAAGCTTAATATTTTTGTTAAATCTCAATTAAATGGTTTTTTTAAAATGAATGTCTTAGGAGAACTAAAAAAAGAATCCTCAGTGTAAAAATTATCATGGATAGACCCAATATTTTGTTTATCTCCCAACAAGATTATATTATTAATGTTCTTAAAAGTTACCAGTTTGAATCTGTCAAAATAGTGAATATACCATTTGGATAACATTTTATGTTTTCCTTGACACAAACACAAACTATTTCTACTAATGTAAGGTATATGTCTGAAGTACCCTACGCTAACATTGTTGGCAGCATCATGTATTCCATGATATACACCAATCCTATTATTTCTTTTCTAATCTGCGTCCTTAGCTAATTTGAATGAAATATAGGGAAGCCATATTTCCATGCCCTACAGTGGCATTGGAAGATGTTGTTAAAGAAACGATAGGGTTTAAGGTTTTGTCTTTTGAACATTAGTTTTATGATTAATGTCGTTACTATTAATATCAATATCCAATATTATTTACATTTATCCAAAAATCTACTATGTCATTTTAAATCCTAACACATAGATATTAGATTACATTTTATAAGATATTTTATTGAGTCTGGAACCATATGTGTCAATAAGATACAAAATAATAATAACCAGATTGATAGTTTGAATTAATCTATGCTAATATAAAAATTCAAATATTTATTAGATAAGATGAATTTGGTTCCCATTAAATTCCTTTTGGTGCAAGAAAATTTCCAATTTTAATTGAAAATGGTGGAGATTTTTGAATTTTTTGTTTTCATTTTTTAGTATGACAAAATATATTCTAATATTTAAATACTTTTTTATGAATTCATGGTATTTTCAATTTTTTTATTAATTTTATGCTCAAATGGTTTTTTTAGGTTCTAGTGTTTTGGGATTCCATGTGTGCGTGTGGTTTGGGCCATTATTTTTAGCCTCCTTGTGACATCCACCAACCCATACCTACTACTTCATCATTAATCTACCAAAATATTGTTTGAAAACATTGATTAAACTTGTTAACCACTTTATATACGTCATACACCCATTTATTCATAATTTTTTCACCATTTCATTATTGTTTTGTGTTTTTCTGTGGCACTTATTGATTTGTTTTATGGTTTCAAGAATATATGCTATTTAGAGAAATTGGTAACCTATACAGTGGTGCACTCCCTTAGTGCGCCTCATTCAGTTATTCTCTCCCAGTCATTGTCCTAATTCCCCTCTAGTGAAACAATCTCTCAAATATTTCTTCTATGATGATTAATCACTAGTTCTAAGCCTATCATATCTATTTTTTACTTCTGGTGCACAACCCGGCATGTATTTTTGTGGCAATGATCCTTCCTCATGATGATGTGTGGATTTCTGAAGAATCATGATGATCTGGGGAATTTTATTTTTACACACCAAATCTTTGGACCATATATATTCCATTAATATAAGAAAAATTATTATATGAGAAGTATAAGAGATCAGGACACCCATATAGATTTAATCATCTTCTGGTTTGTAAGATCTTCTTAATTATTTTTCATTCTATTAAAGAAGTTGTTTGAAGATTTTGTTCCTATTTTTTGTTTATATTTTTCACTATTTTTTCTCTTTTACGTACTTTATCTTTTGATCTTAACAAAACACATGGGTTTGTGTGGTGTTAGTTTATTACGGTAATCCCCGAATCTTTTGAATAATTATAGGTCCTCATTGTCTTCTTTAAAAATTTATTAATTTTCTATCTTGAACATAATATTTCTATTAGATTCATATTTGGTGTATGAAACCCCAAAAAATCCTTTAAGGTTTATGCCCATTATCACCAGGCAGAACACCTTCACAAATAGAAATTTATCTTAGGTGAAAAGATCAAAAGACATGTCCTGGTTGTGATTATTAGTAGTATAATAAAAATTTATGTCCATGGGATTATAAAAAATGCATTTGGGTGTGAGAAAATTCATCCCAATGTTGAGAGAAATATATTTCCAGTGTGTTGTAAAAAAATTAGGTTATGAGTAATATTTAATCAGGTGGAAAAATCCTTTGAGTGAATTATCTATGTTTCACAGCTGATTATGATGTGAATTAAAGCTCCTTCAAAACAACAATTATCAAAGGATGTTCATTGTTCTGACCTCAAAGATCAACATGAATTAAAAGAGTCTCATCATGGATTTCATCAAATATATATAGATATAACCCATATAATGGGTGGAATGAACCATTATGATGTCTAAATTGATTATATTATGTATATGTAGATCTAACTAAGGAGGAGATAGTGTTACTGATCTTATTATGGTTGAGTAAATGACTTTGGAGCGAGAAAATTACTATGGCAATGGGGTAAGATATTATGATATTGTATTAAAATTTATATTATGCTAATGACTATTCATATATTTTGATTTTGAAAATATGAATATGAGGTAGAGGGAAAAAAATAAAATTAATCTAGAAATAGTGAGAGGAGTTAGATTTTTTGAAAAAAAAATAGAATGATATTTTATCACCTTTTATTCTGAGTTTGGCATGAAGAACTCCTTTAAAAGGATTCACTATAGTCATTGTGAATTATAGAAGAAGTAAAATTAATGTTCTGGAAAGATATAACTTATGTGAGAGAGAACAAGGAAGGGGATTCTTCCTTTATGGTTTCCAAAATTCGGATTAATTCGATGAAATTTAGAAGAATACAAGAGAATTCAATGATAGTGAGAGAATTATTAATGACTTTGTGCGACGGGATCCATGATGGAGATCCATATAATTATATTCATCCTATTTGTAGAGATTAAGCAGCATTTCCTAGTTGTGCTGATCAATTTTACAATGAAATAGTTTGTCTATGGGTGTGTGGAAAATGCATTTGGATGAGAGAAAAATCCTCTTGGTGTGTTGTAATTTTTTTTAGTGATGTGTAACATTATTTTTGGGTGGAAATCATTCAGGAAAATGTATTCATTTTATGAATAGTTCCACTATAATTTCGAGGTCTACCCAAACATAATTAAATACTTCTTAAGCACAAATTTATAGGTGTGGCATGGGCCTCATCATCCCATTTCCTGGCATTCAATAAATTTTTTTGGATATGATTTCATATCGATTTCACATTCCTCATGCACCATCCAGCATAAAGACACTTCCATTTACCTAAATAAAAATATGAAATCTCTTTATTTTTCCAACCACTTCCATTTTAGGGTATAGACCAATTCTATAATGGAAGTATCTTCAAACACTAGAAAGTTTTTCTGAATGAATTTTTATGAATGGAAAAAAATTGGACCCCTAAATAACATTAACAACCAAATATTTTTATCTACTCAAAGGAATTGTTGAACTATAATGGAAGGATTTTTTATACCCCCATGGCCACCACATTTTAATATACCGTCAATATTAATGACTATTTCATTCCACCTGATCTCTGTAACCATGAAAACTTTCAATACATAACACCATTATGGATCACTTTTCTTGAAAATATTGATACATTCTTTCACTATAGTCGATAGTTTTCATTTCTTTGCAAAAGCTACTGCATAACCAATATCCCCATCCCAAGTCACTCTCATGGAAAATACATCTTGGGAATCCCTATCACTATTGATGAATCCTTGGAATATCCATCTATAGGGGTTATTAAATCTTTTATTTAATCAATTAATTCAAAAAAATAATTCTTCCCATTTTATGTGGCCCCTAATTAAATGACATAAATAATGTGTTTCACTATTAAATTACTCGTGTTCATATTTTATATCAATGTCCCAAAAATCTCTACCTTGAAATAAAATATGTTTGTACTATGTTCAATGAAACTATGTTCATTCTCTACACTAACACTAACCTCGTCATCATTATCTTCATGACCATCAGACCCAGCATAATCAAATTCACATTCAACAATTCTTTCATGATTTACTTCACCTTAAAATAATCTCCTTCATAATATGATTCCATGGATCTATAATAATCATTATAGGTCTATGATCATCTCCAGTGATACTAGTTATTGGATCAGAGCCACAACACCAAAATGAAAGCAGTGGAAAACACCAGAAAATTCACCAGAAGGTATTTTATCAACCAAATGATTTTTCTTTACCCATATGAACTCACCATTTTTTTGTACTTCAATTATTGGGAACCAAGATAAACTATTTAATCTACACATGTAATAACACTATCCATATATGGCCCACTATTATGGATCTTTTCATTCTCCATCATGGATTCCTTTATTAATAGTCATTGGCACAACATTATCGACATCATTAACACTTCACACAAACTACCACAAACACAGTAGCTCCTTCCTTTTTCTATCTCACTCAATGGTTAGATCTTTCCAGTCTTCACATATTTTCTTCTTCTATTTTTTAATTGTAAAAATAGGCAGTCAAAACTCCTCTTTCAAAGATAAGAAAAATAATATCTCCTTTTTTATATCTCATCCCACTTGTCTCTCTTTTTTAAACACTTTCATACCTTTTTTATCTCTATTATATTCAAATTTTAAAATACAAATATCCCAAAAATCATCTCTCATACCAGTTATGGGGGAATAGTCAGAAGTTGTAATGGAAGTAGTCACAAACACAAGATAATTAACCTAAATGAAATTTTATCACTCAAATGAATTTTTGGAACAAGAAGGATTGCTTCAGTATCCCATGATCTAACTGTTAAATATTTTGATCAATCCCCATTACCCTAATATGCCTCCAGATATCCATAACTAGGATAATATTCAATACATGGAATCCTTATGGATCTATTTAAATGTCAATATTAGTACTTAAATTTTTCATCATCAATATCTCTTCATTATTCACAATATATACTTTAAATGTGGTATCTACATACCAAATATCTCTCTTAGAAGTTACATCTTTATGAATTAAATCCCTCTTGATGAATCCTTGGATTATCTATTTATAGGAGTCATTAAATATTATCTTTAATCAATATGGTCAAAAAGTCATTTTTTACATTTAAGGTGGGCCACCATTAAGTCTCACATGAAATGTGTGTCATAATTAACTCTTCATATTCATATTTTATGTCAATATCTATTCATATCAGACATTCATATATATTTTTATTTTAAAGTGTAAAAAAACAACATTTAGCTTATATATGGATATTCATTAATGAAATGAAAAAAAAATCTTTTCTACATCTAAAACTATCTTAGGTTCATTTCTGATATGTGCGAATGATCATCGCATGAAAGTTCACAAAAGTTATTAATGTTTATTATATATTAAAAAATTGTGTATAGGATACCTAGGTCATTTATAACACAAATATATCCATAAATTTCCTGGATATATATCTATGTGTATTTCTATGTACGTATATATCTATATACATATATAATATAATATATAGTTTTAAACATTAACATCTCAGCATATTATATTTACATATTAATTTACATATTAATGAAAATTAAAATGTATATAAAAATAAAATATTATATTGATATAACTTAATAGCCACCCTAACTAGTTCTATTAATGATGATTCAGATTTAATAAATATGTAGTGATCAAACATAATAACATTCATGTTATTACCCCTCATTATTTTTCACATATAAGGAAACAATGCATTACATTCACATGTGCATTGATCTTCTATCTTTTCAAGACTAATGTGAGGGAAAATCTCTAAATTTAGATGAGGTATCCTTTAATAACACAACAATATTTCTCAATAATTATGAAAATCACACCATACATAGAAGAAAATCTTTTATCCTCTCCTTCAAAATTCATAGGGATTCATCATATTCTATATAAGAACTAAATGTGAATCCATGTTGAATAATTTTATGATGTAAAACAAATTGGTTATATATAGTTATTGTCCATGAATCATGACCTCCTTCAATCAAACATCCACTTATAAGTAGATAGAATGTATAATAAATTATAATGTAAATTTATTTTTATTTATTAGGAAGTACATGTCTAATTCACCGACATAAATCAACATTGATGGTTATCCCTCCATGAAAGGATAGTTTATAGGGTATGAACATGATTTAAGAACACACAAAAATATTAAAATTGATAATGTAAACTATAGTAAATCTATGTTTCCTGAAAAAATACTTCTCGAGGGCTTATACACTATTTATGATATTAATGTTCCTATAGGTTGAGTGAAATCTTCCTTGATCATTCCTCCATATCCCAGGTCATGTTGCATATAGAATATTTATTTAATCATTACCTGAATTATTTATAAAATTTGTGTGGGGAATATTTTATTGTAACCTCTGGTTATATATATAGAACACATGTCCTATATCATCAACTCTTGCATTGAATTCTTTTAATTATCCCTTTTAAATCATTAATTATTTCATTAGAATAATGTTTTATATTCCTTCCAAATTAGGGAACCTTATGGTATAGTAAAAGTTTAACCTATAGTAATGATGACATTAGATTATAATTAAATCCTGGGTAACCATTGTGAGGTGTCATTACAATGAGATCACTAACTATTTTGGTATCATAAGCAATACTTGATAAATAATTCATTTTTCATCATAGTCGTATGTCTCATAAATGAGTGTCACTCCTTGTGTAATAAATTTATGTTTCATTGTTTATGTTCACCAATATAATAACTAAAGACTCCTCACCTCACCCAAAATAATGAATCATAACACTACTTATATCAGGGCATGTTTCTTATGTCCTTGAGTGACATGTGTAGTATTATAATTACATCACTTTCCTAGGAGGTTATGTAGATTTAATTGATAATATTTTCTCTCCTAACTAGTAAACCTAGGCAATATATATGTCATACACTACCTTGTGTGAGGATTCTGGGTACATTTTTCATTATAAATCTCTCTAGGGGTGTGATACATATAGAATTGGTTTATTCACACCTTATTAGAGTTTTATATGGAAAAGATATGAGCTTTTTTTAGTATATGGAATTGTTTTATTTTCTTTTGTTTTGAATGTTTCTAGTGGTTGTGTATTTTGATCATATTTGTATTGGTTACCATTCTACTTCAAAGAGGATTCTTCATCATTAAAATATTATATTGGTAACCTCATTGAATCCCTCTATATTCTTCAACATATATATTATAAATTGAAACATATTAATGTATGACCATTACACTTTTTTATAGAATGTAATTTAATAAAATAAAATATAGTTATTAATTTTTATTAATATTTGTCCTTAAAATTATCATAAATACTTAAAATTTAGTAAAATGTAAAATGTTTGCGGATATATGTTTCCTCTATATCTCTCTTGGGGTTTTCAGGATCATAAACACTCACCTATCTTCCAATATATTATATTTAAGAAAAATTCAGTTGTTTTACTATATTTATAGGTATTAATTACATGGATTCTAGAATATAATTTGAATCCATTATGAAGTATGATACTTATCGTTCCATCTGATTAATGCCATTGGAATTAGGTTAAAATATCAAAATAGGGATTTATATAGAAGTGTAGGTGGTCGTTCTTAATGGGGGATATGTGCAGGTTGTACCAGCTACCCAATGGAAGGCACCAACTTGATAATTCCATGAGTCTAAATGAAATGTTTCTCAAAAAGTCATACCAACTAGCTGATGGAGTCCCACCGACCATCAAGCTATAAATCTAATAGAATATCTTCACCAATAAATCCACCAGAAAGCCGATTGAGGCGTACCATATCACTAGTGTCTATTCCATAGTCAATGAAGACTCCAGGTAACCTACTTGAAACTCAGTGGTGGAAACAGGGTATCTGGGGGTATCTGGTAGTGTCTAGTGAGGAAGCATTAAATGTATTAAAACAAATATTTTTATGTCCTATTACAATATATATGTTCCTGGTGTTTTTATAAGTATCCCAATCCTTTTTCAAACCTATAAAAGGACTCTCTTGGATTTTTGAAGACACAAATCAGTTTACAATGTGATCCCAAGCTCTTGATTAGTGGAGAATTGCACATTTCATTAAATCCACTAAAATAGAGAACTTAAAATTTTTAAATTCTTCAAATGTTATCATACATTTTAACTCAAATACCTTCACCCTAGATTGTACATCCTTCTATAAAACTGATTCTTGATAGGTGTTTAAATTTTTCCATAAGAAAACTTATATTTATTAAACCTCCATTAACCAAAATACCACACTCTATTAAAGTTTGAGATGGTTTACATGATGATGGAAAATGTTCAATATGGAACTATAAGGAACCAGCCTTAAACATTACATAATCTTGAGTTTAATAAATAATTTACTTTATTTTATATTGAATATACTTTTAGGTTTCGAGAATTATCCAATAACTATTACATTACATCAAAAATATTAAAAAGTAGACACTTCTACTCCATCCAACACAAATCCTTAAATAAATCAAGAATTATTTTCATGATAAAAATCTTCTTGAATTATTCCTTTCTATAACCCTCCCTTATACCATGTGAAAAAACATTTCAAAAACTAGGGATGAGCATAAAAAATCTCTAAGGGATATAAAATATGAAATAAATCATTAGTCCATGAATATATACAAATCAATGAAATCAAACTTTTTACTCATAAAACAAAAGCTCTTTAACATACCTCATGAAATCATAAGCTTTATGAATAACTCTTAGAAATCATAAATAATAAAGGTAACTCGTGTCATTCATAACATACTTATATTTTATATTTTACAACTATATAGGGATTATCCTTCATGGTTACATTTGGAATACCCATCACAGTATATCCCCTAAATCTATTTGGAGAAACCTTAATGTTTACCTCTGCCATGTTACCCAATGCATTGGAGAGATATCACTGGATCACCCACCCTAGGTTTATCACAAAACTAAAAATATATACAAAATCAATTCCCATGAACCATAACATAATTATAACATATGAACAAGCATGAAGTAAAAAATAACATTTCCACATTGCAATCAAGATATTGGTATAATCAATCAATTCAAAAAACCATTTATTATACAAAAATACATAAAAAAATATGGTATTTACATTCTTTTTAAAAAAAATTATGAATTTTATAGGAATCAAAATATAAAATAATTCTTGTGCTAGAGGAAAGGTGGTTTTCACCACTTACATTTAAATGAAACATTCTTTTTTTCGTTTAGTAAAACGCTTCGTAAAAAATATTCCTTTTAAAAACCATTAAATGAAATTAATATTCAATGGGGTTTATTGATTATCCATTGAAGTATACTAAAATTAATTATTAATATTTATAATATTCATGAGATTAATTATTCATAAACACCATTTTAGTTCATTTTCCACTTTGAACGTTATTTCAGATTATGATTGTAATTATTTGTTAATCTGCACTATTACATGGTACATATTTGAACACATCATAAAATAAAAAATTGTATTGATTTTATTTTTATATTATATTTTCATTTCTCTCATTATATAATGAACAATTCATGATTTTGTAGTGATTGAAAATTCATATTGGAAGACCACCAAAATGGGGTTTCAAGAAAACACAATTTGGGAAAAGTAAACTGGACAGTAGACCAATAAAAAGACTGTAAAAGACAGGATCCAAGCCCAATGATTCCAAATATTTAACTGAAGATATAGGACATAATTTTAATCTTTTATAAAATAATTAAATGAGGTAATTTGGATGTTTTATTTGAGTTACATGTGGACCATGTTAGAGATAAAATTTTGGGCCATATCCTGAGGCCTAGAAAAATAGACCACCAGTTCAGTCATATCTCACAAACCAAAATTCTATTTCAGCTTAAATTGTGCTTGAGGTTAGGACCATCCTAATATACATTTTCTTATTCTATGGTCCACTCTAATTCGGCCAACTAAAAGGTCATTTCTATGTGTCTGTTCGGTCGATGAAAACAGGCTTCCACTTCGGGTCAAGAGTGGAAAAGTCTAAGTTCCACAAACCTTACACCACCCTAAGCCTACCATACTCAACTGGGATGGATTTCACTATTAGAGGCTCGACCCAAGGATTCCAAAATTAATATTTAAGGTATTTGTGTTGGATTATTTAATTATCTTTTGAGCATTATTTCATTGTAATGTTATGTTGTGATTTTGTTGTCTCAAGTTTGTATTTCACGTGTAAGTTGTTCGATTCACTTTAGTTTCTTAATGAAAGTTATTATTATCCTATTATTATATTTTTTTCATATAAATTTTATACTTTTGGTTCAATTTGTTAATTTAATCATTCCAAACCTTGTAAGATTATCACATAATGGTGGAGTGATTGTTATTCCATTATTTTTTTCTTACTTCTCTATTTCCTCCCTCATGAGTCTACTTCTTACTTCCATTGAAACCACAGAATCAATGTAGGTATAAAACACTTATGGGTTGATCCAAGAGAGTATAAAGGGTCTGTATTAAATGTTATTTTTCAACCCACTAATTTCTAATCACCACATTTAATTGAGATTTTTATTAGATGATTTTAAAACTTCTTCATCCTTATTGAATTTTAAGGCCACATACTTCAACTGTTAATACGAAAATTTAACTTGACGTTCTCATAAATTTGATCCTCCGAGTGTATAGGTGATTAGTATTATGGTTTTTTGGTATTAAACTAATAAGTGATGACTTTTTTTGATCTTATTGAATAAACCTATCTCGAATATAAGAATTTGAAACCATTAAAAAAATAATTTCATCCAATCCACCCCCAAGTGATAACCTTGGATCAACTCATTATTTCAATTTGAATTCACTTAATTCTCTTATAATTAATTTAAAACCATCATAAATCAAACCAATTTGGCCAATTCATATCGAAAAACAATCTATTGTATGTATAAGTTTGTAGGTTACTTCTTAGCTCTCTAAGGATTTGACAACCCAAGATAAACTACAAGCGACCATTTAAACCTAATATCTTGGGTAAATTTGGGAGAGAAAAATTTTTGGAGCCATTTTCAGGGACCCAAGTAAGTTATCTTAGACACTAGCATAATTTTCTCACCCCACATTCTCTATTCTCACTCACATATCTCTTATCTTTACACCATTCTATTTTTGTGTGCCTTGAGAATCTAGAATCAAACTCTTTGTCTTCTATAATGGAGTATCTTCCAAATTACCTTGTTATAAACTCATGCTAGAATCAAATGGAAAATAAATATTTGGAATCCCTTAAATTAGTAAATTTATTTGATCAACCCTTTATTAATTACCACACAACTGGTGACATGTATAAACATTGGGATGAGGAATATTCAAAGGATAAATTTCCATCACTCTCAAGGATGGTTGAAGAGATAAATCTTAGGGAAGTCCATAATTTTCAACCTCATAAAAATTATATTCATCAAAAGTTGATTGAAACATTTTGTAATCAAATGGACATAATTAGTTCTGAGGTATCATCTTTGATATTAGAACTACAATGCATTAATACTTATGAGGAACTCATCCCTACACCAAATGTACCTTCCAAAACCTTATGTGGAGTATCTAGTTTCCCAAAAACCTCTCATGATTTTTTTAAATAACCAAAATTTTTATTTGGGGTAGGGTATGTGAATTAAGAAATTGTTGAAGGACCTTTAAATTAGGAGTAAATTGATTGCATTTATTCATAGGAGGAAAATTTCACATCATGGATTGAGTCTCCTGAATATTAATCCATTAATTATTTAGAACCAAAAATTATTAAACCGTTGGGAGAAATCACAATATTTGATTCCATACCCATTCCTAACACTGATTTTTCCAATTTGGTGGTAGAATCTCATATTCAAAAAGGAACAAATTTTGTTGAGAAATTTAGAAAATGAAACTGCGTTGGATTCAAAATCTCAACCTGTGTTTGAATGTCCTATCCAAACCAAGCTCAAAATTATTTTCCTTCCTTCCCTGATCAAGAATCTATTCATATGGTATAATCATGACCTTTCAATTGTAATTAATTACTCTCGTGAAACCAAAAAAGTTGGAGTGGTCATTGATTTCTTAGGCAAGACTACAGAGGAAACTAGATCAACTATTTCTAATATTCGTGGGATTTTCCCACTAATTGTAAACATAGGTCTGTACATGACACAGATTCTAAAGAAAGAATAAATCTCAATAAATTATAAATGGATAAATATTGGGTCCTTAAAATTTTGAATGTTGGTTGTGGGTAAGTTATGGGGTCCATATCAGGCTAACAACATTAAACAAAAGCGATGCATGGGAGGCAACCCATGGTTTTCATGTTTCTAATCTTTATGAATCATATTTATTTTTTGAAATAGATTAATAAATAAATTTTTTATTTAAAAAATACTTAACTCTGAATATGATAATACCATATAATATTGGAATGTTCTTCGATTATGAGTATAGATGGGTATGAAAGTGGAGCACCATATTCATCCATGTCACGTGGTGTGATCCTTGAGTAATACCTTACACATGAATATAAAAATAAGAAAACTTATAATTAGTTTATATTTATGGGTTTGTGGGTTAAAATAAAAATACAAAAAAAAATATAGTAATAAAAAAAGGACACGTCACAGGTCGGGGTGGAAACCCCATCACAATCAGTGAAGACGCGGGGACTCGAACTCGGGACAAAAGGGAGACAGGGGCATGTGCTTACCACTGACCTACAACTTATAGGGCATCCTTATTCTATAATTTTTCTATATATACTTATTTTTTACATTTTTATTATGTGAATAAATATATATATATATATATATATCCTTTTTCCACTAGGGAACTCTACAAGTGACATGGATATCAAAGGACTAAATTGGAGCAATAAGAACTTCAACTTCAAAAACCTGGTGACTTCATTACATGATCCTCATATTTATAATTCCTTTTAGAACTCCTCTCATCTACCTCTACCCACTTCTAAATATATTTTTCTTTAAACGCTGAGGAAAATGTTATTCTATGTAGGGGGTGAAAATAATGAAAAAAAAAATAATTTTGTGGGTAAAAAAATGTGTTGAAGGAAAAAAAAATTACCTTTGAACATGATAATGCACATTGAACAATTTTTAACTGAATATCAAATAATTTATCATGCCCTGATTCTGATTTTAATCCATGTATTATTTCATGATCATAGATTTTGTAAATTTTGGCTATCTAATGTGATATTTCGTCATTTATATTTTCATCCAAATAAAAAATCACAATGCATGTCCTTTGGATAGTGGTGTATTAGTTTGAGTTCATGGGATCCCCCAAATAAATAGCACAGGATTTGTGATCATTTTAGTTTTAATATGAGTATTAATAAAATCAAAAATAAAAAAAAATCGCATAGAGAAATTAAATGACCAAATGTGTGGCTTTCGGCACATGGGGATCATGAAAAAATATTTTTCTGGCCCAGAGTTAGTAATTTTATCTCTATATGTGGTTATTTTACTTTGTTTTTTACTATGTTAACTCAAGATGATGCCAGAGTATGTGGTCTTCACTTGGTTCCCTATGGTCTTTGAGTCTAGGAGTCATCGGCAAAGTCTCGCTACCTTAGTTGACTCTTTTGAGTGAAATTTCAATTACCATGGAAATATTGAAAAAAAAATTGAATACTCATCTTAATTTTGAAATGTGATCCCACGTAGTGCTTTTGTCATTTCCCCCTTGAATAAAGATGAACCCCCATGTCTATTGTGATACACAACACATCCTCATACTTAATTGATATTGGATGTGATGAATTTGAACAATGTAATGGCCTTGGGATTGGGATATACTTATGAAACTATCTTGTATTAATATATTTGTATGGGTTTTATAGTTGTTTGATATATGGGTTTTCTTATCATTGTGTATTAAAAAAATTTTGGAAAAGGGAATTCGTATTTCACATTTTGGATATATATTTTGCTCGGGACTAGAAAAAGTAAATTTGGGGAGTGTTATTAGCCACTGAAATACACTAATATTCATTTTTAATATTTATAATATTCATGAGATTAATTATTCATAAACAACCTTTTAGTGTATTTTACACTTTGAACATTATTTCACATTATAATTGTAATTATTTATTAATGTGCACTATTAATTGGTCTATATTTTAACACATCCTAACATACAAAATGTTCTTGATTTTATTTTTTTTATTTTTTTAAGGTCTCTCATTATATAAGGAATAATTCATGATTTTGGAGTACTTGAAGATTCACATTGGAAGACCACCAAAATGGAATTTCATGACAACACAATCTGGGAAAAGTAAACTGGACAGTAGCCCAATAATGAGACTATATCAACCAGGAATCAAGTCTAATGATTATAAAAATTAACTTAATATAGAGGATATAATTTTGAACATTTCCTAAAATAGTTAAAATATCTAAGTTGTATGTTTTAAGGCAGTTCTAGGTGTCCCAAGTTGGAGATAAAACTCTGACCCAGATACTGTGGCCTAGAAAAACATCCCACCATTTCGATAATAGCTCGCAAAAAAATCCAATTGTGCTGAGATTTTGCAGGAAGTTATTAGACATCATAACATTCATTTTCTTCTTCTATGGACTACTCGACTTATGTCATCTAGAAGGTCATTTCAACGCATCTATTTGTTTGATGCAAGAAAGATTCCACTTCGGGTCAAGAGTGGAAAAGTCTAAGTTCCATAAGCTTTCCACCACCCTAAGACTACCATAATCATGTGGGATGACATTCACTATTGTAGACTCGACCCAAGGCTCCCAAAATTCCTATTTAAGGTATTTATATTTGAGGATTTATTCATATTTTTAGCATTAGTTCATTGTAATGTTATGATGAGATTTTGTTGTCTCAAGATTGTATTTCACATGTAAGTTATAAAATTCAATTTATTTTCTTAATAAAAGTTCTTATTCTCCTATTATTCTATTTTTTTTCATATCACTTTGATATTGTTGGTTCAATGTGTGAATTTATTCACACCAAACATTGTAAAATTATCACACAATAGTGGAGTGATTGTTATTTCATTATTATTTTTTTACTTTTCCATTTCCTCCCTCATGAGTATACTTCCCAATTCCATTTAAACCATAGAATAAATGGATGTATAACCCTCTTATGGTTTGTTCTAAGGTATTATCAAGAGGATGGATTGGTTGTTATTTATCACCCCATTAATTTCTAATCACCTCTTTTAACTGAAATTTTTAATTTGAAGATTTTAAGACTTCTCCATCCTTGTTGAATTCTAAGGCCACATACTTCAAGTGCTCATATGAACCTTTACCTTGGAGTGATCATAAATTTTATCCTCCAAGTGTATAGGTGATTAGTATTATGGTGTTTTGGTATTAAACCAATAAGTGATGAAGGTTTTTGATCTTATTGAATAAACCTATCTCAAATATAAGAAGTTGAAACCGTTAAAAAAATAATTTCATCCAATCCACCCCCAAGTTATAACCTAGGATCAACTCATTCTTTTAATTTGAGTTCACTTAAGTCTCTTAGTGTTCATTTTAAAAAATCTAAAATCAACCCAAGTTTTCCACTTCATATCCATAAACAATTTATAGGATGTATGTGTCTGTTGGTAACTTCTTAGGTTTCTAAGGATTCGACAACCCAAGCTAAACTAAAAGAGACCACTTAAACCTAAAATCTTAGATAAATTTGGGTGAGACCAAATTTTGGAACCATTTCCAAGGACCAATGTAAGTTATCATAGACACTAGCATTCTTTTCTCACCCCAAATTCTCTATTTTCACCCCCATCTATCTTATCCTTACCCTTTTCTGTTTGTGTGTGTCCTGAGAATCTAGAATCCAACTTTATGTCTTCTCCAATGGAATATCTTTCAAATTACCATGTCACAAACTCATGATGGAATAAAATGTAAAATAAATATTTGGAATCCCCTAAATTTGTTAACATATTTTATCAACCCTTGATTAATTACCACACACATAGTGAATATTCAAAGGATAAATTTCTAGCCCTCTCAAGGATGGTTGAATAGATCAATCTTGGGGAATTATATAATGTTCACCCTAATGAAAATTCTATTCCTCAAACAATAAATAAACAATTGTGTAATCAAATGGAGATAATTAATTTTGAGTTATCATCGTTGAGATTAGAACTAAAATGTATTAATACTTATGAGGAACTCATCCCTACACCATCTGTAACTCCCAAAACCTTATATAGATTGTTTAGTTTCCCCCGAACCTCTCATGAATTTATTGAATAACCAACCTTTGGATTTGGGGTAGGGGATTTGAATCAAGAAATTATTTAAGGGTCTTTAAATCATGAGAAATTGATTTCATGTATTCACAAGAGGGAAATTTTATATCATGGATTGAGTGTCCTGAATAATAATCCATTGATTCTTCATAACCAAAAATTACTGAACCATTGGGAGAAATCACAAATTTTATTCCATGACCATTAATAACATTAATATTTACTATTTGGTGGCTGAATATTCTATTAAAAAGAAACCAATTTTGTTTAGAAATTTAGAAAATGAAAATGAGTTGGATTCAAAATCTCAACTAGTGTTTAAATGTCCTATCCCACCCAAGCTCAAAATTATTGTTCTTCCTTCCATGATCATGTATCCCTTCATAGGGTATAATCATGACCTTTCAATTTGATTTCATTCTTCTCTTGAAACCAAAAAATTTGGAATGATCATTGATTTCTTAGGCAAGACTACAGAGGAAACTAGATCAACAATTTCTAATATTCCTAGGATTTTCCCACTCATTTTAGAAAATCAGTTCGTACATGACACATGTTCTAAACAAAGAATAAATCTTAATAAAGTAGAAGTGGAGAAATATGGGGTCCATAAAATGTTTAAATTTGGTATTGGGTATGTTAGGGAATCCATGTCGGGCTAACGACATTAAACAAAAGCACAACATGGGAGGCAGCCCATGCATCTCATGTTTCTAAACATTGTGCATCATATTTATTTTTGAAAATAGGATTAATAAATCAATTTTATATTTGTAAAAAATACTTAACTCTGAATATGATAGTACCATATAATGGTGACCAATTGTTCTATTATGAGTATGAATGGGTATGAAAGGGGATCGTCATATTAATTTGTGTCACATTTTGTGATCCTTGAGTAATACCTTACCCAAAAATTTAAAAAGAAGAAAATGTATCATCATTTTATTTTTATGGGTTTGTGGGTTAAAATAAAAATAAAAAATATATAATAATAAAAAATTACAGGTCATAGGTCGTGGGAAAAACCTCATCACAACCGGTGAAGTTGTGGGGACTCGAATGCAGGACCGAAGGGAGATTGGGGCACGTTCTTACCACTAACCTATAGCTTATAGTGATTCCTTATTATATATGTTTTGTATATATAATTACATGTTACTTTTTTTATTATATAAATAAATATATATTGTTTTTTTTCCTTTCTCTACTAGGGAACTCTTCAAGTGACATGGATATCATAGGAATAAATTAGAGACACAAGAAGTTCAAATTCAACCACCGGGTAACTTTATTCCATGATCCTCATATTTCAATTTCTTTTTAGAACTCATCTCATCGACATATACCCCCTTCTAAATTTTATTATATTTAAACACTTGGGACAGTGTTTTTCTAAGTTGGGGGTGAAAAGAATGAAAAAATTAATTAATTTCCTGCCCAAAAAAATGTGTAGAATGAAACATTTCTTTCACCTTGAATATGATAATTCACATTTTACACTTTGAAACTAAATATAAAATAATTTAGCATGCCCTAATTCTGATTTTAATCCATGTATAATTTCTTGAGGGTATATTTTGGAAATTTTGGCTGTCTAATATGATATTTCATCATTTATATTTCCATCCAAATAAAAAAAATCACATTGCATGTCCTTCAGATAGTGGGGTATTAGTTTGAGTTCATGGGGTCCCACAAATAAATAGAATAGGTTTGGTGATCATTTTAGTTTTAATATGAGTATTCATAAATATCAAAAAAAATCTAAAAAACCCAATAAATTTTTGCTTAGAGAAATGAAATTATATAATGTGTTGCTTTTTAAACTTGGGGATCGTGACTCCATAGTTGCCTGGCCCATAGTTAGTAATTTTATCTCTATTTTTGGTAAATTTGACTTTGTTTTTAACTATGTTAACTCGAGATGATGCCCGAGTATGTGGGCTTCACTTGGTGCCCTAAGGTCTTTGAGCCTAGGAGTCCTCAGAAAAGTCTCGCTACATGGGTTGACTCTTTTAAGTGCAATTTCAATTACCATGGAAATATTGAAAAAAATTAATACTCATATTAATATTAAAATGTGATTCTACCTAGTGCTTCTGTCATTTCCCCCTTGAATAAATATGAACCCCCATGTCTATTTTGATACACAACACATACTCTAAATTAATTGATATTGGATGAAATGTGGTGATTAATTTGAACAAAGGAATGGGCTTGGGATTGGGATATTCTTATGAAACTATCATTTATTAAGATATTTTTATGGGTTTTATAGTTTTTTTATATAAGGGTTTTTGTTGATGGTTTTGTATTAAAATGTTTTTGGAAAATGGAATTTTAATTTCACATTTTTGAGATATATTTTGCTCGGGACTAGAAAAACTAAAGATGGGGGGTGTGATTAGACACTGAAAGAGTATAATATTCATTTTCAATATTTATAATATTGATGATAATAGTTATTCATAAACATGATTTTAGTGGATTTTACACATTGAACATTATTTCACATAATGATTGTAATTATTTGTTAAATTACACTTTTACTTAGTAAATATTTAAACACATCCTATAATAAAAAATGGTCTTGATTTTATTTTTATATTTTATTTTTAGGTTTCTCATTATATAAGGAACAATTCATTATTTTGGATTACTAGAAGATTAACATTGGAAGACCATCAAAATGGGATTTAATGACAATGAAATCTAGGAAAAGTAAACATGTAAAAAGCCCGATAAAGATACTGTAGAATCTTCGATCAAAGCCCAATGATTCTAAAATTTTATCTTAATATAGAGGACATAATTTTTAACATTTCATCCAATAATTGAAGGAGATGATTCGAATGTTTTAAGGGAGTTACAGGCGGCCCAAGTTGGAGATAAAATTCTGGGCAACATTCTGCATCCCAGAGGTTAAGAGATATCTGAATCTCTATTTTCTTATTTTATACCCCACTCTAATTCGGCCATATATAAGTTCATTTATACGTCTCTGTTCTGTGGAAGAAAGATGGATTCCACTTTGTGTCATGAGCGGAAAAGTCTAAGTTCCACAAGCATTCCACCACCCTAAGCCTATGATACTCAAGTAGGATGAATTTCACAACGGTATTCTTGACACAAGGCTCTCAAAAAGCCTATTTAAGGCAGTAGTGTTGGATTATTTAATCATCTTTTGAGCTTTATTTCATTTTAATGTTATGTTTGGATTTTTTTTGTCTCAAGATTTTCTTTCACATGTAAGTTGTTAAATTCACGTTAGTTTCCTAATAAAAGTTCTTCTTCTCCTCTTATTATGTTTTTATTCATATAAATTTGATACTATTGGTTCAAGGTGTAAATTTATTCACACCAAACCTTGTAAAATTATCACAAAATTGTGGAGTGATCGTTATTTCATTGTTTTTTTTACTTCTCTACTTCCTCCCTCATAAGTCTACTTCCCACTTCCATTGAATCCATATAATCAATGGATGGATAACCCACTTATGGTAAGATAGAAGGGAGTATCAAGGGGATCGATTTGATGGTATTTATCACCTCATTAATTTCTAATCAACTCTTTTAATTGGGATTTTTATTTGATGATTTTGAAACTTCTTTGTTCTAGTTGAATTTTAAGGCCAGATACTTCAAGTGCTAACATGAACCTTTACCTTGAAGTGATCATAAATTTGATCCTCCAAGTGTATAGCTGATTAGTATTATTGTTTTTTAATATTAAACTAGTAAGTGATGATTTTTTTTGATCTTCTTGAATAAACCTATCTTGAATATAAGAAGTTGAAACTATTAAAAAAATAATTTCATCTAATCCAACCCTAAGTGATAACCTAGGATCAACTCATTCTTTTAATTTGAATTCACTTAAGTATCTTATAATTCATTCAAAACCATATAAAATCAACCCAATTTGGCCACTTCATACCCTAAAACAATATATAGGATGTACGTGTATGTAGGTTACTTCTTAGGTTTCTTAGGATTTGATAAACCAAGCTAAACTACAAGAGACCTCTTAAACCTAAAATATTATGTAAATTTGGGTGATACCATTTATTATACCCTTATAAAATAAGGTTGTATATAAATATAAATATTCCTCAATTAAATGAGACTGAGATAAAGTCCCTCAAAAAGATTTTATCCATAGATTAAGGATAAATAAATGACATAATTATGTGTGAAAAATATAAATACACACAATATAATTGGATATTAAGTGTAAAAAAAACAGATGTTATTCACACATGTTCTTGAAATAAAACCGATGACATATATATTTAACTTAATGACATGAGCTTGATTTAAGATTTCCCTTACAAAATTCATATCAATGAAATAAGAATTATCAATGGGGAAATTATGTGTAGAAAAATTATATCCACACAAGAATAAGTGGAAATTAAAACATAAATAAATAAATAGTGATTCCAGACATAATCTTGGAATAATATAATTAATGAAGTATCTGTAAAACCTAATGAATGGAAATTGGATTAAGAATTTCCCTTACCTTGAGTCCGACTTGTCCCATTCATTCTTTAATTTCATGAATAATAAACATAGTTCAATTTATTAATTCTTTAGAACCTTTTTAAATTTTATTATTCATTTTATATCACTCATTACCATATTATAGCAATTAGATAATTATTTGAGTTCATATCGGATGTTTGGTCAATGTTTTGTACTTGAGTAAAAAATTAACTTGTTTTGATGCAAATTATCCATGTGGTCATAAGTAAATTATCTCTATAATGTTATTCATGATGTAAATATCATATATATATTATATATATGTAGTTATAGTATTCCATAACATTTGGATTCAGGAAATTAAATGAATCATTCATAGAGACAGTAGGTTGTACGTATGTATGAATGTTATTTTCATTTCGTTGTCATATTAAAGGAATGAAAACTAAATTAGAAAAAGGTATATAAAAATTATATTATTATATATATGTTAGATATTTTACATACATTCATTTACTCCATCCTTTATAAATTCCATGTATGGAATGAATGAGTCATTTCACTTTGGGGGGGGGCGGTAGTCCACACTTCCTCAAATGAAATTATCATATTAACACATTATGGAAAGCATAAATGTCTGTTGTAAATAAAAATTACAGAATCGTAGAAAATAAATAATAAATATAATATATATAATATATAAATAAATTTTCATCGTAATGTCCACCGTGATAAGTGGTAGGAGAAAATTGAACAATCATCGTTTCGTGAGGCAGTAGCTCATCGTACACTGAAATAGTAAGTTCTATATCCATCAGTTGGAGATATGTGTAATTGTAGGTATAAAACTTATCATAACAATGCCCTAGTATATTTAGGATATTTTTGTTTTTATAAAATAATAGAATTATGAGAGTTTAGAGGTTTGGAGAAATAAAATATATGAAAGGATCTTGAGAGAAGACGTTACCTCTAAATCAGATAACTCCTTTTGATTTTAGCAAAAAGGTTTTCTTGAATTTATTTATACAAAAGGTAAGGTTTAATGTCTTAGACCTCTTGGGTCCATTCCTTTGTTAAATGTGGTGGTGGAGGTGTGTCAGGAGGTCAAGGTGACTTGGGGGTGAGTTTGGGTGGACTTTTAAGGAAAGCTAAAGGGCAATAACTTTCACATGGCTGGCACACGGTTTGGCTAAACAGTGTGGCCGAACCATGAAAGGTTGGTGTTGGAAGTAGTGGATAATGCATGGTTAGCGCACAGTTTGGATAACCATTCAGACTAATCAAGTGAGGAGTGTTTGTAAAGGCAGAAGCTAACGTACGGTTAGTGCATGATTTGTTAAACCGTGCAGACTAACCGTGCGCGCACTTAAAGTTAGATCCTAAAATTGTGGATCTGAACTCTTTTGCCTCTAAATGGTTTGTTTAAGCCCTTAAGTGGCCATAAACCGGGATTACCCTTCCTTGGAGGTAGAATAACCTATCCCAAGCATTTTGGAGGTGATCCGGAGGCTTTTCTTGGCAAATCGAAGCCAGTTTCTTGAGGTATGTGATCGTTCTTTCTTGATTTCCTATATCTACTTAGATCTACACCTATTATCTCGGTTTCTTAGATCTATTCCTGTTATGGGTAGAACTAAGCATGTGGATGTCGAATATGATGAGCTTTGGTCTTGGTTGTGTTAGGAGAGGATATCTAAGGAGGATTCGTGGAGAATCGACCCGGTTTCTTGAGCGTTCTTCGACCGTCGTTGTTTTGTCAAAAACCTTTGATGTAGGGATCTTACCTTCATCTCTCTCTCACTTTTTTTGCATCATGCGGGGTGGGTATCCTCTTGTTTTATGAGATACGGTTTAACCAGTAAATAAAGATAATAACTGGTTAAAGAACGGGTTTGGGGAGATTTTTGTAGGCATTGTTGTTTTATTTCCATCAATGCTTCTCCTTTGATTATGTTTTGAATTGAATGGGCTTATGCCTATGGAAAATCACAGTCATTTGGGGCCTTTTCTTATGCCATTAGATGTTTCCTTTTTTCTGCATTGTTTTATGGATGGAATTCATAGAATGTGAAAATTTGTTAATCATGAAAAAGTTGGATGATTAAATGAATACCTCGAACCCTTTTATGATCACCCTGATTAAATTAAATGAAAGAATGAATTTTGTGGGTGCTGGTTGGGGTTTAATTTTGTGAAGGGGTGTTTTTTGGGTTGTTGTGGAACGGGTGAGAAGTGGGGATTCGGTTGGCTTGGTTGTGGGTTGGCATGTATCATATGGTTGTGATGGGTAGCAGAGATATAGTGAATGGTATTAAAGGGATAATGATGTGGTACAGGTATTGTTTCCAAGGTTTTTGTGGTTGTGGTGGTTGGAAGAAGGGCTGCAGGGATGGGTTGTGCATATGAATAAAATTTAAAGAGTTAACTAATGAACTGTGGGGCATGGTAGTTGATTAAATATGGAAAATCAATGATATTGATTGGATGATAAAAGAAAATGGGTTTGTGTTACTTGTGTCTTCCCAAAAATTATTTCTGTTTGGTAGGGATATGTTTTATGAACGTTTGATCTGGTTTGGTTGTTGTTAGTTGCTCGATAGTTAAGGAACTGATAAACTAAAACTGGTGAAACATGAAAAGCTTAATGGGGTTTGGGGTTGTTCATTGTGTGCATACTTTCGTGGTAGTAGTGTTGAGGCATGTGCTCAGATCTTTTGTGTAGAAGCCTTAGGATGGGCTGATTTGTTTATATAATTATATAAATTTGTATGTTTTATGTTTATTTACCCACCCCACCCATGTTGACCACCACGTGTTGAACCCCCATGGGACAGGGGGTGAGATTCCCAAACATCCAAAGGATGGCTGGTTACTGTTCTTCACTATGCTCCCTCTTCTAGGTTCTATAGCCCAAGATCCTTCGGGTAGGTTATGATAGATGTTTCCCAAGAGTCTTTAGGATGAGGATGTGATATGTTCCTATGTGTCTTCGGGATGAGATGTGGTTATGGTCGAGGATTGAGTGTCTACGGAATGCGGGATGAGATGTGGTTATAGCCAAGTATTGTGTGCCGGCATGATACTATGAGCTTCGTATGGCCAGGTTGCGGCACTAGATCGAGCTTTGTATGGCCAGGTTATGGTACTATCTTGGGAAGAGGGGGAAGCATCACAGCGTTAGGATTGAGGTCTTGAGCAGTATTCAGTGGGAATGTGGTGCGGGGTACCCATACTTTGATAATATTACTATACTACTCAATTGACTTGCGATATTTGGTGAGTGTGGCTTGTAAGGTTGGGTGTATAGATTCCTCTCTAGGCTTTGGTTCCTTCTGTTTTCTCACGGTTCATTAGGATTCCCCCCCACCTGTGCACCATAGATTTAGGTTTTCCTACTGAGTATACTTGTATGCTCACCCTATGTTTACTTTCAGGTTTCCAGGAGGACTTTAGGGATAGTGTAGGACCTTGCTAGTGGGGTGTTGGAGTTTTTCTGGTTGCAGTTTTTTTTATTTTCTTGGTATCGTTCTTTTGATCTTTTCTTGTAATTGTGCTTTGTTTCAGTATTGTATAAAACATGCATATGGTCTTGGTTTTGGGTTTATTTTCATTCACTTTTCCCTTTTTCTTTTGGTGTTTGACTCATCCTATTTCCCGATCTTAATTAATAAAAAGGGTAATGCCTCCCATAATTGGGGAAACTCATACTATTGGTGCTAGTCGCCACCCCGGGACCTACTGGAGGCGGTCCTTGGGGGTCATCATCTTCCTTTCACCATTGCCCGCTTAGGAGGGGCATCATTGGTGGGAGGGGGTCATGAAATAATGGTATCAGAGGCATAGGGGTTGAGAGATAGAATGGAGTCTGGAGTTATGCATAGTGAGTATTGCATGGGATGGTAGGGCAACAGTGTCGGGTGATATTGGAGTGTGAAATAGGCCAAGGAAGACCGGCTAAGACATAGGATTTTACGGGGCACCGTGATCAGATGCAAGGACTCTGGACCTACTGAACGACCAATTGAGGCCACACTGATTATAGGGTAGAGACCCTAGGAAAGTTACATACATCATAATGACTTTTTTTTCTTGTGTTTATGGGAATTTTGGGGATTTATAATGAATAATAAGTCTAAGAAAATTTAAGAACAATATTCCACACTACTCGGGCTTAGGAATTCCTTGATTACCTTGCAGCTATGGCACCTGGGAGCTGACCACGAGTAGTGCGGGAGATCGAGGCCCAGGAGGTTGACATGGATGATCAACAAAGGGCTGAACTAGAGGAGGAGGATGATAAGTGGAAGAATACGCTTCTAACCTTTCAGTGACAGACTCTTGGGAAATACGAGGGTAGCATCTTAGACATGGAGACAGAGAGCTGGCTAGAGGAGCTAGTGATAGCTTTCAGCTTGATATGGGCTCTGACAGAGTACTGGGTTCCTCTGGCTGTGAGCCAGATGCATGGAGTAGCACGTCAATGGTGGATTCTTTATCTTGTGTAGAAGAGAGTGGTTGAGGTCACATGGACTAACTTCGAGAAGGAGTTCCGGGTGGAATTCCTCTCCTCCACGATGAAGGATGCAAAGAGGCAGGAACTACTCTCCCTCCAGTAGGGGAGTATTTCAGTGTGAGAGTTGGGGATCAAGTTCAATGATCTCCTTATCTTTTCTCCTAACCTCTTTCCGAATGAGGAGTCTCAAGCGAGACATTTGGAGGAGGCACTTCGGCCTTCTCTCCAGTATGATGTTACTCTCTTCACCCTACCGACATACTTGGAGGTCTAGAAGAAGGCTGAAGTGGTGGAAAGGAAGCACACACTGGGAGGTGTGTCATGAGAAGGAATCCAGTTGGGATCATCAAAGGGGAAATCCATTAGCAGCAGGCCTCCAGTATCCGGGCCCTCTAGGTTCCGACCAGTTGGGAGCAGGCCTTAGCAGTTTTAGTTCTGATCTCCTGGTAATCGCCATTTTCCTTTGAGCCCGGGACCGAGGTGTTTCATCTGTGGCAGTCGTGGGAACCTTTTGAACCAGTTCCCAGAACGAGAACAGTATGGTGGCGGTGGACCAGTATAGCACTCGCCTCAACCATGGTAGTTTCCAGCCAGGCCCTTCCAGTAGCAGCAGCAGGGGCAGCGAGCTCCCGCTCCTCCGATGGAAGACGTTGCAGGAGGAGGCTGACCTCAGGGCACTCCTCAGGGACCTCGACCAGGGTGTGGTCAGGGAGGTGGCCGACAGCCAAGAGGCAGAGGAACTGGGCATGGGCAGATGCATGCCATAGAGGAATTAGTTCCAGTAGATCCAGAAGTCATTCGAGGTACAATCAGCTTGTTTAGTACCCTTTCTTATGCCTCGTTTGATTTAGGAGCTTCGCACTCCTTTGTTGTGCCCAGTCTAGCCTATTCCTTGGGCCTAGACATAGATATGCTTTATGTACCCCTTGTTTTGAGTACACCAGTCAGAGGTCAGACCAGCTTGTCTCATGTTTTTCGGGGATGTAGGTTGATGTTGGGGCCACACCAATCCATTGGATATCTCCTTTTACTACAAATACAGCCATACGACGTCATTCTAGGCATCGACTGGTTTTTCTCAGTGTGTTTCTTCACCGATTTTTTCTGAAGAAGGGTTGGTTTTCAAACATGGGCGGCTGACGTGTGACTTTCATCAGTGAGCGGGGTTGCCAGGAAGGTAACCGGAAAGTGGATCCCCTCATTTCTGTGTTAGCTATACTGTCAGTGGAGTCGGCGAATACATAAATGGTGGAAGTCACGAGGATCGTCGGTGATTTTATGGATGTTTTCCCTGAAGAGGTGGCCACTCTACCCCCTCGACGTGATGTTGAGTTTGGGATATACTTGCAACCTAGTGCCCATCCGATTTCGATGGCTCCCTGTTGGATGGAACCTTCTGAGTTGCGGGAGTTGCGGATTCAGATTGACGATCTGATGAAGTAGGGTTTTGTTCGACCAAGTGCATCACCATGGGGATCTCTTGTCTTGTTTTCAAAGAAGGAAGATGGTGGTCTCGGGATGTGAATAGACTACCGGAGGCTGAATCAGGTAATGGTCAAGAACCGTTACCCCCTCCCGAGGATGGTCTGAATCAGATGCTTTTCTGGGGGGAAGTTGTTTGTTCCAGAGCCAATTCACGAGAGAGTTCTTGGTGAGTTCCACAACTCACCCCTGGAAGTACACCCAGGAACTTCCAAGATGTGCCAGGGCTTGAGAGGGAAGTTCTAGTGGCCCGAGGTGAAATAGGCAGTAGCAGAGTTCGTAGCAATGTGTCTCGTGTGTCAGCAGGTGAAGGCTTAACGCCGCATCCCAGGAGGTCTTTTACAACCTTTTTATTTCCCTAAGTGTAAGTGGGATGACATCTCGTTAGATTTTGTCCCAAGACTGCCCAGAGTTCAATGGGGTTGCGACGCTTATGGGTAGTGGTGGACCGACAGATGAAATCATCCCACTTCCAAGCAATCGAGGAGTCAAGTACGGTTGAGGCCCTAGCTCAGAGGTACGTGAATGAGGTGGTGTAGTTTCCTGGAGTTCGGAGATCTATAATCTCCGACCGGGATACCCGGTTTATCTAGAAGGTCTGGAGAGGATTGAAACATGCTTTTGGAACCCAGCTATTCCTCAGTACTGCTTTCCACCCCCAGACAGATGGGCAGACAGAGCGCACCATCCAGACTTTGGAAGATATGCTACAAGCATGTGTTTTGGACCTTATATGATCATGGGTACAACACTTACCTCTTATAGAGTTCTCTTACAATAATAGTTATCACTCTACCATTGGAATGGATACTTTCAAAGGTTTTTACGGGAGGTCGTGCCGCTCGCCCGTATGCTGGATAGTGGTCGGAGAAGTAGGTGTTCCTGGCCTGGAGGTGGTGTAGAGCACAATAGAGAAGGTTCAGCTTATAAAAGAGAGGATGAAGGTAGCTCCGGACTAGCAGAAGTCATACGCCAACAATAGGAGGAGACCCTTGGAGTTCAAGGTTGGGGACCATGTGTTCTTGAAGGACTCTCCTCAGCGCGGGCAGCGAATATTCATAAAGGTAAGCAATCTTTCTCCTAGATTTGTCAGGCCCTTCGAGGTGTTGCGGCGGGTTGGTGAGGTTTCTTATCAACTGGCGTTGCCGCCACCACTGCAAAGGTGTAACGCCCTGACCCCAGTTACCCAGAGTCGGTGCATTATTACATAACATTGGCATGATCACAAGAAAGATCATGCCTCGAAAGACCGATTAGTTTAGTAGCCTTGGAATAACTAGATACATTAATAAAGTTTACATTACATCATAAACTGAAAACAACAACAACATAGTCTCCATATTCCACACTCATACTATCCCTGCAGGTCATTCATAATTTACTTCTTCACAATCCTGGGAAAAATAAAACATTGAAAGAGGTGAGATCAGATGCTCAGTAAGGATAATAATATAGAACAAGCTTTCATAGATAAGCATAAACACTTAAGGCAATTAATAACTAAAACAAAAGCCTTTTAAACTTGAACTTCAACATAAAATGGCAAAGATAAAATGAAATTATGCCATTTACTTAATTACATGGATATTCTACTAGTCGAACAATCACATGCAATATCAATAACCACTTTCATAATGATGGAATGCATAATTCTAGACTATTATAACCACATATCCAAGGCCTCGTGCCAATACTACGAATATGATTTTGCCAAGGCCTTGTGCCAAGACACTAGTTTGTCTCATGAGTCATGCCGATGCATCGAGGAGCTATAGCGGGCTCCACCCGTCACTTATTAAGTCCAATGCATTCCTCATATGAACATGTTTAAACATAACATAAACATTCGTATTAAAACTAGAATACAAAATGTCAATACATTAACCACAAACCATGAATGGTATAAAAATAGCACATCCACAGTCAAACATAACTCATTTGATACAAAATGGAAGATTTTATTGTATCACATTAACCTCAATCAATAATAATGAAGGATGTTGACATAGATGAAAATAATCATCGAAACTATTTGATAGAAATATCCCCCTTTTTCTTGAAATCATTTAAAAGTCGCACTATTTATCAAGAAGCCATTTAAAAATATATTTTTGAATCAAAGTGTCCCATACCACTTTGAAACTTTTTAAAAAGAGTTTTAATTTTAAAACATTAATTTCCATATAAATAAATCCTTAAAACCATTTTTAAAACATGGACATTAATGAGAAATATTTAGAAGAATAAGTCTTTAAAACATTTAAAAATTGTATTTTAGTTAGAGATTCTAACCAAAAGAGAGACACTTGAATACATAAAAGTGATTTGGTGTATAACAACAATAAAGTCTCAATGAAATTTAAATTGAGATAAAATCTATCATAAAGTTGTATCCTTTGGTTAAGGATAAATCAACGACATAGTTATGTGTGAAAAATATAAATAAACTAAATATTATTGGATATTCAGTGTAAATCAATCAAAGTATATTCACACATAATCTTATAAAAACAACACCAATGAATTGGATGTTTAACTCAACAAATGGAGAATGAGTTAAAATTACTCTTATCAAATTCATATCGATGACTTGAGAAATTATCAATAGAGTGATTATGTGTATCAAAAGTATATCCACAGAAAAGGGGAGTGGAAATTATGACATAATAAAATGAATAGTTATTCCACACATAATCTTGGAGTAAAATAATCAATGAAGTTTGCATATAGCTGAATAAATGGAAATTGAAATTTCGAATTCCATTATCGATTAGGTAACATACGAAACATACACCCATGAAAGAAGGATCATAAAATGATGATGTAAATAACCATAAATTAAAGTATATTACACAATGAATACAATCATGGGTAGTACACATACACCACATGCAATAATTAAGTGGTGAACAATGGAATTCTCACGAAATTAAGAGTGAGTTAAGAAACCCCTTACCTTGTACTTTTCCTTGGTTGAGGGTAGGTTAACCTCCTGTATAATGGTGAAATAATTGTTATTAAATTATTAAATAATCATATACATTAATATGATATCATATATGATCATTTAACATTTCTTTGTTAATAATATCTTATAATTATCGTCGTTTCGGGTGTTAACTTACTCGTTTTCTTTTATATGTTTTGTTACGTAAGCCATGGTTTTCATGGATAGGTTGTATCTTATTCATATCCATAATTATATAAAGTCCTTAAACATTATTTTTAAATCATCAAATGACAATTATACTTGAATGGATACGATAGAGAATGAATCTCATTGTGTTCGTGGAGATGGTAGTCTGAACGTACGCACGAGCGACAATATCATTCTTTTGATATTAAAATAATATATAATTGGATGGTATATAATATATACAGAATAATTATCATGTTATATTTATTATTTACATGAATTACACATCATTATTATACCCATACAAATAATAATTTATTTAATAACAATTACACCACGTCGTGGAGACGGTAAGTCGTACGTACGCACGTATGGTGACATGTTATTCAAAGGGTATATAGAATACTGAATATGGTTGTACCATATTTATAATAAAAATAAAGTATATATTAGATACTGTATTTATTATTTTAGAATATAAATAAAAATGAAAGAAGATGTGGAAGAAGAAAGGAACTTGAAAAAGGGTGGTGAAATCATTACCTCTTCTTCGGGTTCTTCCTTATGATTTGATACAAAGGGCTCATATGATGGATTTCTGACTAAAGTAAGGCTTATAGGATGAATTTAGGTAAGTTGAGAGAGTATTTGGGCAGAGTTTGGCCGAACCAAAAGGCTTTGAAGGTGTGAGTTAATGACAAGGGAGAGTGCCCTTTTATAAGAGGGGTGAGGGGCACCTTTGGGAAAGCTAGAAATATTATTTTATAATAAATTCATATTTGGTTTCTAATGGCTCCAAAGTAGATTATTTAGATATTAAGGTGAGGATAGATCGAAAACCACACAACCAATAGGATTTAGACAGGTTTGGGTTACTATATTAACCTTATCTTTAAATATTAACTCTTAGTTAATTAGTATCACTTTTACAATGTCTCTTTGTATTTTTATATTATATGGTTAATAAACTTACTATATACATCCAAGAGACCCCCATGTGTTCAATTAATGATACACATATCATTATATAAGTCTCGTTTCCGAGCCTTAAATTTTTAGGAATTTAATATCAATTAATAATATAATATTTGTTTTAAAAACTCTTTTATGTCAATTTTGACACTATTCAATAATTAGTTTTTCTAAAACTCATAACAGAATGATTACTTCGAAACAAGTTAATTATATCAATACTAACATGTCATAGTATCCTATAAAATTAGTTTATTTCATAAAAAGTCTCAAATTATATTTATTTGGGTATTTATAATATCAATTATTCTAATTTTTCACTATTATGGTAATTACTGCATCACCATTGTGTCATATATAAATTAAATCATTTAATGTCTAAAAATTATAATTAAAATATAATTATGTGGGAAATATTTTTATCTTTATAATGAATATTTATAGTCTAAAATACAACATATATAACCCTATGTAACAATTGTTTTGTGAAAAGATATATGCTTGTGTCGTTTTTGTATTCATTTTAACTTAATTAAAATAAAGTGTCCCTATCACTTACAAGTGGATCCATGGGGTCCCAAAATCGACCCAAATATGCCCATGGTCGTCTATGTATCAAAAAATAAGGTCAGGACACGTTTTAGGGTAATTTTTTATTATTATAATATTATTTGTTTTAACCCTTATTTACCGGATTTACCCTTTAACCATGGTAAATAAAATATTTACCGAAGTAATTATTCAAAATGTCTAAAAATAAAAGTTACCTATAAACACAATTTTAACATCCTGATTCCAAAAACGGAATCAATTTTTCCAAATTCAAAACACAGAATTGGCAGAAATTAATTTAAAATTAATTCCCGTTGTTAAAACAAAAAGCGTGTTTTAAGAGATAATAACTATCAAAAGATTGGCACTTGTTTATGTCTGGTTTAATTGTGAAATTATGTCCAATGAAAAACATTGAATTAAATTGTAAAAATCTATTCTAAATATATTTTAAAACCACTCAAATTCATAATTTTTCAATATTAATTATTTCAATTAAAAAAGTTGTTTTTAATTAAAATTTAGTAATTTTCACTATTCATCAAAAATGAAAGTTATCCGAAAAGTACCAAAATTTCACCCTAGGCTAATTTCGATATTCCAAATCCAAAAATGAGGTCCATTTTGAGAGATAAAATTTCAAAAAGTAGGTATTACTATTCATAACGGCTAGTTTGATTTAGTTGTGGTGTGTTAGAATCTCGAAGTTGCGTACAATGCACGTCATTGCATTATTCAAAGGGAAACGTATCGTGGAAGCTTGGGGTGTTACATTCTCCCCTCCTTCAATAAATTGCGTCTTCAAAATTTTATTTTTTTTAAAAAAAAATTGGCTTGAGAATATAATGGAAAATCCACATCGGAAAAAGAGTCAATAAAACTATCACTTTAAAAGAAAGGAAGAGATGTATAAAGGTCACCCAAGATAACCCATACTAGGATTCCATGTAGAAAAACGTGGATATAGACGATAAACTAAGTGTTCAGTTCTGATGAAGAGGGATAGAAATTATGATCAGGAGAACGTTAACAATAATAAAATCACAATCTTGTGTTAGGACAAACAGTCCTTAGTCTCCTAGTAGGAAAAGTAAACGGAAAACATTTTTTTTGTTTTAAGTTACATTACATAAGGATGAGGAATTAATTTATGATATTGACTAAGAACATAAAGATATATACTTACTTTTTAAGTAGAGTTTCATTATTTAATAACTTTTTACCACTAACTCGTTTTTTTTAACAATGATTATTCAAGAAGACTTGGTCACAATGAAAGAGCTAGAATAAACTTCTATAGAAATACATGATCCATGTAGGATAAACTATATATTTACCTTGTATTTAGAGATTAATCAAAACCAAAATTGTTAGTATAATATCTGATGACCCCCCAAATGGATATTCCTTTAGAGAAAGAAAACACTAATCTTAATTTCTAAAATTAAACCATCAATACCCCAAAGTTAAATAAATACCATTCAATAATAAATTGTCCTTAAAATCCTTTAATATAATCCAAACTAATATTGAAACCCAAAACTTATAAGAATGTAGTCTTCCATGTTAAATTGTATCTCCAAATGACATTAATTACTCTTAAAGTCACATGCATAAAAGTAATTAACCTAATCCTTTCCATAAATAACCCAAATAACTATAAATACACAATATAAACATAGATAAAAATCCACCATTACTCCTAAAATGAAATCCCATACTACTCTATTTTCCTTTGTCATATAGTGTTCACAACAAAGCGAACAACTTCCAAAATAACATTTATCACTTAATCACCAAATCATTTTCCTATACTAAGGGTATTCATTTGATTAGACATAAGATCCCAAATCAAATTATAATTGATCAATAAAATCATTTAACTAAAAATAATAGTCACACTAACCAGGTACTTCACGTAGTCCAGTGGTAGGCGATAAATCTCACTCGCACTTTGGTTGTGGGTTCGATTCTGACAGCTTTGTCCGATGCAACTGGTTGTCACACGGTCTACGTGATGTCCTTTTTCAAAAACTATATTTTATAACATTACCAAAATGAGATAAATTCCTCAAAATACCATAACATAATTTAACCACAAATGTTATATCGTACCTTGCATTTTCATCCCAAATTATAATAACTTATAATTCTCTCAAACCCCAATGATCATATAAAACCAAATGGTTATTTATACCTATATCCACAATAGAAGAGATAATTCTTCCTCAAATATCATTATCACATGGAAAACTGCGGGGTTACAAATACAATAGAAAATTATTCCAAAGTAAACCCATCAACAAGGAGCACTAATACTTTTTAAACATTTCTCCAACCATTTATTTCCACATAGCTTCTTCTTTGACCAATAAAATATCCTATATAATAGGGAATTCACTCGGGTAATGGCCAGGTCCCCTAAATTTACGGCAAATGACTATAAATGGACTCTTGGGACCATTTTTATCTTCTTCCATAGTACTCTTCATTTTTCTTCGGCAATTATTCACTTTATGTCCTTCCTTCCCGCATGTAAATCATTTCTTTGTCCCATTGAGACACGTTCCTAGGTGTCTCCTTCCACATTTCCTGCATGATGGAAATTGAGGATTCCTTTCTCTATGGTCTCCACTGCTAGAGCTCTTATCATTCATCACCTTTCTCTTCTTTTTTGAGTCCGGGAATTGGTTAATATATATATTGCTGATCATATTTTTGGAAAATTGATTTGGCATAAAGACGATATCTTTTACGCCTATCAACATTCCATTTTGTTGCTCATTGCCACCATTGTTCCCACCTTGTACATCATTCTCAAAGTCACTAAGACTTCCTTGGAATCCATCCATTGACTAAAACAAGAAAGTATTGTGTGAGTAACAGTAGTTATAAAATCATTTAGATATTAACCTGTCACCATATTCTCAATTTGAAACACATTATGATTAACCAAGTTCATTTACTCTCATCATATATATTTAATACTTCAAATCAGTTAGTAAAGAAAATGTAAATTATCCTAAGCATATCCCCCAGGAGTGTCGTAACCAAGAGTGCAGCAAGGCTCGTTGTCGTGCACCAGTTCCCGTTCGAGTCTAGCTCAAAGCGGTGTTTTCGGATTTTACCCCTATGTACATTTGTGCCAGAGCCGCCTCTACCTGCTCGTATCCAGACAGGGATGTATTGCTCTGAAAACTCACAAAATCTCTACAATACCAAAATTCTAGGAAGTTCTTCTATATTAATCCTCAAATTCCATCTTAGGTCTATGTGATCTAATCAGAGTTTCTCTAAATCTAGCTTCCAAGGTTTGTACTAAACTTCCTCTGATACCAACTGTAACGCCCCGACCCCAGTTACCCAGAGTCGGTGCATTATTACATAACATTGGCATGATCACAAGAAAGATCAAGTCTCGAAAGACCAGTTAGTTTAGTAGCCTTGGAATAACTAGATACATTAATAAAGTTTACATTACATCATAAACTGAAAACAACAACAACATAGTCTCCATAGTCCACACTCATACTATCCCTGCAGGTTATTCATAATTTACTTCTTCACAATCCTGGGAAAAATAAAACATTGAAAGGGGTGAGCTCAGATGCTCAGTAAGGATAATAATATAGTAGAAGCTTTCATAGATAATCATAAACACTTAAGCCAATTTATAACTAAAACAAAATCCTTTTAAACTTGAACTTCAACATAAAATGGAAAAGATAAAATGAAATTATGCCATTTACTTAATTAAATGGATATTCTACTAGTCGAATAATTACATGCAATGTCAATAACTAATTTCATAATGATAGAATGCATAATGCCAGACTATCATAACCACATAGCCAACGCCTCATGCCAAGACTACAAATAAGATTTTGCCAAGGCCTTGTGCCAAGACACTAGTTTGTCTCATGAGACCTACCGATGCATCGAGGAGCTATAGCGGGCTCCACCCGTCACATATTAAGTCCAATGCATTTCTCATATGAACAGGTTTAAACATAACATAAACATTCGTATTAAAACTAGCATACGAAATGTCAATACTTTAGCCACAAACCATGAATGGTATAAAAATAGCACATCCACAGTCAAACATAACTCATTCGATACAGTATAGAAGATTATATTGTATCACATTAACCTCAATCAATAATAATGAAGGATGTTTACATAGATGAAAATAATCATCAAAACTATTTGAGAGAAATATCCCCCTTTTTCTTGAAATCATTTAAAAGTCACACTATTTGTCAAGAAGCCATTTAAAAATAGATTTTTGAATAAAAGTGTCCCATACCACTTTGAAACTTTTTAAAAGGAGTTTTAATTTTAAAACTTTAATGTCTATATAAATAAATCCTTAAAACCATTTTTAACACATGGACATTAATGAGCAAGATTTAGAAGAATAAGTCTTTAAAACATTTAAAAATGGTATTTTAGTTAGAGATTCTAACCAAAAGAGAGACACTTGAATACAAATAATTGAGGTAATCAAAACATTGTAATATCATGAGAATAAAGGGATTCATGATATACTATGTCAAAGTACATTATATACACCACATAAAAGTGATTTTTTGTATAACAACAAAAAAGTCTCAATGAAATTTAAATTGAGATGAAATCTCTCATAAAGGTTGTATCCTTAGGTTATGGATAAATCAACGACATAGTTATGTGTGAAAAATATAAATACACTAAATATGATTGGATATTCAGTGTAAATCAATCAAAGGGTATTCACACATAATCTTATAAAAACAACACCAATGAATTGGACGTTTAACTCAACAAATGGAGAATAAGTTAAAATAACTCTTATCAAATTCATATCGATGACTTGAGAAATTATCAATGGAGTGATTATGTGTATCAAACGTATATCCATATAAAAGTGGAGTAGAAATTATGACATAAGAAAATTAATAGTTATTCCACACATAATCTCGGAGTAAAATAATCAATGAAGTTTTCATAAAGCTGAATAAATGGAAATTGAAATTTCAAATTCCCTTATCGATTAGGTAACATACGAAACATACACCCATGAAAGAAGGATCATACAATTATTATGTAAATACCCATAAATTAAAGTATATTACACAATTAATACAATCATGGGCAGTACACATACACCACATGCAATAATTAAGTGGTGAACAGTGGAATTCTCACGAAATTAAGAGTGAGTTAAGAAACCCCTTACCTTGTACTTTTCCTTGGTTGAGGGTAGGTTAACCTCCTATATAATGGTGAAATAATTTATATTAAATTATTCAATAATAATATACATTAATATGATATCATATATGATCATTTAACATTTCTTTGTTTATAATATCTTAGAATTATCGTCGTTTCGGGTGTTAACTTACTCGTTTTCTTTTATATGTTTTGTTAAGTAAGACATGGTTTTCATGGATAGGTTGTATCTTATTCATATAAATAATGATATCAAGTCCTTAAACATTATTTTTAAATCATAAAATGATAATTATACTTGAATGGATACGATAGAGAATGAATCTCATTGTGTTCATGGAGACAGTAGTCCGAACGTACGCACGAGCGACAATATCATTCTTTTGATATTAAAATAATATATAATTGGATGGTATATCATATATACAGAATATTTATCATGTTATATTTATTATTTACATGAATTACAAATAATTATTATACGCATCCAAATAATAATTTATTTAATAACAATTACACCATGACGTGGAGACGGTAAGCCGTACGTACGCACGTATGGTGACATGTTATTCAAAGGGTGGTTAGAATACTGAATATGGTTGTACCATATTTATAATAATAATATAGTATATAGTAGATACTGTATTAATTACTTTAGAATAGAAATAACAAAGAAATAATATGTGGAAGAAGAAAGGAACTTGAAAAAGGGTGGTGAAATCATTACCTCTTCTTCGGGTTCTTCCTTTTGATTTGATAAAAGGGGCTCTTAGGATGGATTTCTGACTAAATTAAGGCTTCTAGGATGAATTTATTGAAGTTGAGAGAGTATTTGGGCAGAGTTTGGCCGAACCACAAGGCTTTGAAGGTGTGAGTTAATGAGAAGGGAGAGTTGCCTTTTATAAGAGGGGTGAGGGGCACCTTTGGAAAAGCTAGAAATATTATTTTATAATAAATTCATATTCAGTTTCTAATGGCTCCAAAGTGGATTATTTAAATTTTAAGGTGTGTGTAGGTTGAAAACCACTCAATAAATAGGATTTAGACAGGTTTGGGTTACTATGTTAACCTTATCTTTAAATATTAACTCTTAGTTAATTAGTTTTACTTTTACAATGTTTCTTTGTATTTTTATATTATATTGTTAATAAACATACTATATAAATCCAAGAGACCCCCAAGTGGTCCATTAATGATAAAAATATCATTATATAAGTCTCTTGGATGAACCTTAGATTTTTAGGAATTTAATATCAATTAATAATATAATATTGGTTTTAAAAACTCTTTTATGTCAATTTTGACACTATTCAATAATTGATTTTTGTAAAACTCATAACAGAATGATTACTTCAAAAGAAGTTAATTAAATCAATACTAACATGTCATATTATCCTATAAAATTAGTGTAATTCATAAAAAGTCTCAAATTATATTTATTTGGGTATTTATAATATCAATTATTCTAATTTTTCACTATTATGGTAATTACTGCATCATTATTGTGTCATATATAAATTATATTATTTAATGTCTAAAAATTATAATTAAAATATCATTATGTGGTAAATCTTTAAATATTTCTAATGAATATTTATAGTCTAAAATCAAACATATATAACCCTATGTAACAGTTGTTTTTTTAAAAGATATATGCTTGTGTCATTTTTGTATTCATTTTAACTTAATTAAAATAAAGTGTCCCTATCACTTACAAGTGGATCCATGGGGTCCCAAAATCTTTCCAAAGATTACCATGGTCGTCCATGTATCAACCAATAAGGTTTGGACACGTTTTAGGGTAATTTTGTAATATTATAATATTATTTGTTTTATCCCTTATTTACCGGATTTACCCTTTAACCATGGTAAATAAAATATTTACCGAAGTAATTATTCAAAATGTCTAAAAATAAAAGTTACCTATTTACACAATTTGAACATCCTGATTCCAAATATGGAATCCATTTTTCGAATTCAAAACACATAAGTGGCAGAAATTAATTTAAAATTAATTCTCGTTGTTAAAACAAAAAAGCGTGTTTTTAAGAGATAATAACTATCAAAAGATTGGCACTTGTTTATGTCCGGTTTAATTGTGAAATTATGTCCAATGACAAAAATTGAATTAAATGGTAAAAATATATTCTAAATATACTTTAAAACCACTCAAATTTATAATTTATCAATATTATTTATTTCAATTAAAAAAGTTGTTTTTAATTAAAATTTAGTAATTTTCACTATTCATCATAATATGAAAGTTATCCGAAAAGTACCAAAATTTTACCCTAGGCTAATTTCGATATTCCGAATCCAAAAATGAATTCCATTTTGAGAGATAGAATTTCAAAAAGTATGTATTACTATTCATAACGGCTAGTTTGATTTGGTTATGGTGTGTTAGAATCTCGAAGTTGCGTACAATGCACGCCATTGCATTATTCAAAGGGAAACATACTGTGGAAGCTTGGGGTGTTACAAAAGGGTTCACGACATCTTCCATGTGTCTCAGATCCTTCGGTACCTTCATGAAGATTCACACTTCCTCGACTGGGGAGAGCTAGATATCGGGGACGATGCAACGTTCGTGGAGTGACATGTGATGATCGAAGGTCATGAAGAGAGAGTGATTCATGGACAAACCATTCCATTGGTTCGTGTGCTATAGAGGCATGTTAGGCTTGAGGAAGGTACCTGGGAATGTGAAGCACATATGTGTTCCCATTACCTAGAGTTGTTTTGAGTTTTATCCTATTTTGATTCGTACCTGTTTACGATGTAATGCTTGACCTGGTTAACTATGAAATGTGTTTGAAGTGCGTAAGAAGTGTCCTGAAATGTGGGGAGGGGAGCACCTAATCCCTAGTTAAGATGCATTAAAGTGTATGTTCCTAAAACCGTGCGGGTGAGTCAGTGCCTCCCAAAGCTGATAGTATCTTAACGTGGAGGAAGGAAAACCCCTCACCCACATGACCGGATGGTTTAATCTTTTTCCTTGCATGGTTGCACGGGGGAGAGGAGTAGTATTTTTGTGATTGTTCATGAGATAGGTGAGGAAGGGGGCGCTCCTTGGTAACAAAGAGTTTTCCCCTAAGAGGTATCTTTTGAGGAGGAGTTTTTTGGACCCCTCTTCTTTCTTTAGGTGGGTTTTTTTATTCTCAAGGAAGAGAATGTTTTGAGAGGTATCTGATGTAATGGATCAGACCTATCTGGTCCATTCCTTTGTGAAATGTGGTGTTGGAGGTGTTCCGGGAGGTCAAGGTGACTTGGGGGTGCATTTGGGTGGACTTTTAAGGAAAGCTAAAGGGCAATAGCTTTCACATGGTTGGCGCACAGTTTGGCTAAACCATGCGGCCAAACCATGAAAGGTTGGTGTTGGAGGTAGTGTATAATGCATGGTTAGCGCATGGTTTAGATAACCGTGCGGACTAACCATGCAAGGAGTGTTTGGCAAGAAAGAATTTAACACACAGATAGTGTGCGATTTGTTAAACTATGCGGACTAACAGTGTGGGCACTTAAAGTTAGATCCTAAAATTGTAGATCTGATCTCTTTTGCCTCTAAATGGTTTGTTTATGCACCTAAGCAGCCATAACTTGGGATTAACCTTCTTAGAGGTATAAGAACCTCTCCCAAGCATTTTAGAGGCGATCTGGAGGCTTTTCTTGGTGAATTGAAGGCAGTTTTTTGAGGTATGTTATCGTTCATTCTTGATTTTCTAGATCTAGTTAGATCTACTCCTTCTCTTCTCTCGGTTTCTTAGATCTACGCCCGTTATGGGTAGACCTAAGTATGTGGATGTCGAATTTGATGATTTTTTGTCTTGGTTGTGTTAGTAGAGGATATCTAAGGAGGATTCGTGGAGAATCGACCCGGTTTCTTGAGCGTTCTTCGACCATTGTGGTTTCGTCAAAAACCTTTGATGTATGGATTTTACCTTAGTCTCTCTCTCACTTTTTTGCATCATGTGGGGTTGGTATCCTCTTGTTTTATGAGATACGATTGAACCGGTAAATAAAGATAATAACTGGTTAAAGAATGGTTTTGGGGAGATTTTTGTTGGTATTGTTATTTTATTTCCATCAATGCTTCTCCTTTGATTATGTTGTGAATTGAATGGGCTTATGGATACTGATCATCACGGTTGTTAGGGGCCTTTTCTTGTTCCATTAGATGTTTCCTTGTTTTTTTCTGGATTGTATCGTGGATGGAATTCATAGAATGTGGAAATTGGTTAATTGTGAAAAATTTGTATGGTTAAATGAATACCTGGAACCCTTGTATGATCACCCCGATTAAATTAAATGAAAGAATGAATTTTGTGGGTGCTTGTTGGGGTTTAATTACGTAAAGGGGTGTTTCATGGTTTGTTGTGGAATAGGTGAGCAGCGGGGCTGCAGTTGGCTTGGTTGTGGGTTGGCATGTATCATATGGTTGTGACTGGTAGCGGAGTTGCGGTGAATGGTATTGAAGGGATAATGTTATGGTATGGGTATTGTTTATGAGGTGTTTTTGGTTGTAGTGGTTGGAAGCAGGGCTGCAGGGATGGGTTGCGCATATGAATTAAAGTAGAAGAGTTAACTAATGAACTGTGGGGCATGGTAGTTGATTAAATATGGAAAATAAATCGAATTGATTGGATGATAAAAGAAAATGGGCTTGTGTTGCTTGTGTTTTCCCTAACTTAATTTGTGGTTTGTAGGGATATGTTTTACGAATGTTTGATCTGGTTTGGTTGTGGTTAGTTGCTCTGTAGTTAAAGAACTAATAAACTAAAATTGTTGAAACATGAAAAGCTTAATGGGGTTTGGGGCTATTCATTGTGTGCTTACTTTCATGGTAGCAGTGTCGAGGCATGTGCTCGGATCTTTTATGTAGAAGCCTTAGGATGGGCTGAGTGGTTGATATAATTATATAAATTTGTATGTTTTATGTTTCTTTATGCACCCCACCAATGATGATCACCACGTGTCGAACACTCGTGGGATGGGGGGTGAGATTCCCAAACATCCAAAGGATGGTTGGTTACTATTGTTCCTTGTGCTCCCTCTTCCAGGTTCTATATCCCAAGATCCTTCGGGAAGGTTACGACTAATGTTTCCCAAGAGTCTTTGGGATGAGGATGTGATATGTTCCTAGGTGTCTTCAGGATAAGATGTGGTTATGGCCGAGGATTGAGTGTCGGTGGAATGCGGGATGAGATGTGGT